>JAWNLA010000099.1:0-1225224 GCA_035041605.1 Drosophila atroscutellata | reverse complement strand
CCGTATCTTTGCGCACGTAGCCGAATTTCGTTATTTTTCATAACAAGTGCTTCATTTTTCCGAAAATGCACTTCAAATCCATTGTCTGTGATTTTGGAAACCGACATCAAACTTTGGCGTAAATCCGATACATAGAACACATCTTTCAGCGTTAAGTCAGCCCGTTGCTGCTGCTTCTTAACTGCGAGTTTAACATTACCAATGCCACTAATCCGTGTGGTCTTATTGTTTGCCAAATGCAAAGTCTTTTCGACTTTTGCAATATCGATGAACACGTTCTTATTTGAACTCATGTGTGCCGTGCACCCACTATCGAGGCACCACAAACCATTTTTTTCATCGGCAGAAAAGGCCATCTCTAACGCGTTTAGCGAAAGCTCATCGTTTTCTGCTGTACCTGCACTGTTCTGTTCATTTGTTTTGCAGTTCATTTTCTGTTCACTCTTCTTCTTTGTGTTCATTTTACAATTTCGCGCCAAATGCCCAATCTTACCGCAGCTGAAGCATTTTCTGTCCTCGCGCTGCACTTTATCGCTTCTTTCTACTTTGCTATTTCTCCTTACGTCTTTCCGACGATTAGCGAACATTGCGTTTTGCTCTTCGCGATCCTCTTTATTTTTACGCGCTTCTGACTCTTCCAGAATTTTGACGCGAAGCACATCGGGGTGGGGCAAGTCATCACGTGTTTCCATCGCGCATCTGAATATTTCATAAGAGTCAGGCAAACTGTATAGCAATAAAATTGCTAACAAATCATTTCCAATCGCGATACCAATTTCTTTCAATTTTTTCACTGCGTCGAAAAAATCATTCACATGTTGGTGCGCACAAGCGCCTTCTTTCATTCGCGACACTACCAATCGTTTTAGCAGGCTTGCTTTTCGCACTGGCCCTTTTGATTGAAATGTCGTCTGCAATTTCAACCAGCTTTCCTTCGCCGAATTGCAATCTTCGATTATAGCCAACTCCGATGGGCTAATCGACAACAATATGTCCGCGCGCGCCTTATCATCATGTATTTTCCATACAGCTCGCTCTGCCGCATTTTCTGGGCAAATCTTCGTTCCATCGACATACTGCCATAGTTCATTTTTCACTAATATGGCACGCATCTGCAGTTTCCACGTGTCGTAGTTCTCTGCACACAATGGCTCAATCTTAATAAATGCGCCTGCCATTTTTCACAGCTTTGCAATTTATTATCCACGTGTTCTTATTTACTTATTACTGGGCCCATAACCTGTTGTAATTTCCTTACGCATAGTTCTTCAGCGTTAAGTAAATAAGAAGACGATACTTTATTGATTCTGTTGGATTTGTGATAACGACGCGACTTATTTGGCGGTCTAAAACGAAGTGCTTTTACATGCTATGATGAAATTCAACTCTGATGAACGATCAGAGTTGCCAGATTGATATTAGCAGAGTTGCCAGATTGTTACATTGTATTATGGTTACATTTGCAACAAAATCAATTAAAAATTTTGCAATTAAAATTAATTAACTCGTCGGTCTTGTGTTAGAATAATAAAATCATTTAAATAATGTAAAGTAATCGGCGCAAGCAACATTAAGTGCAAAACGAATCAATAAATAAAGCAATAACACAATTGCAAAATGCACAACCACCAAAATTAAAACATTTAATATAACTGAACGCTTATCAATTTACCCTTCCCAAGCCAATCAGATGCGAAACAACAAAAGATCTTTTGGATGCGGAGTTAATTCAAGTAAGTGCATCAGATCCTCAATTTTGTCATTTATTTAAATGTTTATTGTTGGTGAATTCTTCGATTTTAAAGAGGGTTAAAATGTAAAGCCGTGTAAAATTACATGTGCAAAATGTCTCTTAAAATAACGAGACAGTCTTTAAAAAAGGAAGAGAACTCATTCATCTTTAATCGCGCTTATTGCTCCCCGTAAAGATCTGTAAGCTGAAGCTGAGCGGGCTTTTGATAAGCTAATTGAATTTATAAAAGCCAGCTTAAAAGTATGCCGCACTTTAATGTTGAAGACTCAATATTGCCTGCCGAAATTAATTAATTGAATAACCCTAACTAAATAAACGAATAAATGGAAGCTTAACACTTGCACACATAGAAGTAAATAAATAAATGAATATATATTCATTTTAATATTACCAAAGAAAACTAAATATAAAATAAAAAAGAAAACCCACAATAGCAATATTAAAGTAATATGTAGATAAATAGATAATAAATAGCAAATGCAAAAAAAATTAATTATATACTTAAATAAATTAATAATATTGTTTATTCTGTCGATTTAAGAAACAAATGTAAATAAATTAAATTCACAATTCCATGTTTGGTAGTTATAGGTTTTAAAATGTGGGAGTTATAGGTTTTTACCGTTTTTGGGGGCGGAAGTAGGACTGGTCCAAAATTTAATTGAAGGGTGTTACTAGCAATAAGCCCTTCAAATTTGGTCACTGTTGCTTTCAAATTGTGTTAGACAAATGGACTTATCAATCGGAGTTACCTTCTAAGTTTGGTCAATCTATCTGTAAAATTGTGGGAGATATGAAAATTTATCAATAGACACTTCCAGAAATATCGACATTGGCCTTCGGTATCAAATTATAAAAATATATTTATTTATTATATATGTATATATATATATATATATATATATATATTTATAAATATATTTTTTTATTTTAAAATTTAGATATTGCAATCAGACTCCAGCTCTAGTATATGAATGACGCATTTGTGTTGCCTACTTCAGGGCATTTGCTTGGATATAAATTTATCTTACGATTCTCAAACGGTTTAAGCACAAATCTATTGGCATGTTAGATGCAGCAACTGAAGTGCAGGCAGAGCCACTGAATTGCTCGTCCATTCCACTTACATGATGGTTAAATTTTAAATTGAAATACGTGTTATTGCCTTTTGTTCGAGTTTATTTTAGGTAGGGCAAAACTCCGTAGAGCTGGTAATTCGTGCAACAAATTTAATTTGATTGCGGTTGCGAAAGTTAACAACACCGTTGTTTATATATTTTCAAATAGATTTATTCAACTATTTATTCATACAATTACATGCAATTGTTTGTAATGTATTTGCCAATTGGATTCGAGGAGCAGTCCTCCACCTTCACTAGGATTAGCGGTCTCCTTGATCCCCAGGGATTGCCACTAGCACACCTGTAAATCGGGACTCGCGTGTACACTCTCTGTTTAACCACAGACCCAGTCGAACTTGCTGCGTTTGGATTTATGCGGATTTTGCCTGTTGCCACAATTCAAGCGTGGTAAGGATTTACGCTTCTCACACAATTTCAGGACCTCAATGTCCCGCGTTATCCTTTTGTCCTGGCCGCGTCGCGCCCTTCGACGCTCCTTGGTTATATATCGTCCGATTTGATATGAACTGTGGTAAAAGAATGTTAGAGTTTGTAGGTCTAAGAGCTTAAATGTACTCATTGTCTCTTGAGGGGGGTGGGTGCATTAAAAAATCCAAAGGAGTAATAAAGTCTGCAAAAGGTAAGTTGGTACTAAGAAATATAAAATTATTTGTTAAAATGTTATAATAATATTAAATAAATAAATAGTAAAACTAAGTAGAATTAAGAAAAAAAGAATAAATAATAAACAAATATATTTTCAGTTGATGGTAAGAAAATTGAGAAAAGAAGACGAAGAAGAAATATGTCAATCAATATGAGAATCTTCTGAAGATACAGGGGCACGGTCCATCTGCATGCACGATTCAAAGATAACGTCAATGCATGCATACTAAACTCACCCCCAGAACCGGCGGTATCACCGCAAAGTATTACTTCACCGGGGTGGGTTGCCTAACTAGGCACTCTCCGTCACTCGCCGCTGAGTTTCGCATAATCGCAGATCCCTCTGTATGCTTATGATGAGCTGGCGGACATCTCAGCTGTGTGTGTGTGTGTGTGTGTGTGTGTGTGTGTGTGTGTGTGTGTGTATGTGTACCTCTATGGAAACAATGAAGAAAAAATAACACATGGTTTTAGCTTGTAAATGAATGTTTATTTATTTGTAATCATGAAGCTGAAAATAAATTGAATGTGCACATCATATATACATGTATATTGAGTGGATGGAACGTTAAAAAATAAAATTAATAGCACAGACTAATTTGAATTTTTCATATATTTTTATTTAAAAAGGAGTCTTATAATTAAAATACATTCGAGTATGGTTATTGATAAAAGAATTTTTATTAATTTTCTTAAATATTCTTAACAAAAAATTCATCGCTGTTTTCAAATATAATATCTTCATTTAAAATTTTGTGAGTATCCCATTCTTCGCTAATGTTCTTCAGATAGAAGCTCTGGAAGAGTGTGCTCCATTCTTTGGCCCTCTTCAGTGATGTCGAACAACTCTGTTCCCAACATCTTAAGCCATTCCGATCGACTGAGCTCTGTGAGTTTCGGGCTTCATGGTGATGGTTGTGGTGGTGGTGTTAGTTGATGTATCCCCTCGGTAGCTCCTCCAGTGGGGATTGGCCAGGGCATGAGCTCCCCCAAATGTAGACTCATTGGATTTTCTTCATCCATCATGTTGAAGAAGTCTTGTATGTTCCGCGACATCTTTTTGTATGAGACAGTTCAAATCAAGGCGCTCTTTTATATCCCAAACTCTACACCGACTGCATTTCTTTCATACATAAATTATCAAAAAGTCATACACACGTTCCAAAGGTTTAAACAATGTTAATACTAACAAGCGTATCACTTATCAGTATCCCTCCTTTTGGGATTTCCATTTCCTTTTCATTTATTTTTTATAGATATTGATAGTCCGCACACGTACGTTTACAGGTACATGTTTATAAAATTTCATTTATATATATCTAAGAGTTCTGATCATTTGTGAAGCCAAGCCATTTAACTAGTGCTCTATCATTTCGTCGCCTTATTATCTTTTCAACCAAGTGTTGAGAAATCTTGGTTTCCTGAAATCTTCATTATTGAAACCTCCTTTTAGAACTGCACCTTGATAGTCTTCTTTGGCTGAAGCTCGCCGGCAATTGGGGTGGGATATGGTTAGACAACCGACGAAATAAATTTGCTTCCTAGCATTAGTTATTATATTTTATAATTCGCGT
Source organism: Drosophila atroscutellata (assembly GCA_035041605.1). Taxonomy (NCBI): domain Eukaryota; kingdom Metazoa; phylum Arthropoda; class Insecta; order Diptera; family Drosophilidae; genus Drosophila; species Drosophila atroscutellata. The sequence goes on along the minus strand of JAWNLA010000099.1, from coordinate 1,220,110 downwards.
ACTATATTTTAACAATAAAGGGAGGTAGGAGACAAGCCATGGACAGGAGAAGGAAGAAAGAGCAAAAGGAATTGACGGATCAAATAACTCGAATTATAGGGTCATCCTTTTTTTGGTGCTACCATGTTGGTGCACTCGCCCACCCTACCATGATTCTGCGGGCCTAAGCAAAAAGCAGAATCCCTTAGGAAGCCCTACGCCAAATATCCTATCTCCATCAGGAGTTACATGTCATCCACACAATAAGAGAAATTAATTCATTTCTAATTCAAGCCACGAGAGGCATCTATAATTCATATTTTTCATATTTTATAAATGGTAGATAACTTCAGATAATTAAGAATTTATAAAGATAAAGACAAGAGACGGAAGCGATGGTTATATCTCATACGCATGTTTGCAGATTCAGGAATAATATCGGAAAGATAATCATTAAAAATGCTGTTTGATCAGTGCCATTTTTCTCTGCAACTTGTCAAGCAGTAGTGACATGCATCATCAATTCAACTAGGGCATGCCAATATATACAATTTCCTTATAAATCAAATCGATATGCAAACATCCGCATATAATTTTAGGCTTATAATAAAAAAAACTATTGATAAAACTTAACACAAAAAACTTATATGTTCCTTTCCAAGTATAAGGCCGGGTCACTATACTAAGGCCAAGAATTATTATAATTACTGTTGAATATCGATCCTAAGATATTTATATAAATTTGATAATTGATATAATTAATTTTTTCATCTTACTATCATGCAAATTAAAACCAAACAAAAAAAAATCCACAAAGCGAAACTATTTGTTTGCTGAGCAGTGTAGCTGATACTTTAAGAGCCCAGTGAATAATTGCTCAGGTATAATGAGAGACTTAAATCATTTTCATTTTACTCACATTATTAACGCTCCTCATAATAAAAGAGAGCAATTTACATACAGCATCCCACGCTGGAAGTACTTCCTGGTGTTGGTGTGTGTCGCTGTAATCATGAAAGAGAGCAATTATTCCAGACCACGGCGAAAGCTCGCTCACCGCATATACCATGTACTGCGACAAATCTTTGTGTGATTAAATTCAGCATGAATTTCTAAATAAAAATTACTTATTAGTATTAATGTCAATAAGGTTGTCATTGTTTAATGTCCTTTGCGTGATATTTGCCAATTGGCCGGCCTTGTACATCTTCTAATTCGTAATAGCTATGACCGACTTTGGCACTGGAAAGTCTTGTATTGCTGCTACCTTTTCAGGGTCAGTCTTGATAATTCCATTTCCGATTATATGTCCTAGGTACTTTACTTCTTTAAGACAAAACCTCGATTTTTCAACGTTAATGGTTAGTCCTGCAAATGATAACTGTTTTGCTAATACTTTAAGGATTGCCATGTGTTTTTCAAATGTATCGGATACCACGAGTAAATCGTCAAGATAAATGAAAATTTCGGTTCTAAGATTTGGCGGTATAACTTTGTGTATGAGTTTGGACATAGATTGTGGGGCGGTCCATAATCCAAACGGCATCACGGTAAACTGATATAACGGCCTACCTGGAATGGTAAAGGCGGTTTTTTCCCTCGCCTTGGCAGTCAGGGGAATCTGCCAATATGCATCTTTTAAATCAATGCTCGTTATATATTCAGCCTTTGGAAGTCGACTCAGAATTCCGTCTATTAACGGCATTGGATATGCGTTCTTTATAGTAACTGCATTAACCTTTCGACTATCTATATATAAACGCACTTTGTCTGGTTTTTGTACTAATACGACCAGCGATGACCAAGGGCTATTAGACTCTTCAATTAAGCCAAGCGCAAGCATTCGGTCACGCTCCTCGTACATCAGTTTTTCAATAGCTGGAGAAACAGCAAAATGACGCTGTTTAATTGGCTGTGTCTCGTTAACCTCAATATCATGCATCAACCAGCTAGTCTTTTCCAATCCTTTTTTCGCAGAAGCACCGTTTCTATTAATTCCTTTTTCTGCGCATCTGAAAGCATTATCTGTGTGGGGTCTTCCCCTTGAAGGCTCAATACAGACTGAGTTTCGTATTTGTTCATAACATAGGCAATAAAGGCAACAAATTAAAACTACGCCAAAAATCTATGCCGAGATATAGGTTTTTTTCTCCTCTAATATCCGGTAGTTCTTTAGTTAAGTTTTTGCAACTATTAACTACAGGTCTACTAGCGAGTAAGGTCAAGTCCGGTTGTTGTTCGAGTAAACTGCATATTTCATCAGTTACTCCGTGTTCGTTCCCTTCGAAACAAGTTTGCGTGCACTGATCCACGCGACAATCCGTTTTTTTCAGGATTGCATTTGGCACATGACGGCTTGTACGTGTCACGCTTTCCACATCGCTTCCAGATCTCCTACAATTCCAACACCAAACAGTTATTGCAGCGATCTCTGAATTTTCTAATTCGTGCTCGCCGTCTGCTTGTATTACAATTTCATGCACCTACCGTCCTGTAACTTGGCGCTGAGAAGGTACATTAGTTTTTGTAACTGCTTTCATGAACCGTTTTCGCCTGCATACGACATGTCGCCACTGCTCGAGATTAAAAATCGGTACATATAAAATCTCATGCTGCACTTCCGGTAATAAATTGGCTTGAAGTAATGACTGCTCGGACATAGGCTGTGTAAGTCTATCGGCTAACATCATAATGTCTTCATGATAGGTATCGAATGGTTCGTTGTATTTTTGTTTTCTCAACGAAATGGCTGTGCGAATGTCTAAGTCTGTTCGACCATCCTTGAAATGAGACTTCGACGCTCGACACAAGTCGGGCCAACAAACGGTCGAAACACTTTTAGGCTATCTCCAGTACTATTCACTACCACTGCTTTCGAACAGGTTACTAGCATAGCGATATAGCAGCTCAAAGTTGCCATTCAACGTCTGTTCTGTAAGCGCTTCTACACGATATATATATTTTTTTTTTAATGTAGCAATTTAATTGAATATTAATCAACCTATTGAAAGGTTATAAAATATTGTTTTGAAGATTGTATACATAAGAACAATTTAAATTAATAACATAAACAAATAATGGGTTTTAACATATTACAATATTACGTAACATCAATTTAACATTAAATATAACATTTATTGCAAATTAACGATACTATTAACGCCCAACTGTCCAGAGATCGCTGGTGTGGAGACGCTTCAAGCGTCTGCGGGTTGTATTCGACCCTAGTGTCGAAGCCAATGGGTTGACATGGTTATGCAACCGGTCATTATAACGACTTCTATGGCGATTTATTTGCCTCATGACTGTCGGTACGCCGAAGTCGTTGTGCAGCGTCATATTGCGCACATAAGGTGGAGCACCAGAGATATCTCTTATGACCTTGTTCGCAGGACTTGAATTTGATTTATCCACGCTTTTGCTGCTGTGCCCCAAAATGGAATCCCATATGTCCATGTGGGCACGATGATGCTTTTGTACACCAGCTGAGTTTGCTGGATGGCTTCAGCAACCAGTTGAGTTTCGCCCTTTTGGATCTACACACTGCTGCCGTTATCTGTATGTGTTTGCGCCAGGTAAGTTTCCTGTCCAGATACATACCCAGGTAGCGAACATTAGAAATAATCTGACTTATTCTATCAGAACGCATTGCTGCGATCCCATTCTCTGGTGGCTAAACACCATTTCTGGGGAAATTTTCTGAATCTACTGGACCAGGGACTTGGAATAGTTGTTCAAACGATTGTCGTTCTCTACTATTAATGGAGGGTCCAGCGGCAGGATAAACATCAGCAGGGGTGCTCACTGGATTCTGCACTGATAGTCTTTGAAAACCTATCTCAATTGCTTGTGACAAAAGTTGGGTTTGCTGAGCAATTGCTGCAGCCATTGCACTGACAATAGATTGCTGCAAGCTGGTAGCAAGCAGGCTTTGTGCGTTACTTTGCTCCACAACTATGTGAGGGTGCTGAGACACTCCTGACTCCAGGTTATCACTTTGCTCTGTGCTAGTACTATCTATAACATCGACAGGGTTGAGCTGAGGAGCTGCTAACGCCTCATTTCTCGGCCTCACACCTGATACAGAACTGGGTCCCGCCTTCGTGGTCTACATTTTGCCCGTTGTAGTGACTTTGGGAATAGATAGAAAATACACTTGTTGAATTTTTATAGCTTGTAAGATTTTATTTCACTAGAAACTTGTTTTGCTACTTCTCTGTAATCTTGCGGATATGTTTCTAATTACATTTATGTTATTGATCACAGCGCTGAGTGCGGATTGTATTGCAAAGAGAGAGGATGTGGATCGTAGGTCATGTTAAGCCAGCTGATGAAGCCTGGCTTCATCAGTAGAAACAGAGAGTTTTGGCAACGCTGGCTTCCTCGATTTCCAGAAAATCCCCACGATCCTTAGGAATCTCCTTGATTACGTCCCTGTCATTTGATGTCCATTTTCCTAATGGAAACCCGGACTTTGCCAGAGCCTTACGAAGTTCTCGGATCTTAGAGATTGCTTGCTCCTTGGAAAGGGCTCCTGCAAGTACATCATCCACATACATTAAGTGTGAAATAATGTCACTTGCCAGAGGATACTGTTCTTGGACATCCTTTGCGAGCTGTTGGAGTACTCGGATTGCCAAGAATGGAGCGCAATTGACACCAAAGCTGACAGTACTGAGCTCAAAGTCACACACTTCTCCCTGCTTTGTAACGAACCCGTTTGCTATGCCGGGCTAGCGCTCAATCGAGCTGTGGGTTCGAGCAACAAATTTAGATAATTGGTCGCGCTGTGACAGTTAATAACACAAAAGATTTATATATGTAAATATGGTTTATTTGGGCCAATGAATTAAATTTATAATTTTCTTAGCGTTTTGCGTTTATTTTATGGCAATTCACTGAGGTCTTCGTTTGTTTCGAAAGTGATCCTGTTCGGGAAAGTCGGTTAAAGGCGTCCCGTGCACCAGTTACTCAAGTCTGCGGTTCCGCACTGCTCGACAGGCTGTCATACGGCACATCCGTGTAACCAACAGCAAGGATTCACTTATTGCACCAAACACGAAGGACCTCAATGTCCTGCACCAATAATTAGTCCTTGACTGAGTTTCGTCCTGTTGGACTTGTGTTGTTCACTTGTTGAATGATTTACTGCTGCACTCGCGTAACTTTCGTTCATAGCTTCCGCTTATGAACGTTTGATGTTGAACTGGTCCGACAGAGTTTCCTCTTGTTGCGTTGTTTCTCACTCCACTGACTTGCTGCTGTGTGATGCGGCGCTCCTTATATAGGCCGGGTCGCAGCCCTTTTGTCGGGACTGTACCAGAAGTCACGCGATCGCTTCGGTGGCGTGATTTCTGGTAATTTTCCACTGCCATTTGCAGGTGCAAGCCTATGTCTGCCGTTAGTGCGAGTATGGATGGATATATTGCACCCGCAATACTCCTCACACTTAACGGCACATGTCCTGATGGACATGTGTGTCAGACACGTTTATACGGCTGACAACCTGCGCACGAAAGAGAGACGGCGAAAAGAGAGCGAATTCGCCGCAACTGCACGCAGAGCCGGACTTCGGACTGATGTGCAGTTACTGTGAGGGGCACACATAGCGCACATAAATATATAAAACTATATATTTATTTGCCATTGCTATATGGCTCCTCACACTCCCCCCTTTCTTCGGCAGTGGAAGGCTTTCACTGTCCCGACGACGACGCCTGTGTGGATGTGTTCGTTGGTATGGTCCATGCTGGGAAAGACGGATCTGGGAAAAATTAGTTATCCCCTCCCTTGTTACCCCAGTGATCATTTTTAGATCTGCTTTTTTTCCATTTTTTTTTTCATTTATTCTTCCTTTTCTCTTTTTTTTTTTTTTTATCTACTCTTGGACTTGTTCTTGGAACACCCGTGTTCCATGGCCTGCGGTCCTTTTGACGCGGTACCGTCGTCCCGCACACCACACTAGCTGTGATGCCCGCCGACTGTAAGTCGGGTGTTCGTTTGTGGCCTCGACGACGGGTGTCGGCCACTCGGTTTCCGGTATCTCTTGCCATTCCGTGCCTGGGTCTGGGGTGGACTGTTGCCGCTGCAACGTTGGTCGTGGCGGCCGGGGCGTCGCCTCCGGACATGATGACTGGCGGTGGAAAGTGGGCCGAGGGTATACCGGCGGCGGGGGTGGTGGCGTTTCTGGCCGTCGAGTACCTGGCCTTGGTACCGGTTGTTGTACCGACCGGACCGTTGGCGTCTCCTCCTCCAGATGCCACTCGGGCGGCGCTCGCACGTCCTCTTCCCAGCTGCACACCACAGTATATGTGTGGTGCCACTGTCCGGCTGCGTATGTCCTCTTGTAGTCCCTCGTCACCGTGGGCGGTTTGCTGCGTGGCTCTTGTTGTGGTCCGGCATCGTGTATCGCCTCTTCCTCCTCGTCCGATGAGATGAGGATGGCCTCCTCGACTCGCGGTCGCGGCTCGAAAGGCATCGTCTCCTCATCGTCTGGGTTTCTAGGTGGGCTGGATGCCCAGTTTGCGTCGTCGGCACTCGGGTCCGAGGCGGCGTCGGAATCCGTGTCCGAGGCGGCGTCGGAGTTACTGCTGTTGTCCTCGTCGTCTGGTGAGATCAGGATGATCTCACCGACTCGAGACCGGGAGAGCATGACACTGTCGTCATCATTCGATGGCTCTCCCTCGCTGGTTCCACCGTTAGCCGTGTTGTTGTCCTCCATATCTTGAGGCCTGGGGCCCACGGTGTCGTCGTCCGCCTCCTCCTCCTCCTCATCGGCATTCGAGACCGGGTTGTAAGATCCCTCGTCGTCGCTTTCCCACGCATTCCCCTCGTAGACCTCGTCGTCGGTCTCGACCTCCGACGGGGCCCGCTCTAGTGAATTTACTGAGTGTGCGCGTGGCCGCGGTCCTGGAAACCGCACTGCGGACTCGTCTCGAGCGGGGGTCAGTGGCAGCTCGGGAAAAAGCCTCTTTACCCACTCCGGGTCCAGGTCGTCCAGCTCGCTGGGATAGCGTCGGCGTCGCAGCAGACCGTCCTCCGCCATCGCGAGGTTCGGAGGCTCGCGCGCCTCTCCGTCGTTCTCGACGTCCATCTCCACGTCGCTTACGTCGCGAGATGGTGACGCTCGTACTTCCAAGTCATCGTCGTTGCGATGGTCCCGAGACGGCAGTTGCGGCATGGGCACTCGCACCACCCGCACCTCCAAGTCATCGTTGTTCCGCTGGTCTCGAGGCGGTAGTCGGGGCATGGGCACTCGCACAACTCGCACCACTCGCACTACTCCGCACTCACGCGCACTATCCGCCTCACGCGCAGCATGTGCACAACGCGAACCACGCGTCCGCGTGGTTGCCGAGACCGCCGTCCAGCCGGCATGCGCGCGGCTGGGCCGGCTCTTCTCCCATGCTGTATTCCAGTTCGGTTGGTCCGTGGATCGAGGCTTGAAAATGGCCGGCGCTGTCCACTGGCGGCTGCATCACTCTTTCCTCCGTTGCTCATGATGTGGTTTTCTCGCTGCTGGTTTTCTAATAAGCTGCGTGTGGGTCTGCAGCCTGATTCTGTAGTCTTTAGTGTGAATGCGTGCGCTCGTGTCCCTTATTCCTCACGCTCTCTGGGTTAAGTTTTGCGCTCATTTTACCGATGTCGCTCCTTACATCAGTGTGGGTGATTAACCAACGGTGTCCTGGTATACATGTACTGTAACGAACCGTTTTTCTAGCCGGGCTAACGCTCAGTCGAGCTATGGGTTCGTGCAACAAATTTATATTTGATGCGCTTGCGATAATTAATAACACACGGAATTTTATATATATTAAATTGACTGATTGGTTTTATTGGAATTGTACTATGTAATTTAATATTTCATTGGTTATTAGCACTGTCGATGATACTGGATTTTATGTCAGTTCACTGCAGCCCTCGGTCAGCTTCGAAGAGTTCACCTGTTCGCGAGAGTTTTGCTCCAGGTAAATCCGCGCACCAACTAAGAGAGTTCGAGACGCCCGTCTGCCCGACAACGTCACCACACGGCACTCCGGTTATGCACCCGGATGCGCTCGCATACGCGTTGCTTACGCACAGGCTCGGTCTCACTTCGCGGTCGTTGGGTTTTGTGCGGATTCCGCCTGTTGCTCTGACTCAAGCGTGGCAAGGGTTTGCGCTTCTCACTAACTTCAGGACTACAATGTCCTGTGATGTCCTTTGGTTGGCAGCGTCGAAGCCTTCGCTGCTCCTTGTTGTGGATGTTCCGGCAGCGTCGAGTCTCTCGATGCTGTTTGATTGGGTGTCTTTCGGTGTGAAGTGCACTTTTACACTTGTAACGTTCACTGTCGTTTTACTTATCGGCGGTACTCGCGTAGATTTTATTCATAGCTTCCGCGCTTCTGAACTTTTGACTTTTAGCTGCTCCGACAGAGTTTTCTCTTGTATTATTTTTACTGCTTTTTGATGCGTATTGCGGCGCTCTTTTTATAGGCCCGCTCGCAGCCCTTTGGTCGCAACTGTACCAAAGATCATGTGATCGTCTCGGTGGCGTGATCTTTGGTAATTTTCCACTACCTTTTGCTGGCGCCAGCCTATGTCTGCCGTTAGTGTGAGTATGGATGGCGATATTGCGCTCGCCAAACTCCTCACACTATAACGGCACATGTCCTATGGGCATGTGTGTCAGACACGCTCATATGGCTGACAACCTGCGCACGAAAGAGAGAGGGCGAAAGAGAGCGAATTCGCCGCAACTGCAATCAGGGCCGGATTTCGGTCCGAAATACAGTTGCTGTGAGGGGCCTCACACTCCCCCCTTTCTTCGGTAGTGGAAGACTTCCACTCTTCCGCGGTGGTGGTTTGGTATTTCTCGTAGACCCAAGTCCCGCTCTTGGTGGACGTCTTGACTCGAAATCGGCGTCCCCCGCTCCAAATGATCCTCGAGGTGCGTCGAGGTGGGTTTGGATGTTGATCCACGTCCTCTCTGGCTCCCGGCGACCATGCCGACGGATGGATTTCTCTCCATCCTGCCTCCGACTCCGGCGCCGACGGCCGGTGCTGGAGCGTGAGTCGTGGTGGGCGTGATAATTTCGGCCTGGGCGTCGGTTGTTGTGGGGGCCCGGGGTTGGGCGGCTCATCCGCTGTTACCGGCCAAGTGGGGGGCGGTGGTGGTGGTGTCTCCACACGTCCCGTTCTTGGAGTTGGCTGCTGCTGGGGCACGGGGTTGGGCGGCTCGTCTTCTGTTAGCTGCCACGAGGGGGGCACCTCCACGTCCTCGTCCCAGGTGATCGCCACGGTGACGGTGTGGATACGCCGTCCTTTGGAGTATGTTTGCTTGTACTCCGCCGTCGTCGCCGTGACTCGCGGCTTTTTCTCCGGGACCTCCGGCTGTGGCTCCTCGGTGTCCTCCTCGTCGGAGGATATGACGATTATGTCGTCCTCGAGTCCGTCGTCCATGCCGCACTTGTCGTCATCCTCCGAGCTTGGCTCCGGATCCGAGCACGGATTGTAGGAGCCGCCGTCACGATAATCCTCCAGATGGGAGTAAGGATCGGGCGGAACTGCGGCGTTCTCCCGCATTCGCTCCGCATTCTCGGCGGCGAGCTCCTTCCAGCTGGATAGTGGTGGGCCATCTCTTGCCACCGGAGGGCTCCTGGGCTCCAGTGCCTCTCCTTCGACATCGATGTCCATCTGGTCTGGTGTAGTGGGGTCCGGCAGCTGGTGTGGGATGCGTATCACCCGCACGAGCTGCCGTTTTCGCGCTAGACGCACCACTCTGACCACGCAGCCACGTGTACGTATTGGCCGTTCTTTCATGGCACTACGCGTGGTTGGCCCGGCTTGTCTTCCCAGATTTTTCCTCGACCGGCGTTGGCCACTGGAAGCTGCTTGCTTATTTGATTCCATCCTTTCTGTTTCCCAAATTTTTTTACTCTGTTAATCTGGTGCGATTGGCGGCTTATTATATACCCTTTTGTGTGGGTGTGTGCGCTTAAATCTCTTCTCTCGCTCTCCAGGCTGAGTTGGCGCTCTTTTTCCCGATGCTCGCCTTGGCGTTAGTGTGCGAGATTAACCAACGGTGTCCTGTGTACTTACACCTGCACTAGTGTGGGTGACTAACCAACGGTGCATAGTTTTATTGCACACGCACCCGCACCAGTACGGGTGTTGTCGGATTTCTTCTTGGGTTTTTTTTTTCTCACGACTCTACACTAGTGCGACAATTCGCTGTTGCTAGGTGCCGAAGACGACATTTTCGGTGATCGCTGCACTTGCGCTCTCCGTAGTGCAAGTGTTGTTGTTGTTCGTTTCGTCCAAAGCGGTGAGCGAAACATTTTTTTTTTCCCGCTAGCCTTTGCATTTGTTCTTTGAGTGGCGTGATTTTTACATGTCCTCTATGAAGGTCATGGCCATACTCTCTTTCTGCCTAGGAGAAGCGTGTTCTTCTCTTGAACATTCGCCGCGTTCAGGGCGGTTCACCTGATTTGGACCCGCCTTGGGGCTCAACTTAATATTTATATTTATTTTTGTTATTCTTATATATATATTTTTTTTGTTTACATATATATATATGTATATATAATTATTTGTTATTATTTTTCCATATGTAGGTGCATACGACCTTTGTATACCCTTCCTTTTGAATTATTCTTACCCTTTCCTTTTGGGCGTTTAATTTAATTTTTTTTCTTTACTGTTTTATATGTATAGGTGTATACCCCTTTCTTTTCCTTTATTCTTACCCGTTCTTGTTGGGCGTTTATTTTTATTATATATATATATATATTTTTATTTTTTTTTTATTCAGGCGCATAAGTGAGATGGCGAAAAGAGAGCGAATTCGCCGCAACTGCACCCAGAGCCGGACTTCGAACTGATGTGCAGTTACTGTGAGGGGCACACATAGCGCACATAAATATATAAAACTATATATTTATTTGCCATTGCTGTATGGCTCCTCACACTCCCCCCTTTCTTCGGCAGTGGAAGGCTTCCACTGTCCCGACGACGACGCCTGTGTGGATGTGTTCGTTGGTATGGTCCATGCTGGGAAAGACGGATCTGGGAAAAATTAGTTATCTCCTCCCTTGTTACCCCAGTGATCATTTTTAGATCTGCTTTTTTTCCATTTTTTTTTTTCATTTATTCTTCCTTTTCTCTTTTTTTTTTTTTTTATCTACTCTTGGACTTGTTCTTGGAACACCCGTGTTCCATGGCCTGCGGTCCTTTTGACGCGGTACCGTCGTCCCGCACACCACACTAGCTGTGATGCCCGCCGACTGTAAGTCGGGTGTTCGTTTGTGGCCTCGACGACGGGTGTCGGCCACTCGGTTTCCGGTATCTCTCGCCATTCCGTGCCTGGGTCTGGGGTGGACTGTTGCCGCTGCAACGTTGGTCGTGGCGGCCGGGGCGTCGCCTCCGGACATGATGACTGGCGGTGGAAAGTGGGCCGAGGGTATACCGGCGGCGGGGGTGGTGGCGTTTCTGGCCGTCGAGTACCTGGCCTTGGTACCGGTTGTTGTACCGACCGGACCGTTGGCGTCTCCTCCTCCAGATGCCACTCGGGCGGTGCTCGCACGTCCTCTTCCCAGCTGCACACCACAGTATATGTGTGGTGCCACTGTCCGGCAGCGTATGTCCTCTTGTAGTCCCTCGTCACCGTGGGCGGTTTGCTGCGTGGCTCTTGTTGTGGTCCGGCATCGTGTATCGCCTCTTCCTCCTCGTCCGATGAGATGAGGATGGCCGCTTCGACTCGCGGTCGCGGCTCGAAAGGCATCGTCTCCTCATCGTCTGGGTTTCTAGGTGGGCTGGATGCCCAGTTTGCGTCGTCGGCACTCGGGTCCGAGGCGGCGTCGGAATCCGTGTCCGAGGCGGCGTCGGAGTTACTGCTGTTGTCCTCGTCGTCTGGTGAGATCAGGATGATCTCACCGACTCGAGACCGGGAGAGCATGACACTGTCGTCATCATTCGATGGCTCTCCCTCGCTGGTTCCACCGTTAGCCGTGTTGTTGTCCTCCATATCTTGAGGCCTGGGGCCCACGGTGTCGTCGTCCGCCTCCTCCTCCTCCTCATCGGCATTTGAGACCGGGTTGTAAGATCCCTCGTCGTCGCTTTCCCACGCATTCCCCTCGTAGACCTCGTCGTCGGTCTCGACCTCCGACGGGGCCCGCTCTAGTGAATTTACTGAGTGTGCGCGTGGCCGCGGTCCTGGAAACCGCACTGCGGACTCGTCTCGAGCGGGGGTCAGTGGCAGCTCGGGAAAAAGCCTCTTTACCCACTCCGGGTCCAGGTCGTCCAGCTCGCTGGGATAGCGTCGGCGTCGCAGCAGACCGTCCTCCGCCATCGCGAGGTTCGGAGGCTCGCGCGCCTCTCCGTCGTTCTCGACGTCCATCTCCACGTCGCTTACGTCGCGAGATGGTGACGCTCGTACTTCCAAGTCATCGTCGTTGCGATGGTCCCGAGACGGCAGTTGCGGCATGGGCACTCGCACCACCCGCACCTCCAAGTCATCGTTGTTCCGCTGGTCTCGAGGCGGTAGTCGCGGCATGGGCACTCGCACAACTCGCACCACTCGCACTATCCGCCTCACGCGCACTATCCGCCTCACGCGCAGCATGTGCACAACGCGAACCACGCGTCCGCGTGGTTGCCGAGACCGCCGTCCAGCCGGCATGCGCGCGGCTGGGCCGGCTCTTCTCCCATGCTGTATTCCAGTTCGGTTGGTCCGTGGATCGAGGCTTGAAAATGGCCGGCGCTGTCCACTGGCGGCTGCATCACTCTTTCCTCCGTTGCTCATGATGTGGTTTTCTCGCTGCTGGTTTTCTAATAAGCTGCGTGTGGGTCTGCAGCCTGATTATGTAGTCTTTAGTGTGAATGCGTGCGCTCGTGTCCCTTATTCCTCACGCTCTCTGGGTTAAGTTTTGCGCTCATTTTACCGATGTCGCTCCTTACATCAGTGTGGGTGATTAACCAACGGTGTCCTGGTATACATGTACTGTAACGAACCGTTTTTCTAGCCGGGCTAACGCTCAGTCGAGCTATGGGTTCGTGCAACAAATTTATATTTGATGCGCTTGCGATAATTAATAACACACGGAATTTTATATATATTAAATTGACTGATTGGTTTTATTGGAATTGTACTATGTAATTTAATATTTCATTGGTTATTAGCACTGTCGATGATACTGGATTTTATGTCAGTTCACTGCAGCCCTCGGTCAGCTTCGAAGAGTTCACCTGTTCGCGAGAGTTTTGCTCCAGGTAAATCCGCGCACCAACTAAGAGAGTTCGAGACGCCCGTCTGCCCGACAACGTCACCACACGGCACTCCGGTTATGCACCCGGATGCGCTCGCATACGCGTTGCTTACGCACAGGCTCGGTCTCACTTCGCGGTCGTTGGGTTTTGTGCGGATTCCGCCTGTTGCTCTGACTCAAGCGTGGCAAGGGTTGGCGCTTCTCACTAACTTCAGGACTACAATGTCCTGTGATGTCCTTTGGTTGGCAGCGTCGAAGCCTTCGCTGCTCCTTGTTGTGGATGTTCCGGCAGCGTCGAGTCTCTCGATGCTGTTTGATTGGGTGTCTTTCGGTGTGAAGTGCACTTTTACACTTGTAACGTTCACTGTCGTTTTACTTATCGGCGGTACTCGCGTAGATTTTATTCATAGCTTCCGCGCTTCTGAACTTTTGACTTTTAGCTGCTCCGACAGAGTTTTCTCTTGTATTATTTTTACTGCTTTTTGATGCGTATTGCGGCGCTCTTTTTATAGGCCCGCTCGCAGCCCTTTGGTCGCAACTGTACCAAAGATCATGTGATCGTCTCGGTGGCGTGATCTTTGGTAATTTTCCACTACCTTTTGCTGGCGCCAGCCTATGTCTGCCGTTAGTGTGAGTATGGATGGCGATATTGCGCTCGCCAAACTCCTCACACTATAACGGCACATGTCCTATGGGCATGTGTGTCAGACACGCTCATATGGCTGACAACCTGCGTGAGAAAGAGAGAGGGCGAAAGAGAGCGAATTCGCCGCAACTGCAATCAGGGCCGGATTTCGGTCCGAAATACAGTTGCTGTGAGGGGCCTCACACTCCCCCCTTTCTTCGGTAGTGGAAGACTTCCACTCTTCCGCGGTGGTGGTTTGGTATTTCTCGTAGACCCGAGTCCCGCTCTTGGTGGACGTCTTGACTCAAAATCGGCGTCCCCCGCTCCAAATGATCCTCGAGGTGCGTCGAGGTGGGTTTGGATGTTGATCCACGTCCTCTCTGGCTCCCGGCGACCATGCCGACGGATGGATTTCTCTCCATCCTGCCTCCGACTCCGGCGCCGACGGCCGGTGCTGGAGCGTGAGTCGTGGTGGGCGTGATAATTTCGGCCTGGGCGTCGGTTGTTGTGGGGGCCCGGGGTTGGGCGGCTCATCCGCTGTTACCGGCCAAGTGGGGGGCGGTGGTGGTGGTGTCTCCACACGACCCGTTCTTGGAGTTGGCTGCTGCTGGGGCACGGGGTTGGGCGGCTCGTCTTCTGTTAGCTGCCACGAGGGGGGCACCTCCACGTCCTCGTCCCAGGTGATCGCCACGGTGACGGTGTGGATACGCCGTCCTTTGGAGTATGTTTGCTTGTACTCCGCCGTCGTCGCCGTGACTCGCGGCTTTTCCTCCGGGACCTCCGGCTGTGGCTCCTCGGTGTCCTCCTCGTCGGAGGATATGACGATTATGTCGTCCTCGAGTCCGTCGTCCATGCCGCACTTGTCGTCATCCTCCGAGCTTGGCTCCGGATCCGAGCACGGATTGTAGGAGCCGCCGTCACGATAATCCTCCAGATGGGAGTAAGGATCGGGCGGAACTGCGGCGTTCTCCCGCATTCGCTCCGCATTCTCGGCGGCGAGCTCCTTCCAGCTGGATAGTGGTGGGCCATCTCTTGCCACCGGAGGGCTCCTGGGCTCCAGTGCCTCTCCTTCGACCTCGATGTCCATCTGGTCTGGTGTAGTGGGGTCCGGCATCTGGTGTGGGATGCGTATCACCCGCACGAGCTGCCGTTTTCGCGCTAGACGCACCACTCTGACCACGCAGCCACGTGTACGTATTGGCCGTTCTTTCATGGCACTACGCGTGGTTGGCCCGGCTTGTCTTCCCAGATTTTTCCTCGACCGGCGTTGGCCACTGGAAGCTGCTTGCTTATTTGATTCCATCCTTTCTGTTTCCCAAATTTTTTTACTCTGTTAATCTGGTGCGATTGGCGGCTTATTATATACCCTTTTGTGTGGGTGTGTGCGCTTAAATCTCTTCTCTCGCTCTCCAGGCTGAGTTGGCGCTCTTTTTCCCGATGCTCGCCTTGGCGTTAGTGTGCGAGATTAACCAACGGTGTCCTGTGTACTTACACCTGCACTAGTGTGGGTGACTAACCAACGGTGCATAGTTTTATTGCACACGCACCCGCACCAGTACGGGTGTTGTCGGATTTCTTCTTGGGTTTTTTTTTTCTCACGACTCTACACTAGTGCGACAATTCGCTGTTGCTAGGTGCCGAAGACGACATTTTCGGTGATCGCTGCACTTGCGCTCTCCGTAGTGCAAGTGTTGTTGTTGTTCGTTTCGTCCAAAGCGGTGAGCGAAACATTTTTTTTTTCCCGCTAGCCTTTGCATTTGTTCTTTGAGTGGCGTGATTTTTACATGTCCTCTATGAAGGTCATGGCCATACTCTCTTTCTGCCTAGGAGAAGCGTGTTCTTCTCTTGAACATTCGCCGCGTTCAGGGCGGTTCACCTGATTTGGACCCGCCTTGGGGCTCAACTTAATATTTATATTTATTTTTGTTATTCTTATATATATATTTTTTTTGTTTACATATATATATATGTATATATAATTATTTGTTATTATTTTTCCATATGTAGGTGCATACGACCTTTGTATACCCTTCCTTTTGAATTATTCTTACCCTTTCCTTTTGGGCGTTTAATTTAATTTTTTTTCTTTACTGTTTTATATGTATAGGTGTATACCCCTTTCTTTTCCTTTATTCTTACCCGTTCTTGTTGGGCGTTTATTTTTATTATATATATATATATATATTTTTATTTTTTTTTTATTCAGGCGCATAAGTGAGATGGCGAAAAGAGAGCGAATTCGCCGCAACTGCACCCAGAGCCGGACTTCGAACTGATGTGCAGTTATTGTGAGGGGCACACATAGCGCACATAAATATATAAAACTATATATTTATTTGCCATTGCTATATGGCTCCTCACACTCCCCCCTTTCTTCGGCAGTGGAAGGCTTCCACTGTCCCGACGACGACGCCTGTGTGGATGTGTTCGTTGGTATGGTCCATGCTGGGAAAGACGGATCTGGGAAAAATTAGTTATCTCCTCCCTTGTTACCCCAGTGATCATTTTTAGATCTGCTTTTTTTCCATTTTTTTTTTTCATTTATTCTTCCTTTTCTCTTTTTTTTTTTTTTTATCTACTCTTGGACTTGTTCTTGGAACACCCGTGTTCCATGGCCTGCGGTCCTTTTGACGCGGTACCGTCGTCCCGCACACCACACTAGCTGTGATGCCCGCCGACTGTAAGTCGGGTGTTCGTTTGTGGCCTCGACGACGGGTGTCGGCCACTCGGTTTCCGGTATCTCTCGCCATTCCGTGCCTGGGTCTGGGGTGGACTGTTGCCGCTGCAACGTTGGTCGTGGCGGCCGGGGCGTCGCCTCCGGACATGATGACTGGCGGTGGAAAGTGGGCCGAGGGTATACCGGCGGCGGGGATGGTGGCGTTTCTGGCCGTCGAGTACCTGGCCTTGGTACCGGTTGTTGTACCGACCGGACCGTTGGCGTCTCCTCCTCCAGATGCCACTCGGGCGGTGCTCGCACGTCCTCTTCCCAGCTGCACACCACAGTATATGTGTGGTGCCACTGTCCGGCAGCGTATGTCCTCTTGTAGTCCCTCGTCACCGTGGGCGGTTTGCTGCGTGGCTCTTGTTGTGGTCCGGCATCGTGTATCGCCTCTTCCGCCTTCCTGGGGACCAGATCCAGATTGAGCCCATAGGTATCCGCTGACCACTCGACTTGCTCCAAGAATTCGAGCGGCTCCGTTGTGCCGTCGAAGCGAAAATTCCACTCCCGGACTTGTTTCGCTACCCTCGGGTATTCTTGGGCCATAGTCGTCGTCGTGTGTTCGCGTAGAGATACCCTCCTGGAAGGCTGTGGTACCGGTGTTTCCACTGCTGGCTGGTTGGCGTCTCGAGCACGTGCCGCTGTGTTGGTTGTCGGTACACTTAGATGGACGACATCAGCGTTTGTCGTCTTTTTTGTGTCCGAAGCCTACACGCTTTCTCTCGTCGGTGACGCTCTGCCATGTCCGCCGCCAATTCCGTAATCCGCGTGCTGTGTGGTGGTTTGGATTCCTGAGTGTCCACCCACTCTCCGAATTGTCGGCGCATAGCGTCCATTGTGGCACTTAGTTCCACTTGGAATTCTTCTCCATACTTTACTAATTCCTCCTTTTTGAGGTTGTAAATCCACGCACGAACCATTGTGTACTTTTAATATATATAAAGTGTGTCAATTATCGCAACCACCAACGTTGGGCGCCAGTTGTAACGAGCCTAATTTCTTGCCGGGCTAACGCTCAGTCGAGTTGTGGGTTCGTGCAACAAAATTTATAGAATTTGGTAGCGAAGTGATAATTAACAACACAATTCTTTATATATATTAAATTAATTATAATGGTTTATTTCGTTTGAATTGAATACACTAGTAATTCTACTAAGCGTTTGAATTTAGACACTTCACTGAGGCCTTCGTTGGTATCGGACAGTGATCCTGTTCGGGAAAGCAGGTTCTAGGCACCCGTGCACCAGTTACAAGAGTCTGTGACTTCGCTTGCTCGATCGGGTATCATACTACACTCCTTCTATGATGACCGACGATTGTAGCCTGAGTGACCGGCTATGGCGTCGATGACCGGTGTAGGCCACTCTGTAGGTGGCAGTTCGCGCCATCCCACGCTGGACTCCGGCGTGGACTGTTGTCGCTGTAGCGTCGGTCTCGGTGGCCGGGGTGTCGTCGCCGGCCATGACGCTTGGCGGTGGAATGCTGGCCGGAGGTGCACCGGCGGTGGAGATGGTGGCGTCTCTGGCCGCGGGTATACCGGCGGCGGGGGTGGTGGCGTTTCTGGCCGCCGAGTACCTGGCCTTGGCACCGGTTGCCGTACGGGTTGCGTGGTCGCTGCTTCTTCCTCCTGCTGCCATTCGGGTGGCGGTCGCACATCCTCCTGCCAGCTGTGCACCACGGTGTATGTGTGGTGCCAGTGTCCGTCGGCATAAGTTCGTTTATATTCGCGGGACACTGTGGGTGGCTGGGGTTGAGAGCCTGGTGGTGGTCCGGCCCGTGTCTCCGCGTCGTGGGTCGGCTCTTCCTCGTCGGAGGATATGGTAATAATCTCCTCGGCTCGTGCCCGCGGCACGTACGGCATCGTGTCTTCGTCATCTGGATTCCTTGGGGGGACCGATGCTGAGTTGGCGCTGTCAGCACTCGCATCGCTGTCGGTGTCCGAGTCGGTCCCAGAGTCTTCGGCCTCGGATGAGAGAATTTGCTCGGCCGAGGACCGGGAGGGCATGACGTCGTCGTCATCGCTCGATGACTCGTCAAGCTCCTCCCCTACATCGGCCTCGGAGCAGGGACGATAGGGGCTGTCGTGTCCCTCCTGGTCGTTACCGTGGACCTCGTTGTCGTCGGCCTCCGATGGTGGTTGATCGACGGCGTCGATCGGCTCCGCGCGTGGTTGCGGCCCTGGGAACTGTACCGTGGATTCCTCTCGATCAGGGGTTGGTGGTAGCTCGGGATAGAGTCTCCTTACCCACCCTGTATCGAGGTCATCCAGTTCGCTGGGGTATCGCCGCCGTGGTCGTGCGTCGTCTTCCACCATCGGGGGTGGGGATTCCCGTGCCTCTTCATCGACGTCCATTTCGCAGTCCCCGCGACCTGGCTGTGCCCACCGCTCCAGCTCGTTGTCGTCGTATAGATATGACGGCGGTCGTCGTGGTGTGTGCACACGCACCACACGCACTAAACGCCGCACCCGCAGCACTCGTATGATGCGCACCACGCCGAGAGATCGCCGTCCATCAGGCATACGTGCTGCTGGGCCGGCTGATCTTCGGTGTTGGATTCCAGCTCCGCTGGGTCCAGTACTGGCACTTGACGCCAACCGGCGTTGGCCAGTGGAGGCTGCGTTGAATTTCTTACGTTGGGCATGTTTGCTGATTCCTGCAGATTTCGCTAATGAGTTGAGCGCGTGCCTGCAGTTTGGTTATATGGTTTTGGGCACTCGTGTCCCTAATTTATAACTCTCTCGGGTTGCGTTTGTGCTCATTTCTGTCGGTGATGCTCCTTACGCTAGTGTGGGTGGCTAACCAACGGTGCCCTGGTATCCGTGTACCTGCACTAGTGTTGGTGACTAACCAACGGTGCATGGTTTTGTCACTCACGCATCCGCACTAGTGCTATTGTTGTTGGTTGTTATTTTGTCTTTTGCGCACGTCCCCACATTTAGTGCGTAAATCTGCTGTTGCTAAGCATCGAGCACAAGATTTTTGGCGGTCATTGCACTTGCGCTCTCCTAGTACAACCATTGTTGTTGCCCGATTCGTTCATAGCGGTGAGCGAACGTTTTCGGTAGTCGCGGCGCTTGCGCTCTCCTAGTGCAGCCATTGTTGTTGTCCGACTCGTCAACAGCGATGCGCGAAACGTTTTCGGCGGTCGCTGCGCTTGCGCTCTTTGGCGTGTGAGCAGTGTTGTTGTAAATTTCCGCCAAAGCGACGGGCGAACGTTTCCGTTGCTTGGAGCGCTTATGTTCTCTAGCGTGTGAGCGGTTAATGTGCTTTCGGCGGTCGTTGCACTTCTCCTCTTGAAGCGCAAGCGTTGTTGCCGTTCTTTGCCAGCGGTAAGCATAACGCTGTCGACGGCCGTTGTACTTTGTCCGAATGAGCTCTAAAACAGGTCATGGCCATCTTCTCTCGCTACCATAGCTGTTGTGCACTCTTCGCAATAGCTGTGGCGTGTTAACTTTTCGCCGCGTTCAGGGCTGTTTACCTAGTTTGGACCGCCTTAGGGCTCCAATTATTGTTTATATTTTGTAATTTGTAATTCTAAATGTTTTGTTTTAGCTATGTGTATATATATATATATATATATATATAATTACGTATTTTATAAGTGAGAGTTATCCCGGCAGCGCCAAATGAATAAAATCCGACGATTGATTATTAGAAATCTTTATTTAATATAAAATCTGACAATTGATTATTTTTATTAAACACACACGTCTTCTTGGTTTTGCGTACAAAATAACTCTAAACTTATGGTAGTGGTTTATTTAAAATGAAAACTCGCATTTGCCTCTTCTGCGATGTTGCAGCTGTGTCGCTGCTGTCCTATTGGTGGAGGTGTCGGATGGCCCGCTTGGGTCTGGCGATGATCCACTTGAGTTTTATGCTAGCTCACTTGTAGAGTGCACTGACGGAGTCTAATCCAGATGGCCCACTTGAGTTTTAGGCTAGCTCACTTGTAGAGTGCACTGACGGAGTCTACTGGTGGTGTTGGTTGTCCGTTTGGGTTTCACGTTAGCCCACTTGTAGAATGGGATAGGTGTTGTATTACATTTTTGGTTGTGATCGCTGGTTCTGTTTGTAATTTGATTATGTGTATGCTGAGGCGTTTCTTGTGCACTGCTGTTGCGGTCGCAGTGTGCGTGGACATGAGAGATCTGCGTGATCTGGATATGTCACTATATTTATTTTGCCATCGCTATATGGCTCCTCACACGTTTTTCCAAAAATTCGCTTTGCCAGTTTTTGGTTTCTTTGCTTATTACCTTTTTGAAAGCTCAAATCTCTCGCTCACAGATGGCGCTAAATGTGAAACAACAAACAACTAATTATTGCTGCTTTTTGGGAGGAAACTGATATATATTATAGACTCGACAAGCGAATCATTACAACCCTTGATCAGTTTTTGAGGGCTTTGGTTGTCGTTTAGGAGCTGAACCGAATCACATCTTCTGCCAATTCGAGTGAGTATGTCCTTAAAGTATATAAGGCCTTCTTGGTTGCTTCGCTCATTGCCAAGTATTCAGACTCTGTGCTTGACAAAGCCATGGTGCGTTGTTTTCGTGCCTCCCAACTTATAACGGCATCTGCTAACATAAACGCCTGTCCAGAATATGATCTCCTGTCGGGCAAATTGGCGCCTCAGTCAGCATCGACGACTCCGTACAGATCTTCGCCTGTTCGCTTGAATAACAGGCCGAGTTGTTTGGTACCGCTTAGATAAGAATGAACTTCGCTGTCTTCCAGTGATCAACATTGTAACATGAGTTAAATTGACTCATAAAATTTACGGAGTACTCAGAATCTGGACGAGTTGTGACTGAAAGAAACATTTAGAGACAATACATTTCTGATAGGGGTACCTTCTTATTTCGGCTTCATCGGTTGCTTCTGGTCGCTTCAAAGTACATTTCGCTTCGATGGGTGTTAATGCCGGCTTGCATTTAGTCATACCGAATCTTTTCAACAAGGCTTCAATGTACTTTTCCTGTGCAAGAAATACACGGTGCTCTTTCAGATCCTGCTTGCGCAGACAGGTTTTCACTTTGCCGAGATTTTTCATCTTAAATGCTTCTCCGAGGACTTCTTTGGTCTGCTGCAACCAATCCGGATGATTTGACGCCAACAGCAAATCATCTATGTATATGGATACTAGGAGAATCTTCTTCTCCTGCCGTTTGACGAACAGACATGGGTCCTGCTTCGTGGGCTCTAACCCAACCTCTTGTAACTTCGGCGTGAGTCTACAATACCAACGCAAACCGGACTGGCGTAATCCATATTGTGCCTTCTACAACAAACAAACATGGCTTCTCATTGATGACAGCGCCGCACGCCATTCCGCTATTGTCTGTGCATACTCTGCTCGAGGTGTGAATCCTGCTTCGTTCCAATTGATTTGCCCGATTCCAACTTGTCTATGAAATCATTGAAGCTTTCTGGCACCTACATATATGCGCTCCCTTCGAGCTCGCCATTTAAGTAGGCTGTGTCCACATCCATTTGATGTATCTCCATATCAAGTTCCTCTGCCATGGCCACCAAAAGTCGGACTGATGTGAATCGTGCTACAGGTGAATACGTTTCATGAAAATCCTCTCCATGCTTTTGTGCGTATCCTTTAGCGGCTAATCGCATTTTCTTTTTCCTGAAACGGTACCATTGTCTTTTGTCCGAAACACCACTATCTTTCCGACGATTAGCGAACATTGCGTTTTATTCTTCACGATCCTCTTTATTTTTACGTGCTTCTGATTCTTCAAGAATTTTGATGCGAAGCACATCTCGTGCTTCCATCGCATATTTGAACATTTCATAAGAGTCAGGCAAACTGTATAGCAATAAAATTACCAACAAATCATTTCCAATCGCGACATCTTGCTTTTCGCACCTTTGATTGATATGTCTCCTGCAATTTCAACCAGTATTCCTTCGCCGAATTAAAATCTTCGATTATAGCCAACTCCGATGGGCTAATCGACAACCGTGCGCGCCTGCTCATCGTATGTTTTCCATACAGCTCGATCTGCCGCATTGTCGGGCCAAATTTTTTTTTTATCTACATTTTCTTATTTATTTATCACTGGGCCCATAATCTGTTGCATTTATTGGTCTGTGTCGCACAGCATTACAGCGTTTATAACGAACCTTTTGTTCGGGTAGTTTTAGCTGGACTAAAACTCAATCGAGCTGGGGTTTAGTGCAACAAATTTTATTTGATTCCGTTTACGACAATTAAGATTACCGATGTTTATATTCGAATAGTTTTATTCAACATGCACTATTTGTTATAACAATTACACTGTATTGTTTGTAACGGATTCGTGGAGCAGTTCACTGACGTCCTTTTGACGGATTTGATGGCACTCCGCGCACCAGCTAGGCAAGTTCACGACCTCCGCCTGCCCGACAGAGATATCGCACGGCACTCCTGTTATTCACCAGGACAAGCGGTATATTTGATCCCCCGAGGATTGCCACTAGCCAAGAAAGAGAGAGGGCGAAAGAGAGCGAAGTCCCCGCAACTGCATCAGGACCGGATTTCTGTCTGATATACAGTTACTGTGAGGGGCGCATATAGCATAAATATATATTTAAATATACATATTTATTTGCCATGGCTATATGGCTCCTCACACGTTTATAAATAGGACAACGATTTTCTGCAGTTAAGAATGGTTTTATTCAAATATCGATGCGACTTATTCGGCGGTCTAAAGTGAAGTGCTTTACATGTTGTGATGAAATTCATTTTTGAGTACATGCGAAAGAACGAACAATGCAATACATAAGGGAAACTAAAACAGAGTTGCCAGATTGAGGTTGGCTTGTTCTATGCTAATTCAAACACCATTTGAAAATTTGCATTTTACAGCCTTGGAAGGCTGGTTTTTAACGCCTGTGAGCTGACCAATTGGTTCAGTACCCACTCCATCATAATGAAGTGTTGCCATGTCAGCTTGTCACTTTTTCGGAATTTTAACATTAGGGAATGTTCAGAGCGGTTGCCTTGAGCTTTAGGCGCAGAAATTCAAAGGATCTGGAAGGCCATATAAGACGCATAAGAGTCTATTGTTTGGTCATGTCTGGGTTCTCAATGCACACAAATGTAGGCGTGCGAATAATCACTGCTATCTACTATACACAATGCGGAATAATGCTTTTATATATTCCTTTTTATATATTCCTTTGTATTCATGTTTGTCTAATCCTCATGTTTCTTTTTTTGTGCCAATGGGCTTTTAACATTGTACACGTTGTTGCATTGCCTACATTTGTATTAACGTGTACTAATATATGTACTCAAATTTATGTATACATGTAAGATGGGGCTTTATGTAATTGGCTTGTTCTATGGTAATTCGAACATCATCCCAAAATAGGCATTTTACAGCCCCAGTCGATTTTTTCAGTATATTTGTTTATAATATGTTCCGGCCAGAATTCTTTTCGACAAATGATGCTGAAATGTTTGGAAATCAATTTTGATTTGGACTGAAAAAGTGCATTGACTTTACAACAACGTGGCAAAATGAAGAGTCAAATGCAGTTTCTAATGATGGATTATATTTATTATGCGCGAGTGCGTCCTTACTTGTTGATCAATTGAGGGCAACTTAACTTAGAAGAATACACTGCAAAAAGAGAAACACAATTCATGTGTGACCAGAGCTTCGGTATTAAACGATGTAGCGATACTAATCGTTGCTGTGAAATTACAACATGTGTTACGCGTCGGTTTGTCCGCGTGGGGCAGCTCCGGCAACCCAGTGCTCAGTTAGGGGTGGGTCTGCCCCTGCCCGCCGACCGCACAATAAACGACACTACACAATCTATACACATCACTAAAAACAGCTGTTTTAACGGCAATTCAAAAACACAAAACAAAGAAAAATTCTTCACTTGCGGCTTCCCAACGGCGGCTTTGGTGTTCCTGCCGTTGCGCTCCCGCCCTTCCTGTGGGGGCACTTACCTAATTTTATCCACACGCTTATAATTCTGTATGATTACATTTCTTCCTAACCGACTTTGGGTCGCCCCCCCTCAATTTATAACTCGTAACTTTCCAATTTCAATTGAACATCATTTATTTCGAAAATGGAACTTAATGCTAACATTTAATGGGTCTTACTCCTACTTAAAACTAATAACATGAAAGGGAACTTAACTATCTAACCGTGAAACATAAATATTAAACTTAACCACAAAAAAAAAAAAATATTTTTTTATTAAATGATACAAAAGTATTAATTAAATAAAGATACAAAAAAAAAGAAAAAAATGAATATTTGAAATTGGAAATATTTAATTTTACATCCTAAGCAAATTTAACGAAAACAAAAAAAAAAGAATAATACCAAAAAAAAAAGGAACGGAACTTAACAAAAAAAAATTATGGAGGAACAAAAAAAATAATTTATACAAAAAAAATTTTAGTAATACAAAAAAAAAAAGGATAAAAAAAGCAAATTATAATCCTTAATTGAGACGTTATGCTGAGGCAGCCGATACCATTTGAAAGTTGGAACGGGCTCACTATTGTTCTTCTGGTTGGTGGTCCGTGGCGGCATGAAGGTGCATCGCGGCTGCTCCGTAGTCCCTGGTCACGTGATGGTGGCTTTTGCCGTCTCAAAGTGTTTTTATATTCGCACCGCAAAAAAGATTAATTTAAGCTAAACTCCTTCAAAACTAAACTCCACCAAAACTGAACTCCACCAAAACTAAGCTCCACGTCATGGTCAACGACACTCGACATTTCTCTCGCGTAGCTTCTCCCTAATTGATCTTGATTTTTTCTTGACCTAAACGACTCTGACAAAAATCTGACTTTCGTTTGACCTTCACGTTCTCGATCATTCTTTTAACTTACTCTCGAATAATCCTCCGTTATTTTGGAACTTTTGGGACCGCGCATTCTCTCTCTCTCTTTTGAAAACTGGGGCTACCACTTGTTTGACGCTGTGGACAGCCCCAACTATCGATAATATCGGACCCGCCGCAAGAAAACCCCTGGATTCTTAGGGATACCCCGAGAGAATCCCGGGAACAAGGGGTTTGCTTGAGGATATCTGGTCGTATTTGCCGGTGCCCAACCTGGTCGAGCTGCACATACAAAATCTTTCGCCGCGCCCAACTCACCACGATTGGATTCAGGGTTTAAGGTCCTTGGCGTGGAAGACCCCTAAGGATCTCCCCTGAAAATCCCCCAAAAGATAGGCATTGTTCCCGACTCTCCGGCCACTCTCGCCTTCAGGAACTTCTTCGCGAATTTGGCGTTAAGGCCCTTTGCAAAATTGCTCAACGCAAAATTCCGCCTATAGACTTCTTGGCCCGGCATAAAATGTGCGTGCCCGAATCTCTCCACGTTGATGACTACGCTCATAGGCTTTGTGTATCATTTGTCTTATCAATTGTATTTTGTCGGCGGCCCGCAAATGAACGATTTCATGTTCACACATGGATCTTAACTCAGCGGGTATCACTTTGTCCATCAAACGAACAAGTCTTTGGGCGGCATTGCAAAGCCCGAATGGCATCATCCGAAACTTATATAACGGCCCTCCAGGTACCGCAAAAGCAGTATAGGGCGTGCTCTTGTCGTCCAGTTCGACCTCGCAATACGCAAACTTTAAATCTACGCTAGAGATGTAAGTTTGGTGGATCCTGGACAGTATGCCTTCTATGCAAGGTAAAGGATAGGCATCCTTTATGGAGAACTCGTCGAGTTTGCGGGCATCCAAACAGAAGCGATTCTTACCCGGCCTGCGTACAACAATTGTACGGTTACTTCACGGGGTATTGCTCTTTTCTATGACCCCTAGCTCCAACATTTTTTCCACTTCACCATGCACCAATTGCTGCATGGCGGGTGACAAGGGATAGGGTCTATCCTTGAATGGTTGTGCCCCTTCGACCAAATCGATGGTATGTTTTTCTCAAGCCACTGTCTTCGAATGACAGAAACATTTGTTTTACAGAATCTAATCCGTCCCTAGACAACTCCCATGATTCTGGCTCCCTCTCTTCCTCATCCTCATCGTCCCCATAATGCGTCATGGACACCGCCAGTACTTCCTCGACTTTCTTCTTGGTCGTAAATAACTTGTCGGGACCCAAGATGGTTGGAGCTAAATCAAAGGCTCTCCAAAAGTCAATTCCAAAATAGGCACGTTGTTCCAAGTACGCGCATACAAAGAAGGTGACGTTTTTCATTTGGCCTCGGTACGATGTGGGCAAGTCAACTTGGCCGATGATCGATCGGTCTTGCCCTCCGGCTGTGCGTACTATCGACGTATAGGGTTGCATTGGAATTTCCAGATCCTCAATCAATTCCCGGCTGCCTTTACCTAGCAGACTTACGCTCGCCTCTCCGTATGGCCTCCACAACCGCCTTTCGCCTTACGAGTCGTCGTTGAAAGCGTTCACGCGTCTTCTTGATTCGACGTGATACCATTCGCATCCCTTCTAATTGTCGGTTACTAAATATCCGATTCCTTACTTCTGAGCGCTGAGCGTCACCATGGATTGGTCGGCTGCACCGCTTTCCAAAACTGGCTTCGACCTCACACGCTTCGTCTCTCAACTGGTCTACGGTAAACAGCTCCACGGCATACACGTATCGTGCCAGGTTGTCTCTTAGCCCTTTCTTTATGATCTTAACCAGAACATCTTAACTAACCTTCAAAAAAAAAAAAATTACAACTAAACTGCACCCCACGTGATGGTCACCGTCGCTCGACCTTTTTCTTTCGCCGCTTCTCACTAACTGATCTCTGACTTTCGTTCGACCTCCACTGCTGTCCGAGTGACCTTGGTTCGGCCTCCAAAATTCTCGATCATTCGCCGTTTTATCCCCACTCGGATAATCCTCCGTTATCTTTAAGCTTTTAAACCCTCGAACTCCCTCTCTCCTTTTGAAAGTTAGAACCTGGGGCTACCACCCTTTCGACTCTGTGGGCAACCCCAACTATCGATAGAATCTGCCCCGCCGTAACAACTTTTGCACCCGGTGGAGCAATTGTTTTGTTTAAATAACCGTTTCAATCAATTGCATCAACGGGATAGAAACAAAAACATTCATGGGCATTGTGTTGTTCTCTTCAGTTCTATCTGACATTTGTAGAGACGGGGAAAAAAGAAAATTTCTCTATATTAGGTACGGACTTTGTGGGCACATGTGAAGGAACGAAAGTTCACTTTTGGCCTTTTAGGATTCGGAGATTCATTCAAAAGTTTCATACCTTTGAAATCGCTCTCTGTAGCCGAGAAACCATCGAATAGTTTTGTAAACCAAAGCCATTCTTAGTATACCTCATGAATCCCATTAAATCCTTCTCTACATCCCTTCATTTTTCACATGTCCACTTTAAGCCTGATTTGGACTCAACCAGGTCAATTATTCGGCCAATAAGGCCAGCACATTTTTCGTCTGACACATTATAAGACCTTTAAAACACTCAAGGGTTAAAAGAAAACAAACGATGGTATGCGCTCACACGCAACACAAAGTTCAAGCAAAATTAAAACGGTGCGGGCGTGAGACCGAAATATTAGAACCGCAAAGTACGAGAAAATAAAATAAATCAACCAACGCAATCAACATCAGTTTTAATGAGAGCCTGGAGAGAAACACGATTTAAACACAGGGATCCCGCTCAAAAATGGAACTCAAGCAAGGGCGTAAAAGTACACCGCACAAGAGCATACATTTTGGCTGCTACTTGTTATATTTAAAAAGCTTGATTTTATTGTTTAACAGATATTTAGTGTTTACCTCTGTGTTTTACAGTAAACCGATGAAACACAAAGTCACAAATTTTGTCGGGCACAACAATTAAATAAATGAGTAATTACGATGTGCAATAAAAAAAACACATACGTTGCGAGATGCAAGGCGAATGTGACACCATGGTGTCATGTTGGTTAAAAGTCTCCCTTAATGCGAGATAAACTTCACGTGTAAATTATAATACTCTTTCCAAGGAAAAGTATAGTACAAATCAGTAATATGCCAAAAGTCAGTTCGCTTTTGCAGAAATTCAGGATCAAGTTTACTGAGACCATAGTTTCCGCGATATTTAAAAAAAAACTAATAACAATCATAGGATGATAAAAGTCCTACTGTTTACGTACTTAAATTAAACTTTTACCTTGGACTCGAACACAAAAGGACACATACAAAATAATGCCCAAATTCAAATCAGAATACGGAGAATTTTAAAAATAAGGTGTACTTGAAACGCTAAATAAACATAAAATACGCTCACCTTCATTATTTTCAGGTCTGTTTGCGGAAAAACTAGGCGTTTGCCTGTTTGCCTTTGCACGCAATTTGTGGCACTTGGACTTTCCCATTACCTTTTGTGTGCCAACGCGGCTTAAGCGAGAGCGCGCGTGTCCAGGAAGTGCATTAATACCGTTTAGCAAGAAGTGCAGCTGTGCTGTGTTGTGCGGCGTGGGAATGGAATGCTGGTGCAATTGTACATGTGTACATATTTACGGTCATAATACAGCTATAATTTCTGTGCTCTAAGCTCAGCAAGATTCCCAAGCCTTCGGCTACTGGTATTAAGATGCCTGCACAGCATCGTAATCATTGTTATAA
Source organism: Drosophila atroscutellata (assembly GCA_035041605.1). Lineage (NCBI taxonomy): Eukaryota > Metazoa > Arthropoda > Insecta > Diptera > Drosophilidae > Drosophila > Drosophila atroscutellata. Next base: position 1,190,943 of record JAWNLA010000099.1, on the reverse strand, counting down.
TAATAACACTACATAACTACATAACTTATTCAAGTTAAGTTTTTTGAGCTACAGATTTGTTATTAATATTATTTTAATAATAAATCAAATACCAAATGAACTAACATTTTGTAAATAACTCGTCTATATGGGACTGTGTCTAAAATAGGATCAATCGTTAGAAAGATGACTTCTGGCGTTCTTCTGATGACTCTGCAGGCTAAGAAGTGATAAAAAATGTTTAAGTATTTTCAATTTGAATTGGAAAATATAAAACTCCAATCAAATTTCTTAATAAGTTTCGGTATATATAATTAACATGATTTGTGATGGATTGGTAGGCTAGGTTTCACTACGTTTGCATACAGCATTTCTTGAAGACCTCCTCTTTTAAATAATTTGGGGGCCTATCCCTCACATAAAACGAACAAAATTAAAGTATCACGTAAGATTTTGATTCCACAATTTTAGAAATCTGGTATTTTTGTATTTTTTTTTCTAAGACGCGTTGGCGGAAAGTGACCATTAAATAAAATTCAAGTTAAGAATTTTAATTAATTAAAAATACAATCATGAGTGTACGGAGGTAAGTAAAGGTGTTAGTATGTAATCAAGTTTGTACAATTATGATTTGAAGATCTTCTCTTGTAATTGCTTATAATTTTGAGCACTCGTGCAATTCTTATAAATAAAAAATAAAACGTTGTTGAATTAGTTAACTAACTTTTCCATAACTTTGCAATCCCTTCTTTACTTGCAGGCAGCCGCAATTATTGCAATATTTCCACAATTTAGGGAACCAATTAAAATTGTTGTAAAAGGAAAAGTTTTGCAAGCAAAATGCAAGTTCAGCGGCCAGCCAGAAACCATTTGGCTGAATACCAAAATGAAAACAATTTTATGAGGTCAATGCATTGTAAAAAACTTTCCCAAAACGTTTCGATAGCCCAAACATAATTGAGCAAACTGTGTCTTGGAACTAAACTGAGTCTCCAGGCGAAAACAAAAGAAACCATTCGTAAATGATGGCAGGCAAAATACGAATGTCAGCGTCAGACGCGGCACACAAATTGCATTTTATATTTACAAATCCACGTGGAAGTAACAAAGAAAGGCAGCCCCCGAGAGAATGCTCTCACAAATATTGAAAAAATTGAGTACATTATATATGTATGTAGTCATGAGAGTAAACGAGGCCAAGTGTAACTTACCATTTTAGTACTCGTGGTAGCCGCAAAAAGAACGCAGCCACAAGCCTCAGCCGTGTAGGTGCCCGGGCACATGACATGACAAGGTGGTGGGTCGGGCGCTTGGGTAGCGCAGTCGCTGACGTAAAACTTGGCATGAGTAACATAATTTTGTTACCGACTCAGCTTTAGGACATGTAAACACATGTTGCCTGACACATAAGGCAAACGTTGAAATGTTTATTTTTTCGGGCAAAGGTTTCTTAAATATTTAATGCAGATGCCTTTCGACTCACACATGCGCAGAATCGGGTGTTTTCTCAGAGTGTCAATCGTAATACCACTGACTGTATGGAATTAAATTTTACCGCTTTAATATGGATACCGCCATACCAAACGATAGACGCCACATGCCACATGCCACTTGCCACATACCTCATACCACAGTATTTGCCTATCAAGTATTGCACCTAAATGAATAATATCATGTGACTTATGATGGCAACCAATGAGGTATCAATGCTAGTCGACCGCAAAACGTATCCTGAGCAGCAATAAAATTATGTTTTCAGACATTGCGTTGCAAGCCAATACTTATTGCTTAGTATTTTATTATATTTATTAAATGTGCTTTGTCTAACGTCGTCACGTTTAAAATGATAAATGTCAAATGAGTAAATGAATAAATTATATTGATTAGGTCTGTTACAACTACACTGAATGTTGCGACCTGATTTGTAAAGTCAAACTCTTGAGACGAGTTGTAAGTTCGTACTGATTTTTATTTCTTAAAATCCTAGCCTTATATAGCTAACAATGCATATTTAGTTTCTACCTGCTGTACAGACAGTTACAATTAATCTGTTCTACTTAGCATGCATTCAAGTGGGCGCAGCTGCCGCTTGAGTTTTTACATATTCTTATCTTTACTTAAACTAGTGTTCATTCTTGAACACGTATTACATATACACCAGTGTTCATTTTTGTACACTGAACAAAGATCATCGCATAGCTATTGATTGCCAGGATTTTGGGTTAAATTTTTCACACTTTGTTGTGTTTTACTTTATGAAAATAACTTATTACTGGCCACAAGTCTCTATACCTTTTGATATGTAGAAACCGTCGGCATCACTAATTTTCGCCTTCATATCTGCGAAACTCTTCTCTTATGCAATGTACCGCAGTAAAAGCAACCATTATTACTGACTTATAACTTAATTTCAAGATTCGTTAACTTAAAATATTTTGAAATTAAAAAAAAAAAAACAAAATTATACATTCGATTGGCCATTCAGAAGGATTTTTTTTGTCTCATTATAGTAATGTGTAAAATATGAATATTATTGTTTTATCTTGGTAGTAAAGATAACACATGTTGATTACCACCGCCATCTGATTCATTGAACTATGCATGGCCTCAATCTTTACCACCATCCAATCTTGGATGGGAATAGCCGGGTTGCATCTCTATGGCATTGTAAGCATCCAAAAACCGGCACGAGTCCAGAAGTCCAGGGACTTTGCCAGCAACTTCAGAAGCACTCGCTAAGCAAACAGCTCATCTGACCACTTTTCCTAGAGGTAATCTTTGGCTTTAAAGCCGCAGTCTCCGCTGTATATCCAATGGTGGTGGCAGAAAACCAGGCCGTTGACAGAGAAAAGTTGATCATTGGAATACCACGTCAGATGACTTAACACATTAGTTTTAACAGAATGAATAATGAATAATAGAGGATAAGATCCGAAATGGGTTATTGACAGCTTAATTCGAACTACAAGTTTGAAGAACTTCAAAATTAGGTTGGCTACTTAACTCAGAATCCGATTAATTCAGAATCAATCTCACATTTATGAATTTAAGTAAATTGAGTATACAAAGCATTATTGTACGTTAAGAAAAATAAGAATGATTTATTAATAAAAGTCAACTACGGTAATATTAGAATTCCAGTTAAGACCCCTAAGGACAAATAATTGAAATTGTTTTTGTTCAGATTCTATCCTGTCATGAGAAATTATGTAATTGGGGGACCATATACAAATCCCACATTAAAGAATAGGACGCAGAAGTGATATAGATAGTGTTTTAGTAATATAGGGATCGTCAAATTCTTTTGACCAGAGCTTGATGAAACTTGGGATCTAAAATGATATTCAAATCATCAACGCATTCAATGCCGTCCTCCAGTTTGCTATTAATTTGTCTGTATATAAATAATTCTTTGCATTTACCACAATTAAGATTCAATAAATTTACTCGACACTAAGCTTAAAAACTATCTACGTCGGCTTGAAGTCTTTGTAAGTTATTTGGAAATCCCTGAAGATTAAATTCGCGAATTAGTAAAGAGTAATTTACAGAGTCTACTGAAGTCAGTGTAAATAGCATCCTTTTGCATTTTGTTTTGCAAACTCTTAATAACAAAATAAGTTAGTGGTAGCAGAACAATGTATAATTCATAAGCCCATGCTGGCAGGGCGAAATCAAGGAACAACACATAAGTTGTCAGCTTCCCAAAGATCCCAGGAATAGCTGACAACTTAGAATTACCTCTATTATTCCGAACATTCGATTTGTTTCTTTTTTATGGAGAGGAATGAGTGATGATTCATTTCAAATGTAAGAAGAATCGTCTTGCGAATGGATTGTTGCATGTTATACTTGAATAAACGGAAATAGAAAAAAATTCTTATTTCAAAAGCTTTCATTTGAGCGCGGTAAATTGTAACAATCAACAATGCACCACCCGGCTGGACGCGATACGCGACACTGCAAAGCCAAATTGGCTATTGCTCTCTAATAAGAACTTTGCGAATATTATGCTCAGAATGTTGCGTATTTATTAATATATTATATTCATGTTTTCGTTTCTCACATACCCTGCGTTCAAAGACAATCAAGCGATTGCCAGAATGGAAGCCAACATTTATGATGAAGGGCCCCGCCCAGAAAGAGAAGCGCACCTACAGTGGATTACAGCTTAATGCGAATAGTGTCAAGTAAATAATGTAATTGCCTGCCATAAACTAATTATACATAATTTTTCAAAAATTCCAAATACCGATGGTAGGTACTTATATTAACCAACAAAAAATATACGAGGTCTGACCAATAAGTAATGAGACTAAGTCCATAAAATACGTATATTTAAAAATTAAGGTACATTGATGTGATCCCCTTCAAAGTACTCCCCTCCCGCAACTACACACTGGTTCCAACGTTTCTTCCAGCTTTCGTAACATTTCTGGAAGGCTTCGACTGGAATGTCCTTTAGTACCCTCGTCACGGCGGTCTGGATGTCAGTTATGGACTCAAAATGCGTTCCTTTCACGGCCAATTTTGTTTGGGGGAACAAGAAGAAGTCACAGGGTGACATATCCGGCGAATAGAGCGCTTGCAGCAGCACTGCGATGTTTTTAGAGGTCAAAAACTGCGACACACTGAAGGCACGATGGCATGGAGCATTGTCACATTGCATTGCACACAGCTTTTTCATGGACAAATCATCAGTTAAAATTTTTCTGACGGTTTCTCGTTTCAAATTAAGTTCATCAGCCAACATTCGAATGGTTAGCCGCCGATCTTGATGCACGAGAGTGCGCACACGCTGAACATTGTTGTCAGTTCGAGCTTCAACCGGCCTCCCACTTCGCGGTTCATCCCCGACGCTCTCACGACCATTTTTAAAATCTTTATGCCATCGAAACACCTGAGCACGACTCAGGGCTTCATCACCGAACACTTTGATCAATTTACCGTACGTTTCCGTAACAGAATCGCCGAGTTTAACGCAAAATTTAATCGCGTACCGCTGTTCAATATTACGTCGTTCCATATTCGTGACACGCCTTACAAACACGTTGTCGAAAACACAACACAGCTGGAGAACTATCGAACGTACGAAAGTCGCGAGCACATGTATCGATAGAGGAGGGATGGGAGATTAACCGACCGAAGTTTCAGGTTCGCAGTGTTACCACAAGCGCGGCTAAAAAATCAGTCTCATTACTTATTGGTCAGACCTCGTATGACCCTAATAAACTGGGTGTATAGTTATTATACACTTTGCGAGGTGAGTTGTAAATTCAGACTTATTACTTATTTATATAAAACTGTTAAACCTAAAATACATAGAAATACATTAAAATAAACTATGCAGCCGCTTAAGGCAACTGCATTGGTCCCTTATCGAGTGCGGCCGTTTGTAAGGCGACCGCTATTTCACTCTATCGAGTGCAGCCGCTTGTAAGGCGTCTCACTCCATCGACCTCTCTAAAAATAGCTTAACCCCATGCAAGCCAGCCTCAAGTGCCTAATCTTGCGGGCGCTGCATGAGCTAGCTATCAGCATATCTCATGTTTATATTTAAACAATGCTGGATTGCATGGGTCCGCTATCAGCATCTCTCATGTGCATACTTGAACATTCTCCAGGGGGCAGTAAATCTGATATTAAGCAATTCTCTAGTCTGTAAGCATCTTATCCTTATATAAATTATAAGACCTATTATAACAGCTATTACTAAAAAGAGTGACATGTGTCCACTTGCAGTGAAAAAACATGCAAGTCGCCTAAATGCACTTTGTGGTCGTTGAGGTATTGGATTTTCTTTTGTAGTTTCCCAAGCTCCCTGGTGTTGTTAATTGTCAGCGATCCAATAGGTGTTAGCTCGAAAGGTTGATCATCGTCTGCTTGCCTTATGAAGTGCGTCGAGAAATTCCCTCTAATCGCTGTGTTCACACTCTGAGGGGCCTGTAGAGTCACGCCTTTCAGTCTTAATGAGCACCCTTCATCCAGGTCCAGGATGCCCCCACTCGGCAATTTGACTAACTGATGATGCGAGTCACCGCATTGGATTTGACCCGATGTATTCGTAAATGTCTTAAACAACCAGCGATTGTGGGTCCCCAGTTCCATCCAAAATGATTATTCTTTGTATTCAATCATTAAACACGACATTTTTGAATGGGGCTTCATTGGTGTTGTTTCACAGAAATTCTCTTCTGCATCTTTCCATGCCCAGTTTCCTTGGCAGACTCTTGTTTCCTCGTCCTCCCAACGGCACTTGTTTAGATCTGAGTCAGACATTAAGTGGAAGGTGTTTAGTGCCGTGTTGTATATCATATAATTCGCTGCTACCACTGGAATTATTTTCTGACTATTGGAGATGAATGGTATCGGAATTATCTTGAAGATGGCTGACTCCTGATTCAAGTATAGTGGAATTTTCGCTTTAATTAAGATCATCTCATCTTTGAATATTCTGTGCGCCGCGAGAAGCTTATATGCTGCTTGCAGTTTATGACCAGCAGTTTTCCCAGGTAGTATGTGGTTGCGTGCATAACATCTTGCACTTTATTCATCTCTTTTAACATTTGAGAAGGCTTTATGAGTATGGGATTCAATCTTCCTTGATTTAAGTCCATGAACAAATCAGTTATTTTTTCTTGAATTGCCTCCGCATCGGCGATCTGGTCTTTCAGTTGGTGCATGAGTAGCAAGAATCTAATTGCCTCTCGGGATGCCAGATATTGAACCTTGATATATGCAGTCATATCGTTCAATTTTTTAGTCATTCAATGAAGTTTTCGTTGACCTCCTTCGTCGTTGTTTTTACTAAGTTGACTGTTGCGTTGATAATCGAAGTCTGATTCTCCACATAACTTCTCAAATTTTCTTCGTTTGAACTTAATGTCTTCATGTTAACCATTGATATAACCTTTTCTGAAACATCAAACCATCCGCCAGGGCATGCAAAGAAATTCTCACAAAATCGCTTCTTTTTTTGATGGGAGGGTTCCATTATTAGGTTATTGTTTTCCTCAATCCTATTCAATTGCCGCCTGACTCTCGCTGTCATTACAATACATTGTTCTCCAAAGTCTTGGAACTTTGGACACATTCCTTCAGCTTTTTCCAGTATTGCGGGGGCTTGCCGCAACACATCCCAGAAGGCTTCCAAATTGAAGTAGAATAGGAAGTCCCAGCTTGATGATGCCACTTCCACTTTTCCAATCCTTTCCAGAAATATTGCAGCATCATTTTCTATTTCCCTCACATGTATTTTTGAGCTATTTTGCTTTGAAGCTATGACACCCGATGTCACGTGGAACACCATAAGTGGACTTAAAATTGTTGCTACAGTCATGTTGCTCCGGGTGTTTCTTCGCGAAGTCTTTTGCTCTTCCTCTTGTTGTGGTAACGGACACATTTTATTAATCGACCGTTTTATCTCGCCGTTACTCGTTTTAATTATGACAACTCTAGCTTTGTTGTCCATTCCTTTTGCCGCTTTTATTATTTTACCCATGGGCCATTTTCCTGGGTGCGTATTTTCCTGTTTTATCAACACCAGTTGACCCTCCTTAAGATTTTCGTTCTCGCTTCGCCATTTCGACCGTTTCTGCAATGACACCAGGTAGTCTTCTTTCCATTTTTTCCAAAATTCCGACGTCATTCGCTGTATGTATCTCCATCTGTCGAGCGATCCTACCTGCCCATGCATATCTGTATTTTCCGGAGCGCTTATAAGTGGTCTACCCACTAGAAAATGTCCAGGGGTGAGTGCATCGTCCGTCTCGTTCTCATCTTCCATTGGGATCAACGGCCGAGAGTTCAACACCGCCTCTATGCGACAAAGTAGCGTGGAAAATTCTTCATAGGTGCAGCTATTATTTCCCAGGATCCGTTTTAAATGATATTTCATTGATTTTACGCCAGCCTCCCACAATCCACCCAAGTGGGGGCTCCCCGGGGGAATAAAGTGCCAAGTTATGCCATCTTTCTGCCAAATCGGTGCCAATTTGGTGTTGCTTAAAATAGAAGCTTCTAGCTCGACATCCAATTTCCTAGCTGCTCCAACGAAGTTCATTACATTATCCGAGTACAGATGCTTGCTCTTGCCCCGCCTCGCAAAGAATCGGTGCAAGGCCTCTAGAAATTTATCCGTAGTCATGTCGCTGACCAGCTCCAAACGGATAGCTTTTGTGGCCATACAAACGAAGACGCAGATGTATCCTTTGTAAGCCCTTTGTCCTTGATCTTTTGAGCATCTGATTAGAAATGGTCCAGCATAATCTATGCTCGTTGCATAAAATGGAAACTCTCCGATTACTCTATTTCCCGGCAGATTTCCCATGAGTTGGGATGTTGACTTCTGTCTGTACCTCGTACATGTCACACATGTTCGCAAATGTTTTCTTAACATGTTGTGACAGCCAAATATTCAGTATTCTCGCTGAATATAGTTTCTCATCAGTTTGATCCCTTCATGAATGGTAATTTAATGTGCCTTGTCGACCAGAAGCCAGGCCAAATGAGAATTCCCGATGATTATTGGGTGTTTCATCGTGAATGGTAATGTCGAGTTTTGTAGTCGACCTCCCACTCTCAGAACTCCATCGTCGTCCAAAAACGGGTTGAGTGGTAATAATTTATTTTTCGTTTCCAATCCTTTTTTGTTCTGAAGTTGACGAATCTCTTGGCCGAAGTCCAATAGCTGTTGAAGCTTCACTACTGTCAACCTTGCCTTGTCCCAAAGCATAGCATCTGAGAAGGGTGTTTGAGTCACTTTTGCCCGAAGCTTATTTATGAATCGTAAAACATTAACGATTACGCCTTCCAGTTTCGATAATCTTGAATATTTTGTTAGCAATCTTATAAATGGATTGTTTCCATTTAATATTGTTGCAGTCATTATTATCTGTTCCTCTTTTTAGTATACTGGCCACTTGCTGGCAGGCTGCTTTAGCCATTGTGGCCCATGCCACCAAATTGGTGAAATTCCCAATATACGGCTCGATCGCATCACGCGAACTTGCAATATACGCTTGCCACATACATTCTTCCAAATATGCCAGTAAGGCTCACACAAACACCCCAGTCAGTCGAGCTCACGAGAGTGCACTCGATACTGACATCATTCACAATGACAGCAGAATTGGCCCTGTTGTCAAGAAATGCCCGCATACTCGCCGGCAATCCCCGTACGCGACCATCTGTCACATAGGGTTCCTGCAACAGGGCAACTACGCTGCCTCTTCCCACAATCAATCTCCCCACATCACACATGACTGCGTATGACCCCTGACAGTTCAACTGGAGAAGCTTGCTAGACATATTAATGTCTAGCACCCGCTCGCGCTACAATTGCACTGTACACAGGGCAAGCCGGAGACATCATAAGATGCTCAGACGGCTTTCCCTTGAAAGCACAATTGCGGCAATTCAATGCATTGCTGCACTGCGCCACGCGGTGACCCATTTGGCCGCATCGACGACAAACGTCCTGCTTTAGCCTGCATTCCGCTACCTTATGGTCGAAGCCAAGGCAACGGTAGCAACCCACTACCGGGTCAAAGTTCCTCACTCGGAACGAAAACCACTTCACGTAGCAGCGTCCGCTGTCCAAGAGGGTTTGCATGGCTAGGCCAGCACCCTCAAGCACAACATTCACTGCCGCGCTACCCTCGCTATTCCAGGGCTTACTCGCAATGCGGACACCCTTCGAAAAGGCCTCTTTGGACATCTTGTCCTTGAGGTTCAACTCATACAATTCCGCCATGAACTCGTCAGGCGAGATTGCAGAGTGAACGCCCTGCACAACCACTTTCGGCCCCAGCCTCTCATTCACGCTCACTTGCAATCCAACTTCGCTGAATTTAGCGTTCCCCTCTATTTTCTCTACGCTCGGCTATTGATGGGGTGCGAATAATCGCTCCACCATCACGCAGAGGTTTCACCTCGTGCACACGTACACCAAGGGTGGGCCCTACCTCCTTCACAACCTGTTCCACCACGTCCTTGGCGGTCTTACCAGCAGTCTTGCTGCGCACAACCAAGGACCAGGTCTCGACTGGTCGAGGCATCTCCGGGGTAGACGACAATGTCGACATTGGACCCCCCCGATTTACGGCAGCCGGCGGAACCAGCGTTTGGCCAGCGTTTGTCGCATGCCCAGCATGCACATTAGTCGCATTAAAGCGAACGGCCTCCAAACGCCCCTTGAGGCGCTCATTCTCCGCTATCAGCGAGAACAGCAACTCCTCGTACTCCGTTGCATAGTCAGCAAAAGTACTGACCATCAACCTCGTCGCGCAGTCAGAGAGCGCATACCCTATTAGCTCTTTGCTAATCGCCTTCATTTTCTCAATCGGCGTTCCCTTCCGCTTCAATGGCAACACACTGCTCGCCGAACACGCAGCAGTGTGCTCCTCCACAGCGGGAACACCAGCATTCACACTAGGCGTGCCAGAATTGCACGCCTCCACTTTCTCTCGCGGCACCTTGAGAGTTACTGCCAAGCTACTCTCAGAGCGCCGGCTTTCCACACTCTTACCCACTGAGTTTACAGCAATTTCGGAAGTAGCCTTCCTTAATTGCTGCTTACCCAGCACCCCCCTCCTTCTTACCTCGCCATCACTCAGCGAATCGGATGACACCGACGTGTCGTCATCTGACGACACCATCAGCGACTCATCAACGACTTGCTCTGTCGGCTTCTTCTTACGCGGCGGCATTACCGCACGTGCACAATCTATTTTTGGGTCAAAAATACCCACACACGTAAACAAGTGCAGATATCAGCAATGCGAATTCACGGAGTTTGGCTGGATGCTGACCGGCAGCTGCCGATCCTAAGGCAATATCTATTTTATTTTTTTCTCCATTTCCAATGCTGCGCATTGCAAGGGGGGAGAATGTTTATGTGAGATATGTTAAGCTGTTAGCAGCCTCCACATAAACACGATAAGTTGAGCATATATTCATATAGTGAAATAAATATATCTAGTGATAAAAACACCTCGCTGCCTTTTACTGAAGGAAGATAGAAGATTAGGAAAAATACGCCCCCCCCACATTTTCACTATGAAAACTCTTCATACAGGCATTTTTTGGTAGCAGGCTATTACATATATTCGAGGACTCCATATTTAGAGGAGTATTTCCAATGGCCAAATCTATGGAAATAGGTAAGTGGTCAGACCCTAGATCAATTGTCGTGTAGGTGCAAATCCTTTCATCAGCAATACCTGAGTACATCGCAAAATCAATAGCAGACGGCGTTTTCCTTGTGTCGAAAGGGAAATGCGTAGCGCCACCAGTGGCTAAAATATTATATCGCACATGATTGTGTATGGATTCCATAAGCGCTCTGCCACGTTTGCAAGATCTTTGATTTCCCCACCAGAAATTTTTAGCATTCCAGTCGCCGCAAACAATAAACTTTGATTCTTTGGAAAGGCTTCCAATGTGTTTGAATAATTCCGAGAAGTGGGAGGTTGACCATTCAAACAAAGGCGGGCAATAGACTGGGGCTACAGTGATAACCTCATTTGTAGGCAGTGTAATGACAATAGGGATGCACTGAACGCAGGGAAGAGTAACTGGCTGCAAGGCTATATGTCTGATTCCAAATTTAATATAAACAACAACCCCGCCACTCCTCCGATTATGGGGGTGAAAAGCTGTATATGAAAGATATCCATCAATAGCAATACTTGGGGCACAGGGTTTTCTGCATGTTTCTATTCTCGTTTCTGAAACCATCATGACATCAATGGTATTCTTCTGCATATAGAACTCAAGCTCAAGCAGTTTATTAGCAATCCCACAAGCATTCCAGTGAGCTATTTTCAAGCAGTTAGTCCTGGAGCTAATAGCAGGCAGTGTTGGAGTTAAGATTAGTAGTGATTGTATACTGATTGGGTGTGTTAATGGCCGAGTTAATAAATGAGAAAGCATTGGGGTTTGTGGCATTAGTCATTTTGTTTGCCATTAACATTGTTTATTTGCATGGCATTCCCGCCAGAGGCCATAAAGGTGTGCATCAAGTTTATAAGCGCATTTACCTTGCTTTCAACACCATCAATTCGACTTAGGCTTGCTTGAAGTACTCTCATAAGAGAGTCTTCACCCGTCGAACAGTACTGCTGCTGGGGAGGAGCCACACCACACTCAGGCCGCAATCCACCACCCTGGGGCACGCACTGTTCCATGGGAATGCTTCTGCCTGTTTGAGGGTCCTCTGTCCTCTGTGGTTGAATCTGCAGCTTCGGTGGGAGTCGCTGGGTGAGCGGCCAGTATCAATACTAGACTGCTTTTTTGAAGAAGAAAACGGGTTATTTGGGTTCTTACTGACATGATTTTGTTGCCCCATGTGCAGCTTTCCTTGCAACTTAAGCAAATGGCGCTCAGCCGGATTTTCCAAGTAGGTGGGCGTAGCTTGGAGTGATGTTTTGGCTGGGTCTTGGGGCAGACTTTCATCTTCCGGACCAGTTGAATGCTGTTGTTGTTGCTTTCGCTGCTGTGGCTTCTGCTTTTCCTGCTCAGCTTGCTGTTGTTGAATCGGGCTATTTTGGAGCCGTTGAAGACTGCTTCTTTGCTGGGCATGTTGCAGTCTCCGCTGGGCACCGTAGTTAGAGCGGACTTTGTTGGCAAGAAGTTTGTCTCGGGCCTCTTTTTTAATCTTTGCACTCGCTCGCCAGCTAAACGACTGGCGGGTACTTTATTCAATTTGTCCTATTGCCAGTAGGCAACTTTTACAAATTTAAATTGCAACAATAACAAACTATTGTATAAATACAAGGCCATCAATTACAGCCGATTAAATACTAGTACATAACATAACAAATAACATAAAAGTTATCGATATTTTAGCAGACTGACAGTGGCTGCCAAATCGAGTAATGTGCTGGGTCACCCTGTGTCCTTTGTTTACATTTAACAATTGCTTATAGCTAATTGATAAGTATAATAATATTTAATAACATTTAATTAAATCTATTTTTTCAGGTACTGGATGAGCAGCTAGCGTCGGGGAGTCATCTTTGTTGTTCCATGCTGGAGTGGCTGAGGTTTGTAGCGTCGTTTTGCCGTCGGCGGCAGCATGATCGTCAATTAGTGATGTATATTTTCTTGTTATTTTTTCGGCTCGCCGTTGGACATTTCGCCCAGCGAGACACTCTGGGATCGGGCTCTGCACACATCGATGAAACAGGTAAGTCGCATTGTTTATTTTTAGTTATAAAATGTGTTATTACACAAGTTGGTACACATGCAGCTGTGTGTGTATTTATTTTCATTTGCTTTGATTTTGTTGTATTTTATATGTATGCATGCATGCATTTATTTGCATTTAATTGGTTTTCGTTTTGCATGTTTTGCATGTAGCGTGTTTTGTATTTATATTTGTTTTATTTAGTTGGGCTTGTTTTGCGTATATATAATTGTTTTATTTTAGTTTTGCTTGTTTTTGCATTTATGTTTTTTTTTATTTGTATTTGTTATTTTTATGTTATATTTTTATTAAGAAAAATGTTTTAGCTTTATTTTTAATTTTATTTTGTATTATGTTTTAAATTAAATTAATATTTTTAATTAGTGATTATTGTTTATATTTTCCCCTTTTATTCCAGGTATAGTATCAGCATCAGAAGGGCGTCGTCGTTGGAGTCTCCGTTGGTCATGTAAGTTGTTTACATGTATTATTTATTATTGCACTTGTATTTAGTTTTGTCAATTTATTGCAGGTACTACTGTGTCATGGGGCGTTGAGGGAGACACACCAGACGATCAGCTCCTGGAAATGGAGGTTCGGATGCTCAGTTGGTCCAGATAAGTAGCCATGTACCAGGGTGCAGATTTGCATTATTTTTTTAATATGTATTAATTTTAATTGTTTTCCTGTTTTCAGGTACACTGAGGACTGATGAACAGGTACGCCGTGAGCAACATGTATTAATTTAATAGATTTAATTTAATTTTAAATTGGAATGTTATTTTAATATGTAAATGAATTGTTTAGTATTTATTATAGCGTTTATATTGTTTCGGTATGTGCGTTGTTATTTTGTAGCTATAATATTATGGTTGTTTTATTTTATATTGCTCTGTATTTATATTATTTATTTTTTATATTATATTGCATGTGTGTATATATTGCCTATTCGTTTTTGTTTTTATTTGTTTTATGTATGTTTTATTAATGTGGTTGTTTTTGTTATTTATTTAGTTATTAGGTTATATTTATTGTTATTAATTCTGAAGCTGACTATTGTTTTTGTTGTTATTAGATGGCTTGTTTTGATTTATTATTTATTATTTGGTTTAATGTTTTTAATTTGGTTATGTTTGTTTTATTTAGTTGGATTTTAGTTTTGCTTATTTTCCTTATCAGTTTGTATTGGTTGCATTTTGTGTATGCATGTGTGTGTGCGTGTATTTATTTGCACTTAATTGGTTTTCGTTTTGCGTGTTTTGTATGTTTTGCGTGCAGCGTGTATTTAATTGCATTTATTTGGTTTTAGTTTTGCATATTTTTTGCATATATATTTGTTTTATTTTAGTTTTGCTTGTTTTGCATTTATGTTTGTATTATTTGTATTTGTTAATTTTGTATTATATTATTATTTTAATTAAATTACATTTTGTAATAAATTAATATTTTTAATTAATAGTAACTGATTATATTTTCTTCTTTTATTCCAGGTATAGGATCAGCATCAGAGAGGCGTCGTCGTTGGAATCTCCGTTGGTCAAGTAAGTTGTTTACATAAATTATTTATTATTGCACTTGAGCTTAATTTCGTCAATTTATTGCAGGTACTACTTTGTTGTGGGGTGTTATGGTATACGCTCCAGACAGTCAGCTCATGGAAGCGTAGTTTTGGATGCTCAGACGGTCCAGATAAGTAGCCTGCTGCAGATTTGCTTTATTTTTTAATATGTATAAATTTTAATTATTTTTCTATTTTCAGGTACATTGTAAACTGCGCAGCCGACGTGAACAACATATATTAATTTAGTAGTAGTTTTAAATTGATTTTAAATTTGTTTAATAATATTTAAATATGTATTTAAATTGTTTATTATTGTGTGTATATTGATCGCGTATGTATGTTGTTGCTTTGTTGCTATATTATTATAATTGTTTTATTTTTATTTTTTTATTGCTTTGTATTAAATGTTTTATAATTGTTTGTTTGATGTTTTTGTTTATGTTATTCATTTAGTTATTAGGTTAAAGTTAATGTTGTTGTTTCTGTTGTTAGCTAATGTTGTTAATTGATGTTTTGTTTTAATTTGTTATTTTTATTTGATTTAATATTTAATTTAATTTGGATTGATTTAGTTTGATTTAATTAATCTGGCTTTATTTTCTCTAGGCCGTCACATTACTACGGAGACAGCATCTGTTCATCTACTAAGATGTCGCTGAAAGTGTCGTCCGCATCCGTCCACGAGTTGTCATGGCAATCCTGTTGGATGTCTTGCTGCCGCAGTTGGGCAACTGGAGCAGCGATTGAAGTTAAGTTGTATTTAGTTTGTAATTCTATGTATTGTAGAAATACATTTAATAACTGGTCGATTTTATTTTCCAGCCGCGTAAACATGGCCGTCATTTGTTGCTGCTCGATCTTTTGTTTTGGATGCTGCTCATGGTCAGGCCGAGACTGCTGCTGGAGGAGCTGCTGATCTTCACATTATGCGTCTTTTGGGTTTTGCGGCTTCTTTGCTGGGCGCGCTGATTTGTCAGGTGAGTTTATCTTTGTGTGGTTCATTTTTAGGATTGGCTTAGGCGTTGTGTCCTGGTTTTGTTGTTGTTGCAAGTTGTGTTGAACCGCGGCCAGGTGTTTTTCGGCCGGGTTTCGTACACCTGCAGCACTCCTACTACCACGCACTACGTCACTAAATGTTTTTTATGTTTATTTACAGGTGGCGAAAGTGGCCGTTTATTTGCAATTTGCTGACCTGCTGGCTGTGTGGTATGTCGAGTGGGAGTGGCTACTGTTTTGTGCTGGGTGTTGTGACGTTGGCAGCTTTCATTATGCCCTTCCGCAACAACACGATTTGCAGCAAGTTTGGTGCGCTTCTCTTTCTGTGGCCATGGCAGACACACACGAATGAAATCATCGCCAACTCGTGCTTTTTATCGCACGAGTTGTGAGATTAATTTTTATTTTTTTCAGTACAACTTATATACTATTTAAAAAATTTTTTGGCGCCTAATTAATGGCTAGGATTAACAAAACTTATACTAAGTTATATTAGGGCTTATAGCTAAGAACTGTTTATATTTTACGCAGCTTAATGCTGCTTGTAAAATAAAGACATTTTGAAATAAATCATAATGAATCTTAAAACTTATATGCTTATTGATATAAGAGATTACTTTAATTAACAATAGGTAGACAGCCAATTTAATTGTTTAACTAATTTGGCTGTCGACCTATTTCTTTCTCCTAGCCCTGTTGGACCTACAGGAATAAAATCATCGCCGACTCGTGCTTTTTATCGCACTAGCCACGAGATAAATTCCCATCTCCAACTTATATAGTATTTAAAAGTTTTATGGCGCCTAATTAATGGCTAGAATTAACAAAACTTATACTAAGTTATATTAAAGCTTATTGTTAGGAACTGTTTATATTTTACGCAGCTTAATGTTGCTTGTAAAATAAAAAACTTTTTGATGTTATGATATAAGAAATTATTTTAATTAATAATAATATGTCGACAGCAATTTGATCAATCAACTCTCATCTGTTAGATCGATAATGGACAGGATTCGTTCAATGACATGTGCATCCTCAAGAGTCGGCAGACGAGAGTTGAGCCCTCCAGCGTTGCGTTCGCCAACAGCAGCCTCAGCTTGATCATCGGCAGCATTAGCGGTTTCGTCTTGTTGGTGCGGCATCAGCGCGGCGTCCACCGAAGCTTGCATATAAGCTGCAGTGGGCCAACTGGAAGCCGCAAGTGGCATTGTGGTCGCTGAAGTGAGGCTAACCCTCGCCGGGCAAGGATGAGGGATTTGGCCTGCAGCACCGTCAGTTAAGTGCAGTATTGTCATTGACGTCTCATCGCGTGCTGCATGCCTAGGAGACGAAGCAGCAACTGGCAACATCTCAGTGGAGGCAGCATCGTTTGTTGTTACAGCTAGTGAAGACAGACGATTCACCTGCAGGAACCTGGCCGTAGAATAAACGCGAAGTTACTGCGCCGTCTATTGGATCAAATGAAGCCGCATTTTCGATCTGATTTAGAAAGCTTAAAACTTGCGTTCTTCTTTGCTGTTGTATAATAACGGCCGCAGGACTTATTATGGCCATTATTCCATTAGTAAGCTCGTTATTGTTTGTTTGGCTGCGTCGGGTGTCACGCTCACGCTCAAGCTCAAGCTGCTGTTGTTGCCGCTGCAGTTGCTGCTGTCGCCTTTCCTCACGTATTCTTTCGATGCGAGCATGTTCATATGCCTTAAGGATGAATTGCGTGACTCTGCCAAGCTGTTGATCAGCAGCGTGCTCCTTCCGAAATCCAAATTGGTGTTTGGGAATGGCATCAGCAAAGGTGTCGTTTTCAAATAATCGCTTGAGCAAAAGCGCCTCAAACAGTTTTGAAATGCCAGAGATGAGGCTGATTGGTCTGTAAGAGGCCAGTTGCTCAGATGGCTTCCCAGGCTTGGGTATCATTTTAACCATAGCGAGTTTCCACATCTTTGGAAAGTGGCCGAACTTAAGAATGTTGTTGAAGATCATGGTGACATACTGCACTGGTAAGGTAAGGACTTAATGGTGCGGTTATCAATGTTGTACAGTCCAGGCGACTTATTATCCTTCAGTCGCTTAGTCTCAGCTTGGACTTCAGCGAGTGTTATGCTTCTGAAGGAAAGCTGATTGGCAGTCGGAATATCACTCATATTATCAGCAACATCTATGTTATCGGACGCTTGGGCGTGAATCTGTCTTCAAGGTGCTGTCCAAATGCCTCGGCCTTCTCCTCGGTAGTTTTGCACCATACACTTCTGCCATTGTTGCTTCCATCCAGAGAAGTGTGCTTCTTGACAGGCAGGTTTGGTGTGGGCTGCCTGCTTATGTTCTTGGTGATACGCCAGAATTTTTGCATGTTGTATCTGTTGTCCGGATCCATTGGCGCGAGCAACCGATTCATTTTTTCATCCTTGTCACGCTTGAGTGCCCTTTTGACACTGTTAGCAAGGTAGTTATGGATGGTTTTGAGCAAAGGGTTGCGAGTAGTTGCCAACTGTCGCCTGATGAGCCGCTTTGCCTCAATCATCATAAGAGTGCGTTAACTACAGGTGGATTGCCTAGACTGAGAGTTTTGGTTAGAAGTTTGTTGGTTTGTACTAGCATACTCAGCAGCAGAGCGCAGGTTGTTCTCAAGAATCATAATATAGTCGTCAATATCATCAGCACTTCGTATCTCTGTATCAAGAAGTATGCGGTCATTGAGCCAGGATTGGAATTTACGGATGCTTGCGTTGAGCGGAAGCAAATGACATCCCGAGTGACGGATCGTTGCGAATCCAAGTATATCGATTCGCAGAGGCAGATGGTCAGATCCTAGGTCATACATAGAGGAGATTTTTATAAGTTCGTTTCTGACTCCACGATAGATGGCAAAATCAATGGCAGACGGCGAGTGCACTGAGTTTGCTGGGAAATGTGTGGGCGACCCAGTAGCAAGAATGTTGAAATGTCGATTTTGCTGGGTGCACTGGAGCAGCGCTGTACCTCTTCTGCACGAACGGGCATTGCCCCACCAGAAGCTTTTTGCATTCCAATCACCAGCAACAACGAACCTTTCGCCAAGTCGACCGAGTACGTTGTTTAGTCATCGCTTGACCATCCAAAGAGTGGCGGAAGATATGCTGATGCGATGTTGAGAGAAGTACCATTTTGCATTGAGACAGCAACGACTGAGCATTGGATTTCTGGAGAAATGTCAAATGGTAACGCCATGTGTCGAGTAGAACGTTTTATAAAGATCGCTGCTCCTCCTTTTTTTTTTGTAAATAATGTTTATTGTCTATTTCATTTTTTACTTATTGCTAACAAACAAATTCAAAACTTATTAGGACATTAACGGCTATTTAGATTAATTAAAGTGTAGCCTATTGTTTCGAGGAGAGCGCCTTTTTCACGCTTACCTATGCTCTAATTGAGTTATTTTGTTTTGTGTGATTATTTAGTTTAATTAATGTAATACACGATAGCTTTACATTATTTTCCTTCATGGATTGTGTATTTATTCACTATTTATTCTAGTAACATTTATAGGCTTATTTTACAGTGGAGTGTGTTTTATGTGTTTTGCGAATTACAATTTTTAATGTATTTGATTTATCGTGTGATGCGCGTATCTCCGTTGCCACTGCACAACCGACGAGTGCTAAATCGAGAGTTGGTCTGATAGATAAACTTGCATGTGCAAGGCGAAGACACAAAAAATACAAATGTTAGGGATGGGCGCGGAATTGCGTCACAAACAACGTTACATTTTTAATCGATACTAATTTGAATTGGGTTTTGGCTGCTGCCGCCTCCGATATGCTCCCCCCGTTGAAAGTGCAAGGGTTTCAACTGACTTGGTTCCAAGGGGCAGAACAGCGATCTTGCCAACGGCTCTTTTGACGGTGCCAGCTGCAGTCTTAATTATTGCAACTCGCGAGACGCCGTCCTTTCCAGTAATGGTGCTCTCGACCCGGCCAAGACGCCATTGTTTGAAACGTCATTCCGCCGGCTAGCGTGAATCGGGGGGGGTGCAGTGTCGACAGTGTCGTCTGCCCCGGAGATGCCTCGACCACTCGAGACCTGGTCCTTGGTTGTGCGCAGCAAGACTGCTGGTAAGACCGCCAAGGACGTGGTGGAACAGGTGGTGAAGGAGGTAGGGCCCACCCTTGGTGTGCGTGTGCATGAGGTGAAACCTCTGCGTGATGGTGGAGAGATTATTCGCACCCCATCATTAGCCGAACGAAAGAAAATAGAGGGCAACGCTAAATTCAGCGAAGTTGGATTGCAAGTGAGCGTGAATGAAAGGCTGGGGCCGAAAGTGGTTGTGCAGGGCGTTCACTCTGCAGCGAGGGTAGCGCGGCAGTAAATGTTGTGCTTGAGGGTGCTCTGGCATCACCGCACGTGCACAATCTATTTTTGGGTCAAAAATACCCACACACGTGAACAAGTGCAGATATCAGCACTGCGAATTCAGCCGCACATAGATGGCGTCGAAACGCAAAATACAACTCACAGATGGCGCTGCAAACGCAAAAATGCCGCTCGGAGTGAGCGCAAGAATGCAACCCACAGATGGCGATACAACAACCCACAGATGACGCTACAACAACCCACAGATGGCACTGCAAACGCAAAATGCTGCTCAGTGAACGCAAAAACGCAAAAATACAAATATGGTCTTTGCACAAAAGTGCGCTGCGTAAAAATGCCAGGTGACGCTGTAAAAACAGACGCCAGGGACAGTTATGTCAAGACGTTTAACGTGAGTACCTGTCGTGAAGACTTAATTTCAGGGTGCCAAGCACATGAATTAAATTAAGCGTCAATTACCGATCTATGGGTCACGGCACCCTGTTGATTACGCAACTTCACAATCGAGTTAAAAACTCTACCCGCATTTGGGTGTTAAAACATAACCACCACGTTACTCCCCGAAGGGCCGCAACCAACTAACCAGACGGAACAATGTTCCTCGGGCTCTGACTACCCGTGGTTCCAGATATAAACCTCTGGTCAGGTTTCGTACCGAGGTACTTCCATTTCAGTTGCATCACTCACTTCTTCCTCAAGTTCCCAGAAGAGCTCCAGATCGCCAATGTTTACCGTTATGGTCGCGGTCAGAATTTTCTGAGGTGGTGCTCTGGCAATATTTCCGGAAACTATCCATGCGAGTCGCGTTTTTTGCCCAAGTGCTCCATTAATTGTTTTAACTTGACCCATCATTATTAAGGGAAATAAGTCCACACCAATGACCATGTCTACTCTACTAGGCATGTTAAAGTGTGGATCAGCTAAAGTGCAATTCTTCCAGTCTGTATTGATATCCATCTCAATCCTCTTGCTGGGGAGTGCTCTTTGTAACTTGGGAAGTACTAGCGCCGTGGTCTTCATATTGAATTTACTTGAAAAACGAGGTTTTATTTCAAGTGTCGCACTGTGTTTTGCCAGTCCCACGCCGTTTGAAACTATTCCTTGCATTTCCACTTTCTCATTGTTTTTCTTCAGCCTTAGAAGCTGCGCTGCTTCTTCTGATATGAGGGTGCGCTGCGATCCTCCATCCATCAATGCTCGAAGTTGCTCGTAGGTTCCATTGGCACTTCTAATGTTGACAACAGCAGTGGCCAACAGTGTTTCCTGTCCTTTATTTTGTTTAAGCCAGTTGACACACCATAGCATGAGTCCCCAAGCAACGGAAGCATAAGTGTTGCATTTTTATAAACTCCTTTCGTTTGTTTACATTTGCTGCTTTAAATTTTTGACATCTGTTTATGTCGTGCCCGCTAATCGCACAAAATCGGCAAGTTCTCTGTAGACGGTGTGTTGTCTCTTTAACGACGTTTTTCTGCACTGAATCCACCGCATGGTATAACTGATTGATGAACTCCTGTCCGTCCTCCAGAGATTGGATCTCTCTGTTTTTTGTTTTAACATGTTGCTCGTACTGCTGCAGAGCCTCTGTCGAAAATCGTCGAAGAAGGATTTGGGCGAAGATAACATCTGCGGAATTGCCAATTTTCGATTTCTCCTTTATGATATAGATGCTTTGCGTTGCTACATCTAGCAATTTGCGGATTCTTTCCTCTGAATCGCATCTTAATGGTTCCAATTCCAATTCAGCCGGTCAGCGAAAATCTTTCTATTATTTTCGTACCGCTTACACATCAGATCCCATGCCTTTTTGGTAGTTGGCTTCTGAGCCAATCAGTAAATGGCTTACCATTGTGGATGCTTCTCCTTTCAGACATGATCCTAAATGATTCAGCTTTATCGTGTCACTGATGTCTTCTCGATCATGTATTATTTCGGTGAATAGGCCAAAAAAGTTTGTCCATTCCTTGGCATTACCATTAAAGTGAGGTATGTCAACCTTTGGAGCTTCTTGCCTGGGATATTCTTGTGTCGATGTAGATGGTAGAACCGACAATTCTGCACCGATTTGTCCTTTCAAGCATTCCGCATCGAACATTAGGTCATCCATGTAATTTGAAGATGTCCATGATTTGTCTTCCCTTTTCAACGTCTCTGTAATTTTCTCAATCGTCCTCATATGGGCGTCCAGCATATACATAATTTGATGTAGCTCCTTTCTTGCTGGATTAGCTAACCATTTTTGGGCGTTCTCCATTTCTTCCCGTAGACCGGCTAGCGCATCTCTAATTTTCCAAAATTAGGGTTTTTGGGCCTCGCCGAACGATCCGTTTGGAGAGCCTCCTCGTTGGATGCCGTCAATATTTCCTCCTCCATAGCTTTCTGCGATGTTCAGGGTTCTTTCGTAGTCAAAACCATCTTCTCTTTAGGTTTCACTTCCTTCTCCTTACTTTTGTATAATGTGACTTCGGCTATAGTCGACTCGAATATTTTTTTATTGAAATATTCGTGGTCGATTAATCCGATCTTCACTAGCTTCGAGTTATTTACCCGAAACTCGTCTAAAATCTTATCGAACGAGGTCGCGCTTGCACTTTGGCTGATCAGGTTTTGCACTTGCTCTCTGAATTTGTTTTGAGCCTTCAGAAGCTCGATTTGCTTGTCCAAAATCATTTTTACTATTATTTTTTCAATTTATTACGATTCAATTGATTACGTATAGTGTAAAACTGTATCCAGCTCGAAGGACCAAAAATGCATAGTTATTATACACTTTGCTAGTTGAGTTGTAAATTCAGACTGCCCGCTCTGACGAGCAGGCCTAAAATACATAGAAATACATTAAAATAAACTATGCAGCCGCTTAAGGCAACTGCATTGGTGCCTTATCGAGTGCGGCCGTTTGTAAGGCGACCGCTATTTCACTCTATCGAGTGCAGCCGCTTGTAAGGCGTCTCACTCCATCGACCTCTCTAAAAATATCTTAACCCCATGCAAGCCAACCTCAAGTGCCTAATCTAGCGGGCGCTGCATGAGCTAGCTATCAGCATATCTCATGTTTATATTTAAATAATGCTGGATTGCATGGGTCAGCTATCAGCATCTCTCATGTTCATACTTGAACACTGGGGTTTCCCCACCTGCTAGGAAGGATTATGTAAAAAAGTACTCTATTTTTTGATTACAGCTTATTTCGAACAGAACATTTACACCTGGGTGACATAAAACTCTGACTTTTTACCTAAAGTTTACTAATTCCGGTATAAATAGACCAGTTTTTCAGCTTAGTTATATTTGTATAAATTTATCTTTGATATGCCCCATAATTTTTCCATTTCGGCCTTAAAGCCCTTCGCCGATAGATCCAGACTAAGCAACCATTTTTTTTAAAGTTTTTTTTTCATGCCGTCGATTTCTTTTATCCCACTTCTGATATTTGTAGAAGTCAAAACTAAATTATTTCTCTAAACACGTCTGCTCACTTCACTTTATTCACAACGACCTTATTTTTCTGGTAATCACACAATTGATATCGATCGACATCTATAATAATGTTAAATACTTAGATGCATTTTTGATTACATATGTTATGTTTCAGTCTTAGACTTACATCACTATTACCCTGCTATACATTCGGTATCAAAGTATAAAAATAACTTAAATGAGATTTTAGATAATGCAATCAGACTCCAGCTGTGGTATGTGAATGACGCATTTGTGTTGCCTACTTCAGGGCATTTGCTTTGATGTAAATTTATCTTACGATTCTCAAACGGTTTAAGCACAAGTCTATTGGCATGCTAGATGCAGCAACCGCAGTGCACGCAGAGCCATCGAATTGCTCTTCCGATTCAGATAAGTGGTAGTTAAATTTGAAGTTGAACTACGTGTTACCGACTCGGGGTATTGTGCGATTTCTAGTTGGTAATAGATACTTGTCTAGTTGCAGATATAGATACATAAATTACTTCATACTCATCACTATTCCCATGCATAAACATGGATGTTGATGTCTATGAATAACCAGTGTTCGGGCTTATTTTAGCTAGGCTAAAACTCAGTCGAGCTGAAGGTTCGTGCACCACACCGTTATGTCTTCCTGAATTCCCACTTATCCCATTATATATATATTTTTTTTTGCTTTTTGGGTTTATTTTTTTTTAATTTAAAAATTAAATTCATTTAAGTATTTCCCAACAGGGACTCAATAAATAAAATTCACGTAGTGTGCCGAGATAGGTCAACAAAAACCCCGCCCACATTCCCGAACAAAGCTAGTTCGTTGAAAGGTCCCGAACGTTTGAATATTTCCGGTGAGTGGAGTATTTCGGCAAGCCTTGCCATATTTCGTTAGCATTTTTGTATTATTTTTTCAAAAATGTCATCGAACTTACTGTAGCCTTAAGATTGTAGGAGATATGTGGCCTTATAGATTTGCGTATATCGGTTTGCGTGTATCCGAGAGAGATCCGAAGCACTTGTCATATTATCGAGATTTGGCATATTGGCGTTGTCGGGCGTCTGCAAAAGCTGTGATGTGCTCGCGATAAGTTATATTTATAAATAGCATCTGCTGAATTCACTTGTTCGATTGATGAGACGCCATTACTAGGATCCGGAGGACCTGTCGCCACATCAGTTTTAGGGAACTGAGAGTTCTATGACAGGAAGTCGTAAATCTTTTTTTTTTTTGACAGCTTGTGACCATTCCATGACCGGAAGTCCTATTTTTTTTTCTTTATTAGGGGTTGGGGTCAGGTGGAGGATCACTCGCACAGTTGTGTGTGCGTTCGTGATTGTGTTTTTTTATTCCGCATTCTATGACAGGAAGTCCTTTTTTTTATTGGGGGTTAGGGGTCAGGTGGAGGATCACTCGCACACTTGTGTGTGCGCACGTGGTTGTGTGCTAGAATACAATGGAAGATCGTTTAGCAGCTACCGCACAAGTATGCATTGGCTAGAACTCTTAAGACACCTCCCACCTAAATGTTCTCCCACATAATAATTATAGTATTATTGACGTAAGCCGATGTTGAGTAGGTACTTCGCAAGTACGTTTGACACGTGCTGCTATCTTTTTGTGTGTGTTATCGGTTCTTTCCCCCTTACAGTACACTTTGTTTGAATGACCCTCCTTATGATAAATTCATACAGACTTCATACCTAAGATTATAGATTCTTTTTTCTCATACCTTAGTAGTTTTCGAACACTTGAATCGGCAACTCTTTCGTCTTGATAACAAAGCGGTGAACAAAAATAAAAGTTTCGTATTGTGCTATCAAAGTGAAAAAATAAAAAATTAAAGTTAATAAATTTTGTATAAACAAAGTGGTAAACAAAATTAAAAACTTCACGTTTGTGCTACCAAAGTGAAAAAAACAAAAATAAAAAATTCCGTTTTGTGTCAACAAAGTGTTATATTTAAAAATTTTTAAAATGTCGCACAATAAGAACAACTCCACCAACTCCTTCGAGGGCATCCAATATATTGACTGGAGTAACTCGACTCAAGGTCAGAACCGCCCTGACTATTTTGATCATTTAACCTATATGGTTAATGATAATGAACTAAATACCAACATCGACAACACCAATTTCGCCATCAATCCCACCACCATCACCAACTACAACATCACCCCCATCACCTTCACCAACTCCAGCAACATCTTCATTAACAACATCACCCCCACCACCACCATTGCCAACTCCAGCAGCATCAACATCACCCACAACATCACCCCCACAACCAACAACACTAACTTCGCCATCAACCATAGCACCCCCACCGCCTTCATCAACAACATCAACTCGTCAAGACCGTCATCAACGAATCAGACCAAACTCTGTACCGCATGCAGTGAGCAAATACCATCATCAAAGTGGAGCGCCCATCTTCGATCAAATACGCATAAGATGCTAGTGTTTACACCTGTGAATACCCAGGTTAAAATGATTTCAAGTGGGTTTAAAAACCGTATTAGTACATTTTCCTATGAGAATAAGAATAAAGACATTGTGGAACCAGAAGAGTTTCTGAGTGAGGCGGCTCAAGAAATCCTTCCACTTATAAAGAATGTACTAATTATGCACACCGCGGGTAAAATGAATTTAGAACTCTTTGCGGAGTATATTAAATTCAGTGATGACAGTAAAATCACATCAATCAAATATGTGTGTCATTACAGCATCGAGTGATCTAGAAGAGATCATTAAAATTCATGCAACAATAATTAGCGGGAAAATGGATGAATTCCAGGAGAAGGACAGCGGCTGGACGTTAACTAAAATAATGAGGCTGGAGATAAATATTAATAAATATACCCCCCTCAAAGTTGCACGTTATATTGAAACACCAAAAGGGCTGAGAAACAAAAAAGCTATTATAAATGTGATAAACAATGATGCATTTTGTTTTAAATGGGCGATAATCTCAGCCCTCAAAGCGCCAGCAAATAATAAGTCTGCCAGATGTTCGGCATATAAAGTTGATGCCATTGAGAGTCCATCAATAAAAATCGATGCAACACTCACGCTCAACTTTTCAAATATGAGCTTCCCTTTACCTTTGGACCAGATCAAAATTTTTGAAGCTCAAAACCAAAACATTAGTATCAATGTTTTTGGTTTTGATGAGCAGACAGGCGCTGTCAACGGCCCATTATATGCGACAATGCTGGAAAAGGAAATCCACATTAGTCTGATGTTGCTGGAGGGTGAAGACCGTGCACATTTTGTATGGATCAAAAATTTATCAAGGTAATATTTTTTATTAATTTTTCATATTCATTTATTTTTCCAATATATTTACATATATTTTTTTCATATACTTTCAGGCTTGTAAGACGTCAAATTACGTCCCACCATGGACAAGTCTATTTCTGTAGGACGTGTATTAATTACTCCCATAGTGAGAAGATGCATTTTGAGCATCGTCAACAGTGTGGAAAGGTGGTTTCTACGCTCCCATCGGTGGAAAAGGCAAGCCTTAGTTTTAAGAATTATAATCGTAATTTAGATGAACCTTTTGTAGTGTATGCCGACTTTGAATGCATACTCACCCCCCTCAATGCCCAACTTAGCGAGAATGTTGTAGCAACTTCTCAGCACATCCCAATAGAATTTTCATATTATATAAAGGGTGAATTTAACCCAGCTCTAGACAAGCTTGTTTTAGAGACTTGGGAGGATGCAGGTGTAAAATTTGTCAAGTCTCTTATCAGAGATGTAGGCGAAATTTACACCAATTATTTATCTGTTATAAAACCTATAACCATGAGTGTCGATGAAGAGTATTATTTTAGAAAAGCTCTCGTTTGTCACATATGTCAAAAGTCCTTAGCCAATGATCGCGTTAGAGATCATTGCCATTTAACCGGCTCGTACAGGGAATTTTCAACTTGCACCTTTTGTCCCAGTATTTTTTCATAATTTTTTTAAATACGATTGCCACTTATTCGTTAGGGAATTAAATAAAGTCGAAGGTGACATTAAATTACTTCCCCTTAATAAGGAGTTGTACATCTCACTTTCAAAACATATCCACATTGCATCCCATGATAAAAACCTTGAGATTAGATTCTTAGATACATTCCGTTTCATGGCAACAAGTCTAGATGCACTTAGTAGCAATCTAGATACAGAAAATTTCATTAATGTAAAAAAATTTTTCCCATTATATAACGAGTTTGAGCTTATACGTAGAAAGGGGGTCTTTCCCTATGAGTATATGAACTCAGAGAGCAGATTATAGAGTCAGCTCTTCCCCCTAGAGATAATTTCTTTAATAGCTTAACAAATAAAGAATGCTCACTCGAAGATTACACTCACGCCCAAAGTGTTTGGTCAGTTTTCAAATGCCAAAGTCTCAAAGATTACATGGAGTTGTATCTTAAGACTGCCGATGTTTTTCAAAATTTTCGAGCTATTTGCAAGAAAATTTATTCATTAGATCACGCCCATTATTACACAACACCTGGTCTTTCATGCGATGCAATGCTAAAGACAACAAAAATAGAACTGGATTTACTTACAGACATTAATATGTATAGGTTTATCCAAATGGGCATTCGTGGTGGCTTAGTCCAGTGCAGTAAGCGGTACTCAAAAGCCAACCATCTATATATGGAGAATTATAATAGCACTAAGCCCTCAGAATTTTTAATGTACTTAGATGCGAATAATTTATATGGTTGGGCTATATCCCAACATATCCCATATTCTGGTTTTAGATGGATGAATGATGATGAAATAAATACATTTAATATTTCGACCATCACTGAAAATTCAGAGTCTGGATACATTCTCGAGGTAGATCTTTTGTATCCAGACTCTCTCCATGATTATCATAATGATCTACTTTTTTGTCCATCTAACCAAAATCCTACTCCAGAGGCTAAAGTACAAAAGCTTGTTGCTGACCTAAGGTAAAAAGTATCCTATCCATTACAGAAATCTTCAGCAATGTTTAAGAAATGGTCTTGAATTAACGAAAATTCATAAGATTTTGGAATTTAAACAGTCTCCCTGGCTTAAAAAGTATATAGACTTAAATACATTTCACAGAACATCGGCAAAAAATAATTTTGTCTATGGAAAGACGATGGAAAACGTTGAAAACCGTTGAAACCACAAACTGCAATAGGTTGGGTGCTCGTGTACTTATTGCAAAGGCCAGATTCCATAGTTCTGCACAATTTGCCGAAGACATGTATGCGAGTATAACGAATGTATATGATAAGACAATGTATTTAGGTTTTGTTGTTTTGGAATTATCAAAATGGCAAATGGCAAAAAATCATAATTTCCATTACTATTATATGAAGCCGAAATTCCAAAAGAAAGTCTCATTGAATTATATGGATACCGATTCGTTCATATATTCCATTGATACAGATGATTTCTATAAAGATATTGCTGAAGATGTCGAAATGAGATTTGATACTTCTGAATATCCCCAAGAGTTGGCAGAAAAATATGAGATTAAGAAGTGTAATAAGAAAGTACTAGGCATGATGAAGGATGAAAACTGCGGGAAAAGAATGCTAGAGTTTGTGGGGCTTAGAGCAAAAATGTACTCATTGTCTCTTGAGGGGGGTGGGTGCATTAAAAAATCCAAAGGTGTAAAAAAGTCGGCTATAGATAAGTTAACTATAAATAACTATAAGGAATGTCTTTTTCAAAATAAGACATTTTCTGATAATATGTTGCTATTTAGATCAAAGATTCACAATTTGTACAAAACAACTTTAAGTTGTAAAGATGATAAACGAAAAATTAGAGAAGACGGTATTCATACTTATGCCTGGGGGCATTATAGAATTAATTCTTAGTACTATGTACAATAAATAGTAATATTTAATATTTAAATAAATAAATAATCAAATAGTAGTAGTAAGTAGAATAAAGAAAAAAAAGAAAAAAAAATGCATAAATAAATAAACAAATATATTGAAAACAAAAGAAAAAGAAAAAAAAATGTGTCTCTTTTATTTTAATATAAGAAAACTACATTTTCAGCTGCTGGTAAGAGAAAAGAAGAAAGAAAAGAAGACGAAGAAGAAAAACGTAAGTTATTCATGATTAAATATGCGTGTGTGTGTGTGTGGTGTGTGTGCTGTGTGTGAGAGAGTGTATGTTTTTTTTTTTTTTTTTGGTTGCGCCACGGAGGTGAGAATGTCCTGAAGATACAGGGGCCCGGGCCACCTGCACGCACGATTCAAAGACAACGTCAATGCATGCGTACTAAACTCACCCCCCCACACACACCCCCACTCCCGGCGGTATCACCGCAAAGTATTACTTCACCGGGGTGGGTTGCCTAACTAGGCCCTCTCCGTCACTCGCTCAGTTTCGCATAATCTCAGATCCTTCTGTATGCTTATGATGAGCTGGCGGACATCTCTCCAGTGTGACGGAGACTCCGTCATGTGCTCTACCAAGCTCTCCGGTGGGGGCACTGGGCCAGACACTCCCCTGTATCTCGAACAATAGTAGAGCACATGTTCGGGATCCTCGATGGCGTCCGGGCATGTCGGGCACTGGGGGGTGTCCTCGTGCCTGAACCTGTGCAGGTAGCTCCTGTAGCCGCCGTGACCTGAAAGAAACTGCGTTATATGGTAGTCCAACTCACCTGCATTTCTCCCGATCCAATCCTCTAGATTGGGTATTAACCGGTGTGTCCATCTTCCTTTGCTTGCCGTGCTCCATCTATGCTGCCAGACGTCCATCGTCGCTGCTCTTGCTGAGCCTCGGATGGTTGCCGTAGCATCCGGCGCAACTATTCTCCTAGTTCGGATCTCCTACATCTCGAGCGCTAGCAGGTCAACTGGCACCATTCCTGCCAGGACCAGTGCTGCATCTTCCGAGACCGTGCGGAATCCGGAGATCACTCGGAGGGCGCTCAGCCTGTAAGGTGCCGAGAGCTTCTTTTTAAGTCCTTTTTTATTGGACACGGCCGTTGCCCATATGGGTGCCGCGTACAGCAGCACGGAGGCTACCACTCTCGCCAGCAATTGGCGTCTCGCTGGCTTAGGGCCCCCAACGTTGGGCAGCATGCGCGAGAGGGCACCTTGCATTTTGGCTGCTCTCCGGCTGACGTACTCTACATGCGGCCGGAAGCTGAGTCTATTGTCCAACCTGACTCCCAGTTATTTTATAAACTCCTTGGATCTCACAACATCGTTGTTGACTTGCACCTGTATTTACTCTATTACTTTGCGGCTTGTAATGAGTACGGCCTCAGTCTTATGGCCTGCAAGTTCCAAGCTCGCATTCTTCATCCACTCTGCCACAATTTTTATTGCCGCGTTCGCTGCGGCCTCTACCTCCTTGCTCTCCTTGGCTACTACTACTAGTGCCAGGTCGTCTGCAAAGCCAATGAGGGTACAGCCCTGTGGTAGTTCGAGCCTAAGTACCTCATCGTACATTAGGTTCCACAGCAGAGGGCCTGGGACGGAGCCCTGTGGCACTCCTGCTGTTACCTCGTAGCTCCTTGGTCCGTCTTCCGTATCATATTCCAACACCCGGTCCGACAGGTAGTTGGATATGATACGTGCTAGGTACGATGGTACTCCGATTCTACCCAGGGCTGTCCTGATGCGCGACCAGTTCGCCGAGTTGAACGCGTTGCGGATGTCGAGGGTTATTATGGCGCAATACTAATTGTCGCCCCATCTCCATCTCGTTCCCTCGATTGCCTTGGCTGCAATGTCTACGACCGCCTGGATTGCGTCTACGGTAGAGCGGGCTTTTCGAAACCCGTATTGGCTGGCTGAGAGCGCGTTTTTTCTATCAATGATGGCCAGAAGTCTGCTATATATCAGCTTCTCCAGGACCTTTCCCGCTGAATCTAGGAGGCAGATAGGCCTATATCCAGACGGGTCGTCTATCGGCTTATCCCCTTTTGGCAGGAGGATTAGCCGCTGCCGTTTCCATATCCTAGGGAATACTCCGTCCTGTAGGCATTTTGTGTATGTGGCCGCAAATATTTCTGGCCTCGTGCGGACCGCCAGCTTCAACGCCTTATTGGGGATACCGTCTGGTCCTGGGGCCTTTTTATCACCCAAAATTTTGGTTGCCTCCCGGACCTCTTCTGGTGTGACGCCCAGAATAAGCTCCGTTTGCTGGATTGGGCTTATTTCTTGTAGCCGCGGGTGTTGTGGGAACAACGTCGCCACTATGTTGGCTAAAGCCGTTGGACAAGTCACCCAAACGGTCTCCTGGCTCCGTATCTTTTTCATGACCACCTTGTATGCGGTTCCCCACGGGTTCACATCGGCCTCTTCGCAGATTGCCCGAAAGCAGCTGGCCTTGCTTCTCTTAATGCTGTGCTTCAGCTCTCTCTTGGCTTCTCTGAGGTCATCCAGCCTACTGGCAAATTCCGGGCGGCCCCTGGCCCGTTGGGAGCGCCTTCTGGCCAGTAGGCACGCTTTCCTTAGCTGGTTGATTTCCTCATTCCATTAATAGCAGGGCGTTGCTCGTCTGCTCGGCTTTCTCCTGGGCATGGACAAATCGCATGCGTCCGTAACGCAGCGCATTAGGCTTATTGCCATGTTGTCGACAGATTGCCCATTGGCTGGGAACACGGTTTGGCGTAGGGCTTCGGTGAGGGTATCCTCGTCTAGGCGGTTTCCCTTCCACTTGGGCCCATATGTTTGGGGTCGCGGCTGTCTTTGTGGTCTTTCATTGATCACGAAGTGAATAGCTTGGTGATCGCTGAAAGTGAAATCCTCGCTGACTCTCCACGTCGTCTTCCTGCATAGCGAGCTACTTAGCAGGGTAATATCTATAATGGAACCTCTGCCAGCCTTACGATAGGTGAGCCGCCTCCCGTCGTTTGCGAGGTTTACATCTATCGATGCAAACTCTTCCAGCAGGCAGGTTCCTCTGGTATTCGTCACTCGGCTTCCCCATTCAACTGCCCAGGCGCTGAAGTCCCCGGCAATTACTATGGGGGATCTGCCGCGAGCATCATCCCAGATTTCCTCTAGCAACTGCTGGAATCGCCTCAGATCCCAGCTCGGCGGAGCGTAACAACTATAAAAGGTTATAGAGTTAATCTTCGCCCGGACAAATCCTTCATGGTCTGTGCTAGTTTCTTTCGGTGGTGTTCGGAGAGACCAGAGGGCCGCTTTCCCACACTTGCTAGCCGCCCAACCGCTTCCAGTGATTGGCCTGTGCGGCTCGCAGATTATGGCCAAGTCTGCTTGCGTCTCCCTGACCGACTGTCTTAGCAGGGCCTGAGCTGCTTCGCAGTGGTTGAGGTTCAGCTGGACGCACTTCATGTTCTTTTGGCCAGTGCCCTCCTGAACATGGGACATCTGCCGCTGCCGGCGATGTGTTTATTGTCTGTGTTCTTCTCCTTGCAGAACATACACTGCGGCTCTTTATTGCAGTCCTTGGCGAGGTGGTTCTGACCTCCGCATCTTCGGCACAGATTCGACCGGTCCTGCTCACTCTTGCAGTGTCTCGCGAGGTGGCCAAACTCCAGGCATCTAAAGCACTTGGTAACGCTACTGCGCACCCGAAGTCTTGAGCTGACCCATCCCACTTTTAGGAATCCGGCAGATAACGCTTTCTTTGCTCTATCTGCGGGTAGCCTAATCGAGGCAGTTTGGGTCTGCCTGTGTGTGCGTGTGTGTGCGTGTGTGTGTGTGTGTGTGTATGTGTACCTCTATGGAAACAATGAAGAAAAAATAACACATGGTTTTAGCTTGCAAATGAATGTTTATTTATTTGTAATCATGAAGCTGAAAATAAATTGAATGTGCACATCATATTTACATGTATATTGAGTGGATGGAACGTTAAAAAAAAAAATAAATAGCACAGACTAATTTGGATTTTTCATATATTTTTATTTAAAAAGGAGTCTTATAATTAAAATACATTCGAGTATGGTTATTGATAAAAGAATTTTTATTAATTTTCTTAAATATTCTTAACAAAAAATTCATCGCTGTTTTCAAATATAATATCTTCATTTAAAATTTTGTGAATATCCCATTCTTCGCTAATGGGTTCTTCAGATAGAAGCTCTGGAAGAGTGTGCTCCATTCTTTGGCCCTCTTCAGTGATGTTGTTTAACTCTGTTTCCATCAGCTCGGGTTCTTCAGTTAGAAGCTCAATTCTTTGGCCCTCTTCAGTGATGTCAAATAATTCTCTTTCCAAGAGCTCAAGCCATTCAGATCGACTCAGATCTGCGAGTTTCGGGCTTGATGGTGATGGTAGTGGCGGTGGTGTTAGCTGAAGTATCCTCTCGGTAGCTCCTCCAGTGGGGATTGGCCAGGGCATGAGCTCCCCCAAATGTAGACTCATTGGATTTTCTTCATCCATCATGTTGAAGAAGTCTTGTATGTTCCGCGACATCTTTTTGTATGAGACAGTTCAAATCAAGGCGCTCTTTTATATCCCAAACTGCATTTCTTTCATACCTAAATTATCAAAAAGTCATACACACGTTGCAAAGGTTTAAACAATGTTAATACTAACAAGCGTATCACTTATCAGTATCCCTCCTTTGGGATTTCCATTTCCTTTTCATTTACTTTTTATAGATATTGATAGTCCGCACACGTACGTTTACAGGTTCATGTTAATAAAATGTATTTATATGTATGTAAGAGTTCTGATCATTTGTGAAGCCAAGCCATTTAACTAGTGCTCTATCATTTCGTCGCCTTATTATCTTTTCAATCAAGTACTTGTCTGGAAATCTTGTTTTCCTCAACTCTTCATTATAGAAACCTCCTTTCAGAACTGCACCTTTGTAGTCTTCCAGTATGTATGTAGTGGGATTCGTATTCTGAATTTCATTGATTTTAAAAATTTCAGTTGTCCAGTTTGGTGTATACCCCTTTTCAAATACATGTTTATGCTTACTAATGCGCACATAATCTCCAACACGAAATTTACTACCATTAAAGATTTTTATATGATTGTAGACGGTACTTAATAAATTCGAACTTTGCGTGCTGCTGTGCGTGTGCGTAGGAATTTGTATTAACGCTCACCAACATGTATTAATTTAAGTATAGATTTAAATTAAATTTAAATTGGTTTAATGTTATTGTTCGAATTGAGTTTATTTTGTTTTACTGATTTTATTTATTTTCAATTTCCTGTTTATACAATATTCACTCTATTTGCGTATACTATAATGTAGTTTAGTTTACACTAGTTTGTGTTGTATTTAGTTTGATTTGATAAATTAAACGTTTAACATAGAAAGAGAGTGTGTGATAAATGAACTTGCATGTGCAAGGCGATGACAAAACCCAGGGATGGGCATGCAAATGACGTTATAAAGTTACGTTGCAAATGGGTGACCACTGCTGATTGCAGGTGGTGCAGGAGAATTAATCTGCATCAACTGCTGATCATTATCAACAGTGGGTGTCAGCGGTGCAGGGGTCACCAACAGGGCCGGGGCCAATAAACCTGGTTCCCGAGGCAAAGCAGGCTCGGCCGATTGATTCTGCTTAGGAGACTAGTTTAACAGTTTTACACTATTAAATTGACGTTCCATAGCATTAAAATCAGCACTGAGCTTACTAAATGCCAGACGGAGATTGTGAAAGCCCCATCTAGTTTGCCTCATAAAACCCTGAACATCCGACTCCGTCTCGCGACATCGCTCGCGACATCGCTCGCAACACCACTTTAAACCCGACTTATTGCCGATTAAATCTTTTACCCGTTGCGTGGAACTAGCACATTTAACGTGCACCACGTTATCACACAACCATGCTTAATTAACAAATTGATATGCTCGAAAAGAAGAGAAACTATACAAAGATTCGGCACAGCTCAGAGAAAATAACAAAACAAACAATGCACAAGAGATGAAAGAAATACAACACCAAGATTAGGCGCTGTAAGAGTACCTACGAAAAGAGGCAAAACTTTTAACCACTGAAACAACAACACGAACAAACACAGTTATGAGAACACAGACGACAGTAGAGAGAGCGGGAGTAATAAGGCGTTGTGAGAGCACACGAAAGTTGGGAGAGCGAGAGTAATAAAGCACACACAGAAACCGCTATAACAACAACAATGCGCAGCGATCTAGCATGCAATGTGAAACATAGGGAGCGAGAGCAACAAGCGCACCAAAAACAAAACAGCTGTTAACCGCGCACTTTATGTTTACAAGAATAACAATTTTGTGATTTGTTGCAAAATTACTAAAGAAAACCTAAATTACGAAAGCAATCACCGAAAAATTAAAGAGATCCAAGCACAGATATATTTTATGTTAGTTTAATTAAATGCACCAGTTATAATTTAATAACAATCACGAACTGGACAGAGCACAGCAAAAACACAACCGATCACAGCAAAGGCTAAGACGATTTGAGATGATTTCTTCAAAGATATTGCTAAAGATGTTGAAATGAGATTTGATACTTCTGAGTATCCCCAAGCGTTGGCAGAAAAATACGGGATTAAGCGGTGCAATAAGAAAGTATTAGGTATGATGAAGGACGAAAACTGTGGGAAAAGAATGCTAGAGTTTGTAGGGCTTAGGGCAAAAATGTACTCATTCTCTCTTGAGGGGGGTGGGTGCATTAAAAAATCCAAACGTGTAAAAAAGTCGGCAATAGATAAGTTAACCATAAATAGCTATAAGGAATGACTTTTTCACAATAAGACATTTTCTGATATGTTGATATTTAGATCAAAGGTACACAATTTGTAGACGCATAAGGTTAGAAAAACAACTTTAAGTTGTAAAGATGACAAAAGAAAAATAAGAGATGGTATTCATACTTATGCCTGGGGGCATTATAGAATTAATTCTTAGTACTATGTAAATAAATAGTAATATTTAATATTTAAATAAATAAATAATCAAATAGTAGTACGTAGAATTAAGAAAAAAAAAAAAAAAAAAATAAACAAATATATTTGAAAATGTGGGAGGGCTTCTTTTTCCTTTTTCTTTGACTTCCTTCAATAAAAGGCAGCTTGGGTTTTTGTTCACTTTTACAACTTTATTTCAAATATATTATCGACTTCTGTCTTACACGACTCAGTTCTATGTTAATACTGGAATTTGCTAACAGCGCTGAGTGCGCTGAGAGCGGATTGCATTGCAAAGAGAGGATGTGGATCGCAAGCTATGTTAAGCCAGCTGATGAAGCCCGGCTTAACATATCTCACATAAACATTCTCCCCCCCTTGCAATGCGTAGCATTGGAAATAGAAAGAAAAGGATGTTGCCTTAGGAACGGCAATTGCCGGTCAGCATCCAGCCAAATTCCGTGTTCTGAGCGAGAGGAAGGCCGCCCTGACACGGAAGCATGCCCGGCAGGATGATGTGAGGATACACATCGGCACCAAGGATCAGCGAGATAGTCGCTGGAGTGTGCCATCCCTCGTCGGCCAAGACAACATTCGCGAATTCGTCATGAAGCTCCTTGCTGACGGCTCGGAGTGGGGTCCTATGGTGGAGTTGAGGATCGACCTCAAGCACAACTTCCCGATTTAGCTCCGTTGACCTCGATCGGAGCACAGCGGTACAAACGCGTTCGGCCCCAATGCTGGTGACGGAAAGCCCAAGGGCTGTTGCCAGTGAAGCATTTATGCGACTCATCGGGCAACACGCGTCGATGAGCGCTCGAGTCTCGAACGATTTAGCACCGGTGTGGAGCAGCACAATAGCGGTTGGTAGAATGTTCACGCTTGTGTGCTGCATCAACGAGGCCAACGAAGTCGCAATGGGAGAGGTTGTAGATGTGGGCGGTGAGTGGCTGTCCATCTGCGTGGCAGATCCACTGGGTGAGGGCGAGCGACGGGATGGCGAAGGCATGTCCTGTACTTGACGCCGACGCTTTGGCACCTGAACGGCATCACGCAGATGGAGCAGAGTGTGGTGTGGTCCGTCGCACACCCGACACGACGCATCACTGCGGCAGGTACCCTCGGAATGCTTATGGGCCAAGCAGTTTGGGCAGTAGTGGTTAATGAGCACTGCTCTCAACCGCTTCTCTGCGGAAAGGCGGAGAAAACGCTGGCACTTCCGCAGCGCGTGGACTCCTCGGCAGACTCGACACCTGAAAGAGTTCGAGGTGGGGCGGTTGATCGTCGTAACGTTTTTGCGGGAGGGCATGTTGTTCTTTTGTGAAACGAAAAAAAAAGAAAAAAAGAAACTGTAAAGAAAAAATATACAAGCTTATTATTTCGTTTGGCAAAGAAAACAACATGAAGGGATTTCCTTTAATTAGGCGAGGTTTATGGATTTTTTACTTCGCCTCTAGGATCAGGGAGGAAAAGGACCAGTTTATGGATTGGTCTCTTGATGACCCCTCGTGTCGTAAGGACGTCAACGACACGGACATTATTGTCATCTCCTGGATGGGTGCTCAGAATTCTTCCGAGACGCCATTCGTGGGCAGGAAGGTTGTCTTCCTTGACAATTACCATATCGCCCGTTTGGAGGTTCCGAGATGGATGTTGCCACTTAACTCGTTTGTGGAGCTCCTTCAGGTACTCTTCTTTCCAACGGATGCACAGCTGTTGGTTAAGAGCCTTCAGGCGTTGCCATCGGTTTAAAATGGACGTGGAATTCTCTGTGATTTCAGGCTCACAGACGGACAAGAGAGGTGCTCCGATTAAGAAATGCCCTGGACTCAGGGCTAGCAAGTCAGTTGGATCCTCTGACATCGGAGAAATCGGTCTTGAGTTCAGACAAGCTTCGACCTTGGATAATAGTGTTGATAGCTCTTCGAATGTGAACTTACAGGTCGCTGCGGATTTGTAGAAGAGTGTTTTGAAACTCTTCACTCCAGCTTCCCATAAGCCACCCATGTGCGGTGCGCTTGGCGGATTGAAGCGCCATGACAACTGGTGTTGTGTATATTTGGATTGTATGCATTTTCTTGTAGCTTCAAGGAAGTCGTGACCGAGGGCCTTC
Organism: Drosophila atroscutellata; assembly: GCA_035041605.1. Lineage (NCBI taxonomy): Eukaryota > Metazoa > Arthropoda > Insecta > Diptera > Drosophilidae > Drosophila > Drosophila atroscutellata. The sequence goes on along the minus strand of JAWNLA010000099.1, from coordinate 1,152,455 downwards.
GAAGCTCCGACAAACGTTTTTCCGTTGTCCGAGTACATTTGTTGAGGACATCCACGTCGTGCAACAAAACGTGCGAAGGCGGCGAGAAACCTTTCGGTCGTCAGATCGGAAGTTGCTTCCAAATGTATAGCTTTCGTACTGAAGCATACAAAAACGCATACATAACCCTTGGAAATACGACAAGCACGCCCTGTGAAGCTTTTGATATCAAAGGGGCCGGCAAAGTCAACACCAGTGTGGGTAAAGGGTCTGGAAAATGAGGATCTCGCCACTGGTAAGTCACCCATGAGTTGGGATTGGAGCCGCTTCTTATAAACGATGCAAACTTTGCATGAGTGGATCAGTGACTTTATTAAGTTCTTGATCTTTGGAATCCAATAGCGTGATCGGATAAGACGCAACATCAATTGGTTTCCTCCATGGAGAGATATACGGTGCGTGAAGCAAACTAGGAGGCGGGTAAATGCGCATGAATATGGGAGGATGATGGGATGCCTTTCATCGTAACTTAGTGTATCGGAGGCTCTTACCCGGCCGCAAACTCTCATGATTCCCGTCTGGTCGAGAAACGGGTTCAGATTGAGGATATGACTGGTCCTTGGTATTGGTTCCTTGTTGGACAAAAGCTTATACTCCTTTGGGTATTGCGATTGTTGAGTATACTTAATGAGCCGATCCTGAACATCGGAGAGTTCCTTGTTGCTGAGATCCTCGGAAAAATGATAAGAAGTTTTCCGACAGCGCTTGAGGAAGCGAAGTGCATATGCAACGACGCGTAACGCTCGATGGAAGTCCGAAAATCGTTCAAGAAGTTCAACAGATTGAGGAAGGTTGGCTAGATTTGATTTTATTGGGCGTTGCTCAATATCAGTATCTAGGGATGGAGTATGAGAGGAGGGCCATTGGTTTTGTGGAAGTCGTAACCATTCTGGCCCTTGCCACCATAGCTGACTGTCACGTAGCTCTTGTGGCGTGACCCCTCTACTAGCCAAATCTGCTGGATTATACTCGGAACCGACGTGTGACCAGGTCCCCGTGTCAGTTGCTTGAACTATTTTCGTAACTCTATTGGCAACGAAAGTTGTCCAAGTGCATGATGGCTTGTTGAGCCATGCTAGGACTATTGTGGAGTCTGTCCAAAAGTACGATTTCACGTCATTCTTGCAAAGTTGTGGAAGGAGTGACTTGGACAGGTCGGCAAGAAGTACGGCTCCACACAATTCTAGTCTTGGTAACGAGACTGTTTTAATTGGAGCCACTCGGGTTTTCGATGTTAGAAGGTGAATGTGCACTTGCTTATTCACTTCTATACGGACATAAAGAGCTGCGCCGTATGCACGTTGAGATGCATCGCAAAAGCCGTGGTACTGCACATTTGCGGTAGGTTCGAAATCGATCCATCTTGGAATGCGAATTTCTCCCAGGGTTGGATAGCACGTAAGGAAGTCGTGCCAACGATGAAGCAGCTCTTCTGGAAGTATATCATCCCATCCGATATCATGGAGCCAAATTTCTTGCATGAAGATCTTGGCACGGACGATTACTGGTGCTAACCATCCAGCTGGATCAAATAGTTTTGCAATCTGCGAAAGGACTTCGCGCTTGGAAAAGGCTTGCTTTGATGGTAGTGTGGAAGGAGCGAAAAAGAACTCATCAGTGTCCGCTTGCCATCGGATACCGAGAGTTTTGGCAACGCTGGCTTCCTCTATGTCCAGAAAATCCTCACGCAGCAAATGATCCTTAGGAATCTCTTTGAGGACGTCTCTGTCATTTGATGTCCATTTTCGTAATGGAAACCCGGACTTTGCCAGAGCCTTACGAAGTTCTCGGATCTTAGCGATTGCTTGCTCCTTGGAATGTGCTCCTGCAAGTACATCATCCACATACATGAAGTGTGAAATAATATCACTTGCCAGAGGATACTGTTCTTGGACATCCTTTGCGAGCTGCTGGAGTACTCGGATTGCCAAGAAAGGAGCGCAATTGACACCAAAGGTGACAGTGCTGAGCTCAAAGTCACACACTTCACCCTGCTTATTCCGGAAAAGAATTCTTTGATAGGGGGTGTGCCTTGAGTCCACCAAGATTTGCCGATACATCTTGGTTATATCGGCATTGAAACAGTAGCGGAAATAACGCCATTTCAAAATCTGAACAGTTAAATCAGATTGAAGGACCGGTCCCGGATATAGGATGTCGTTCAAGCTTTTGCCGTTTGAGGACGGACTGGAGGCGTTGAACACTACCCTGACCTTTGTAGTGGTGCTGTCTGGTTTGAGAACAGCATGATGGGGTAAATAGTAGTTGTCTGTGTCACTGTGAGGGACTTGTCTCATGTGACCGAGATCAATATATTCCTGAATCACTGAGTCGTACTGCTCTTTTAATGGAATGTTTCTCTTTAAACGGCTTTCGTTCTTTAGAAACTGAGCAAGTGCGAAGGACCTTGAGTGTCCCAATTGGATGTGATCAGGATTGCGGAAAGGTAGGGTGACAACATATTTACCATTCTCATCTTGGATAGTGGTCCGGATAAAATTCTCTTCACATATAGAATCTGAGTCCCTTATAGGACTCGAAGGAAGATCCTCCACCTCCCAGAATTTTGTGAGAAGATTCTCTAATGGAGGTTCCGGATCACGGGAAATTCTTGTGGTAAAAGATGAAATCTGTGTGGCAATGCCTTGTGTTATTGGACCTGTGAGAATCCATCCAAAGATTGATTCTTGTCCCAACAGAGTCCCACAAATATTTGGAATGGAGCCGCCGAGTAGTATGGACGGGATGATATCTGCGCCTAATAGCACGTCAATCTGCGAGCTCCTTGAAAAAGTCGGGTCAGCCAACTGGATATTTGGCAGGTCCTTCAACGTGTCCTCAGGAATTGAGTACGATGGCAGGTTGCCTGCCAAATGTGGGAGGACAAAGGCCGAAATTTCAATTTGAATTCGAGGCCTTGTTGGAGAGCCTATGTGGAAGTGACATAACTTCTTAGGCTTGGCTGCGACAGCTTGATTTAAGCCATTGACTTGGGCTTGGACGGGTTGAAACGGAGGCTTGATCAGGTTGAACAACCTACTGGTGATGAAGGTTGCTTCCGAACCCGAATCAATCAATGCACGTGCCTTATATTTGATACCTGCATGGCAGATATTTACAAGGGCAGTGCCAAGCAAAACACCTTGTGTGTTTGCAGAGAAATATGTTTGAACATTTCTCGGATTTTGTGGAGATGATTGTGTTTCAAGAGGGTTACTCGGAGTAGTAACTGTTGCGGAGGCTGCTGAGGAAGGGGGGTCGCCACGATGAAGGAGTGTGTTGTGACGACCTTTGCACGTGAAGCAGCTGTGTGCACTTGTGCAGTCTTTGAGTAGATGGCCTCTCGCAAAACAATTCAAACACAACTTTTGCTGCTTTATGTAAGCAGCTCTGTCCTGGACGGACATTTGTAGGAATTCCGGACATAAGCGAATTGGATGATTCTCTTTCGAACATAGCCTGCACGATTGGGACTTGATCGAAATCTTGTTTTCGAAGGAGTTGACCTTGGAGAAACCCTCTTTGCGGGTAGGTCTTTGTGGTATTTGTGTGCTTGTGGTTGGCTTCATGTCCTCGATCGCTTCTAGGGTGCGGTATCGCTCCAATAAAAATGAATTGAGTTCATCCCAAGTTGGAATCTCTGACTTATTATGTAAGGATTGCTCCCATAATGATAAAGTCAGTTTTGGGAGCTTCGAGGAACACAGGAAGACCAGAAAACAGTCCCAATTGTCAGTCTTGACCTTCGCTAGTTCCAGCGCGGTCAGGCACCCTTGGATGGTGCTCTGGTGGTCCTTGATGGCACTTCCAGTCTCATGGGATATTGATGGAAGGTTGAACAGCACCTTGAGTTGACTGTTCACAAGCAGTCTTCTATTTTCGAATCTCTCAGTCAGGTTTTGCCACGCTGACTGAAAGCCTTCATTCGTTAGCGGGGATTTGGCAACAATAGTGTTCGCCTCACCGCTGGTCTTAGCATTTAAGTGGAACAGCTTTTCGACCGGGGATAGACTTGGATTGTCTATATAGACTGCTGTGAACAGATCTCTGAACGTGGGCCACCGGAGGTAATCTCCGCTGAAAACTTCAGTGTCGATAGGAGGAAGCCTGCAGCCTCTCATGATCGGAGGTGCTGGTGGAGCTGGCTGCGGTCTACTTGCCGCCGCAGCTTGTGCGATTTGCTCACTGAGTTGAGCTGCACAGCGTTCGTAGACAGAATAGCAATGGAAATACTTATTCTGTCTGATCGCACTGTCTTCACTGCTTTCCCCTTGGATCGCAGTTTTGGAGCACAGCTCGTATTCCTTTTCGACCTTTTCCCATAGGGAACGGATTTGGTCTCGGCGAATCTCGAGTGTGTAAACTGTAGCAGGAGTGGAGGATGGCATGTTGATCATAGCCTCATAATGGCTAAGTCTATCGGAAATGGCGATAAAATCATTCAAAGCCATTTTGTTCGAGTTCAGGATTTTGCTGACTAGAGCGCGTGTGCCTGGCGGACTTCTTGGAACGAGCTGTTTAGGTTTAACAGGCCTTATATTTCCAGTAGGAGCAGGGTCACTTTTGACCCTTGAAGCAGACGACCTTGGAGATGGTCTCTTGGAGGCACACGATTGGGAACTGGGCGAACTTTTTATATCGCGTTGTGGAGGAACGGATAATTGTTTTTTATTATTGGAATTATTCTCTGAGCTCATATATATGACTGCGAGTAACTGCTTCGCCAACCTTCGCTGATATGTTGGTTTGAGCTAAGCGGACCGTTGGAATTGGAACAATTCAAAATGGATGTGGATACTCAGAGAATAAAATAGAAATTTGCACAAAAAAAATATTTTTTTTTTTTACAAAATTTTGGAACGAGTGGAATCGGACCACTCGTACGGGAAATTTGTGTTAAAATTTTTTTTTATTATATTTTAGCGATAATGATCGCGACTGTGAATAGTCGGAATGGTGATCTCGCATAAAATATTTTTTATATCACTGCAGCCCTGGATATGCTGGCATATGATTATAAAAACAGCTGACTGTGCAATTGAGAGTGCAAATCAATTAGTGCACTTAAAATCAGCGGAAAATGAACGTTGTAACACGAAACAAGATGTTTGACGGACGTATGGAGTGATTTAGAACTATTATTAAAATAATCGCAATAACAAATAATAAGATGATTAATTAATGAAATTAATTGTATTAATTCTTTGCCGTCACTGTTGGTGGAAGTGGTTACATACATACATATGTTTGCAATTATTTTAGTTGTGATTAGTTGTTGTGTTATGCCGTCTGTTATTTTATTAATCTCTTTGTGTTTGTATGTGCGGCCAAACCTTATTATTTTATTTTGTTATATGGTTAAATGTTTTAATGCATGTATGTATGTATGTATATGGTGTGCAGTGTACGGCCAAGAATTGTGTATTGCATATGTTTGTACGCAATTGGATTGTGTATTGCATATGTAGTTTTGTATGCAATTGGATTGTGTTATTTTTAATTTAAAATTGTGCGGAGTTTGCGGTGTAAATTAATGCGTAAATTAATTTAGGAATGGAAAAATAATTGTATTTGTTTCATGAAAAAGTGTGTGTGGCTTTATGTTTGGGTACATATAAGTCTGCGTAAATGAAATTGTGAGCCCTTTGGACTTTGGATAGTCGCAAAAAAATGGCTGCTTAGGAGACAATTTTCACTTTACACTTTTCACACTTTTTTCTACATACAATTATTCGGACAATAATACCTTATGGTATTTGGAAATATGGAGGCCTGGAATCGGCAGTTCAGCGGACTGTATTATGGATATAAGTACGTTGGATGTACTTATCTGGATGTTGATTGGAAAAATCCACCGATGCGAGCTGGGGCGAGCGGAGACAAGTTGCTTCTTGGGATCCGGCTCGAAGGACCATGAAAATGTGGGGGGGCTTCTTTTTCCTTTTTCCTGTTCTTCCTTCAATAAAAGGCAGCTTGGGTTTTTGTTCACTTTTACAACTTTATTTCAAATATATTATCGACTTCTGTCTTACACGACTCAGTTCTATGTTAATACTGGAATTTGCTAACAGCGCTGAGTGCGCTGAGAGCGGATTGCATTGCAAAGAGAGGATGTGGATCGCAAGCTATGTTAAGCCAGCTGATGAAGCCCGGCTTAACATATCTCACATAAACATATATCTTATTATTATTTTTTTTTATATATCTAATTATAATTATAGCTAAAATTACTGTAATATGTTTAGATTAATTCTAATTAGTAGACTTATATTCCTTTCTTTCAATCTCTTGGATTCCTTCTAGAGGACATATTTTGTGAATCGGTCTTGTTATTGAACCTTCCTGAACTTTAATTTTGACTACCCTTACTTTCCCATCCATTCCTTTGTGTACTTGTTCAACTTTTCCTAATGGCCACTTGGCTGGGTGGCAGTTTTCATCTTTGATTAAAACTATCTGGCCTTCATTTATATTTTTTAATTCCTGCTTCCATTTATATCTTTGTTGAAGCGTATATAAATACTCTTCTTTCCATTTTTGCCAGAAATCTCTCTTCATTTTTTGAATTAATTTCCATCTATCCAGATTTCCTATCTTTTCTTCTGTTATGGCTTCTACTGCCCCTAATGTTGGTCTTCCAATTAAGAAATGGCCTGGAGTCAATACTTCGTGGTCATCTATATCGTCCGCAGATGTATACAGTGGTCTTGAATTTAACACTGCCTCTATTTGACATAACAATGTCGACATTTCTTCAAATGTCAATTGAGAGTCTCCTATTACTCGTTTTAAATGGTATTTTACTGATTTTACCCCAGCCTCCCAAATACCTCCGAAGTGAGGTCCTGCCGGGGGAATAAAATGCCATTCAATATTCTCTTTTTCTAATATTGGAATAATCTGTGTATTTTCGCTTATAGCTCTTCTGAATTCTTCGTTTAATTTCCTCGAAGCACCCACAAAGTTGGTGCCATTATCTGAATATATATGTGCACATTTTCCTCTCCTTGCTAAGAATCGTCTTAAAGCAGCCAGAAATGCATCTGAAGTTAAATCACTAACAACTTCCAAATGAATTGCTTTTGTAGCCATGCAAATAAATACGCTATGTACCCTTTATATACCTTCTGTCCTCGGTTCTTGGAGCATTTTATATAATAAGGGCCTGCATAGTCTATACCTGTATTTAAAAATGGATATGCTACAGTAACTCTGTATTTTGGAAGATTTCCCATTATTTGTTCGGCATTATTTTGCCGATACCTTGCACATGTTACACATTCTTTTAAATATTTTTTTAATGAATTTCTTAACCCAAATATCCAGAATTTTCTCTGTATATAATTTCTCATTAAATTGAGTCCTCCATGCAAGGTTTCTTTGTGTGCCTTTTTTATTATAAGATAAGATAAATGACTTTTGTCTAAAATAATTGGATGTTTTACGTCAAATGTAGCACTAGCGTTTTGTAATCTACCACCTACTCTAAGCACTCCATCTGAATCTAAGAAAGGATGTAAGCTCAATATTTTACTTTTGGTTTCAATTTGTTTTTTGTATGTCAAATATTTTATTTCAGTTTTAAACTGGCTAGCTTGTTGTAACCGTATTATAATTATATTTGCTTTCCTAAGCTCCTTTACCGTTATGTATGAGGGATATGATTTTTTGTTAATTTTAATATCAATAAATCTCAGTATATACGTTATTATTCTTTCTAGCTTTTGTATGCATGAATATTTTTCTAATAGTTCATGTACCCGGCTATTTTCTAAATCAGTTATTCTTATATGTAAGCTTATTTGCTTGTCGTCGATTTTTCCTTTGGGCCATGCTTCTTCTTTTTCAGCTAACCATTTTGGCCCTTTCCACCAATTTTCATAATTTTTTAATTCACTAGCACAAATTCCTCTAGATGCTATATCTGCTGGATTACCTTCGGATTGTACATAATTCCATTGTATATGTGATAGTTTTCGTATTTCGTCTGTTCTTCGTCTGATAAACTTATCTTTGCTGACTCCACTTCTAATCCAAGCTAGCAGTTATTGTGGAATCACTCCATGCATAAGTTTCCGAATTCCCTTCCAGTGTCTCTTTAATCTTTTGTAACAATTTTGCAAGAAGATGTGCTGCGCATAATTCTAACTTCGGATTTCGTTCTTTCTGTTTTTCTTGGGGTTTACTTTGCTTTTGCTGGCTATTATGACAACGGAATTTCCTACTTTGGCATATACCACTGCTGCGAATGCCTTATCCGATGCATCAGAAAAACCATGAGGTTGCATCAATACATTTATCTTAGTTTTTATCCATCTTGGAATTCTAATTTCTTCTAAAAACTTCAATTGGCTTTTGTATGTTGTCCATACATTTTTGTCGTCATCCGATAATTCCTGATCCCAACTTTGTTCAGTTATCCAAAGTCTTTGCATTAACATCTTTCCTACAATCGTCACTGGTGATAAGCCATCCTAACGGGTCATAAATTCTAGCTAATGTGGATAGTATTTGTCTTTTATTTATTTTCGTATTATTTCCACAATTTACTTTGAATTTAAACTCATCTTTGAGCAGTTCCCATTGCAATCCTAACGTTTTTACAGTCTCGTTTTCTTCGATACTTAGTATTTTATTTTCTCCAGTATTTTCTACAGTGTCTATTATTTCTGGAGTGTTTGATATCCATTTCCTTAAATTCATGCCTGCCTTCCCCAACTCAGTTAACACTAACTTAACTAGTTTTTTAGTTTCTTTTATAGTGTCGGCTCCTGTCATTAGGTCGTCCATATAAAAGTCATTTTTAATTGTTTCTCCGACTGTTATATTACTGCAGCTGTTTGCAATATCTAATAACACTCTTGTTGCTAAATATGGAGCTGATGCCGTGCCATAGGTAACAGTCGTTAATTTGTAATTTTTTATTTGTTTAGTTGGTGAGTCCCTCCACAGTATGTGTTGATAAGTTTGATCTTTTCCATCAATGTTAATCTGTCTATACATTTTTTCAATATCGGCAGATACTACAAATTCCCATTTCCGCCATTTTACTATTATATCAAATATGTTCTTCTGAACTCTTGGACCTACCCACATGACATCATTTAAACTTTTATTGTTTGATGACTTTGCGGAAGCATCAAAAACCACCCTTACTTTTGTTGTCAAGCTTGCTTCTCTTATTACTGCTTGGTGGGGTAGATAATATTCTCCTTCTTCGTTAGATTCAACCATATGTCCCAAATCAATATATTCGTTCATGAATTTTATATATTCCTGTTTTAGTATATGGTTTTTTTCTAATTTTTTCTCCAGGTTGACAAAACGTGCCATTGCTTGGTTTTTTGAATTACCTAATTCTTTATTATCTTTAAATGGAATAGTGACTACGTATTTCCCATTTTGATCTTTTTTTGTTGTTTGGATAAAATTTTGTTCACATTTTTCTTTTTCAATGTCTTCTAACTCATCCTCTTCTAACTCCCAAAATCTTTCTAAATCAATGTTTCGAATGGCTGTTGCGACAACTGATTTATTACTTTCGGACTTTGCACAACCAGACACTATCCACCCAAAATCTGTATTTTGACCTAGCAGTCCACCCATTTTTACTAATCCTTCTTTTAGAATATGCATATATAAATCTGCTTCAATAATAATATCTATTCGGCCTGATTTTATTATAATATTAAATTTGGGATCAGCTAAGACATAGCTATCCCAATCTTTGAGATTAATATTAAGCGATTTTACTGGTAGGGCTCTCATTAACCTAGGTAGTACAATTGCCTCAATTTTGTAAGGTTTTTTATCTAAATTTGAAGTTTTTATGTCCAATTTTAAACTATATTTATTATTATTACAATTGGGGTTATTTAGCACTGCGACCTATAAGGTCTATTGTGCCCCCTTACTGAGCCTACAGCTCTTCCGTCAGACCCAACTCTTGCACGAATGCTAGAATCTTTGTTGGGTTGAGGGTTTCTATGTCCTTGGGCCTCATGATATGTTGCCCTAGGATGCTGCATCTTTTCCTGGTTAGGGCGACGCATTCTGCTAGGATGTGCGTCGAGGATTCCTCCTCGAATCCGCAGAACCTGCATGTGTTGCTGCTATAAATACCTAGTTTATTTAGGTGACTTCTCAGTCTACAGTGTCCTGTCAATAGACCTGTAAGTATTCTGAGTCTATTCTTCCCCATGGATATCATTAGCTTAAATCGCTTTTGATTATAGCCACCTATGAGGCTTCTGGCTTGTCGGAGTCCTGGTGTTTCAGCCCAGCTCCGTTCTCGCAACAGTCTTTCTTCATCCCTGATATATAGCCGTATTGTGTGTTTTCCCACGCCACAATACGGTTCAGGGCCTATCATGGGTCTCTCTGCCCCCATTTTTGCTTGCTTGTCAGCTTCTTCGTTCCCCGCTATGTCCCTGTGACCCGGAACCCATCTTAGTGTGAGCCTATTATGTTTTCCGAGTTGGTCAAGCTTGGATCTTACTTCGTGGACTACTTTGGATGTTATTTTCGTCCCCTTTAGAGCATTTATTGCTGCTTGACTATCGGATAAGATGGATATATCCGAGTTCCGATAGTGTCGTTTTATGTTAAACTCCGCACATCTCCCTATCGCACACACTTCTGCTTGAAATATGCTGGTGTGCCTTCCAAGGGACTCATGGTATGATACACGAGGACCCACCACTCCAAGGCCTGTTCCCTGTATGGTGAGTGATCCATCGGTGTACCATTTTATGGTGTGCGGTTTCATAGGGTGGACTTCGTTTAGCGTTGTCCATTCCCTTTTGCTGCTCATATGAACCTTGAAGTTTCGTTCGAATAGATATTCGGCCGACATTTCGTCCCTGGGTTGCATAATCAGGGGAAGTTCATCTGCTAGGAGTTGGGCATCTTTGTGGCTTAGGATGTGATTGCCCCCAACTCCTTCAACTGACATCCTTAAAAGCGTTGCTTTCTGTTGGAGCCTTATGGTATGATGGAGTGGTGTGAGCTCCATTAAGGCTTCCAAGGCCATTGTAGGGCAGGTGCGCATTGCCCCTGTCATACATACGCAGGCCATTCTTTGCAGTTTCTGTAACTGTTTTTGCACGGTTGATAGCCGCACCCTATCCCCCCATGCTATTGCTCCATAGGTTAGCATGGGCCTTACTACCATTAGGTATAGCCATCTTATAATCTTAGGTGATGTGCCCCATGATTTGCCGGCTATGCTGCGACATGTATAAAGTGCTCTGGAGCACTTTGATACAGTGTTTTCCACATGGGTACCAAAGTTTAGTTTTCTGTCAAATGTGACTCCGAGGTATTTTACCTCCTTACTTATTTCTACCAGGCTCCCTGATAGCCTTATTTGTTTCATCCTTTGTAATTTATACCGTCTAGTAAAGGGGACGATGATTGTTTTTGTGGGGTTCAGGTTGAGACCAACCTCCCCACACCAATCGCTCGTTATTTGTAGCCCTGACTGAACTATATCACATAGTGCTTCTTCGAATCTTCCTCGCGCCATGATGACAATGTCATCAGCATATCCTTGACATTGAATGCCTCTGGTGGTGAGTCTGTTGAGTAGTTCATCCACTAACAGACTCCAGAGCAGCGGAGACAGTACTCCCCCTTGGGGGCAACCTTTGGTTGTTAGGACTGTTACAGTCGCATCATGTGTTGATGTCGTGGCTTGTCTGGACCCTAGCAGGGAAAGTATCCATCTGCTGGTGATGGAGTCCAGACCCCTCCTGTAGAGGGCAGCCCTAATCGCCTCATGAGATGTGTTGTCAAAGGCGCCTTCTATGTCTAGAAAGGCGCACAATGCTACTTCCCTATTGGCTAATGCCGCACTTAGTGTGCGTCGCGATTGGTAAAGCGCAGTTTCCGTGGACCTGCCTACTCTGTATGCATGCTGCGTTGTATGCAGCGGACTATGCCTTAGCAGAGTGCTTCTAATTTTATAGTCCACTAGCTTTTCCAGCGTTTTCAGTAAAAACGATGTCAAGCTGATGGGTCTGAAGGACTTTGGGTTGGTGATGTCTTTCTTCCCTGCCTTGGGGATGAAGACCACCCTAGCTCTACGCCATGCTCTCGGTATATATCCGAGGGCTAGGCTACTAATAAGTGCTTTCCTGACAGGGGAGAGTAGTAATTCTCGTCCCTGCTGGAGGAAAGCTGGCGATATTCCGTCCAGTCCGGGAGATTTGAAGGGCTGGAAGGTTCCAATTGCCCATCTTAGTCTCTCCGGAGTGACCGTTGACTTTGCACATGCCCATTCGTTAGCGGATGGTCTGCCTCTGTTGCCTGTCATTCCGATAGCACTTTCCTGCAGTGGTACGCTGCCTGGGAAGTGCGTCTCGAAGAGCAGTTTCAGTTTTTGCTCATTGTTGTTTGTGAAGGAGCTATCCCTTCGTTTCAATGCTACATTTGCGTCAGGCGTCCGTTTAGATAGCATTCTATGGAACCTGGCACCTTCACTAGTACTACCTATGCTTTCGCAGAAGTTTCTGTAATTCTTTCGCTTAGCCTTCCTGATTTCCTTGTTATAGGAGGTCAGGCTCTCGCGATAACTTTCCCATGTGTTGTCCCTCTTTGCTTTGTTGAAGAGTTGACGTGTGGTGAGGCGCAGCCTTTCTAGGCTCTCATTCCACCATGGGGCATCTTTTTCTCTGAACTTCTTCCCTACCGGGCAGTTCTCCTCAAAAGCACTGATTATGCTTTTGTTGAGATTTTCTACAGCCCACTCTAATTCCAGTGGACTTCTGGGTATATTTATTATCGTGCTGGGGTTCAGTTCTAGAGTTGACCTGAACCCCTCCCAGTTTGTCTTCCTGGGGTTGCGACAGGGCACACTGCTCCCTGTATTCAATTCTACTCGAAAGAGAATGATTCTATGATCAGACATGGATTCTTCTTTAGACACATGCCAGTCTCTAATATGTGTCTGAAGGGACCTGCTAATGAGGGTGATGTCTAGGACCTCCTCTCTAATTCTTGTTACGAATGTCGGTGATGACCCGACATTTGCGAGTTCTAGATTATATCTACATATAAAATCTGTGAGGCACTCACCTCTCGTGTTGATGTCGCTGCTGCCCCAAATAGTGTGGTGCGCATTGGCATCGCATCCGATGATTACCAACATCTTCTCCTTTCGGCAGTACTCCACCAGCTTCGTTATTTCCGCTGGTGGGCAGGCTCCATCTCCTGCAAAGTATGCCGATACCATTACCAGGGGGGTTGCCGTTCCCTTTTCCTGTACTGCTATGGGAACGCAGTCCCTCGTTAAAAATTCTGAAAGGATGGTAAAGTTAATATCCTTTCTTACCATGATGCACGCTCTAGGTGTTGGGTGTTTTTGATCCCATATTACCTTTGAGTTTGCCGTGAACAGGCCTTTAATGCCGTTGTTCACCCATGGCTCCTGTACAAGGGCTAGCCCAAGATGCTGTTTGGTAAACATCCTCGCAAGGACAGCCGAGGCTGCCTTGGCACGGTGGATGTTTACCTGGGCCAGGCCCGTTGTGATGACTCTCGTCATCTACTGGAGGGGATTCTCCTGTTTACCTGGTGATTGGGGCCCAGAGTTGCACCCATCACCGCTGACGTCAGCAGCTTCCTTCTCTCCTAACTCTTCCATCAGCTCTTGCGAGGACATTATTGTGTCCCCGTCTTCAGCATCCCCTAGTTCGTCGGGGCCGAGCGTTATATCCGCCAAGTCCTCATCTTCCGCCAGGTCTTCTGACGGGTCGATGACGACTGGCGGCTGGATGCTCGATCCGTTCGATGGGTGCCCCTCAGCTTCTTTCTCCTGCATTGGGGTGGGCTGCATATTCCCCCCCGCCTTCTTTTTCAGACCACTTACGGGGATAGTCCCGTATCTAAAGTTAATCTGATGTCCTTTGTCCACAATCTTCTTCTTGGACACTTCGTCAATTCCAATTGTTAGGAGTGCTCCTTCACCCTCATTCCTCCTAGTAATAATCTTCCATGACGAAATGTCCAACCCGTTTTGAACCCCGATAAGGGGCACCAGAGCCTCGGTGGACCGATCCTTACTCCTTGGGCAATATATGGTGACGCAGTGGGGCGACGGTATCTCATCTCCCACCTTGCATTCTAGGGGCACCCCCTTCCACGACCGTAGCCGTGGCACTATGTCTACTAGCCATTTGGCTGAGCTCTCATTGAAGCATTCGATCATCAAATGACCAATTCTGAAGTGGATGCCCGCGAATGAGATCTCGGTGTCACCACCTCCGTATTCTTCAATGAGGTCATCTATGATGACTTCCTCCAGTGCAGACAGGTCTTTATGACCGAGCATTACCTGAGGGTAGCCCACAGGCACTATCGCCACCCTGACCTTCTTGGCCACTGCCGCATATGATATGCAGGGCCCAGCTGGTCCGGCCGAGCTGGACATGTTAGCCGCTGCGTGTGATGTGCTCGGGCGCATGTCCAGTTCCCCTTGACCTTTCTTAATCGGCGCTTGTGCCCCCGTTGAACCGTGAGCGGCGCTCTTGCCCGCCGTGCACCACCTTTTTGGGGTGGTCGTCGGCGGTGTCAGAGCACTGCTGGTTCTTTTGGGAGCTGGAGCCGTACTCGTGTCCCTAGGCTCTTTTGCCTTTTTGAGGGCGTCATTCGGAGCCATCCCCTGTTGAAGGTATCTTAAGTACCATTTGGCCCGTGCCCCGCTAAGATTTTTACGGTTCGGGTCGTCCAGCCCCCCAGGTTGGCCCCTCGGTGGGAGGGGTTCTCCCTTCTTTTTCGGCCTAAGAACCGCTTGTCCTCTAGCTCTTGCTGTTGGGTGTGGTGGTCGGGATGGTCCGACCCCACCTTCTTCTCGCAAGGCAAGTGCCTGCTGATTTTGCCCCTGCTGTGCAGAGGGCAACCTCCTTGGTGTTGGAGTGGGTTGGGAGGACCTCCCCCCGTCCAGGGCTCGGTCCTCCATCAGTCTTGCGACTTCATTTGCAGTGAGATCCTGCTGGATTTTCAAATTAATGTTGCTATTCATGTTGTTCCCACGAATTGCAGAGAAAATGAGGTCCGCCCGGGCAGAGATCTGCGATACCCGGGTAAGGCTAATTAGAACAGGCGGTCTATACTTAGATGTGCTATTCTCTGAACCCACCCCCCTAATTTCGGTGATATTTTTTATTCTAGGTAGCTTTAGGATTTGGAGTGCCTCTTCAGAAATGATCGTGCTTTGCGACCCACTATCAACCAGTGCTCTTAATTTTTCATAACCTCCATTTGATGATTTTACTTCTATTATTGCTGTGGCTAATAGTGCTCTTTCTTTGGTAACACATGAATTTGTCCTTTCACTATTTATATGAAGCATTGTGTTATGATTCCTATTGCATAAAGCACAAAGATCTTCGCTAATGCATCGCTTGTTTATGGTATGTTTTAAGCATCTTATGCAAATGTGCTCCTTTTTAACTTTTTCGAGCCTATTTGCCGACGTCATATTTTTAAACTTAAAACAATTAAATATATTATGTCCCGTTCCCTTGCATATGGGACAATATTCTTTTAAATTGTTAGTAGGTTTTTTAATAGTTGTTCTTGTAACTTCTTGTAAAGAACTTAATGAGCTGAATTTCTGCTCTAGGTAATCTAAGACGTCGCTTAATTGTTGAATGTCTTTTGTCTTCTTGACATGATTTTCAAATTCTTGCATCGCTTCTTTACCAAATTTCCTTAATATTATTTGTGCGAATATGCAATCTACCTCATCAGTTAAATTTGATTTTAACTTAACAATGGGTATTGATTCATTAATGGAATCAATAAAAATTTTTAAATGTCTGGCTGAGTCGTTATTTGGATAAGACAACTCAATTAGACGATTCAATTGCTGTGAAAATATTTTGGGTTTGATTTCATATCGCTTGGTTAGTAACTCCCAAACTATATTATAATTCTCAGCGCTTCCGCGACATCATGCTCCTTGCTTCTGCTCTTGAAGCAGTTTTTAAATAGTTGGATTTAAAAGATAGACTGATGTCTTCTCTTTTATGAATTATTTCGGAGAATAATTCTGAAAATATGTCCCATTCCTTATCTACTCCCGAGAATGTGAGTACCTCAATTTTAGGCAATGCTGGTAGTTCTTCTGAAACCACAGCATTTTCACTTGTTCCTTGCTCACATATACTGAGCATATTTTCAACATCGAACCTTAATTCTTCAACTTGATGCGAGTTGTTCTCAAATTGTTTTGACTTTTGTAAAACTATATCCCACAGAAAATAAATTTTATTTCTGTACAACATTAGGATTTTATCATTATTAGTATTTTTTAATTCCTCCTTTACTTCCCTTAGATAATGTTGCAATGGGCTTATAATATCCCTCAATTTTTCCTCACTGCCTTTTTCTAATGGCTTTTTTATCGATGATCCCTCTACCCCATCTTTCTTCTGCAGTCGAGTGATCGTCAGCATGGCTTGATCAAAATGCTTCGCATTGAAGTAATCATGGTGGATCACTCCCATTTTGACCAAGTCCCCATTATTAGACGTTAACTTATTTTTTATCTTTTCTACCTCCGTTGGGTTGAACTGACCAAAATCCTGCTCTATTTCATTAAGCCTATCAATTAAAACTGCCTGCTTCTTCAATGCGTCTACTATCCTATCCGAAAACATTTTGTTATCTTATAATTGTGTTTAGTTTTTGTGTATAAAAATTTATATTGAGCGATGAATTTGTCCACCGACGACGATGATCACCACCACTCCCTCGACGACGACTCCCACGACGACTGTCGAGTCTCCAACAATTTTCTCCCTCGACGACTTGTCGAGTCTCCAAAAACTTGTCCCTCGACGACTTGTCGAGTCTCCAAAAACTTTCTCCCTCGACGACGACTATCGAGTCTCCAAAAATGTTCTCCCTCGACGACTTGTCGAGTCTCCAAAAACTTTCTCCCTCGACGACTTGTCGAGTCTCCAAAAACTTTCTCCCTCGACGACGACTCCCACGACGACTGTCGAGTCTCCAAAACTGTTCTCCCTCGACGACTTGTCGAGTCTCCAAAAACTTGTCACTTTCGATGACGACTCCCACGACGACTGTCGAGTCTCCAAAACCTTTTTCACTTTTCGATGTTTCTGGCCTCGAAAACGCCCAACACTTTTCTGTGTATATTATTTGTATTAAACAATATTTTCTTTTGTTTAAACAAATTGTTTTATACAATGCCTCTTACCACTGTTGGGGGAGAGCAAAGTAATTTATTTTTGCAACCTGTAGCTGACTGTCAGACTTTAAGGTGCTGGTTTAACTCTATGTCTCTTACCACAGGTGGGGGAAAACAATAGAGAGTCTCGAAGGACCAAATGTTTATTGATTAAACCGAGTTGACTTGTAATATCGAACTGAACTGCTCTGACGAGCAGGCTCTTTATTTATACAAAAATGCATAGTCTAAATGTATGTAAAAACGCAGCTGGGCTGGGGCCTGTCGATGAAGGCAGCTGGATCGGGGCCTGTCGATGATGGCAGTTGGATCGCGGCGACCGTCGACGAAGGCAGCTGGATCGCGGCGACCGTCGCGCCGCGACCTGCTGGCAACCCGTCGCCAGCAAATAACGGTAATTGCGCATCGAACTTCAGCAGCAGATACCGTTATGAGTAAGGCTGGCCTGCATGTGTCAGGCATCAGTTAGTACATGTGATATATATATAATTACAGGGTGTTCATTTTTGAACAGAGAGTGTGTGATAGATGAACTTGCATGTGCAAGGCGAAGACAAAACCCAGGGATGGGCATGCAAATGTCGTTATAAAGTTACGTTGCAAATGGGTGACCACTGCTGATTGCAGGTGGTGCAGGAGAATTAAACTGCATCAACTGCTGATCATTATCAACAGTGGGTGTCAGCGGTGCATGGGTCATCAAAAGAGCCGGAGCCAATAAACCTGGTTCCCGAGGCAAAGAGGCAAAACTTTTAACCACTGAAACAACAACACGAACAAACACAGTTATGAGAACACAGACGACAGTAGAGAGAGCGGGAGTAATAAGGCGTTGTGAGAGCACACGAAAGTTGAAAGAGCGAGAGCAACAAAGCACACACAGAAACCGCTATAACAACAACAATGCGCAGCGATCTAGCATGCAATGTGAAACATAGGGAGCGAGAGCAACAAGCGCACCAAAAACAAAACACAGCTGTTAACCGCGCACTTTATGTTTACAAGAATAACAATTTTGTGATTTGTTGCAAAATTACTAAAGAAAACCTAAATTACGAAAGCAATCACCGAAAAATTAAAGAGAACTAAGCACAATCACGAACTGGACAGAGCACAGCAAAAACACAACCGATCACAGCAAAGGCTAAGACGATTTGAGATGATTTCTTCAAAGATATTGCTGAAGATATTGAAATGAGATTTGATACTTCTGAGTATCCCCAAGCGTTGGCAGAAAAATACGGGATTAAGAGGTGCAATAAGAAAGTATTAGGTATGATGAAGGACGAAAACTGTGGGAAAAGAATGCTAGAGTTTGTAGGGCTTAGGGCAAAAATGTACTCATTGTCTCTTGAGGGGGGTGGGTGCATTAAAAAATCCAAAGGTGTAAAAAAGTCGGCAATAGATAAGTTAACCATAAATAACTATAAGGAATGTCTTTTTCAAAATAAGACATTTTCTGATAATATGTTGATATTTAGATCAAAGATACACAATTTGTATAAGCATAAGGTTAAAAAACAACTTTAAGTTGTAAAGATGACAAAAGAAAAATAAGAGAAGATGGTATTCATACTTATGCCTGGGGGCATTATAGAATTAATTCTTAGTACCAGTAAAATAAATAGTAATATTTAATATTTAAATAAATAAATAATCAAATGGTAGTAAATAGAATCAAGAAAAAAATGAATAAATAAATAAATAAACAAATATATTGAAAACAAAAAAAAAAATAAAAATGTGTCTCTTTTATTTTAATATAAGAAAACTACATTTTCGACTGTTGGTAAGAATATTGAGAAAAGAAGACGAAGAAGAAATACGTAATTGGGTATGTGTGTGTGTGGTGTTTTTTTTTTTTTTTTTTGGTTACGCCACGGAGGTAAGAATCTCCTGAAGATACAGGGGCCCGGGCCACCTGCATGCACGATTCAAAGACAACGTCAATGCATGCGTACTAAACTCACCCCCCCCACACACACCCCCACTCCCGGCGGTATCACCGCAAAGTATTACTTCACCGGGGTGGGTTGCCTAACTAGGCCCTCTCCGTCACTCGCCGCTCAGTTTCGCATAATCTCAGATCCTTCTGTATGCTTATGATGAGCTGGCGGACATCTCTCCAGTGTGACGGAGACTCCGTCATGTGCTCTACCAAGCTCTCCGGTGGGGGCACTGGGCCAGACACTCCCCTGTATCTCGAACAATAGTAGAGCACATGTTCGGGATCCTCGATGGCGTCCGGGCATGTCGGGCACTGGGGGGTGTCCTCGTGCCTGAACCTGTGCAGGTAGCTCCTGTATCCGCCGTGACCTGAAAGAAACTGCGTTATATGGTAGTCCAACTCACCTGCATTTCTCCCGATCCAATCCTCTAGATTGGGTATTAACCGGTGTGTCCATCTTCCTTTGCTTGCCGTGCTCCATCTATGCTGCCAGACGTCCATCGTCGCTGCTCTTGCTGAGTCTCGGATGGTTGCCATAGCATCCGGCGCGACTATCCTCCTAGTTCGGATCTCCTTCATCTCGAGCGCTAGCAGGTCAACTGGCACCATTCCTGCCAGGACCAGTGCTGCATCTTCCGAGACCGTGCGGAAGCCGGAGCATTCGCGAGAGGGCACCTTGCATTTTGGCTGCTCTCCGGCTGACGTACTCTACATGCGGCCGGAAGCTGAGTCTATTGTCCAGCCTGACTCCCAGGTATTTTATAGACTCCTTGGATTTCACAACATCGTTGTTGACTTGCACCTGTATGTACTCTATTACTTTGCGGCTTGTAATAAGTACGGCCTCAGTCTTATGGCCTGCAAGTTCCAAGCTCGTGTGTGTGTGTGTGTGTGTGTGTATATGTGTACCTCTATGGAAACAATGAAGGAAAAATAACGCATGGTTTTAGTTTGTAAATGAATGTTTATTTATTTGTAATCATGAAGCTGAAAATAAATTGAATGTGCACATCATATATACATGTATATTGAGTGGATGGAACGTTAAAAATAAAATATATAGCAAAGACTAATTTGGATTTTTCATATATTTTTATTTAAAAAGGAGTCTTATAATTAAAATACATTCGAGTATGGTTATTGATAAAGAATTTTTATTAATTTTCTTAAATATTCTTAACAAAGAATTCATCGCTGTTTTCAAATATAATATCTTCATTTAAAATTTTGTGAATATCCCATTCTTCGCTAATGGGTTCTTCAGATTTTGGCCCTCTTCAGTGATGTCGAACAACTCTGTTTCCAACAGCTCAATCCATTCCGATCGACTGAGCTCTGTGAGTTTCGGGCTTGATGGTGATGGTTGTGGTGGTGGTGTTAGTTGATGTATCCCCTCGGTAGCTCTTCCAGTGGGGATTGGTCAGGGCATGAGCTCCCGCAAATGTAGACTCATTGGATTTTCTTCATCCATCATGTTGAAGAAGTCTTGTATGTTCCGCGACATCTTTTTGTATGAGACAGTTCAAATCAAGGCGCTCTTTTATATCCCAAACTCTACACCGACTGCATTTCTTTCATACATAAATTATCAAAAAGTCATACACACGTTCCAAAGGTTTAAACAATGTTAATACTAACAAGCGTATCACTTATCAGTATCCCTCCTTTTGGAATTTCCATTTCCTTTTCATTTATTTTTAATAGATATTGATAGTCCGCACACGTACGTTTACAGGTACATGTTTATAAAATTTCATTTATATATATCTAAGAGTTCTGGTCATTTGTGAAGCCAAGCCATTTAACTAGTGCTCTATCATTTCGTCGCCTTATTATCTTTTCAATCAAGTACTTGTCTGGAAATCTTGTTTTCCTCAACTCTTCATTATAGAAACCTCCTTTCAGAACTGCACCTTGATAGTCTTCCAGTATGTATGTAGTGGGATTCGTATTCTGAATTTCATTGATTTTAAAAATTTCAGTTGTCCAGTTTGGTGTATACCCCTTTTCAAATACATGTTTATGCTTACTAATGCGCACATAATCTCCAACACGAAATTTACTACCATTAAAGATTTTTATATGATTGTAGACGGTACTTAATAAATTCGAACCTTGCGTGCAGCTGTGAGTGTGCGTACGAATTTGTATTAACGCTCACCAACATGTATTAATTTAAGTATAGATTTAAATTAAATTTAAATTGGTTTAATGTTATTGTTCGAATTGAGTTTATTTTGTTTTAGTGATTTTATTTATTTTCAATTTCTTGTTTATACAATATTCACTCTATTTGCGTATATTATAATGTAGTTTAGTTTACATTAGTTTGTGTTGTATTTAGTTTGATTTGATAAATTAAATGTTTAACATATTTAATTTATTGTACGATGCGCGTATTTCTTTTTCCAATGCGCGACCAACGAGCGATAGAAAGAGAGTGTGTGATAGATGAACTTGCATGTGCAAGGCGAAGACAAAACCCAGGGATGGGCATGCAAATGACGTTATAAAGTTACGTTACACATTTTGATCGATACTATAATTAATTGGTTTTTGGCTGCTGCTGCCTCCGACATGCTCCCCCCGTTGGAAGTGCAAGGGATTCAAACGACTTGGTCTCAATGGGCAGAACAGCGATCTTGCCAACGGCTCTTTTGACGGTGCCAGCTGCAGTTTTAATTATTGCAACTCGCGAGACGCCGTCCTTTCCAGTAATGGTGCTCTCGACCCGGCCAAGACGCCATTGCAGGGGTGGCACGTGTTCGTCGTTCAGGACCACGATTGAGTTGATCCTCAGGTTAGGCGTCGATGAGCGCCATTTTGAGCGTTCTTGCAGCAATGATAAGTAGCTGGTGCTCCATTTGCGCCAAAATGCCTGCTGTATTTGACATACGCGCTGCCAGCGACTTAGGCGATTGATGTCGAGATGCGTTATGTCGGGTTCTTCGATTGTGGCGTATGGAGCTCTAATCAGGAAATGCCCAGGAGTGAGAACTTCTAGATCGCTTGGATTTTCTGAAATGGGACAAAGAGGTCGTGAGTTCAACATTGCAGAAATTTCGCATACAAGGGTACGAAGCTCGTGAAATGTGAGAACAGATTTTCCAACGACGCGATAGAAATGGTGTTTAACAGATTTAACCGCAGACTCCCACAAACCACCAAAATGAGGAGACCGAGGCGGAACGAAATTCCATTTGATTCCGATCGAAAGGCAACAGTTCGAAAGCTCCTTAACATGAGGGTAGCTCAAAAAGAGTAGCCTCAACTCGTTCAGCTCATTCCGTGCTCCAACAAAATTTGTTGCATTGTCAGACCAGATTGAATTGGGTTTGCCTCTGATGCTGATGAATCGCTTTAATGAAGCGATAAACGATGCGAAATCAATTCCATTTGTGCAGAACGGGCGGCCTGGTTGCACTCGATCTACTGGTAGCGGTGCCATGATGTGCTCGAGAAGCTTGGGCATCATTCGAAAACAACGAATGCATTTGCCGATGACTGCTGACATGCTGACGCCCGCCAATGGGCCAAAATCGCTGTCAAAGTGCGGCCAGCAAACTTTGTGGTCCACTGTGTTGGAACTGGCGGTGAAAATGATCGATGATGGCGATGGTGACGGGGTGCTGAGCTGGCAGAATTATTGGGTGAATTGCCTCGTAATCCAAAAATGAATTCTGAAGACGTCCGCCAACGCGAATTAATCCGAAGCTGTCCATAAGCGGATTTAACGATATAAGCTTTGATTTTGATGATACGACCTTCTTTGTGAGCAAATCCTTATGTTCTTCGGCGAAGTGAACCATTTGGATTCCTCTAAGTAGAAAATGTGTACCGGCCTTTATGTCGTCGACTGTAAGTAGGCCTTTGGAACGATCCTGCCCAATCGTCTTGAGCTGAGAGAATCTGTATATGTATCCGAAGACTCGTTGCATCTTGCCAAAAGAGTTTTGGTACTTGCATCTGAACGATATATCAAGCTTGTTTGTTAGAATTAAGGCGTGACGACGACGCTCGGGCAGATCTGAGCGGGTAGGATTATCTGGCGGCCAATCATCAGTAGGTGAGCGTAGAGAAGCAGGTCCTCACGCCAAAGTTTTGATTCCAAAAGTTCAAGTGCTCCGCAGCCACGCGATAATATGTCAGCTGGGTTCAAATGGGTAGGAGCGTGGTTCCAAATCATCCCTTTGGTGCGCTCCTGAATCTGAGATATTCTGTTGGATACAAAAATATTAAATTCAGATGGAGCTTGTCGAATCCAAGAGAGTGCAATAGTCGAGTCGGACCAACAATAGAACCGACATGGGTGCGGTGCGCATTGAGCGATGTTAGAGACGAGCTTTAATAGTAGATGCGCAGCGGCTAGTTCCAGCTTAGGAATTGTAAGCGTTTTTAATGGTGCAACTCTTGATTTGGAGCATAGAAGATGAGAGGAGTAGGCACCCTGCGCTTCTGACCGCACGTAAACAGAGGTGCCGTATGCAGCTAGGCTTGCATCACAGAAAGCATGTATTTCCCATGATGAGTGTGGTTGCAGAACCAAGCGAGGGAATTTGAACGTACCAGCAACGGCTATTTGGGAGATGTGCTCAATCCAGGCAGAGTGTAGAGACTGAGGAAGGGCTTCGTCACAATTGAGTTTGTCCTTCCACAGCGTCTGTAAGAATATCCTTAGCTTGGTGATTATAGGTGATATTAACCCGAGGGGGTCGTAGAATTTGGCGATTGTGGCTAGTATTGTAGGCTTGGTTACAATGTTGCCGGAGAGAGTAGACGACGGACTTCCAGCTCTCCATTCAGAGCAGTTTCCTCATTTGAACACCATTTGCGAATAGGAAAGTGTCCTCTTCGAAGCAGCTCCTTGACCGGCTGACGAATTTCAACAACTTCTTCACTGGTGTCGCGTCCAGTAATTAGATCATCAACGTAGAAATCCCTTCGAATTATTTTTGACGCAAGGGGTAGCGAGTTTTCTTCGTCGTAAGAAAGCTGTTGCATAGCTTGAATAGCTAAAAATGCCGCAGGCTTTGTTCCGTATGTAACGGTGTTTAAGGTGTAGACCTGGACTTCATCGCTCGCCTTGTCGCGCCACAGGATGCATTGAAGGTATTGGTCTGGATGAGTCACGCGAACACAACGGTACATCTTGCAGATGTCTCCGCACAAGGCAACCTTATAAAATCGAAATCGATGTAATGTGGTGAATATCTTCGGTTGTACGGATGGTCCTGCAAACAATAAATCGTTTAGAGAGAGTCCAGATGTGGTTTTTGCGGAGCCATCACAAACGACTCGTAACTTGGTCGTGGTGCTATCAAGCTTCTGCACGCAATGATGAGGCAGAATATATTGAGGTACAGCAGATTGCTTGGAGGCTAACGACATGTGTTTCAAATCAATGTATTCGATCATGAATGCAACATACTGCGACTTTAGACATGAATTTTTGGCCAGTTTCGAATCGAGTGCATTGAATCGACATAGGGCACTATTGTATGAATGCCCAAGCGCATCGAAGCGATCCTTGGCTGGGAGCCGAAATAGTATCCTCATCCGACGGCATATCTGCAGTGACGCAATTATTGTCTATTTCCCAGAACTGCTTGACTAAATCAAACAACGGTTCCGATTCCGAATGCTTGATCGCTGCAGCTAGGGATGAGTGTTTGGGAATAGCGCAGCCTCCAGAAACTATCCTGCCTAATTTGGTCTTCTGAAGCGTGGGTAAATGATCCGCCAGACGAATTTGCCCAACGCAAAGCAAGTCGAAAAATATGCCAGCGCCAATCAGCATATCGATCCTTTGGCCTTTGTAGAAGAGCGGGTCAGCGAGGTGGCAGTTGTTGGGTATTTTCCATCCGGAGGTATTTATGTCAAAGTGAGGCTGATAATCAGTTATATTTTGCGTTACGACTGCAGAAAATGATCCCTGATATGAGCCAGTAGCTGATTGTGCAACAATTTCAGCTGCTTTGTTGAGCTAGAGAGAGGATTCGCCTATGCCTGATACCAACATATTAGAGCGGCGTACTTCCAACTGAAGCTGGTTGATGAGACGAGTGATAACGAAGTTGAGCTGCGATGCTGAATCAAGCAGAGCTCTACAAGGTACGAAGGTTCCAGATCGATTTCTGACAAGTATGATGGCCGTTGCGAGCAGCATGTAATCGTTCTCGTGGTGTTTCAGGGCTCTAGGTGGCGATGTGGATAGGGAAACAAGTGATGCGCCTTGAGCGCGCGTTGTGTCGGGCAGCTGATATGCAGAAGAACTTGTGTCCATATGCAACAATGAGTGGTGCTTCTGTTGGCAATGTTTGCAATGGCCAGATTTGCATTGCTGTACACTATCCCCTTTGCGAAGGCAGTTAAGGCAGAGGTGCAGCCTTTTAGCTTCTCTATAGCGAACTGTAGCATTTAACCTTTACACTGCGAGCAGGTGATGGTGTAGCGTCCAGAGGAGGTGCACGCGCTGGCTCCGGCTGTATGGTTGGTAGGCGGCCGGGGTTCCATAGAAATTCCCTGGCGCTACTGGCTCGCTGCGCTATACAATAATTAAAAAAAAATCGCGTGCGGGGTAAATTCGACCCAATTCCGGGAAAGAGGAAGGCAGGAAGGGAGGAAGGGAGGAAAGGGAGGTGGACCGTTCTAACACCTTAAACATGGAGGCGACACTCCGTTTTTGTCGTCGTGTGCGCTGGGCTGGTGTAATGCCGCAGCCGATGCCCACCCTACCATGATCCTCCGGCACCAAATCATAATATTATTTGAGGATCCCTACGCACGACGACTATTCGAATCCTTCCCCTGTTGTTGGACGTGCTGACTCCCCAATAATAAGAATTCTTATTCATTTTTGCGATTAGAATTTTTGTTGGCCAGCCTGGGAGCTCTCGACGTTGAAACTATCCGCTAGGGGTGGCAAAAGCTTGGCTTAGCAGGGAAAACTGTGGCCTAGTCTTAGGCATATTCTTTAAATGGGCTTTGGCAAGCGCAGTACAGACCTGAAAATGCAACAATTTATTGCCAAAACGATTTACTAACAATTCCATGTCTTTGTCGTAATTATCTTCCGTTGGTTCGAAAGCGCGAATCACTTCCAACGCAGGTCCTGCCAGACATGATCGAAGATGCTGAAACTTCTCCACTTTAGTTAATTCCTCATAGCGAAGAAATCGGGTCAGTCGATGTATTGTTACGAACCTATTTCTTTGGCTAGGCTAACGCTCAGTCGAGCTATGGGTTTGTGCAACAAATTTATTTATTAACAACACAAGAGATTTTATATATATTAAATTAAATAGTGGTTTTATTTGATTTTTCTATTTAATTTACAATTGCACTGGTTGGTTTGCAATGTAGATGGCACTTGGATGGTATAATGGTTCACTGCAGCCCTTGGTCAGCTTTGAAGAGTTCACCTGTTCGCGAGAGTTTTGCTCCAGGTAAATCCGCGCACCAACTGGGAAAATTTGAGACGTCTGTCTGCCCGACAACGTCACCATACGGCGTTCCGGTTATGCACCCGGATTCGCTAGTACGTGCGTTGCTTAAAACACAGACTCGGTCCCACTCGGGGTCGTTGGGTTTTGTGCGGATTCCGCCTGTCGCTACGACTCAAGTGTGGCAAGGATTTGCACTTCTCACTAACTTCAGGACTACAATGTCGTGTGTTGTCCTTAGGCCTGGCAGCGTCGAATCCATCGATGCTCCTTGTTGTGTATGTATGGGTGTATCGTTCCGGCAGTGTCGAGTCCTTCGATGCTGTTTGGTTGAGTGTCGTTCGGTTTGACGTGCACTTTTACACTTGTAACGTTCGCTGTCGTTTTACTTGTCCGCTGCACTCGCGTAGATTTTGTTCAGAGCTTCCGTGGCTTCTGAACTCTGACTTTCGACTCTGTTTCGACAGAGTTTCCCCTTCTCGTAAGGGTGTTGACTGAACTCCTGCTGTGTGTTGCGGCGCTCTTTGGTCGCAACTGTACCAAAGATCACGTGATCGCCTCGGTGGCGTGATCTTTGGTAATTTTCCATTGCCATTTGCTGGCGTCAGCCCATGTCTGGCGATATTGCACACGCCAAACTGCTCACACTATAACGGCACATGTCCTATGGACATGTGTGTCAGACACGCCCATATGGCTGACAACCTGCGTGAGAAAGGGAGAGGGCGAAAGAGAGCGAATTCGCCGCAAATGAAATCAGGGCCGGATTTCGGTTCGATATACAGTTACTGTGAGGGGCGCATATAGCATAAATACACATTTTATGTATATTTATTTACCAGAGCTATATGGCTCCTCACCCTCCCCCTTTTCTTTGGCAGTGGAAGACTTCCACTATTCAGCGGTGGTGGGTTGGCTGTGAATAGAGAAGTTTAAATGTGGACATAAGTCCCCCCCTCGCACATTTTGCTCAATACAGATATCTGCATTACCGGTGTTGTTTCATTTATATAGGTATATTTTTTGTATATATGTATTATGTGCGTTTATATACGTATTTTTTTTCTTTTATCTTTATATACATTTTTTTCTTTTTTTTCATCCTTACTGTTTTTCGTATACCGGAGTCACGCTCCTGGTTGACGTCTTTATACGATATCGGCGTCCCCCGCTCTAGATGATCCTCAAGGTGCGTCGAGCAGGGTCTGGGTGCTGTTCCACGTCCTCCCTGACTCCCGGAGGCCATGACGACGGGTGTAGCTCCATCCAGCCTACCTCCGACTGCGTCGACTGCAGCCGTTGGAGCGTTGGCCGTGGTGGTCCGCGGGTCGTCTCGGGGTGCGAGGCCTGGCGCGATAAATTTGGCCTGGGTGTCGATTGCTGGGGGGTACGGGGTTGGGCGGCTCATCCGCTGTTAGCGGCCAAGTGGGGCTTGGTGGTGGCGGCGTCTCCCCACATCTCGGCCTTTGCGATGGCTGTTGACTGGGCCGGAAATTGGGCGGCTCATCCGTTGTTAGCGGCCAAGTGGGGGGCGGTGGTGGCGGCGTCTCCACACGTCCCGGTCTTTGGGATGGCTGTTGAGTGAGCACGGGGTTGGGCGGCTCATCTTCGGTCAACTGCCAAGTGGGGGGCATCTCCACATCTTCGTCCCAGACGATCGCCACGGTGACGGTATGGATTCGCCGTCCCTTGGCGTGGGTTTGTTTGTACTCCGCCGTCGCCGTGGTTACTCGTGGTTTCTTCTTCGGGGCCTCAGGCTGCGGCTCTTCGGTGTCCTCCTCGTCGGAGGATATGACGATGACCTCGTCCTCGGGCAGGTGGGCTGCACTCGGACTTGCCCCTTCGGACCAGTAGTCCATGCCGCACTCCTCCCAAAAAGCACTCGCTTTTTAATCTGAGTTGAGTTTTGACGAAGTTATGGCAATTTCGATTTTCAGGCTATAATTTTTACTTGTCTTCCGAACTCATTTTTAAATGTACGATTGATTTAGAGGCAAAACTATGATCAAAAAGCCATCGCTTTTTAATCTGAGTTGAGTTTTGACGAAGTTATGGCATTTTCGATTTTCAGGCTATAATTTTTACTTGTCTTCCGTCCTCAACTTTAAATGTACGATTGTTTTAGAGGCAAAACTATGATCAAAAAGCCCTCGCTTTTTAATCTAAGTTCAGTTTTGACGAAGTTATGGCATTTTGAAGTTTCGACCTATGCCAATATATCGACATATCGATTTTCAGGCTATAATTTTTACTTGTCTTCCGACCTCAACTTTAAATGTACGATTGATTTAGAGGCAAAACTTGACTAAGTTATGGCATTTTCGATTTTCAGGCTATAATTTTTACTTGTCTTCCGACCTCAACTTTAAATGTACGATTGATTTAGAGGCAAAACTTGACGAAGTTATGGCATTTTCGATTTTCAGGCTATAATTTTTACTTGTCTTCCGACCTCAACTTTAAATGTACGATTGATTTAGGGGCAAAACTATGATCAAAAAGCCCTCGCTTTTTAATCTAGGTTCAGTTTTGACGAAGTTATGGCATTTTCGATTTTCAGGATATAATTTTTACTTGTCTTCCGACCTCAACTTTAAATGTACGATTAATTTAGGGGCAAAACTATGATCAAAAAGCCCTCGCTTTTAATCTGAGTTGATTTTTGACGAAGTTATGGCATTTTCGATTTTCAGGATATAATTTTTACTTGTCTTCCGACCTCAACTTTAAATGTACGATTGATTTAGGGGCAAAACTATGATCAAAAAACTCTCGCTTTTTAATCTAGGTTCAGTTTTGACGAAGTTATGGCATTTTGAAGTTTCGACCTATGCCCATATATCGATATATCGACTTTCTGGCTATTTCGTTTCGTTTCGTACCAGACTTCGCCACAACAGTGCATCCACTAAACGCACTCCTCAAAAAGGGGACAAAATGGGAATGGACCGGAGAGCGGCAGGAAGCTTTCGAGACGGTGAAGTCAAAACTGACTCAATCCCCTGTGTTGGCATGCCCAAATTTCTCAAGGTCATTTTGCTTGCAGACGGATGGTAGCAATTATGGCTTGGGAGCGATATTGACCCAAAACTCTGAGGAGGGTGAACGGGTCATATCGTATGCAAGCAGATCTTTAAATGGTGCGGAGCGCATCTACTCTGCGACCGAAAAAGAGTGCATTTCAATAATCTGCGGCATAAGGAAGCTGCGACCTTACTTGGAAGAATACCACTTCACCGTCATCACGGATCATATGGCACTGAAGTGGCTCTACTCCATCGAAAGCCCCTCAGGCAGGATTGCGAGATGGGCACTGGACCTACAACAATTCGATTTCGACGTCAAATACAGGAAGGGGAACTTAAATGTTGTTGCAGATGCCCTATCTCGACAGCCCCTGAAAGAAACGTGCCGCAGAATCTCAACAGTGGAAGACGCGATGGACCAAGCAAATAAAGACTGCCACACTGGATCCAAAAGATGCGAACCACCATAGCCAAAAATCCCAGAAAGTTCCCAGACTACATGGAGAAGTCTGGAAACTTGTACAGGCACATCCCTCACAGAGCCGGAATAGAGGATGTGACAGCCTGGAAATTGTGTGTGCCAACCGGCAAGCGGTCAAAAGTCCTAAGCGAGAACCACAACACCGCCGCCTCAGAACATACGGGAAGCCGGAAAACAATAGCCCCAGTAGCAGCGTGCTACTATTGGCCAGGCTTATACACGGACATACGAGCATATGTTCAACAGTGCGAAATATGCCAACAGTATAAGCAGAGTCAATTGGCCGCGGCAAGACACATGCTTACACAGATACCTGAAGAGCCTTGGAGCACGGTATGTGCGGACTTCGTGGGACCATTACCAAGGTCCACCCATGGAAACACGATATTGTTGCTCTTCATAGATCGCTTCTCGAAGTGGAACGGAATGGAATGGTGCCACTTAGAAGCGCTACAACAGCAGCACTGCAGAAGGCCTTCAGAGAGAGGATTCTGACACGGTTCGGCGTACCAAAGGTATTAATAACCGACAACGGCACACAATTCACCAGCAGGGCGTTTAAAACTTTCCTGGAGGAGATGGGAATAAGACATCAATTCACTGCGCCATACACACCAGAACGCGCAAATCGGACTGTGAAAACAATGATCGCCCAGTTCTCTAAGAACAATTAAAGACGGTGGGATGAGGCAATACCCGAGCTGACACTGGCAGTCAACACCAGCGTGTCGAGCACCTACATATGAAAAAAATAGTAATAAATAAATATATATATGTATAAATACATTTAAATAAAATAAGAAGAATAATAAGAATAACAAAAATAAATATTAATATTAATTTGAGCCCTAAGGCGGGTCCAAATCAGGTGTTCAGAGAAGAGCACGCCGCTCCTAACGCAGGAAGAGAGAATGGCCGTGACCTTCATAGAGGGCACTCGAAGAACAAAATGCAACGGCTGTCGAAAACGTTTGCTTATCGCTGACATAAAATAGGCAACTACGCTTGCACTATTGAGAGCACCAGAACGAACAACAGTTAATGCAGAAAGAGTGAATGGCCGTGACCTTCATAGAGGGCACTCGAAGAACAAAATGCAACGGCTGTCGAAAACTTTTGCCTGTCACAGACATAAAATAGGCATCAACGATTGCGCTATTGAGAGCACCAGTGTGACGACCGCCGAGAGAAAAGTGTTTTGCCCGCTAGGGCAAATGAGAGCGCAAGCGCAGCGACCGCCTAAAAGCGTTCGCTCGCCGCTTTGGCGGAATTAGGCAACAACAAGGCTTGCACTATGGAGAGCGTAAGTGCAACGGTCGCCGAAAATGTTTTGTTCTGCGGTTAGCAACAGCAGATTGTCACACTGGTGTAGAGGCGTGCGCAAAAACCAAAAGAAATCCGACAACAACTGCACTAGTGCGGGTGCGGGAGCAATAAAACTATACACTAGTGCAGGTGCAGGTATACAGGACACCGTTGGTAAGTCACACACACTAATGCCAAGACGGGCATCGGGAGATAGAGCGCCAACTCAACCTAGAGAGAGAATTAAGAGACTCAAGCGCACACACCCTCACAAAAGGGTATATAATAACCTCGCAAATGACGACAGCTTAACAGAGCAGAAATGCTTAAAATCAAACGCATCATGAAAAATAATAACCGAGCAGCCTCCAGCGGCCAATGCCGGTCGGCACCAAATCTTGGTACCAAAGGTAGCGACGCGGGAACCCAGCACGGAGGAGAAGCCGGGCCAGTCACGCGCAGGGCTACTCAGGAACGACCACTACGACAACGTGACCGTGTGGTTCGAGTGGTGCGCCTAACGCGCAAGCGGCAGCTGGTGCGTGTGATACGCATTCCACGCCAGCTGCCGGGCCCCACTCAACAAGACGAGGAGATGGACATCGAGGTCGAGGCACTGGAGCCCAGGAGCCCGCCGATGGCAAGAAGTGGCTCACCACGACCCAGCTCGAGAGAACTCGTCGCCGAAAATGCGGAGCGGATGAGGGAGACTGCCGCGGTCATGACAGATCCACAATACCACCCAGAGGAGTACAGTGACGACAGTCCCTACAACCCCTGCTCTGACCCAGATCCCAGCTCGGAAGATGAAGAGGAGTGCGGCGGGGACGATGGTCGCTACGCGCCCTGGGATGACTCCGATCTCTGCGCAGCATACAAGGAGGAGTGCGGCATGGACTACTGGTCCGAAGGGGCAAGTCCGAGTGCAGCCCACCTGCCCGAGGACGAGGTCATCGTCATATCCTCCGACGAGGAGGACACCGAAGAGCCGCAGCCTGAGGCCCCGAAGAAGAAACCACGAGTAACCACGGCGACGGCGGAGTACAAACAAACCCACGCCAAGGGACGGCGAATCCATACCGTCACCGTGGCGATCGTCTGGGACGAAGATGTGGAGATGCCCCCCACTTGGCAGTTGACCGAAGATGAGCCGCCCAACCCCGTGCTCACTCAACAGCCATCCCAAAGACCGGGACGTGTGGAGACGCCGCCACCACCGCCCCCCACTTGGCCGCTAACAACGGATGAGCCGCCCAATTTCCGGCCCAGTCAACAGCCATCGCAAAGGCCGAGATGTGGGGAGACGCCGCCACCACCAAGCCCCACTTGGCCGCTAACAGCGGATGAGCCGCCCAACCCCGTACCCCCCAGCAATCGACACCCAGGCCAAATTTATCGCGCCAGGCCTCGCACCCCGAGACGACCCGCGGACCACCACGGCCAACGCTCCAACGGCTGCAGTCGACGCAGTCGGAGGTAGGCTGGATGGAGCTACACCCGTCGTCATGGCCTCCGGGAGTCAGGGAGGACGTGGAACAGCACCCAGACCCTGCTCGACGCACCTTGAGGATCATCTAGAGCGGGGGACGCCGATATCGTATAAAGACGTCAACCAGGAGCGTGACTCCGGTATACGAAAAACAGTAAGGATGAAAAAAAAGAAAAAAATGTATATAAAGATAAAAGAAAAAAAATACGTATATAAACGCACATAATACATATATACAAAAAATATACCTATATAAATGAAACAACACCGGTAATGCAGATATCTGTATTGAGCAAAATGTGCGAGGGGGGGACTTATGTCCACATTTAAACTTCTCTATTCACAGCCAACCCACCACCGCTGAATAGTGGAAGTCTTCCACTGCCAAAGAAAAGGGGGAGGGTGAGGAGCCATATAGCTCTGGTAAATAAATATACATAAAATGTGTATTTATGCTATATGCGCCCCTCACAGTAACTGTATATCGAACCGAAATCCGGCCCTGATTTCATTTGCGGCGAATTCGCTCTCTTTCGCCCTCTCCCTTTCTCACGCAGGTTGTCAGCCATATGGGCGTGTCTGACACACATGTCCATAGGACATGTGCCGTTATAGTGTGAGCAGTTTGGCGTGTGCAATATCGCCAGACATGGGCTGACGCCAGCAAATGGCAATGGAAAATTACCAAAGATCACGCCACCGAGGCGATCACGTGATCTTTGGTACAGTTGCGACCAAAGAGCGCCGCAACACACAGCAGGAGTTCAGTCAACACCCTTACGAGAAGGGGAAACTCTGTCGAAACAGAGTCGAAAGTCAGAGTTCAGAAGCCACGGAAGCTCTGAACAAAATCTACGCGAGTGCAGCGGACAAGTAAAACGACAGCGAACGTTACAAGTGTAAAAGTGCACGTCAAACCGAACGACACTCAACCAAACAGCATCGAAGGACTCGACACTGCCGGAACGATACACCCATACATACACAACAAGGAGCATCGATGGATTCGACGCTGCCAGGCCTAAGGACAACACACGACATTGTAGTCCTGAAGTTAGTGAGAAGTGCAAATCCTTGCCACACTTGAGTCGTAGCGACAGGCGGAATCCGCACAAAACCCAACGACCCCGAGTGGGACCGAGTCTGTGTTTTAAGCAACGCACGTACTAGCGAATCCGGGTGCATAACCGGAACGCCGTATGGTGACGTTGTCGGGCAGACAGACGTCTCAAATTTTCCCAGTTGGTGCGCGGATTTACCTGGAGCAAAACTCTCGCGAACAGGTGAACTCTTCAAAGCTGACCAAGGGCTGCAGTGAACCATTATACCATCCAAGTGCCATCTACATTGCAAACCAACCAGTGCAATTGTAAATTAAATAGAAAAATCAAATAAAACCACTATTTAATTTAATATATATAAAATCTCTTGTGTTGTTAATAAATAAATTTGTTGCACAAACCCATAGCTCGACTGAGCGTTAGCCTAGCCAAAGAAATAGGTTCGTAACAATACATCGACTGACCCGATTTCTTCGCTATGAGGAATTAACTAAAGTGGAGAAGTTTCAGCATCTTCGATCATGTCTGGCAGGACCTGCGTTGGAAGTGATTCGCGCTTTCGAACCAACGGAAGATAATTACGACAAAGACATGGAATTGTTAGTAAATCGTTTTGGCAATAAATTGTTGCATTTTCAGGCACACGTACGTTCCATATTCAGGCTCTCAGGTGTGGAAAAGGGCTCGGCGATCAGTCTGCGTCAATTGAGTGACAGTGTTAATTCACGCAGGAGAAGTGGGAGGATACACTGCCTCTGAAAGGGCTGCCAAAATGGACCGACATGTCTACATTCTTGGAAAGGAGATGCCGCATGATGGAAAATTTAGAATTTGCCATGGCAACGCACACACCTGGCAAGCATGTGGGAAAATCGTATGTACAAAATCGCAATACACTAATCGTTAACACCACTCAATCTTGTGTCTTATGCGAATCCGCGGATCATCATCTGTTAAAATGTACACGATTTGTAAATTTAACTCCCACTATTCGCTATAGAGAAGCTAAAAGGCTGCACCTCTGCCTTAACTGCCTTCGCAAAGGGCATTGTCTACAGCAATGCAAATCTGGTCACTGCAAACATTGCCAACAGAGGCACCACCACCAAGTTCTTCTGCATCTCAGTTGCCCGGCACAACGCGTGCTCAAGGTGCATCCCTTGTTTCCTTATCCACATCGCCACATAGAGCCCTGAAACAAAGCGAGAACGATTACGTGCTGCTCGCAACGGCTATTGTACTTGTGAGAAATCGATCTGGGACCTTCGTACCTTGTAGAGCTCTGCTGGATTCAGCATCGCAGCTCAACTTTGTCACCACTCATCTCATCAACCAGCTTCAGTTGGAAGTACGCCGCTCGAATATGTTAGTATCAGGCATGGGCGAATCCTCTCTCTCGCTCAACAAAGCAGCTGACATTGTTGCACAATCAGCTACTGGCTCGTATCAAGGATCATTTTCTGCAGTTGTAACGCAAAAGATAACTGATTATCAGCCTCAGTATGATATAAATACCACCGGAAGGAAAATATCCAACAACTGCCATCTCGCTGACCCGCTCTTTTACAAAGGTCAAAGAATCGATATGCTAATTGGTGCTGGCATATTTTTCGACTTTGCTCAGAAGACCAAATTAGGCTGGATAGTTTCTGGAGGCTGTGCTATTCCCAAACACTCATCATCTTGGATTCGACAAGCTCTATCTGAATTTAATATTTTTATATCCAACAAGATATCTCAGATTCAGGAGCGCTCCAAGGGGATGATTTGGAACCACGTTCCTACCCATTTGAACTCAGCTGACATAATATCACGTGGCTGCGGAGCACTCGAACTTTTGAAATCGAATCTTTGGCGTGAAGGACCTGCTTTTCTACGCTCATCTACTGATGATTGGCCGCCAGACATTCCTACCCGTTCAGATCTGCACGAACATCGTCGTCATGCCTTAATTCTAACGGACAAGCTTGATATATCGTTCAGATGCACGTACCAAAACTATTTTGGCAAGATGCAACGAGTCTTTGGATACATATACAGGTTCTCTCAGCTCAAGACGAATGATCAAGATCGGTCCAAAGGCCTACATAAAGGCCGGTACACATCTTCTACTTAGAGGAATACAAATGGTTCACCTCGCCGAAGAACACAAGGATTTGCTCACAAAAAGGTCGTATCATCGAAATCAAAGCTCATATCGTTAAATCCGATTATGGACAGCTTCGGATTAATTCGCGTTGGCGGACGTATTCAGAATTCGTTTTTGGATTACGAGGCAAAGCACCCAATAATTCTGCCAGCTCAGCACTCCGTCACCATCGCCATCATCGATCACTTTCCCCGCCAATTCTTACACAATGGACCACAAAGTTTGCTGGCCGCACTGCGACAGCGATTTTGGCCCATTGGTGGGCGAAAAACCGTGTCCGCAGTCATCGGCAAATGCATTCGTTGTTTCTCGAGCACATCATGGCACTGTTACCAGCAGATCGAGTGCAACCAGGCCGCTCATTCTGCACAACTGGAATTGATTTTTGTGGACCGTTCTTTACCAAGTCAGAAGTCAGGAACATGCCGCCCATATCTATGCTACATATCAATATTCGTTTGCGATTGATCGGCATCAGAGGCAAACCCAATTCAATCTGGTCTGACAATACAACAAATTTTGTTGGAGCGCGGAATAAACTGAACTAATTGAGGCTACTCTTTTTGAGCGACCCTCATATTAAAGAGCTTTCGAACTCTTGCCTTTCGATTGGAATCAAATGGAATTTCATTCCGCCTCGGTCTCCTCATTTTGGTGGTTTGTGGGAGGCTGCGGTAAAATCTGCCAAACACCACTTCTATCGCGTCGTTGTTAAATCTGTCCTTACAATTCATGAGCTTCGTACCCTTGTATGCGAAATTTCTGCAATGTTAAACTCACGACCTCTTTGTCCCATTTCAGAGAATCCAAGCGATCTGGAAGTTCTTACTCCTTGGCATTTTTTGATTGGAACTCCATATGCCATATTCAATCGTGGTCCTGAAGGACGACAACGTGCCACCCCTGCAATGGCGTCTTGGCCGGGTCGAGAGCACTATTACTGGAAAGGACGGCGTCTCGCGGGTTGCAATAATCAATACTGCAGCTGGCACCGTCAAAAGGGCCGTTGGTAAGATCGCTGTTCTGCCCCTTGAGACCAAGTTGGTTGAAACCCTTGCACTTTCAACGGGGGAGCATGTCAGAGGCAGCAGCAGCCAACAACTAATTAAGTAAAACATCGATTAAAAATATAACATAGTTTTTAACGTCATTGCGCGCCCATCCCTAATTTTTGTCTTTGCCTGTTTGTCAACTTTGTCTAAGTTAGTCTTGTTCTACCACTCGTCGGTTGTGGATTGGCAAAAGAGATACGCGCAACACACGATAAATTAAATATGTTAAACATTTAATTTGTCAAACAAAATACAACACACGCTCTAATGTAAACTAAACATAAATATTAGAAAATACAAGAAATTAAAATAAATCACACCACAAAACAAAAGACCGGAAAAAAGCGCCTCTTCAAAACAATAGTAATTACACAATAAATATGGGAGCTGTTGACCATATTTTTACAGTCTCCCCGCTTGTGAACACATCTCAAATATTATCATACTTATTAAATAGCTGTAAGCAATTGTAAATGTAAACACTAAGCACAGGGTGACACACCGTTTTATTTGTTTTGGAAGCTGTCGGAATATCGTTAGCTTTTATTTGAAATGCTTTGGTATTTAATCGGCGGTAACTGATAGCATTAGTTTTTATGCATTAAGTTGTTTTTATTGTTGTAATTTAAATTTGAATATGTTGCCTTCTGGCAAAACACACATTAAATAAAGTACCCGCCAGTGGTTCAGCTGGCGAGCAAGTTTGAAAAAAAAAATATATATATATCGTTAGTTAGTTTCATTAAAAAATAAAAGACGCGGTTGCTGCATGCTGATAGTCAATAGATTTGTGCTTAAACCGTTTAAGAATCGTAAGATAAACTTACATCAAAAAAAATGCCATAAAGTAGGCAACACAAATGCGTCGTTCCACTTACCTCAGCTGGAGTCTTATTGCAGTATCTAAAATCCCATTTAATTATTATATTATATTATTATTATATTGTGAGTCTGCCATGGCCACAGAGAAAGAAAGACCCCAGATTCATTCACAAAATTATGATCCAAACTATCTTTTGTGGAAGGGGGAAACATTAAAGTAAATTCTGATTCATTCAAGAAAGTTATTCAGTAAAAATTAAATCGGGAACATTTGACAGTAATATCACAAAAACAGGGTTAATTATCTCAATGGCTTTTAGAAAGTCTAAAAAAAATGTTTTGCGCTGAAGCGCTTTTCGTTACCCGCTTCGGGGTTTACGTTTTATTGTAAGATGGCTCGACGTACAACGCCACCTTGTGGAATGTGCTCACATTACATTGTGGGGTCGCTGACCCTGCCAACCCGTTTCTTTATTTCAAAGATCTGGCCCTTTCTTTTCCTTTCTTTTTTACTTTCGATGGTTGTGGGCGATAACTATATGGATGTATACCACAAATGCAAATTAGTCGTAAGCAATATATATTTATCTAATTTAATACTTGGCTAGTAGTAGCTATCGGTATGCATTTATCAAATACCATCACCAAAAAGGGAAAATAAAAGGCCACATTGCAGTGCGAAAAAAACAGTTTAGCAGGGTTAGCAGACCACAGTTTAAAGTGACCACATTCCGATAGGTGGTGTTTTATGGGGCGAAGAGTTTGGCATATGAAAAGTGAGGCAGGTCAGTTCTTGGCGCTTCAATTTTTGTGTTGTGCGAACGGGGATTTTAATATCTACGAATACGAATACCGTCTTCGTCTTTATTTTCGGCATTGCAAAGGCGCGTGCGCAGCATTGCACATTTAAAGCGGTGAATGCGCTTCAATACGGAATTGCCATCACACCTCCTAAATTTAAGTCAAGGCATTCGATATATATACAAATTTAATTGAAGTTCGATTAAATTAAACGCATGAGCAAAAAGAAAATATATTGTCATGCTCTCATATCAAAACGCGTGTACAAATTTAAAATTAAAAACTTAGAAAGAAATAATTTAGTTTTGACTGCTGCACAATCAAATCACGTTTAGAGAACGTTTTATTTTTCCGGATGCTCACGAGAAACCACACTGCACCAATGTGCTATCACACACACTATTTCATTCTAATTGTTTTTGCTCCTGATCTTGTGACTGTCACTGCTTGCCAATTGCATTAAAAGAAGAAATAATTTAAATCCAACATACATCACTCGTATCGGGGTCAGTTTTGGAAGTTGTCATGAGAGGTTGGCCACAATGTGCACAAAATAAACTGTTTGTCGTGCAATTTGGTACCACGGAAACTTTATACAAACTTATATATTATTGAATGTACAAACATTGAAAACAACACACTGCAATTATACATATTTTGTTCTACATTGTAAATGTGTGATACACGTATAGTGTGTAGTCAACACGCTGAGACGACGTTTAGAATCGAACTCTTCATTTATTTAAAATGCTTAAACCTAAATACATATATAACATTAAGGCGTCCGCATCGGCGCCTAAATTGTTGCCAGCAAAAAACGGCAGTTGTGAATTTAAACATCAGAGGCAGGCACAACGATGAACAAGGCTGGCTTACATAGGCCAGCTATCAGCATCTCAGAGAGTTACATGTTCATACTCGAACACCCATCGACCATATGTATATTGTTGAAAGAAAAAACATCAAAATTGTAAAACGCCAAATGCTGGGTACTTTCATAAGTATTATGAAAATAATGTAATATCGGAATAAATGTTGTTGAATTGAGTTTATTAAATAAATTTTAGAAAAAATCAACTTAAATGTTTAAACTTTTGTTGGTATATCGTTTACGTTTTGTATTATGTGTATTTATTGTGTACGTTATTTGTTTTATGCTTAAGACATACAATGAGTACATATTCATATTGTTTTTGACACAGAAAGTTGAAAAAAACACTTAAAGTGTCTTAAAAATTAATTTTTATTTATGTTTAATTTGATTTCGAATTTACCTTAAAAGCTTAGTTCCTATAGTTAGAAAATTGTAAAGTACA
This sequence comes from Drosophila atroscutellata, assembly GCA_035041605.1. Lineage (NCBI taxonomy): Eukaryota > Metazoa > Arthropoda > Insecta > Diptera > Drosophilidae > Drosophila > Drosophila atroscutellata. The sequence goes on along the minus strand of JAWNLA010000099.1, from coordinate 1,112,306 downwards.
TATATACACATATGAGCAATTTGAACGGCAAACGCAAAAATATTTTACAATGTAGTATTTTTTTTAATAATGGATACTTATACATTTTTGCAATTTGGATTTTTCTTCAGATAAAAATGTAACTACTGTGTGTGGTTCTAATTAGGAATAAAACCTATTAAGTATGTGAATTTTGTTTAAATAAATTCATAGGTAAATAGGTTTAGCACAATTATTGTTTAGTTTCTAGACAGTTATAGCATGAAAGAATGAACGATAAGTTGCACTTGTAATACATTATTTAAAAATTAATATGCGTGCCAATGTGCAATTTAATAATTAAAGTAATAGGTCTTAATTATATACAAGTCGCTGATTATTATAATTATTAAATGTAATGCAAGACCGATACCGGAGGAGTAGATAATTAGTCACAAACATTTAGACTTAAACTTAAAAGATAGACAACATTTACTTTAGCTTGAGAGAATATAATTTAATAATAACAGTGCCAATACGCAGAATAATCTATACTTTATATATACATACATATACATACATATATATGTATACATATATCATATTTTGTTTTTAATTAAAGTCAGTCCATAGATTTGGTTCATCAGATCGGCACGTTTACTCAGTAGATGATCTAACAATCCATTCGTTTAGATTTTCATAAAAAAAACCGTTCTGACAATATGCCATTGATAGCCGTCATAGAGTTTTGTAGACAGGCTTTTCAGCGAGTCCTGCACAAGTTGTTCAACCTTGCGCTCCATTTCTCGGTCAGTTAAATTCATATGAAATCGTTTTCGGAGATTCTGTACTTCTGTACATCATGCCGACAAGTAGAAGGCGATTGAACTCCCGCCAATGTATCGAGTCGGTGCCGCCAATAACATCGACGAATTCATGTGTGAGCTTAAAAGGTGATTGCTCGAAACCTGGAAGAGGCAGAATGGAAATAATGATAATTGTGCAAATGAGTTGCAATTTAAGTACTTACCCAAATTTTTGTGAGGTATGCTTAGAATAATAAAAAGTCTATATGTATTTTATGGCCATCCGAATGAAATAGTATATTGCCATTATGCCTATTGATGGTGAAAAGCAAGTGTGAATGTAAAAACAGCTTGAGCACACGTCTAAGACTTACCGATCCTTAACCTGTAGGGGATAGGATATTAAACAATATGCCGCACAGTTTGTCTGCCAGCTCAGCTGCTGCAGCTATATCTTGAGTTTCAGCTGGATTGGGCACACTCAAGGCCATAATTGTATTACGCATAAAAAACAGATTCCAGAGCCACAGAACCACACAACTTTTGTACCTTTGCCAGTGTCTGTCGCGAATTTGTCTGATTGAAAATAAAGTCATTCACATATTTCAATTTCCTTTCATTACTTAATAAATGGCTCCACTTGGCTTCCGTCCCTGGTCACTTTCAAAAAGTAATCGCTCCTCCGGGAAACTAATTGTTTTTTGTTTTTTTTTTTTGCACTGCGAGAAAATCGCTTTATAGCTCGACGATGAATATTCATAATTAGTCATTTTTTATCTTAAAATAATAAAGCGAAGCGCTCAATTTATTGTTCCCTTAACGTATCAAGGATTTCGATAGCAAATCCTTCGATTATCAAATAAATTTATCTTTAACTAAAGTATGTGCCAGAAAACACAGTGAAGCAGTTGAAACATTATTATAACTAGCACGTGTTCAAATTCAATAGTGAATTTCTGAAAATAAAATATTATACCATAAAACTATACCTTACCAATATCGTTGTTATAAATAAATATAAATTCGTTGCTCGAACCCTCAGTTGAACTGAGTTAGCTTTGCTTATGTTCGGAAAAAATGATGGATCCTTATGAACCGGAGTATCATCAAAATTTATGCTTGACGTCCTTCAGTTTTATCCAGCATATTAAAACTATTCATAAACTATTTTCACATGATTCTCATTAGTATTCGAGTTCTTTTATATTTGGATTATATTTGCTTATCTTAGCACTTACCACATTACGTATATATATATTTATATATATTTATATGTATACTATATACATATATGTACGTACAACTTACAAAGATACGAAGGTGCAAGTAAAGTAAATCTTTCATATTTGTTTTTATATTTACATTAATGATCTTCATTTATATTTATATTTATAACCTGAAGTCACTAACAGTATTTCCATGTTGTAGTAATTGTAAACAAACATATGCGTTAAGCGAAATTACACAAACATTTAATTAATATATGGATACATTAAATTTCGTATTGATAGATAGAAGTTTCTTTTATGATTTAAGTTACAGGTCCGTAAAGAACATCATAAGTACGTTTTTACTCTCATATAACTTCCATTGAAACGGTCGGTTTTTTAAATTTATGAAGATGCTAATGCAAGCTTCATTAAAATTGCTTTTCATAAAAGATCCACACGTGTTGTCTAAAACGCAAATTAATGGCAATTGTAGAAATAAATGTATGAACAACTTGAAAATCAAAATGATCAATGATTATGTCGTAATGATTGCTATGCATTAGAGAATAACTGACTTCCACTGTCCAAAATGGCGTTTTGTGTATAAAGCATTGAAAGATACTATCACCGAGCCCATTATCAATAATAGCCGAGATGATACATTTGAACTATTAGTTCAATTTGTGGAATTTTGGAAATCTGCCTGATCGACTAGGATATAGGATATACAGTGGCTCACAGTTCAAATCGACATTGTCAAAGAAAAGAAGTTATTGCCTGCCATAAAATAACCATTCATTATTTTTCAGAAATTCCAAAGACCGATGGTAGGTACATATATTAACCACCAAAATTAATATTTGACCCTAATACACTGGGGTTTCCCCACATGCTAGGTAGGATTATGGCAGGCAATTACTTCTTTTTTTTGACAATGCTCGATTTGAACTGTGACACACTGTATATAATAGCAGCATTCTGTGAGTGTAACCCTCTAGGTAATACCAAATCAGCGCTGAACTTATATATATATCATATGGCGCCCATAGGTCAATGACTTAGTTCTCTTCAGATCTCCATAATAATAATATAGACATCTATTATATTGTTTCAATTATGCACATATTTAAGTGTATGCTCTAAGGATTCGAATTGATGTACACAAGAGTCTATTATTTTATATATTTTAAAAACGATTAAAACTAGGTACAATATTACCTAAGCCATCATTTACTTTCCAGTACATGTATCACTTACATATATGTATTGCTAACATTCAAATTAATTTTTTTTTTTTGCATAGTATACATACCAATACCACACATCGTGAACACAGTTTTATCAAGGTGTTGTACCGAAGAGTATTTTATTCAATGCTCTCGAAATGGAATTATTTTGTACATATGTAGTACGTACGTACCCCCACTTTGCGCTTTAAAATTCAACGTGCATACCATTTATATCTTTAAATATGTACAGTGGGACAAAGCTTATTGTAATCAGGGTCAGAGAAAAAAAGGAATTGCCTGCCATAATCCTACCTAGCAGGTGGGATTGTTTTGGGGTCATATATTAATTTTGATGGTTAATATATGTACCTACCATCGGTATTTGGAATTTTTGAAAAATAATGAATGATTAGTTTGTGGCAGGCAATTACTTCTTTTCTCTGACCCTGATTACAATAAGCTTTGTCCCACTGTATATATACATATATTTTTTAGTATTATTATTATTTCTTTTCAACGACACTATGCTCATTTTATAATTTTAAGCTTTGAATCAATTTAACCTAGGGCTAAGCCGGCATCAATTGGAAACCGACAAAAACAAAAATAAATCGGAAGGAAAGAATTATTAACAAACTATTTAGCATGTTTACATATGTGCATGTATGTATGTAGGTATGCATGTATGAAATTGGTGGATTTTTATAAATCAAAAATTAATTGTAATTGAATAAAGGAATTGTCCACTAACCTTTTCATTAAATATATGATTGTACACAATTTGTAAAAACAAATTTTAATAATCAATTTCTGATTTATTAACCACTGAAATCATCTATTAAGTAATACATACACAAGTATACATCAATATCTAGGTAATTTTTTTTTTTTTTTTTGATTTTTGTTATAGCTTTTTACGATATTTTACTCATTTTTGCTACATAATCATTAATATAGTAAGTTTAAATTATGATGTCATGAAAAGAATACGAGATACCACACCACTACACATGCAAGCAAGACCGTAGGCATTCAAGGATTACAAGGATTTGTATTCCCATCATCATTAATTGCCGCCTACAACAATCTGTGTCCAAATATACATAATCAAAGGCGATTGATTTTCGAATTAACTTCATTGGTATTTTTTATTGTGAGCTAATATGTATGTTTGTATGTTTAACCGAACTGTTTTCGGTGGGAATGCTTTGTGAAAGCAAAACCGTAATTGATTATAACTTCCTATTATGTATATAACACAGGTCATTTTTTGTTTTCATTTTTTGTCCATCCATAAGATTCTTGTGGAAATACAAAAAATAATCAAATTTTCAAACTCATGAATTGTGTGTGCATACATGTTGTGGGGGACGACTTATGCACAAACAAACAAACCGAAATGCATGTGGCACATGCATGCCTACTTTTTTTTTTGTTTTTTTTTTTACATTCATTCATCATATACTACGTACATACATACTTGTTACGTAGCTGACTTTGACCTCTGACCTCTGACCCGGTGCTAATCATCCACTTTAATTGAAAGTCAAATTGTAAGAAATCTGGATACTGAACACTTGTATACAATGGAAAGATAGTTGTTGTGTAGGTATGTGTAAGTATGATAAGTAAATAGTTCAAGTATTATATTCAAAACTTTGTATGTATATCGCATTTTTTTCTCTTACATATACAACCCTAAACACTATGAACGATAAAGAAAAATAAATCTACAGGCATACAAAATTCTAAGTCCATTCGTTTATCAGTCGATCCACTTTATGTACTTCATATATAGCATGGTTTTTCCTTTCTATATTGAATCATTTTGAATCTAGAGTGTTTTCTCTGTGTGGTGGTGTATGTATGTGTTTAGGTGTGTATGTGTGTCTTGATTCAAAGTGCTGCCCATGGTCATATTTTTATCAAACTAATCGTCAACTATGGAACAAACGAATTGAGATATATAATCATAGTCGGCTTCCCTACCGGGTGGTCTATTTTGGCCCTGTTGCAGGACTTGGTTTGGGCCAGTCTGTCGCCATGTTGAGTTGTTGGCAGCTGCAGCCGAAGTAACGTTCGATGGGCCGCCGCCGCCTGTCATAGTTATGTTGTTGCTACCACCACCGGAGGTAGTCGAAGAGCTCTTGGCATTGTTGCCGCCGCAACTGTTGCCACTAGATGAGGCACCACCATTCACAGACGAGTTGACAACATTGTTGGTGCTGTTGTTGCTGCCGCTTGTGCTGCTGTTACCGCCCGCACTGCCGGCAACGGAGCCCACCGCACTACCACTTGCAGCACTGTTGGCTGTGCCGCCGCCGCTGCTGGTCACAACACCAGCAGAATTCGATCCACTGTTGCCGCCGCCACCGTTGCCATTGCCGTTGCTGCTGCTGTTGCCCGAAATGCATGCACTTCCAGAACTGCCGGAACCGCTGACGCTTGTGTTGCCAACACTACCGACGCCGCCGCCGCTGCTGCTGTTGCCTGCGCTGCTTGACGAAATACCCGAATTTGTCGAGGACGGTGCTTGAGGCAAATGCTGTAGAATATTCTGCACCTCATTCTCGCTTGGCGATTCGGCGAATATAGTCGTATTGCCGAGAACACAGTTATTCAGAGCCATTTGTGCTTTGTTAGCCTCCTCCCGCGTTGCATATTTACACAATGCAATTCCTTGGTTTAAATACGGGTGAAAGCTAACAAGGGGACCATGCTGCATACACAAAGTACGTAAGGTTGGGCCATCAATCTGTAATCAAATATATATATAAAATATACAATATAAACAGGTATAATAGCATTTTAGTATAAATCGAGCTATTCAGGTAGTCAGCAACTTAAGCGTTTTAATTGTTATCAACGTGGAATTTCAGTCCTCTTTAATTATTTTCTTCTTCTGGCAACCCTAACTTTAACACAGTTGGCATCCTCCAAAAGACTATTCTTTTTGGGAACGGAAAATCGCAGTCTCTAGAAAATCATACTATTTGATCTAATAAAAAATAAGTTTTTTAAATCATTTTTATTAATCATTAAGGTTATGGCCCAACAAGAGATAAAGAAGATAATATTCATTTCCATAAGGAATATACATTACTGATCTGCGATTCTTAAGTGATTTTGACGAACATCTTACACAGTTAATAACTTTATATATTCCTACAGATATACGCAAAAGTGTTTTCAATGTGATTAAAAAATATGTTGATCAGTTTAGGTTTATTCCAAAACATACCTGAGCATTTAGATTTTTGAGAAGCAACCAACAAGAGTTCCAGGAAACATTAGCTCCAGTCCATGTTGTGTTGGTGCTGGGGACACTTCGATTGGGCAGCCAGCCGTTCGAGTTCCCGGCAACCGTAGGTGATGGGGTGGTAGCAGTGACACCTCCAGTTTTACTTGTGCTCAATCCGGGCGGAGGTCCTCGAGATGAACCTTTGTTTAGAGGACTGGTCCAGAGTTCTGAGGTGGCACATTGTTGAGTGTTATCTGACCAACTATATATTCAAAGTATATTTTAAAATATTATATAAAAATATAATATAAAAATATAAAACCAAACAGATAGTGTTTTTTACCTTGGAAAGTTTTGGTTTGGATTAAAACTCCATGTTGACGACGATAAGCTTAATGATGGCAAATCAGTCGGAGAAGTCTTGCCGGTGTTTGCGAAAATATCAGCATCTTTTGGCGTCGGATTAATGGACAATGGAGATCGAGCAACGCTGCCAGGAGTTATGCTTGGATCATCTTCAATGCTTTTGATCTGAGAACCCTTAAAAATAAACTTCTGCTTGGGTATGTTATTGGAAGAAGACGTATGCCTACAGTTACCTTCCACGGTTTGCCTGGTTCAAACTCCTGTACCAAGTCGGAATATGCAGCTGCAGTCGGAGCAACTGACCAGTCTTTGTTCTCGTTATCAATCGATGGATCCGGCCAACCGTGTTCAATATTACGACCGGTTGACCAAGTTCTACATACAATACATAAAAGAGGCACAATTATTTTAGAGAAAAGTTCTTCATTGCTTTTATCACAACTATCACACACAACTGACCCATCATTTTGCAAGCCCAGCGGGCCCATGTTGTTTGAGTTGCTTGCTAAATTCTGCTTTGTAGCACCCGGAGCACGTGAAAAGTCCGTGCCATCTGTAGCCATGCTGTCCTTTTCTAATACTGGAAGTTTCCACTGATTTAAGCGGGATTGCTGATTGGGCGCAGCCTGATATCCACTTGGCTAAATGGATACAAATACAAATGTCAATTGTTTATTGTTATGTAATTTCCTAATTCGTAACATTCTTAAACTACAAATTTTCTCTTAATATAACCTAATTTAAACTTTATATTTGTGATTAAATTCGCACATTTTTTTCCAACGTTTATAAATAAATATAAATGGTCGGAAAACAAATTAAAATAAAAACAAAAAACAAATAACAAATTTGATTTGTATAATCGGATCCCTTTAATTATCCGGTAAATTTAATTGCCTGTATACTTATTTTAGAAACCTAACGAAGTATTACACGCGAAATGGACAGGGAAAGTTTTTTAATATACGACGGCAGACGGCATTTCACGAACTTTAGAAAAGTTATCAGAATTACTACAATTGGAGAACGTACCTTGTTAAGATTGAGCTCAGAAAAGTTTCCTTGAAGTGTAGCTATTGCATCATGATTCCTTAAATAGTCATTGCCAGAGGTATTCATATGTCCTCCGGATGGGTGTTGCTGCTGCTGTGAGTTTTGTTGCAAGCTCGGTTGCTTAATGTACGCAGCCTGTTGTGCATTTATTTGGTTTTGTAAATTCTGAATTTGTTGCTTGTATTTCGCGATGGTTACATTGACAACCATTGGGCTAGCGTTGCTGCCCCGAGAAAGAGATTGCTGCGCTGCCTGAAGATGCTGTAGCGAATGTTAACATGGCATATAGATAGATATATAAATATATACATACATACGAATGGATATGAATATTAAACTCACCTTTATAGTGCTGAGTAGTTGATTCAAAAGATTTAAAGTATTTTGTGTCAGAGGCTGCGTTAAGATTTGGCTTGATATAAAACCGCTGTGTATAGCCAATTGAATCTGCTGGCCAAGCATTCGAATATGCTGCCCAGATGGTTGATTATTGGCATTCGATGCAATATTGACCGCTGGAGCTGCATTCGATGCATTCTGACAAAAGGCGACCGGTGCATTCGGATTGACAGACTGTGGTCCACCGCCGCCAATGGCGACACTGTGCGGTCCTCCTTGGCTCAAATATTTTTGCACCTGCAGCGTGGCCATATTGGGATTATTGCTACCAGTGACGGCTGTACCGCTCATATTACTCATAAGGTTATTCTAAAAAAAAAAACCACAAACAAAAATAATTTCTCATTTAATCGATCAGATAAGATTTTATTTAACCAGAGTAATCTTACCGGAGGGAATGACATCGAAGGTTGTGCGCCGCTAACTGGATAGCGTTGTGGGAAGCCGCCACTATTCGTCGTGTTCGAATGATCGGCATAGGAACCAAGGCCTTCGTCGTGACGACGCCAGCCCTCCACCATCGCCAATGATGAAGTTGCGTTAGCACGCAGCATATCAGCCGCCTCTTCAATATTCATATTGGCACTCAGTAAAGCTCTCTCAACATCCTCCTTCTTGAATCCATTCTCAACCAAAATTCGATATTGCTTGCTTTGCTTAACAATCTCCGAATTCAACACACCAACATTAATGCCAGCCAATTTCTGCTGTTGCTGCTGTTGCTGCTGCTGCTGCTGCTGCTGTTGTTGCTGTTGGGTTTTGCCAACGATAACACTGTGCGACCAATCCGAAGAGATGTCACCACCCTCCACATTGCCAGCTCCTCCTCCAACTGTGTTGGTATTGCTCCAGCCCGAGGAAGCACCGCTCGCTGACGACAGTTTACTTGGCTTATTACCGCCCCAACCGCCGCCGCCACCCGTAGCTGAATCACTCCATGAATTCGAAGTACCGCCAATTTGGGCGAGACCTGCATTCGGTTTATCATCAACCCAATTGTTGCCCGCAACAACGCCGGCAGCGCCTACCACAACACCACCCACATTGTGACTATCGTCGCCCCACGAGTTCACCACTTGCGCATTGCGTCCGCCAGCGCTATTATTTTGATGCACCCACATGGCCCCGGCATCGGGTTTACCATGCTGCCCGCCAACACCGACACCAACACCACTGGGTCCGCCAATTGGGTTGGTGAGGCGAGCCTGTGGACCAGGACCCGACATTGAATTATTTGGGTTGCCGCCGATTGCTGGCACATTGCTATTACCCGCGATGCTGCCGCCAACGATGTTGCCGCTTGGGTTTTGGGTGCGCATCAAGTGACTGCGACCAATTGAGTCTGTCATGTCTTTCCACTGTGGCCCACCGCCTGGCAGGCGTGTCTGTTGCCCCCATAGCGAAGTGCCATCATCATAATTGGGTATGTTACGGCGTTGTGGCGGCGGAGATGGTTCCTCCCAACCGGTGATTTGCTTCGATATATCTTTGGGTCCACCGACAACTGTTTGTGCTGGTCCCCATTGGGCGCCGATATTACTAGAAACGGCACCGACACCACCGGGCCCACCTATATTTGAGCTTACCACATTTGTACCCGAGGCGCCGCCAACAACGGGCCCGACCATTTTGTTTATATTCTGGATCTGATTATGAGCGATCTGGGGATGGTGTCCCCACATCTCGGATTGACCATTGAGTCGTCCAGATATTCCACGCGGATCGCCGCGTATCGGATCGCGCGGATCAATCATGCGTAAATCTCGCGGATCTCCCGTGGGTGGACCGACACCACGCATTGGAATTGAATCGCGCGGATCAACGTTCCGTATGTCCATGGGGCCGCCGCCTGCAAGCGGGCGTATGTCTCGGGGATCTCCCCAGCCATTTCCAGTACTGCCACCAACGCTGCTGCCAGCTCCGCCCACGGTTCCAGTGGCAGTCAAATTGTTGCCACTATTTCCACCTATATGTGAATCAGGTTTTAAATATATGTGAATCAGGTTTTAAAATTCAAAAATAGAAAAAAAACAGAGCTTAAAAAACAATTTTCAATTTAAATTTTAATATTTCAAGTTAATATTCGGTGGGATTAACTCAGCTTTTTCAATATTAGTTTTAATAATCAATTTTTTAATTACTTATTCGACTAAGCCATATATTTTTTGTCATTAATTGTTATAACGAATGTTTATATGGATGGAACCATATCTTGTAATTTAAACTTCACATTAATTTTATAATCGTATTTTTATATTCGGGGGAATTAAGCCACTTTTTTTTGTCAATATAAACTATCTGATTCTCATTAATTTTTAATTACTTTATAAGCTTTTTTCCCGTCGATAATAATAATCATTCATGAGCCTTTTCAATTTGCCAACTCCACCACTAAAAATTGCGGGAGATACATACGGGAGAAATATACTTTCCAAGTTGGCCAACTCCAGCTCCAAAATTTTGGTGCCCATTAAAATGTAAATTTTAGAACGATTTTCTTAAGTTAGATAATTTCATCTCTCAAATTCCACTTTAGCTTCAAAATTATGGAAATTTAGAAATGTAGGCATTATCGATTTATTTCTTGTATTTTCTATTTTTTCTTTTTACTGCCAATTTATCGTCCAAATTTAACGACTCAAAATTATATCGATCTTCAGTGGCTGAGAAACTGTGTGCGTGTTCGCTGCCAAGCGTTGAAGGACGTCCTTATCAAGTCAATAGCTAACCAAATTTAGTGACTAGCTTTAAAATTAAATAGTCATATATAGTTATTATCGATTAGCAAGTAACGATTATTTCGATTTTCTAACCTCCAAGTGGATGTAGCAACAAAGCCTTTATCAGTCGGACAGACAGCATTGAAATAACAAGTAAAAAGTCTAATTTGATTTATTTGAAACCGAATCAAACCACGCCAAATGTTTTTTAATGGTTTTCGCAGCATCGACTTCAATTCGATAGCAAAATAAATAAATATGTATATAAATATATAATGTGTATATATATCATGATAGTAGGTATGTATAATACTTACATCCGGGAGTGACCACTGGTAAGGCTCCTGTGGCCGGCGAACTGTTGTTACCTGTAGCGCTCAAACCAACGCCGACCCCAACGCCCTGGGGCCACTGGGGGCCACCGCTGGCGCTGCCGACGCCTGAGCCAACGCCTGCAGTATTTACACCGACAACGACACCGGATGCGGCGTTATTGGCTGATTGGCCTGTCCAAACGCTGGTGCTGTCTGCACCGTCATCGTCCTCGCCCCAGGTGCCACCTAGATTGGATGAGGGGGTATGGCCCCAAGATGGCTTTGGCACTTGTTGGGCTGGTGGCTGACCGCCGTTTCTTAAATTTGATTCCCACAGATCTGTGCCATTGTTAATGTTCGGTTTCCACATTGGCGGCCCTCCCGACGGATCCTTATTGGCCGGCTCCGGTGAACTGGGTACCTCCCAGTTTGTATCTTGGTTAACATGCTGGCAACCCCAGCCATCCTGAGAGAAAAGGGCCTCGCGCATCGTGTACAACTGTTCCAATTGATGTTTAGCTACACTAGCTGTGAATGGCGCATTCCCATTCTCAGGTTCAACTAGTCCTGCATCAACTTTGCCGCCAACGTCATTGTCATTAAATGAACTCGTATGGCTGATGGTAATAATCTTGTTTTCAATTTTTGTTCAACTCGCTAACAATATAATATTATTGATAGTTGTCGTTCTCAAAACGGCTTTTACACAGTGATTGTTTTATTATATTGCCTACAATAATAGAAATGTTTTGCATTAATAATATTTGGAATTTATCAAGAAAAAGTTGTCTAGTCGTTAGATGGCCACGAGATTGATATCCGTAAAAAAATATACACTTTAAATATAAAATGATTTCTTGCGGGAAATTAATTCAAAGATAAATTATGTTTCCATTGTTTCAACATCATATAATATTTAATATATGAAGATAATATTAAAATGTGTGCGAAACTATAATTGCAAATATTAACACCTCCAAAATTGGTTATTTGCAATAATGGGGCGCTAATCGGGAATCATGTCCAAAATGTGTCTAACTTTTGAATCCAATTAAAAAAAATGTAAACATTGAGATCACAGATCTATTTAAACCAAAAAATAAAAATTATCGATAAAAAAAAAGCAAACAATTATTTCCAATTTTATAATTGTGTATTTGGACTAATTTTAAATAAAATATTTACTTAGTTTGTCAACTTATTTGCTCCTTTTTTGAAAGATACATCGAATAATAATTAAAAAAAGAGTATACAGAGTATTTGTTGATTTGTATGGGTTGTATGTGTGCGAGTGTACGAAAAAGATACTTGACAACTCTGGACAGTAGTCATTGACGCAATCACCCTATTTAACTCTGTACTTTTGTTCACACTCACACACACTTACTCACACAGATACACAAAAACACCCATACGGACGAATCAACAAATATGCTATAAAACATACACACGCATACTCACACACAAATCGGATATTTGAAAAAATATCCGAAATACAATTATTAAATCTTTAAATTTATTTTATTGATATACATGTTTAAGAAATGTTTTTCGTGGATTTAAATTTTGCATATTTTAATTTTTTTAATTTATATTTGTGTGCAGGTATTTGCGCGTTTATGAATTTTATTTTCAATTAAGTACTCACTCATACAAACTTACATACATACACACATAAATATACATACATACATATTAATGGTTTTAGTGAACAAAACACAAGAATTTAGCAAATATTTAAGAACTGGCAACTTGCATTTTTTTTTGGATTTATTAAATAAATATCAATTCAAATTTAATATTCCGCACAAATATATTTAAATATATAATTGGAATGTACATTCACATCACATACATACATCACACACTAAATACATACGTACATAGATACATGCATAAATATGCATGGTTGTATTAAGCCAAGCCACTACGACGATTTCACAAAAGTATGCATATGTGTTGTGTGTGTGTGAACTTATGTCAAATAAAATTCTTTATTCACAAATCCGTTCGAAAAAAAAGAACTCATCACTTTGCAGCGTCATTACGTATGTGCTTTATGGCAAAATAATTAAAAATATGTAACTATTTTAATGCAAAAAGATTACTTTTTCGGTGCGAAAATCTATCAAACCACACGTTCAACGGGACGGGACAATTTACTACAGTACAAATGGCTGCTTGCGCAATGTTGCCACCTAGCCATATTTTATACGAGTCAGCCAACAAAGTTTTTCACATATATTTTACAATTAAAAAATGTACGCTTTATTGCAAATGCTGAGAGAAACTTGTAAAATGTAAATAGTAATTGAAATTGTTTAGCATTTTACTGCGCTTTTCTTCAAATCATTGTCTTATGTAAAATACTTAAAACGTGGCAACTCTTTGTTTGAGATTAACCCACACACAGACGCATACACATTTGTAAGAATGCGTGTGTACATGTGTTTAACTTTCGGTAAGCAATAACTCTTGCGCGTACGCACATTAATTGTGGTATTTCATGGAATTAAAAAAACGTCAAGCTTTGCATAACTGTTAGTCCAAATCCATTGGGCTGGTGATTGTTTAGTGAAACTTAATTTTATTTTTCTTTTACCTATTTAAAAACGCACTTGTACCGATACGTTGCTCTCGCTCACTCTTTTCTGCAAACTGGTGTGACCGTTTGCGACGATCATAAAAATACCCAAGAAAGTTTTGAGTAAAGTGTGCAAACAAAATGAGTAATGTAACGCAGAGAAATGTGCAAATAGTAAAATATGTTTATCATAATGCAAAAATTCACCTTGAATGTGGCATCTAAAAGTTCATCTAAATTTGAAATAAATGTTTATTGCATGCTGTTGAAGCACATTTAATGTTAGAAATGTTAACTGTACATCTGTTAGCTTTAGCAGATGGTTAGGAAAATGTTAATAATTGCTGCAAATAAAATCTGTACACACATGAACGCATTTTGCGTAAGCATTAAAGAATTAAGAAATTAGTATGAAGTATTTAAATTCCTCCCTCTGATTGCATTGCAAAACAGACACGAAAGCAAAACATGAATATCCTAATGAACGGCTTTTTTAATTTAGTAAAATATAAACAAATTTATATAAAAAAACTAAATTGCTTCAGGAATATTTGAGGAAATTTAATAGTGGTTTCTAGCGTTGCCACACTGTTCGCCTGAGTAGCTTGTTTGAAAAGCTGATCAACTTTACATTTGTGACCGACAAAACAATTTCACATATTTTGACGATAACCGCTGGAAAAAAAATGCAGATAGAAAAATTGGTGAAAAGAAAATTACGCTAATATTGAACAATAAATTGAAAGACATATTTGGAACCTCATAAAAACAATGCGGCTTCTGGTGCAACCATAGGTGTAATAAATTGAAAATGATATTTGAACTTACATTCTGGTTTAACTCCATATTAACTTCATACTAAATAAGTTTTAAGAATTCTGCACACTAGGCCGCAATTTGGTTTAGTGCCGAACACATTAGTATTTCCGGTATTATTATTTTATTTAAGCCCAGTTCTCAGGTCGATAAAAGTTATCGATAATGAAAAACTCCATTTATGAAAAAGTTGTTCATTCACAGCTGTTGGGGTTTCGCATGTATCTGTAAAAAGAATGAATGGATGGTAACTTACCGGTGGTCGAAAAAAATATAATAAGAAATTCTTAGCGCTTAATTCGGTTACAATGTTTTAATATAGAGTAATGGCAGTGTCAATAAATTTTTTATCACAATATTTAAGCTGCGAATAATTTTTTGAATTTATTTTGTAAACAAACGAAAGTTAGCAACAAATAAATCTTTCTCAAAAATAGTCTAGTTTTTTATTATACTTTAATACATAAGGTATCATAGTATATTGGTTTTGTGCAATGTCCATCATGCTGTCTGCCTGTCTGCTTGTATGTCTGACTTAGAGACAGAAATCCCAAATGACCAAAGCAATCACATAAAAATTTAAGAGAACTTAAGCACAGATATATTTTATATTAAGCTAATTTAATGCACGAGCTAAAATTTAATAACAATCTCAACTGGACACAGCACCGCAAAAACACAACCGATCACAGCAAAGGCTAAGGCAGCTAGCATACGTTAAAATTTCGTATGAGGACAGTCAAACAAATCCTATCGTTCTATAGGAATTACGGATCATTCGATCATGATGCTATGGAAGAACTTTCGATGAAAGTTGAAACTTTGCTATATAATTATTTATTATTTTTCAAAAACTCCAAAGACCGATTTTAGGTACATGTATTAATCGAAATGAATATATGACTCCCATAAACTGGGGTTTCCCCACCTGCTAGGTAGGATTATGTAAAAAAGTAGCCTATTTTTAGGGAAAATTTTATTTGGATCAGTCTTAATAAAATAATATATTTTGCGTATTAAAACTTAAATAAGGATGTTAATACTTAGTATGATATCCTTAACAACTTCCCTTAACCTATTATTTATGGAAGATACCAACTTCCTGTAGCTTCTGGGCTGATTCTGCTCCACTCATCCCGCAGAGCAATTTTGAGGTCTTCTTTGCTGGATATGCTGTGCTTCCGGATGTTATTTTCCACAAATTCTCAATAACATTTAAATCTGGGGACTGGGACGGTGGAATTATCATGTGGGGGCAGTTCCTGACGAGGCAGGACTGTACTATCTTGTCCTTATGCTTGGGATCGTTTTCTTGGTAGAACCGGAAAGTACGTCGGATTCCTACCTTCTCTGCCCTTTGGAGTAAATTTGCCTTTAGTATGTTGAGGTACACATACTTTTTCATTGTTGTTTCAAAAATCACAAAATTCCCGAAACCGGCTGACGAAATACATACTCATACCATGTCACTTCCTCCACCATGCTTGACTGTTGCCTTTACGTGTTTGGGATTCAGGTCAGTATTGGACTGTCGCCACACATAATTCCGTCCGTCCGGATCAAAAATGGTGAATTTGGACTCATCTGCAAATATGACTGTGTTCCAGAACTCAAAATCCTTGTCCAAGTGGTTTTTGACGAACGACATCCAAGTCCCTTTATTTTTTACGTTTATAAAGGGCTTCTTCCGTGGTACTCGGGCATTAAAGTCATGTTTGCGCTGAAACCTGCACACAGTTTCCACACAGCACTTTTTCCCCTGTAATGAACAATGCTTTGGCTGAAGCTCGCCGGCAATTGGGGTGGGTGATTGTTGGACAACCGCCGAATTAAAACTGCTTCCTAGCATTAGTTATTATATTTTATAATTCGCGTACTATATTTTAACATTAAAGGAAGGTAGAAGACAAGCCATGGACGTGAGAAAGAAGAAAGAGGAAAAGTAATAGAGGGATCAAATAACTCGAATTATAGGGTCATCCTATGCAAAAAGCAGAATCCCTAAGGAAGCCCTACGCCCGCTATCCTATCTCCATCAGGGGTTACATGTCATCCACACATTAAGAGAAATCAATGCATTTCTAATTCAGTCCAGAAAAGGCATATATAATTCATATTTTATAAACGGTAGATAAATTTATTAAATTAAGAATTTATAGATATAATGACAAAAGAGGGAAGCGAGGGTTATATCTTAAACGCATGTTTGCAGATAGATTGGTAAATAAGCTTGGTTCCGAATCAGAAACAATATTGGAAATATAATTAATAAAAATGCCGGTTGGTACTTAACCAAAAATGCCGGTTGATCAGTGCAATTTCTCAGCAACTTGTCAAGCAGTAGTGACATGCTTCATCAATTCAACTAGGGCATGCCAATATATACAATTTCCTTCTAAATCAAATCGATATGCAAACATCCGCAGGTGATTTTAGGCTTATAATAAAAAAAAACTATTAATAAAACTTAATACGAAAAAACTTTTCCTTTCCAAGTATAAGGCCGTGTTACTATACTAAGGCCAAGAATTATTATAATTACTGTTGAATATGAAATGATCCTAGGATATTTATATAAATTTGATAATTGGTATAATTAATTATTTCATCTTACTATCATGCCAAAAAAAAAACAAAAAAACACAACGCGAAACTATTTGTTTGCTGAGCAGTGTGGCTGATATTCTAAGAGCCCAGTGAATAATTGCTCAGGTGTAAAGAGAGACTTAAATCATTTTTTTCTACTCACATTATATTGTGTTTTACTTTTAACGCTCCTCATAATAAAAGAGAGCAACTTACATACATACATCATCCCACGCTGGAAGGACTTCCTGGTGTTGGTGTGTGTCGCTGTAATCGTTCGCTCACAGCAGATACCATGCACTGCGACAAATCTTTGTGTGTTTAAATTCAACATGTACTTCTAAATAAAAATTACTTATTAGTATTAGGTATATAGTAAATTACTTTCTAAATACACGGCACCGACTCAATTTCCTGTTTATCTTGAATTTAACTAACTGTAATTTCAGTGTAATTTAATTTAATAAATTTTCTCGATCTCGCTGACCCGCACACGCGCATGTGTTTTTCTTATCTATGCATAACGGTGAAATTAAACAGCTCATAACGGCAGTTTTTTTTTACATGTAGCATTGCACGTAAATGAATATTATACACTGTTCAACAAAGAACACAAAAACGAAATTGTTTGGGTCCCACAAACCTTTATATTAACGCCAATAATGTTTGGTCAAAAAAAAATATCCGCTGCAGTAATGAATCCCGAAAGTTGGGTAGAAATTAAAGATGATAATGTTGGTCCGGAGAAAAATATCCGCTACAGTTGCCCATGCTTATCCGTTCCTTGTTATAAGTCCATTCTCCTCATTACCTATAAGCACACTGATGCACTCAATGCTCGTTCACCCATCCAACGTCGATCGACCAACTTTGTTAAGTATAAGTGGAAGAAAAAATGCGCTCGTAGTGATAGCTTTTAAGAGAGGCTCTCTTGCGCAATGCGAACTTAGCAATTAGCCAATGATAGGCAGCTCCTCCGGGGAAAACGGTGAGGCAACGGCGATCTTACTGTACCGAGGCCTAAGCACATTGCTACAGCGAAGATTGCCAATAATAAAGTTAATTATGTCAAAATTAAGCAAGTACTAATTAATCCAGTAGAAATTTATTCAGTACAAATTACTCAATTTCCAAATTAATCCAGTATAAATTAATCCAGTTGAAATTTATAGCCCATTCTAAAGAAAAACATTTATTTTTCCTTTGCAACTGTTATTAATTAGACTATTTTTTTTTCTTTACCCTTGATAAACTCTTGAATAGGCACTGCTGGATAACACGAGGAACTGTTTTACATTTTCCCTTTTTTTTCACCTTAATTTGTTTTCACTGCACACAACTGGCTTGTTCAAGGGCTTTGAACAGAAAAAAATCTGTCCGGGGTACAAAGAACTTAAGACCTTACGATTTTCAGAAATTCACTTTGTCCCCGTTTTTCAACAATTTGTTGGTTTCTTTGCTAATCACTTATTTTTCTTCTAAAAGCTCAAACTTCTCGCTCCCAGATGGCGCTAAAGGCGAAACACAACAAATCATTGCCCCTTTTTTGGCGGAAACAAATATATTAGGGACTTGACAAGCGACTTATTGCACCCCATTTCATCCAGCACCTGTTGAGTCAGTTTTGGACCCGATAGCTTGGGATTTCCCCTTATTTTCCTGATGATCCTTCGCTCCTCCTCTTCGGTGAAAATCTTGTTTGGTGCCATTCTGCCCTTGCCCTCTATCCGATTTGCGTCGACGAAGCGCGAATGATGTTATACACAGTTGAGTTGCTCAGATTGAACATTTCAGCTATTTGGCGATGTGAATATCCGTTTTTGTAGTGTTCCAGGATGAGTTTCCATTGTGCAATGGTAGTCTGTTTGCCCATAGTCCTTGTTGGCTTATTGCACCCGATATGCAGGATAAAACTAAACTGACTACGAAGGATTGGTGTATTTATACCGAAAATACTCAACTTTGGGTCAAAAAATCCGAGTTTTATGGCACCCAGTTATCCACAATGTACCTGTTCCAAATAAAATCTGCCCTAAAAAGTAGGCAACGTTTTAATAATCCTACCTAGGGATCATATATTCCTTTTGGTGGTTAATATACAGTGAGAGACACCTTATATGGAACATTGTCAAAGGAAAGAAGTAATTGCCTGCCATAATCCTACCTAGCAGGTGGGGAAACCCCAGTGTATTGGGGTCATATATTAATTTTGGTGGTTAATATAATAAAATATATGTACCTACGATCGGTCTTTGGAATTTCTGAAAAATAATGAATAACTAGCTTATGGCAGGCAATTACCTATTTTCTTTGGCCCTGCTTTCTTTGAACAGGAAATTTAAATTAATAACATAAACAAATAATTGGTTTTAACGTATTACAATATTACGTAACATCAAATATAACATTAAAAATAACATTTGTTTCATCATAACGATACTATTAGCGTCCAGCTTTCCATAGGTCACTGGTGTGGAGGCGCTTTAAGCGTCTGCGGGTTGTATTCGACCCTAGTGTCGAAGCCAAAGTGTTAACATGGTTATGTAACCGATCATTATAACGACTTGTATGTCGGTTTATTTGGCTAAAGACTGTCGGCACACAGAAGTCGTTGTGCAGCGTCATATTGCGTACATAAGGTGGAGCACCAGAGATATCTCTTAGCATATTGTTCTGCAAGACTTGAATTTGGTTAATCCAAGATTTTGCCGCTGTGCCCCAAAATGGAATCCCATATGTCCATGTGGGCACGATGATGCTGCTATACACCAGCAGCTTGTTGCTCAAGCTGAGTTTGCTGGATGGCTTCAGCAACCAGTTGAGTTTCGCCCTTTTGGATCTACAAACTGCTGCCGTTATCTGTATGTGTTTGCGCTAGGTAAGTTTCCTGTCCAGATACACACCCAGGTAGCGAACATGGTTCCTCTGAGGTATGATCGTGTTGTTAAGTCGGACGCTTGGACAGTTACCACTCCAGAGCGCAGTGCTGAGACTTATTCTCATTGATGCAGATGTTCCATCGGTTGGCCCAGGTACTAAAACCATCCATGAGCATTTGCGTAACCGCTGGGGTCTCCAAGCACCGGAGGAGTTGGCAAGGAACACAGTGTCATCTGCGTATGTGGCAAGCAGTGTGTTTCTGGCTACCGGAATCGGCAAGTCCGCGGTGTACAATGTGTACAGGGCAGGTCCAAGGACAAGCGGTACACCCGCTCCGATGCGGCGGATGTTTGATCGCTCGCCCCTAACTTCCACCATAAAAGAACGGCCAAGCAGGTAGTAAATACTGTGGCGAAGGAAGTAGGGACTTAAGCTTTAAAAGCAGGCCATCATGCCATACGCGATCAAACGCTTGCTGGATATCCAGGAACACAGCAGAGCTGTACTGCTTATTTTCCAAGGCATCGAGAACATGCTGAACTACTCGATGAACTTGTTCTGGTGTACCATGGTGATGCCTAAAGCCAAACTGATGATCAGGAATGGCACTCCGGAAGCCACTTACTGCCGACAATCTTCCAAGAAATATTTTTTCAAATATTTTGGAGGAAGTGGACAGCAAGCTTATCGGTCGATATGACGAGACAAGATTATCCGGCTTGCCAGGTTTCGGAATCATCGCAATCACAGCACACTTCCATGGAGTGGGGAAGTGGTGGATGCTTACCATGGAGTTAAAAAGTAGCACCAAGAACATCACTCCCTTCTCAGGGAGGGCCTTGGCAACTATGCCGTCCACGCCATCATAGCCAGGGGCTTTAGTGGACTTTAGCCTGCGAATCTGCAAGCGGACCTCATTAGGGGCGATAGGTGTGATCGGTTGAACAGGATCGAGATCTGCATTTAAAAATGCCTCAGTTTCCTGTACCTGGCTGGGAGACGCAAGTGCAAAAGGCGTGAACCGGCCTTGCAGCTCATCCGTAAATGCTGATGCAATTTCTGCTTGACACAACGCGTTGCCTTCCACAATTTGAATCCATGATTCTTATTGGGATCGGCATTGCGGAGCATATCCTGGAAATATTGGCTCTTAGTGTCAAAAAGCAACTTTCGCAGCTCGTATGCTGCCCGCCTAAAGTCCCTTAGATCCAAAGGATTGTGTGAGCGCATATATTGGCGACGCAGTGCTCTCTTGTGCCTTACCAGAACCAAAATCTCAGTTTTTAAAAGAGGCTGAGCTGGACTGGGAGGCGAACAAGGAAGTTTGCCAAGCATGGAGTATTCCGCCGCCGCGTTAATATTACGCAGGAATAACTCCGCTGCGGCGTCTATATCAGCCGGGGAACTCAGCTCCATGTTCAAGTTGACAAGCTGCTCCAACCTCTGCCGGAATCGGGTGATGTTTGCCTTGCGCGGCAGAAGACGTGCCTTGGGAGCATTTAGAGTAACAGCCATTCTATACTCAACGATCAAAGGAATATGATCGGAGTTAAGCTCAATTCGCTCAGATATACCAAGACAGTCAGAACGCATTCCAGCGTACACAGCAAAGTCAATTGCTGTCGGCCAATGACTACCGTACGAATAGTGCGTTGCACCTCCCGTGGCAAGTACTTGTACGTTGGAGTCTCTCACGCAATCCGCAAGCGCAATCCCACGGCGAGTGTCCAAAGCAGCACCCCAGATATGGTGTTGAGCATTCCAGTCTCCAGCAATCAGGAACTTGGGGCCTAGCTCTTCGAAGAGACATTTAAAGTCTTCTAATGCCTACACAAAACGTGGAGGACAATAGACAGCCGCTAGGACTACTTCGCCTTGATCACTAGTGACTTTAACAGCAGCACATTGTGCGCAGAGCCAACTTAAGGGAGTCAACGCATGATGTTGTAGAGAAGATTTGATGATCACTGCTGCTTTACCACGCATGCGATCCGACGGATGGTTGGCTAGGTGGATATCGTAGCTTGGTAGCCTATAGTGTGATCTGGAGCAGTAATGAGTCTCACAGACCAACATTACATCTATTTGATGGCGATGAATAAACAACTCCAACTCATTGGCGTTATTTGAAAGGCCATTGGCGTTCCACATCCGCATCCCAATTTGACTCATTTATTGGCGAGTAGAGCGTGCAACAGGCTCATCATGGCCATCATTGTTTCATTTAACTGCAATGGCCGCTGGTGTTGTTGTTGATGGCTTAGTTGGTGTTGACGCTCTTGCTGGATGTGCTGTTGCTGTTGGAGTTGCTGCTGCTGGGGTTGCTGCTGCTGGCGTTGTAGCTGCTGGCGTTGCTGCTGCTGGTGTTGCAGCGAGTATTTCTGTTGATGCTGAGCATTCTCTTGATGCCTAGCCATCTGGCGAACTTTATGTCGTCGCGTTTTGTTCGACCGCTGTTTCTCAGGAACTTGTAGATACATAATACGTTTTTTGATAAAAAAAAAACATCTCATATAATATTATATAATTTTAATATTATATCATTTATATATCATATCATTTAATATAATATATATTCCGCATACACTTCCAACCTCCACAGCATGTGGATTTTGTGTTTTATTTTTTAACTATATTTCAATCGAATTAGAGATTATGTTTAGTGTTCTGTTTATTGAATTTTCTGTTAATTTAATTTTTTGTGAACAATACAAAATGAATAGCTCTACAAATAAATACAAGGGGTATGCAATGTATAAATAATACTTGATATATTCCAAATCTCAAGATATAATCAACATACAATCAATGCAATGCTTCTGTTATTAAGTATAATTCTAACATATATATATATATATATATATATATATATATATATATATATGTATATATATATTAATGTATATAGAATATAGTGTAATTTTCCATTCTGATACTAACAGATATTAATCAAAATTAATTATGTACTTGCGTTTGAGTTGTATAATAAAACATTTGTAGTAAGGTATAAAATATGTTTAAAATTACATGTGTTTTTGTATGTTGTGATCGTTAGATATATATATTTATATATGTATATATATGTGTGTATATGCGCGTATGTATACAAATGTTTGAATATAAACGAATTTAATCGAATTTCAGCCTCAAAAGTTAGGAGGCATATGTATATGTATGAGTATTTGTATTTACATTACACATGTTTGTTTTCTTTTGTTTTGTGATAAAACGTTTATTCTTTAACTTTTATTTTATAGTTAATATTTTGTTTATTTATTTATTTGTATGGACGCTGCACATTTATGTATGTATGTATATATGAACACATGCATAAAGATATATACATATACATACCTACATGCATACATTTAATATACATATACATTACATATACATATACATATGCATATAAATATACAGATGGAGAATGCAAAACCACGTCTATGACGAGGGAAAAATGTATTATTAGTGACAAGTAAAAGCGATGCCTTTAGTCAATCAATATGGTTCTTACATTAATAAGAGCATACAATGCTTTATTGCTGGTAACAATATGTACGTTCAATAAAATATTTCGATTTTAGTCCGCTTTATACAGTATTCGTATGTATGTAATCTTAAAATGCATGTAAGAAACGATATTCTCATTTCTTCAAATCAAAAATATAAGTAAACATAAATTGCGTAAGCAGAGGCCTGTATCTGTAGCTTGTGTGTGGGTGTGTGTGCCTATATAGAAACTTACATCTAATAAACTACAAAATTGTACTTAATATTGTTATTCTAAGTATATTGTGTCTTGCTTGTTTTGTTTTGTACCTCACATAACTTAAAGGGTTATGTTATGTTTTTCTCTTACAGCGTTTGTGCTACACTTAGTTTTGCAAAATCATTAAACGAACGGATTGGGAAATGCATTCGTAAACACAAATTCATGTATTCGATTTTCTTACAAAACTTGACTATGTAATTTAAAATGTGAACCACTTAACTTAGCATGAAAATAATGAAATGGTGGGAGGGTGTTTATCAGTTCAGATTGTGAGTTTTGATTTTAATTTTGATAAACAAGAGAAAAATCATAGCATGAGCGCAATATGTATATGTTATATATATATTGTTGATTGTATGTATGTACATCTTAAAGAATACGCTGTTTATATTATTGTATCCAGCTGCCGAGCTTGGTGTAAAATCTTCTTCTGATGTCCTACTAAAGTTATACCCATATCGGATAGCTGTTGAGCTGTTAACCTTGAGATCTGTGGATAGAAATTAAAATATGTTTAGAGGATAGTCAAAGTGTATAAGTAAGTTACACACATACCTGTTGAGCACTCACTAAATTAGCCTCTCTAAAGTGTTGACTGTATCTTGACATTTTGATGTTTTCGAGCCATAAATCAGTACTTATAAAAATGTTATGACCACGCTGTGAATCAAGAATATGAGTACTATCATTTTCCGGTGAATTTCGCGTCGTTAGCAGAGACTGCGGCTGTCTGGCCAAATTATCGAGTGTCGACACAATACTGGAAAATGTTGGCCGATGCGTCCGCTGCTTTTGCCAGCAATCCAACATCAACTGATATAGAGCTTCTGGACAATCCATCGGTGCAGGTAGGCGATAGCCTTTCTCAATGCTCTTTATTACATCCTAAATCAAATCAATTAGTCAATATCTTTTTGTTACATACACGGATTGGGATATATACACACCTGATTTGACCAGTTCCAATAGGGACGCTCCCCATAGGACATGACCTCCCATAAGACGACTCCATAAGACCAAACATCCGATGCGGAAGTAAATTTACGAAAAGCTATAGCTTCCGGAGCAGTCCAACGAACTGGAATTTTACCACCCTGCAAAAAGAGAGAAACATAGAATAAATAAACCAAGGAAAATCAACGAAAGAACAAATGTTCTTTAAATGTATTGTGCATATGTAGTTATTGTTGCTTTGTGCTACATCTATTAATCAATATAAAAGATAAAGTTGCTTTTGGACGTAACCGTCGTTGCAACCTGTATAAGGCCAGCTTAAAACAAATGAAAAACAATCTTATATGCACTTAGTGGTATAAGACTATCCCTTAATACAGAAGGTTAACGTGGGACAACTACATAAAATTGGTTTTCCATAGAACAAATAAAGTGAAGAGGGACAGACTGAATCCGTAAGTAGTGCATTTTTAAGTTCATGTAGTTTTGGGGTGGTTTGCGATAGCCACCATCTAAATATTAGCAAACTATTATTTGACACAGTCGAACAGCTGTTCTTTGTAAACATTGTCCACACAAGTTGACAATGAGTTAACAGTAAGTATTGGAAACAAAATGGAAGCATTTTTACAATAGGTTTTTTTAATGTAGTTCTTAAAAAATTAAGAGAGTCGAGTTGGTCGTATGTGAACAGCACTTTAGACTTATCTTACCCGTGTCGTGTAGGCGTCGCTAGCATTTTCGATTTCGCGAGACAGACCAAAGTCAGCGATTTTGCAGATTAGCTGGGCATTAACGAGCACGTTACGTGCTGCCAAATCACGATGGACATAATTCATGTCACTCAGATATGACATTCCGCTGGCGATGCCACGTAGCATTACGATCAACTGAAGCGTTTGAAACTTGCCATCATTGACGCGCAAGAAAGTATCCAGACTGCCATTTTCCATGTACTCGGTTATAATCATGACGGGATTGGAGCGCGTAACCACACCCTGAAGGTATATAACGTTCGGATGGTCAAACTGTCCCATTATTGAGGCCTCTGTCAGAAAATCACAACGTGCCTTTTCCGAAGAACCTACGTTACGATAAGAGATAAAAATATATAATAATAATAATACAATAATATTATCGTTAGAAAGTTGAGAAACCATAATTATGTATTTTATTAAGATTACGATTTTTTCTTTCATTACCTGGTTTTAATGTCTTAATTGCCACATCAATGTCCTGAACAAAGTTTGGCGGAATTTTGAGACGACCGCGACACACATCGCCGAATTCTCCGCCACCTACCAAAATACTTTTGATTAAAAGTGTAGTGTTTAGGAAGAATTTAGCGATATTAATTACCAATAATGGCCTCGATTGTGATGTAATTTGCATCAATTTCACGCGCAAATTCCCTAATTGCCTGGTTTGGATCTTCATAGGTATGAGGATCAACGTAGCTTCGGCTATTACCAAATAGGGGCGTCGTCACTGAAAAACAAAAACAGTCAACGAAAAAATTTAGTAAATTACATGGAATAGGAATTGGTTTATGATGTAAATGAAAGCGGTGTTCATTAAGAATAATTAATGATATGTTCATATGGATGCGCAGTTGAAAATGTTGCTTAAGTAGCCATATCAGTGTATTAGTAAGCATTCAGAATAGGTTTGCTTACTTCAATAAAAGACTCACACCATAATAATCAGAAAATCAGAAAACATAAACAAATTATATACCATTTGAATGCAGAGTCTTGACAATTGGAGTTGTATCCATGGCATTTACTAAAAGTAAAGATAAAAACACATTGATCAAAAATTTAACAAAAATATATATTTAAATAAGAACAAATAAGTTAAAACTGAAATATCGGATATGTCGGACATGCCGTCCACAAAAATTAGTCTGTCTCCAAGAGAGCGAATTTTGTCTAAATTCTGTCAATCTAAATACATAAATAGATGCTCACACTTGATTAGAGCGCTTTTAAAATTATGAATGAATATAATTTAAGTAAATTAGAGTATTGATGTACCAAGTATTGTATGTGCAAGCATACATATATATATATATATAATCTATAGCTATATATGATATTCGTACTTTGAGGAATTAAATGTTAAAAAACTTACTATATGTCACAACCAGTCCTTAAAAAGAGATCGGTATCGGTATAATAATGGATAGGGATATAAACAAATATCAAGTGATTATTATGAATATAGGTTCGTAGTAAATTACTTAAAAGCACACAAATCTTACTTAATGCTATATTCAGCTTTAGTTGAACATAAATATTTTAATAATATAGAAAGCAAATGTTATTAAATATGTAGACTACCAATATGTCCCTCTTGGATTCACATTTGCAAACAACTTCAACGTTATTAACGACCCAGTAATTCTGGTGGAAAATTTTAACCTTGGTGGTTTGTCAGAAAACTTGTCAGAATTTTTTTTTTTTGGTTTATGTCTCAATAGCTGTCATTTGTCTGCGCGCTTCTCCGTCTGACTTTGTCTACGCCTGTCTGTGCAGGCTTGCAATATAATTACATTTCGAAGCCTTCCTTTGCATCTCCCAGCATATCCTTTATATGCTCAATAAGTCTCAGGTCAGGTCAAATCAGGTCTCAGGTGTCATTCTTGGAACAAATACGACGAGTACATTGGCGGAACAAAAACGTCTTCAAATCAAGCCCTAACTTTTTACTTTCTTTTCCACCCAACTATATAGTCAGAATCCTTACTGGATAACAATATTAATGAAGAGTCTAAATAATTTGGACTCGTTATGTTTTAAACAATGCATATATTTGTAACGTTTTCTAAGTTTTCGAAATCGCGAAAATCTCTGTACCTGAAAGAGTGTATTCTGGAAACCTATTTAAATTCTTGAGCAATGACTATTCAGACTCACTCTTAAACAATTTTCAGATATAAAATTATAATATTTTAAAAAGTAGATTACAGCTGGGGGCGAAGTTATCAAAAAAAGAATAATAATAATAAAATAACATAAGAATGATCTGCTATTTGCAGAACACTTATAGATTCAATTAATTTTGAGTTTCTAAAGCTAAAACTCGATAAGCGAAAACATCTGGCAGCACCTTGTCACTAAAATTTTAATAGCAACGCGCCTTACTATATGATGTCAAACATTTTAGAGGAAATGTTAAACAAACAATGCAGTTATAAAATGAACACAAAACAAGTTACGTGATTATATTCCATATATATGCACAAAAATGCAGCTGAAACTTAATGTTGTTGTCTGACTTTATGTGAAAATAATATAACGAATTTTGAGCGACCAAGCAGAACTGCTGCTTTTTTTTTTTTTTTTGTTAAGAATTTCTAAGTTTCTAATCGATCAATAAGTTAAGATTAGTTAAATTGTAAACTGTCAATCAATTAACAATATGCCTTTTATTTTTGACGTTCTATTCGCTCAGAAACAAAAACAAAAATTCGCGAATTCAATCGATTCTGAAGCATTTGTTAAAAAATAAGATTGGTTTGGAAGTTGATCCATGCTATAGTCTTTTATGCATATATAAATAGAAAAATAAAGCTTATACATCACTAATTACCTTCATTACTTGCGTAATCCATTGGCAAGGGAAGATGGTTAGTGGACTTTTTATCGAGCTCGTCTTGATGTTTGGATCTCATAAAATAGACAGTCGCAACGATAAAGATGACCAGAAAAAACACACCCGTCACAATTGCCCCAGCAATAAATCTTATTTGAATGGAATCGTCATAAACTAGAATCAAAAATTAAGTTATATATTTGTGTTTCGGAACATTTCATTTACGATTGGTGAAAACAATACCTGAACCAACAGATTGATGGGTCTGAGCATAGACCATATTGCTATAGGTCCCAAATCCATTGATAGTTTTACAACGCACTTGAAAACCGTATTCAGTATTCTCCATCAGATTGCTGATGTGAATTTTTGTCTCCTTTGTGGTCAACGCCGTTTTATTGATCGTGTCCAATTCGGATTTGGGAAACCAACGAACTTCATACAACTCGATTGGCGTTTCACTCTGGACAGGTTTGTCCCAAACAAGATCGGCGTCATTGTTGGTTATGGCTACAACGCGTAAATTGAAAACCGTCGTGAGCATAACGGACTCCGTAGTAAATACAATTTCAGCATGTTTCGTTTTAATTTCGCTGAGATCCAATTGATGACTGTTGCCACTCGAAAAACTAGAAGCATTGACAAATGGACTCTCAATATTCGTATATGTTTCGTTAGCGTACTGCTCGACTAAAGACGAGATGCCATTTGTCGCATGAATTTGTACTGTATATGTGGTCACCGGATCCAGATTGGTGAGTGTTATTTTCGTTTCATTGAATGTGTCTGTCGATGGATTAAACATAACATTCGAGCTGCACATGCTACAACGCACTTTATAGACGACATTAGAGCGGTATTTATCTAATGTATTTGCCATATACAAATCATCTTTGGCTGGAGCACTCCATGATATTATTGCGCTTGTTTGATCGACAAATAATAGGGTGAGATTCATGGGTGCTCCCGGCGGTTTATAGCAAGGCATATGTCTGCCGTCCGCAGGATGTCGATAGAAGCCTGGCATGCATTTGCACATCGGCGAACCCGTCTTAGAGCTATTAGAATTGGGTGGACAATGAACACATTTACGCACCTCAGACGATCTAAACGTGCCTATAGGACACTCTGAAATGAACAAGGATAACGTTTAATTTGAGTCAAAGAAATGTGTAAAAGCGACTCACCTTTACACGTGTTATTCACATCATTTGCCTCAAAGCCGACCCTGCAACGACAGCCTCCCGTTAGAATAGTCCATTTACCATCGCCCTTGCATAGGTAGGTGGGTGGCTCATAGGCTTCGGCGTTCTCGACACATGTACCATTTTGTTTCTCAATTATTGTAATCTCGCGGCCGGTGGGCGTCTCATTGAAATGGGCAAAGTTCTCGGTGACCGCCGGACATGTGATGTAGTAGACTTTTACCGCCAGAACACTTATGCAAGCGCCCTGATCCCGGAATGCGAAATATACGCCCTTCTTGTTTACAGCTATACTCTTCACTTCGGTATTTATATCCACATCGGAGTTTTGATTAAAGCGCCCTTCACCAGCCGCAATTCGAGCGATCAGTTTATAGCTGTCCGTCTGCCATGGCGGTGGCTCTCGAGTTGCCGCATCGAATTCATAAAACAATAAGCTAAACGTCTCCTTACAGGACAAGGCATTTCCTAAAAATTAATTTCATTTTTTTAAGTCGCATTGTGAGATATGTCATAAGTTTTATACCTGGAAACAATGAACAGTCCCGAATTGTAAATTGTATTTCTATATAAAGACGGTTAGCAGGTCCACGATCAATAAAAGGGGACCAAAGCCAGTTGTTAACATTGTGATAGGCAACATCGCAAACCACATAGCTACGCCAATTAATGCCCTTCACAAAATCTGTAAATGATTCCTCTACCCACTGAATCAAGTGGATTTCATGAAAAACATATGAAAATTATTATATTGACTTATTACAACTTTTATAAATATGATACATTTTGTAAAAATGGGATCTTGCCGATCATTTAATCACTTAAACAATATTAGACAAAAATTTTAACGAAACGAAACAAAACTAAATTTAAATGTAGGTATAATTTTACTACTTATTAAAATGGCACAAATATAGTTATATATTTAATAAAAAACAAAAGATATACATGTATATATATATATACTTACGCCTGGAGTTTGAGCCTGGGGTCCATAGGGATACCTCGTCCATTCTAGTGTAGCTTCTCTCGTTGTGTCAAGCAAAACAACTATAAATTCCGATTCATAATAATAAGCAAGTAGATAGATCGGTGCTATTTGGTCTGCTTACCTTGATCAGCGTTTACAATTTGCAAAATATACGCGATGGCAATTAGCCATATTAATTGAAGAATTTTCAATTTACTGAGTTGTGTAGTGTCAACGTATCGGAGGATATGGCATTGCATCGGCCTCTGATACTTAACTATTGGCACAGGTAATTGTGTGGAAGCCAGTTTATTTTTTGTGGAGCAAGCTCCATCATCATCATCATCATGTCGACTCTTTTTCCTTTTGAGAAGTCCGAATCGCCAATGCGTTGATTGCATTTCGCTTTTATGAAATGTAATCTCAATCGCCGTGGAAAATTTGATTTAAATCATGCGACATATACAATGTGCTGGCTGAACTGTTGATCCGAACAAGATAATACATAATATATCAACACAATTCAATTGCTACAAACATTAAATTCTATTCGAAAGAATACACAATTGATAACTCATCTAATAACTCAATATAATCACATTAAAGATCGCCGTGTTCGGTTTCGAGGTATTTTTGTGTATCGAGCATTATAACCTTAAGTCTATAAGTTTTATAAAAACATGTACAGTTGCTGTCAAAATAATAGTATGCAAGGCAAATACTCATTTTCATAGCTCCTTTAAAAAATCCTTTCGATGTCATGGACGATTTTAATCTTCGATATATCTGCTCATATCCGTTTTTTATATTTTACCCATGCCTTTTGATTTTCTTCTTTTTTGGGCTGATTTAGTCTAAATAATATTATATATGTTATAAATATTTAAAATTGAACACGTATATTAAGTTTTTTTTTGGGTATATATAGTAATATAATATACAATAATATCTCACACGCTTAAAAATATAGCTAATCTTTTAAATGGGAAGTGGCAAATATACCACTGTTGCAATTCGTCACTTTTATGTGTGAACTATTATTATTTTGACCGTAGTGGTATATAAAATCAAAATTTATTTCAAACTATCCGTGTATGGACAGCCTTTGAACAGGTGCCAAAATGTTTAATGATAATATAAGACCTTAGGACGAGCATTAATGTAGATAGTTTTGCATAACTATAGGAATTTCAATAGACCAGCCAAATCATTTCGGCATCAATGATCAAGTTATCAACCAATTCGTCGCTTCTTATTGATGGTTTTTCACTTTAATACAAATGTAAAAAAAAATTTTAAGTTTGTAATTTTAATTCATTGGGAAATTTGATTTTGAATTTAATTTAATCTATTTATACTTTTTGTATTTTTTTCCTTGCGTCGACTGACAAAATAAATATGAAATATTCGCTGAATTTTTATTACTCGCACTAAATAATTAATTTAAATAAAAGGTTCTCTCGGACTTAAATGTATTTGCGATCGCTCCGTTTTAATCAATTAGCATTACATTTTATTTTTATTTATATTTTTGTGTCGACAGACTTAAGTTGACTTTAAATAAATAAAAAGTAAATAAGAAATACTCACTGAATTTTCGTATACAGAAATATACCGAAATCTTATATTTCTAATTTTTAAATTTGATTTTTAATTTAAACTATTTTCACTTATTTTTATATATAGTTTTTGAAAAGGAAGAAAAATTAGCCGAATTTTCGTTGCTAATGGTGTGAACGAGTTGAGTGTGATCGCTTGATGTTAACTAGATAACAGATAGCAAATGATCATTTTGAGCGTGTAGGCAAACACGATCAACATATCACGAATAACTATTCGGGGTTGTAATTGGAAATCGGTTGACTTTTGCAGCTATTTTAAACACATATTGAGCCAGTTAAGATTATAATATCTGTCATTTTTATTAAACTCCCAATAAAATATTTTGATTTATTATACGTTGCTTCTGTTTATTATGACAATCGGATAATTGTATTTATTTTTTTGTTTTTTTATTGTTTACCTTACGTCCGAAAATTCATTTTAAGGCACAATAAATCATAAACCATAAATTTTGATAAATTTATTTATTTTGTTTTTTTTATTTAAATTCTTTCTGTGACCACAAAAATGTAAAATTGAAGCGCACAAATACATAAGCTATGCATATACACACATATGCATACACATGCACACACACAGAAATGTATGCATGCGTCTGCGTGTCGCGCTTGTAGTGATACTGAGATTTGTGTACAATTACTCAAGTTAAATTTTATGAATAAAAGCTGCACTTACAACGATCAGAAATTGAAAATTGTCGATTGAAACACTTGAAAAATGAACTCACGACGCGCACAGTTATAGACCTACATATATATTTATATGTAAATAAATACACACACACATACATATGCATTTACATATACACACAATCGCTTTTTCAGTCGTCCACAAGCGGAATGCACATTTATTGAAAATCGGATGCAATTTCTACTTCGAATCACATTTTCAATTTTTACATAAAACAGCACATCTTTGCAATTTGCATTTGATCACTTTTTGTTTTTGATTAACGATACAAAAAGTATATGTATACATTCCACAGAAAAGCGACAGTGCTACCACACTTTATATTTCCCAACAATGTTGAGTTGTTGACTCTGTTGAATTCTTTCCAACACTGGCATGCTACATCATTGAACCACTTTGTCAGTGTGGGCATTCCATCCGTAAAAAAACCAAATCCAAAATATTAATTAACGATATCTGTAAAATATCGAATGACCTAAAAATATTGAACTATCGCCACTATATAAGTGCTGGCATTAATTGCACAGGAGAACCATCAGAAAAAACAGCCAAATCTATCTCAAATTTTTAGTAAGTAATGATAGCTGTAAAGTTTCGAACGCACTCGTAGTTGTAAACTACGACAATAAATAAATATTGAATATCCAAAATTAACGTTCTTGTAACTTAAAACATAAGAAATCGATTTTGTTCTCTTCTAAAAAGTGAATTTACATGCGCATAGCTGTTGAAGTTATATTTTAATTATTTATATTCCTATGTTAAGTCTTCTTTATATATCTTCTGAAGATACATTTATTTTTTAATTTACCATCATATCACATCAAATATAAATGAAAAATCATTAAAATAACTGAAGAAAAATAATCAAATTAAATATTTTGGAAAAACAACAAAGTTCCGTTTTCCCCAAATCAATCCAACATTTTGTTGCAAGTGTTAATATATTTATTTATTTTATTAATAGTTCTGCATAATAGGCGAAATTGATCAAAATCAATAGCTAGTAGATCTATGCATCGACACAGATTTTGTCAATGTTCTTGAAGAACTAAAATTTTTTTGGCGCTTCATTAGTGATGATAAATTTGAAATTATGACATCGATAGCTTTATACAAATTTTTTGCAAAATTAGTGAAACTTGTCAATATAACGACTACAAGAAATAGTATTTTTATGCAAGAGTTTGGAGAATTTTATTAAAACGCATATACAATTTTACATTTTGTCGGTTTTAAAACGTGCGATTTTATGCGGATTGCAGGAGTTTTTTTTGCCATGGAAAGTGTGACCATATACCGATTGTTAAAATATGCAGCAAAAACGCTACTGGGACTTGGAAAAATCAATACAATTCACTTTACATTATTATTGCGAATGGTAAAGTCCGTTTAATAGCTAAATTCTAAGTTTGCACAATTCTCAAAACCTCTCAGAGTTTCCTTAGCGCTGTAAATGTAAATCAAAGCTGTGAATTTAATGCAAATAGTTTAAGCCGTGATTTGTGTATGTAAGTAGACGCATGTGTCTGTATATATATATTATGTATATATGAGTCTGGCCTATGTCTATATATCTAAATATGTATGTTATGTATATTTATTACATATTTTATAAGGTTGTACATATATATAATTAAATAGTACATATATACACATATATATATAGATAAACAGATATACAAATATATATATATATATATATATTTTTGTATATCTGTTTATCTATATAGACATATATATATATATATATATATGTATGTGTATATATGTAATATCTAATTACATATATATACCTTATAAAATAAATATACATATGCGAACATATTCAGCTATAAAGACATAGGCCAGGCTCATATATACATAATATATGTACATATATATAACATATATACAATATAAATAAATATTTTAATTTGCGCATGTATGTATGAGTATCGAATATATACGTACATATGCACATTCTGCGGGCTTTCTTGTGTGTGTACTTGATATCCCGTCGACTATTTTTGTTAAACGGCAATCTGTTTTATTTCAAACGAAATCGAATTATTCATTCGTAATTTACTTACGATTTCACGCACCTTTTGAGATTATATTCAAAATCAAACAAAAATTGAAAAAGTGTAGAGTATTTATTTATACACAGCTGCGGTCAAAATGATAGTAGTGTTCACATATGTTTCGGAAAACAAATATTTCAAATATAGTTAAAACAATATGAAAATTATATTTGAATACAAACTATCAATAGCGACATGCTCATTATCTCTGCGAAGTCTGTTAACCTGTCTCAGCACTCGATGCTGGTAAAGAATTTTTTATAATATATAAAAATGGTTGGCATAAAAACCAGGTCAAGGTATTTGATAATAATACGGGTTTTCATGACTCTCGTTTCGATTGTGATAGTATTTTAAATAATTCCCTTACATTTTTGTCCATTTTGGAGATTTTTAAGACATGACGATTTTCAATGGTGCTATGCTTTCCAAGCCCCATTTTACTATCAAAAAATTAAATTAATAAAAATGAATAAACTCTTCCAAATTTAAGTATTTCAAATACTTTCACCATCACTAATATTATTTTGACCGGGTCGAAATTGTGACACTTAATTATAACAGCCCATAACGTAAGATATCAAAAGGAATAGAAAAAAAAATGGTCACAGGCATCGAAGGTATTTTGAATGAAGCTATTCAAATATTGAGTATTTGAATTGTATGAAGCAGGCACTCCTATTATTTTGACCGCAACTGTATGTGTTTATGCCACGATCCGATTATTTGCTTTTACAAGCACGTATACGTAAACAAAAATTAAACGTTCATTTTAATGTATGTTTGTGCTGTGAACCTGCATATGTTAATACATTTTTTATTATTAGTTTTGCCTACGCACAAAATGGAAAGTTCCAAATTAAATCCACATCGAGCCAAACAAAAAATATTGAAATAAAATATATACATATAAAAAGTGCTGGTAAATGTTGTATTTGCTGAATTAAAACTAATATTTGATCCCACCTAACAAGTGCAGTTATTTTTTATTTTTAACAATGGTTTTCCTTAGGACCTCAAATACTAACTGTTTGTTTGTGCATATATACATATATACCTGTGTGTGTGTGCGTGTGCATATTTTGTGCGACAATCGGAATCAGTGTGACCATTTTCATCTGTTTTGCGGTCTGTTCTATTATTTTGAAATCACTGGAAGAATCAATATGATCAATTAAACAGATAGTTTGTCTATGCACATAAGCTTATACTCATTGACTTGGGAACACTTCGTTTTGATTAGCAGGTCAGGTGTTGCTGTGACTGCTTTTTCGCTATTTCCGTTAATGCTAATTGGAGTTTGATAGTCAAAATTAAAAATTAAATTAAATTTAACATTTTCATTTTACTCGTTCTCTATATATATTTAAAATTTAAAGTCGGACTGTTAGCTTTTGAAACTATCTGTAAATATATGGCCAGCACTTTGCATTCATGTTTTAAAGCTATCTTTATTAAAATTTGAATATATCTATAAATATACTACAGATCACATGATCTAGATTAAATGCAGTGTAAATATATTATTCTGGTCGTTTTTGACTCACGACGGAATTAAATTATTTGAATTTTTAATCTATGTACATAGATTAAATTCATACATACAATTCAGATGTGCTTACAATTATCAGCTGCGAGTTCACCTTTGACTGCGAAAAAATGAATGCTACTTAATATATTTCTAAACAATACAATAAAGAACAATAATCTCCGGCACGCCGAAGATTACAGGCCCTCGAATACTGTATTAATTTATTAATTAAAATGAATGAAAACTTTGATGTTAATTTTTGTCCCATATATTCTATAGTATGACTAACTAGTTGAATCTTTTCATTTTTCAATTCTGCACGGATGTAAAACAATCTGAAACAGTGCCAAAAAGTTTAATCATCAAGATATCAATTCAAAGTTAGATCTATACTCAATTTAATAATAAGCAATTTACTATTATTTTTTAAATATAATTTAAATTCAAAATTTTGCTTCGATATTAACTTAATTTGGTATTATTTGAAGCGTTTCTCATTCGTTTTTTTATTATAGACTCACGAGGGCATCTTTTAAGCGGTTGTTGCTGCTCAAAGTGTCAATAGGATCTGCACGACAAAATACGTATTTTGCTGAATAAATGAGTTTATTTGGAACAAGATTGACGAGTTTTTAGTGAACAACAAAAGTTATATAGCATTAATATGTTAAATTTTTGTGTTTCGTTATTTACTATATATATTGTACGCACATGCTCTATTTCCATTTTTAATGTTTTCCAAAAGTAAATAGCAATTTTTATACGAAAAGACAGTAGAAATGTTTTTGCAATTATTTCTAATTTGTTCTACATTTTATATCAAAGCACACACTACAACTGCAGGTACAAAATACATCTTTGATGCAGAATTCTTATTTGTTTTCATTATTGAGTTTCATACAAAAGTTTTACATCACTTAGGCGTGGAGTATGGCTGCAAGGCGGATTTCTCTCACTTTATTATGAAACGAATGAACCATAGATGGAGCTGGCTTGCAACTCATCGTTGCCATCACCTTTTTTTTTGGCAGATTCTGGCCCAAACACCATTTTGCACATCTTTTCCATGAGCTCATAGGAAAATTGGTATCAACTCATGCATGGCTACACTCAGAAAAAATCGATGTGAATTTTAGTAATTCACCATACTTTGAGCGCTAAGGACAACTGATTTTAATAATCCGAAAGTATATTTCAAAACACAAGGTTGTTCGCTTCTGAATTTCAGTGTACATTTATTTAAAATTTAGATATTTATTTTTATGCGTAGAGCAAAAAGGAACATTAGATTTTATGTTATTCATATCCGTTAATATTTTAAGATTTCTCTTATACATATGCATAACATCTTAGATCTTAGTTTATAAATTCTATATAGCAGTCGTTATTGCAAATTTCATTACTATTTTTATTAAATTTTAGAAAGGTTTTTTCCTAAGAATCAGAATACGTATTTCTACTTTTTAGAAATGAATTTCTTAATAACAAAATATTTCTGAAATACAAAAAAAAGAGTATATTTTTGAGATTTCCAACTTATGGCAAGCCTTTCTAATTTTTAGAAAATGCTTTTCTTATATTTAGAAATTATTTCCATTAACAATCAAAACTTCTTAGTTGTCAGATCGATTTTTTAAATGTTAGCCCAAATATAATTTCAAGATTAATTTGAAAATAAAAAGTAAATAAATTTGGCATTAGTTAGAGTGAAACATTTGACCTGCTTAATTAAGTAATATCAAATACTATAATCATATCTGTAAGGGTATCTCTATATTCTTTGATAATATATATTAATAACTACGTATGCAAAGTATTCAATCAATTTATGTTGCAAACTTGTTTCATTTGTTTTTAATCAACAGGCTGACGTTTGCTATCAACAGAAAGTGTAGCTAGCTAATCTGGGAAGTCGCATATTTTAATTTCTGGGAAATTTAGATGATAAATCTCTTTAAAGAATTAAAAAAAGCTTAAAGTAATGCCACTGTTTGGCAAAAAAGATTCGGGCAAAAAGGCCAAATCTAAAGATTCGAAGGAGTTAAACAAACAGGTGTCAATTGAAGAGAAGTACAACCTCCATGGCCTCCTAGGGACGTGAGTATTTGACATATTCTAAGAACTGATTACAGAAATAAAATGTACTCTTTTCTTTTGCATAGGGGCGCATTTTCCGAAGTGCGCTTAGCCGAAAGTAAAGAATCACCTGGCGATCATTTTGCAGTTAAAATTATCGATAAAAAAGCGCTGAAGGGAAAAGAGGAATCATTGGAAAATGAAATACGTGTTCTTCGAAGGTGAGTTCAATTTATATAAAAATAAATATTTTGCTTCAAAACGAAAATGCGAACGCGCTACAATCTATGTAAGGGTATTAAAAGTGACCCCCACAATCTGAAGTCTGATCTCCATAACACGAAGTTTGGATCGATTTGCAACTGTTATTAAAATACACCTATTTAATTTATTACGAGAATTTCTCAACCCATCGAATTTCGTTACTAAATAATTTAAAGTGCAGCACTTGTTCCCGGGGAGTTATATAATATTTCTCATCAATTACTTTTCAAATTTAGTTTACTTTTGCAATTTTATTTCTGCTTATTTTTGTATCCCAGATAGCTGGATATTAGGGAAAGGCTACTCTTAAGTTGCGAGTTTATGATGAGAAGCATTTTTAGTTGTGAATTTGAGTGTAGAAGCACAGTCTGATCAGGTCTTCTGATGACAGTAATTTGCCTGTCTGCATATTACTTATAAGAAGAAATATGTTTTTCATTTCTTTGTTTCATTTTTAAAATTTTCTTCGTTTAATTTGCTTTCTTTCTATATAGGTTCAGTGCGAATCATTTCGATGGCAACAGTCCGAATGGAACGCGGTGAGTTGTGACCCCGAACCCGTCCTGTTAAAATTAGTCGGCTATATTAAAATGTGTCTTTAAATAGGACCAATCAAGTTTGTAATAAATTTCATCCCGTCCACAGCAACTGTACGTTAGATAGATATTATTTTTTCTTTTTTTTTTTGAGGATCACATTAATTGTCAGCGGTTATATACACTGTACAAATAAGTCGCTTGTGTAGCACGACGATGTGATATAATGTCATTTATATATATATTTATTTTCGTCATTCTCGTTACAGACTAACTCATCCAAATATCGTGCAACTTCTTGAAACGTACGAAGATAAGGCAAAGGTGTACTTGGTTATGGAATTGTATGATTTTTAATTGGCTTCTAGCACTAAACATACAATATTTAGAGATGTTAAATAAACAATAATGTGCGCTGTTATCGCTCTATACAATTATACAGCAAGTACTGTCAAGCTTCAATTTTTAAATTTTCAATTTCAGTCAATTGTTCGACTATCCTTGAAGGGTCCCAAAAAAACACACTTATTATGAAATTTCGATTCTGTTCTTAAACTTAATCCAACAGTTCCTTCAATAACTTACTGTTTTGCAAACAAGTTATAACGTTAAATTTTAGTTAATTTTCATCCGCTACGTTGAGCTTTATAAGCCAAGCTATAAAAATTAATCAACTAGAAGGTAGCTCCGACCTCATAAATAATATTTATAATTTTGCTCAGCATCAAAAAGGATATGGCAATATATTTATGTCTGTATCTATTCTTTCTGCTTAAAACGGAAATAATTAATTAATTTTTGTAAAACAAATTGAAAAGTACATTAAAAACTACATCAGCAATCTTTCTGAACACAGAACCCTAAGCTAACAATAGTAAAAACTATATTTTTCCGCTAATGACTCCCCAAAAAGAGAGTTTGCTGCTTTATGCAAGACCGTTTTTTGTAGATTTAGCACACCCATATTTAGTGTATGTTTAGTGCTTGTGAGATTTCGTAGGATTAACGCGATTATTTCTATGTAGAGTAACTGGCGGAGAATTGTTCGACCGTATAGTGGAGAAGGGATCGTATACCGAGAAAGATGCATCACACTTAATTAGACAAATCTTAGAGGCTGTAGACTATATGCACGAGCAGGGCGTTGTACATAGAGATCTCAAGGTAACAACGTGAACCTTAATGAAATTAATCAATTCTTTATTCTGAATTTGTGATTTGATTTGATACAGCCCGAAAACTTACTATACTATAGTCCGGACGATGAAAGCAAAATCATGATAAGCGATTTTGGTTTATCAAAAATGGAGGATTCGGGGATTATGGCAACGGCATGTGGAACTCCGGGATATGTAGCGCCAGAAGTGCTTGCTCAAAAACCCTATGGAAAGGCCGTTGATGTTTGGAGTATAGGCGTCATTTCCTATATACTCCTTTGTGGTTATCCTCCATTCTACGATGAAAACGACGCTAACTTATTTGCACAAATTCTAAAAGGTATATATAAAATATATATGTATATAATTATCAAAACTGATCGACAAAATGTACAAAAGACCGATCAAAATATTAACCGAATTACTTACATTGTTTCTTTACAACCTTTGCCTCTTATGCTTAAAACATTAAACTAAGCATCCCCTTACATAAAGTAAATACATCTTGCTGATCGTAACTACGAGCCCTATATATGCCTGTTTGTATGTCTGTTTATATGTAAAGAATGTGCATTATTAAAAAATATGTTGCCAAGATGAGAACATTGTGTATAAAAATGAAAATATATATTCTCGCCGTTTAAATATATATTCTCACTATTACAACGTTTGTAGAACAATTATGTATAAATATATATATTACATATAGCTGCTGCCACCTTAAAATCTAACCGATTGTTCTTAAGGAAGCCAAGTATTAGGAGCATTATAGCACGTACATTTAGTAAGTTTGGATATAGATTTTTATACAAGAACTCAACTTTCGATCGATCGTTTCCGCCTGCCTGCAGCGAAAAGACTGGTGTATTGAAACTTATTTCGTGATGTTTACAGACGTGATGCTGATCAAGAATGTATATATGCATAAGGAAACATCTTATTCAATTTATTGACCAAATTATATATGTATATATATATATATTTTTTTTTTGAACAAATAAGTATTTGGAACTTGTATAATTGTAGTATATAGTAAACAGGCCAAAATGTCAACAAGTCAGCTAAATTACATTTTTATCATTTTCAAGTTAAGAGAACATATTTCGATAACTGGCTCAGTCTAATCCGACTACTTTAGCAATGATTTGTCAAAGGTTCTTACACGATTAATAATATAAAACTGTCCTAGACCCATTCACCATATAATATTTTATTTTCAGGTGAATTTGAGTTCGATTCACCATATTGGGACGAGATTAGCGAGTCGGCCAAGCAATTCATCAAAAACTTAATGTGTGTTACTGTAGAAAAGCGCTATACTTGTAAGCAAGCATTGGGACATCCTTGGTAAGTAATAACGATCGATTCCATTTGTGATTTATAAAAAAAATGTATTAAAAACTTTTTGTAGGATATCTGGAAATGAGGCAAGCAGCAAAAACATTCATGGCACTGTATCGGAGCAGCTTAAGAAAAACTTTGCAAAGTCACGATGGAAGGTATGAATTCGGCCCAAAAAATAATGCTTCTTGCGATTAATGTTCATCGCTATTTTATAGCAAGCGTATTACGCGGCGACAGTTATCCGGCAAATGCAGCGAATGGCGCTTAGCAGCAACAGTAGCTCGACGGCTGATGGAACAACCTCTGCTAATCTATCGTCGGACAATGGTAATGGCCAAGTCTCTGTTACAGTTAAACCTGCATCTACCAGACCCATTGAGCCTGCTTCGGGCACGGAGTCAACATCCGACACTACAATGACGGATTCAGCACAACCTGTGAGCCCGCGCAACGACATTAAAAATCACCAAAGAATCTCGCCAAATAGTAGTTTCAGCAGCAGCCAAGCCAACTAGGTATATCCTAAACACATAGTTGAATAATTTTATGAACGGCATAAGTACTGGCCAAAAAAAAAGAAAACTAAACACACATAGTCCATGAATATATATATAAAAGATGTGCACTTGGATGGCGCGGTCTATAGCTTTTGCAAAAGTGCGGAATTCTATTTTCTTATTGCGTAACGAAACGTTGCAATTCGATATATACATATTTATATATATAAGTAACGTCGAGTATATTAAAAAGCATGTCGCGTTGACGCCATTTAGCCACGCCTATAACATTTATAAACATTTTAAGCCAATCTCGCGGGAACTTTACACATATTATAAATAAATACTTTTTTATTTTATTTAACTTTTATATAAGCCGTAGTTAATTGAAAATCCGGATCAATTTGTAAACTTGTTTGCTGTAGTTATATAAATTTCTATATTTTTCATGGTAATTATTAAAATTTAATATTTTATTTAAATAATTATTTTAACAGGTTTCCCGCACTTTTGATCTTAGTATGTTCTTAAGAAAATAAGCGCTTTATTTATTACGTTTTGCCTGCAAAAATTAACAACATCAACAGCATAGCGACAGCAATAAAAAATGGCATTTCTATTGATTATGAGTAAAAAAAGAGACACAAAAGAAACGGATATCTTCATCAAGCCGAAGATTGCATACCCTCGCAGATCAGAGTCCATCTGCAGATATCCAATTCAATTTCAACTTAAAGAGCAAGTTTACATATAGTTTTTTGATATATTTTGGATATCTTGCTTAATAAAAGAGAGTCTAGTTTGACTGGAGCTCCTCTGACGACCGATTATATCCATATCAGCTATATACTGATCTGACCCTGCAGTTAAAAAATTATACATTGCAAGTTTTATCAAACAAAGATACGCACATAACTATTTCGACTCGGCTAATTAGCTGATCACAAAATATTTATAATTTATTACTTAGACAAAAATTTATAAAATTCATTGCAAGGGTAAAAAATCCGAATTATGCTGTCGGCTGCACAGCAACAACCCTTAATACCGAAGCTGAGCTAAGTTGTGTGCTTTGCTAATGAATACAAAAATACGCACACGGACAGCAAATGGCTGTGCTTTTGTGCATTTGTATTTGGCTTTTACTAGCAAGCCAAATTCATTGTTGTGTTACGGTGAAGAAATCTTTGCAAATGAAAAAATTATACATTATTATTATTACATATGGGGATGTAAGGAGATAAATCGGTTTTGTGCAATTATAAAAACTCGAAAAGTTAAACAAGACTAAAATGATGATTTGACAAATTCTCAGCAAAAGCAAATATTAAGCCAATACTTCAGCACAAATTAACAATCAAAATACATATTAAAAACTTTAACCTTAATAACAAGTAAGATTGATCTAGACGATAGAGTTCGACTGGCAGATACCCTGAACCCAGTTGTTAAATATATTAAATCCATTAAAAAACAGGTTCACGTTATATTGCCAACTTTCTCTTTAAAAGTCTTTGCACACTAAAGAGTTTTATCTTCTTCAAGGATAAAAAAGGAGAAAATTAATGCAAGCAATATTTTCCCAACCCAGAACTAAAATCATGACTATAACTTGTGTGTTTTACACGATCTTGGTGAAGTTGTTACTGCTCCGTCAAGGCATATTATGGAAGGCCTTACAACTAAAAATTCTATACAAATGGGGGAGTTATGTATGAAATAAAATTCAATTTATCTACGCGTTGTATATATATATATATTTCTACTTCAACGCTTTTGCAGCTTTTCAAACAAAGGTTATGAAATGAAGTTGTAAATTTTTACATAATCAAGAAAGAAGCACGCCAAAGATTACATACCCTTGTAGGAGTTAATTTCCCTACATCTAAATTTTAATCCGTGTTTCGAAATATTATGTTTTTTGTTATTTATTTTTATTATTCGATGGAAAAAAAAAGCTTTTTAAAACTAATTTAATTTAGATATAATTCTCTACCTGATTTGAAGTCACTAAATAACATTTGTGAAGTTTTACTGTACCAGAG
Organism: Drosophila atroscutellata; assembly: GCA_035041605.1. Taxonomy (NCBI): domain Eukaryota; kingdom Metazoa; phylum Arthropoda; class Insecta; order Diptera; family Drosophilidae; genus Drosophila; species Drosophila atroscutellata. The sequence continues at coordinate 1,067,819 of JAWNLA010000099.1, read as the reverse complement.
AGATTGACATGTATGTTTACGTCTAGCCTAAATCTTAAGTATTTCGATCGATTGTTTCAATGCTATCTATATGATATAGCGGTCCACACCGAACGCCTAGGCGTCGAGCCGGCTAAGCTACAAATATAAATAGACGGATTCATGACAAGTTTTATTATCTTAATGATAAGGATGGAGTATAAATAATGTAAAAAATTAATGGATATCGACTTATGCTGCTGATCAAGAATGAATACATATACTATGTGGGGTCGAAGAAGTCTCTTCTTTACACTTATAATCAAGAGCATTGAAACTAAAGCGAGGTAGATGATATGTGAAGTTGATATTTTTCCAAACTGTTTGAAATACAATATTATTATAACTGGTGAGTTTGGTTCAAACATCTTGTAAGACCAGAAAAATATATTCTAATAATAATAATAGAAAAATTACATACAACATACTCTGTAAAGCTATCGGATCTTTATGATTCACTAGACATTAACATCGGTTAATAATTCGATGCCAAATTTTAGGAATACATTTTCAGTCTTTGAGAGGCATATTTCGACCGATTTTCCTATTTTTATATTAAATTTTAAACATTAATTGTCTTTGATTTTGATTTTTATTTAATAATAAAAATAATAAAATGATTACCATATGATTTCGATTGTTATGGCTAATTTTTTTAATATCATTTTAAAAACAAGACATTTCATCATTTACGAAATTATCTTCACAATTATAGGCTAGCTATATTGATACTGAATTTAATAAAACCGATATAATGTCAAATAACACTCAAAGCTGGTGAGTTTTTCTTTCTTTTTTCTTGTTCGATATGTTCGATAGTTCCTATGTCAGAAAAGGTATTCAGCAGGCAGGGGTCGGTCGGTTTTGTTTTCAATGTGAATAAGCAAAAGTACATATAAGAATCCTCTATTCGACTAAGCAAATGTCCTTTACACTCATAAATCGTACATAGCTTATTAACTATCAAATATACGGCTTATACACAAAATTCATAATTGCACTGCGATGTTTTCATTTAGATTGTCGTGGTATTCTCTTCAATGATCATGCTTGTGTAAATATCGGATAAGTTTTTTAAATTTGTATAAAATTATTTATGTTGTGCCAAGTTGTCACAGAGTTTTGGTCTAATATTATGACACTTACTGCTTTCGGTAATCGATATCATTCAGCTGACCTCAATTATTTAAGTAATTTCGCAGTTTATTTTAACTCTAGATAAATTTATGGCTTAACCAACTATTTTTATATCCAAAAAAAAAAATCTGAATTTAATTTTTATTAATATAATATTAACATTAATAGAGTTATATATGCACACAAGCATTATTTGCTTATAATGTTTGTATGCTGGGTCAGCCTATTAGGAGGAAACTTCAGAGATTTTGCAATACGATATTATTAAAAAATTAAAATGAATAAGTATCTTACTCTACATTTAATTAGATATTAGAATATATGAGAAAATACTTACTAAAAAAACAACCGCAATAACACTTATTATGTACATACGGAGACCAAATAGCAAACAATTTTTAATTTAATATACTCGTATTTCCGCAAGAGCAACACATTTAAAATTAAATTTCTCTTTGATATAAAATACAATTACAACAGAGATACCCAAGTTATAAGAAAAAAACCATGTTACAACGCTTATGTTTTTATTCGTATATAACACCTTATTATATAAATAATATTATTACTTTAGTACTTCTATCTACTCTTTGAAAAGTAAAATTAAAAACTTCTGTTGAAATATGCCATGTATCCAAAACTCTGATTGTTATAATCAGAGTTGGGTTTTTAATTGTCAAAATGATCACTTCTTTTTGTTTCGCTTCTTCTTTTTGTCTGATCCACTGCCTTTTTTTTTTGTTATACAAACGCGACAGAACCAATCCTCATTGTCGTTGGGAGCCACATGAATGCCCACACAAGTCCTAAATCATGAGATCATTATCATTGATTACTCTCATTATTGAAAATTAAGCACTGACTTACCAATGATACCATGCATCACAGCCATCGCAACCGATCATTGCCGAGCCGTCGTCAACTTTGCCACACGCCGGACAAATCCAGATGCGATAGCCCTCGGCATCAACATATGAAGATGGCCTAATTAATTCGGGACTTGTGGGCAATGTTTGTGCGCCTTCGGCAGATGCCATTGTAGGTATCGATACTGCTGACATTTTTGGCATCTGTTTTGCCGGGTGCATTAGTTGTTGTGGCAGCAAAACCGAACTGGCCGATAATGTGGCAGAAGCAGCGCTACCAGAACTGGGTATCCAGCTACTTGAATGAGCATTCAATCCAGTTGACTGCATACCTAACATCGACATTGGCATTGGCTGCGTACTACTAATAGGCGCGAAAACGGAAGGGGGGCATGGGGCCGCGGCTGATAGGTTCATTGTTATGGTTTCACCTAAAATGAAGAGAGTGGTTAATGAATGAAAACATCAAGTATCATCAGGTAACATTTAAAGATCATACATTGTTTAGGCTTGGGGGGTCCGGTAACAAGTGGTGAAAATCGAGCTAATTCGGGGGATTGTTCCTTTTTAGTCTGGGTCGTCGATGTCTGAAGCGTCGTGGTCGGTTCTGTTGTAATTGCTATATGATCATGATCACCTTCAAATGGGGCAGCCGTGGGTGTTGACTTTCCACTGAGCTTAAGCGTTAGTTTCGGCACCTGATTTGGTGAAAGATCTAGCTTTGGCGACACTATCAAGTGCGGCATTATTGCCTGCGACTTATTTGGCGGAATATGGTCTGCAGCAACTCCGGCTTCGATGGAAACGGGAGGAGGAAGGTTTTTTGCTTGATCTGTGCTTCCACTTAGATTTTCTGTAGAAATTTGTAACCCGTCTGGTGTCACCTGCAAATTGAATGTTTGTAAAATAAGTAAATCGTCAAAAACGATGCGCAAATATATATTCAATATATATGTCATACTACTGCTTAGTGGTCATACATAGAATATTACTTTCTTTACACAATATCATTAAAAGAATTCGTGAAATTGAACATGCACACTGCTCTTGAGGCTTATACTGCAACCCACACATGAATTTAAGATCTCTTTAGGGACTTCTGTTTCTGTGGATTATGAAGATACAAATTTATAGATTCTCGGAAAACGGATCAATTTTTATTATTATTATTATTTCTTCAGGTAATATGTGTATGCTAAAATGAATATGTATTCTAAGCTTTATTTCAGTCCCCAGCTTATTTCCGCATACTGACAGGATATATATATTATAGATGTTATCTTCTGCCCGTTACTATGTTTTTGATCTATGCAAGGCGTAAAAATTTGTAATGCTTACCTGTTTTTCTTTCTTCTTATCCTTTTTGGGCTTTTTATCTTGGATTTTGGATCTCTCAATATTGAGTAGAAGCTTTTCTTCACTTTTCTCCTTGCTTCTCGTCTTATCTTTTTTGTCTTTTTTCTTTTTGATTTTGCCATCCTTTGGCTTTTTAATCTTCTTATGCAGCTTGTGCAGCTTCAGTTCACTCATCTGCACATTGTTTGTGGGTGTTATCGTAATATCATCATAATTCACAGAACCGACAAAATTACTCATAAAACTCTGAACTTCAGCTTGAGGTGCCGCACTACTCGACATGGCACCAGATGTGGCACCTGCCGTCAGACTTGTGGCAGGAACAGTCAGTGAGGAGTACGCCAAGCCACTATCCACGCGAGACAAGGGAATCAAATCGGCACCGCCCGCAAGGCTAAATTTGTCACTGCTCATGAAATTAATGTTAAACGGTGATGTGTGTGTGGTGTGCGGCGGGTGTGTATGTGACTGTGGGTGTGGTGATGCAGCAGCAATTGCCAAAATGTTGCTATCAGATTGATTCAGTTTTATGACACCTGCTTTGGCATCTTTCTTCAATTGCTTCGAGTCGGAAATGGGTGAATTTATCATCTGATTGGCATTTAGCAAAGATGAATGCACACTTTCATTGTGCTGACGTAGTCCGGAATTCGATAGATTTGAGGGTTGAATTAGGTTAGACTTTAGTCCATGCACATATGGAAAGGCGCTGAGTTGATTATTGTCTTTAGACAGCGACTTGGATTCGTCGTCATCGTCCGAATCATCCGACACCTCAATGGGATCCCCCAAATTTCCAGTAGCAGCTGAGATTGATTTAATTGTTTTCGTAGATCTTGAACCCTGGTTAGTGGATGCATCATCATTGCCCGAAAGTTCAGCTCCCTGACTGGTCAACGGTATAAAGCCCAAAATGGATGAACTGTGTTCAGTGTCTTTGCCACTGCATTCATTGCTTGGCTTTTGGTCAAACGCAAACCGTTCCGGCGACCTAGTTTTGTTGGTGTCAATTAGCGCGTTGGGTAATTTCATAGAGTCTGGCACCAAGGGTGCCACATTGCAATAACTTCGCTCCAAATGTGCATCGCTATGAGGCAAGAGACCATAAAGTGTGGACTTATCTGCGTTGAAAGAAATATTTTATTAAATTGAAAATACTCAAAATTTAATATTTATTTTACTCACCATCTTTCTCGATATTCGCTTGTTGGTGACCAATGTTGGTATTCGCAAAGGACATGAATGTGTGAGGCATAATCATATTGGGGCCCGTAACTTTTTTATTGAATCCGGTTAAAGTGGTTGGTGCAAAAATAGCTGGACCCGAGGGTATCAGGCCGGGACGTGGCGGGAAATGCAGAAGCGGCAGCATTGGCATCAAATTTGGCTGATTACCAGCGTACAATGTACTGGACTTGGGTAGATTTGATGGCCCCGAGCCGGTCACATACCCGAGAGCGTGATTCGTTATTGCATCTGTCAAGTCAGCAGATGAAATTTGCACTTTACCAGGCTTTGCTTGTAGCGATGAATTTTTAGCATTTTTATCGGAGTCCATGAAGGCAAGTTTCTTGTTGAAATCTCCCATATTTGTATGTTGAACACTGTCAACGTGATTCAGTTGATATTTTGATTTGCCCTTTTTTCGTTCCTTTTTCTCCTTGGTTTTCTGCAACTTTAAATTCTCTGTGTTTGCTTCGTTGCTAACTTCGCTAGCTGCAGTTATATCACCCATAAAGAGAACATTATTAGTAAAATGAGAGCCACTTTTAAATTGATCGACGCTGCTTAAATTAAGTGGTTCCATGGGCAATGGTACAGTTGGAAATATTGTTGGATTTTTGTTCATAGGTGTTTCCGGTGTATAGTTAAAAACTGGATTTAACTTGGTCGATTTCATTGTTTTTGGCGATTGCTGAATCGATGTTGATGATGCTGCGATGCTCGTCGGTGCATGAAATCGAACTTGATTTTTACCACCTGGTTTGCGACCGCGTTTTTTCGGCTTGTTCACGTCAAGAGCCAACAGATTCCCAGCTGTTACTGTTGAAGTCGGGTCTGAGAGACCGCCAAAGGAATCGTATGTGGAGATATTACTCATGGACATGCTGAAATTATGCTGTACACTTTCAGTGGCACTCAAGGCGGGCGCCGGTGTTATTGTTGTGCCCGATGGCAGATTAATCAGTGGCGAACTATTGCCGGCACTCTCGAACATTGTTTTGGCAACATTCAATGGATTTAGCGCTTTCGGCTTGGAGATTTTCTTGAATATATTTAATTTGTTGCGATCGGGTTCATTCGCAAGTTTGATTTCGTCGGAAAGAGTATCTGGATTCGTCGCAGAGCCCGTATTCGAAATATCTTTGACGGGCACCACAAAATCGTTTGAAATTGAATCTGTTTTTTCCACGTTTAGCGTGGATCCAAGTAAACCACCAACGAAACCGAGCACATTCTCGGTCACATTGGTAGGCACCAAGGGCTGTGGTTGCGTCGTCAAAGGCACCAAAGCTGGAGCCGGATCTATGCTGGCCACAGAAACCAATGGGATTGCGTTGGGTAAAACTCCTGGCAGCTTGGACACCGATTGCAGTTGTTGTCGCTGCTGTTTTTGGGATTTCAATTGTTTTTGGCGTTGCTTTGTTTGCTTCTTTAATAGTTTTTCCAGTTGCAGCCGCTCCGCAGATCCGTCCGGCAATGCGGACAACATGCCACGATTTAGATTTTTAATGGACTTCTGTATATTGTTGCCGCCATCCATTTGATTTTTAGACAATTTCTGATAGATCTTTAAGGCTTTGCGGTGCGCTTTCTCTTGTGCCTTATTGGTGTTTAGTTCTCCGGCTGGATCAATTGCCTGAGCACCCAATAATTTCTTCTTTTTGCTCTTCTTGGCTGTCTTTGTGTTTGCTGGTGGCACAACTGGAACGGATGTTGCACCTGTACCCAAAACCATATTTACCTCAATACTCTCGCTAGCTGTTACTGCTTGTTGGCATTGGGCAACTCCTTGCTCTGCCGTACGTGATTTCGTCTCCGAGAGAGCAATTCTTTTTGCAATTGATACCTCAATGGTTTCAGTGAAAAGATGTTTGGGCTCATCGGGTATTTTAGGTGGCGGTGACACGGGTGGTGCATCCAGTCCCTTGAACTTGCCTAAAAAATATATAGAGATTTAAGTACGCAAGAAGTATATGCGAGAATCATTGTGGATTAATATTAAAAATTCTCCAAGTAAAGGTGGATATCATAAATTTATTGTTAAAGATAACTCTTTAGATATATATGGTTATTGGTATAAACTCTCGCTCGGATGATGCAACCTTTTTCTTCATAATCATTCATTAGAACACAAACTGATGAAGGTTGTCATTAACGTAACTTTTAAATTTGGTGAATCTTTATAAAGATTTTCGTAATTTGTGGGGGTGGTGATATTGATTATTGGACTCTACCACAACAAGTTACAAACAAATAGCGATTTTTTTACACTCATCGACATTCTAGAATTAAATCTGGGTATGTAAAGGAAATTATCCTAATACGATAAACTGTCCTGCAAAGCAATTCATGAATATAAGAAAATTGTTATACCTAATCTGAATGTAACCTAGAAATTGAAAAAGGTGTAAAGACAATAACTTGTGAATTTAAAAAAAAAAATTTAATATCATGTCGAAATTCAATATATTAATTTGTAAGTATGGCAATATTGGTTCTTAATGAGAATCAGAAGTACAGTCAAATTGTTTGCAACTTTTCGTTTTCGTCATTTCGTCCATATTAAGCTAGACAGTAAAATAGGTTCCGAGTTGTATAAAATTGAGAAAACATTAATATTCTATTGATTTAGTTTTGATTTGATTTTAGACATGCTACATCATTTTTTTTTAAATTCATAATTTGTCATCACAGCTTTTTAAATAGATATTGCTAAATATAAACAATTCATAATTAAAGCTTCTCTTACCAATAATATCGGGCACGAAGGATTCCGGTAGTTTTCCCTCGATTGCTGGGGAAATAAAGCCGCCCGTCGTCATAACGACACTACTGATTTCTCGAATCGCATGCCCGTCGTGATCAAAGTTATCTCTGGATGAGGAATTCAGCGTCAGTGGTAAATCGCTCTGACCACACCACTTGGGCATGCCAATGTCCGTTTTTAAATCCGGCAGTAATTTATGTGCTGTTTTGTGGCCTGACTCCAGTGTCGATGTTGGAATCTGTTCGTGATCAGACTTCTCAACTAATCCAGTGGAGGCGACTGCAGCAGTTGGCTCTGTAGGTAGCATTGGCGGCAAATACTCGAATATGTGAACGGGTCTTGTCAGCGTCTCAACACTGCCAGGTTTCAGGAAATTCAAATTTGAACTTCTTTTTACGGGATAAATGGGCACATCCCGCACAAAAGGAATCGGCTCCACATTCCCAATATAGTCTAATAATTCGTTCACGTTTATGTTGAGATTCCTTAGGCTCAAAAGTGCATCCTTCAAATTCAGCTCAACGCGGTTTGCTACCAAACAAAAAAAAAAAAAATAAAATAAATCTATATAATTAGTTTCGTGCGACTCATAAAAAAAAACACACATAATTAAGATGATTTGTTTATATATGTATATGGGTTGTTTTATTTTTTTATTATTCAATGGAGTATATTTAATAAAATATGAATTACTACCCTTGTAGACGGAATTCTAATTGTGTCCGATTTTGTTCATACTATCTTGATGAAACTTGATTTGAGACGACCAGATCGGACTACTATTTTTTATAGCTGACATCGTACGAAAGTTTGGACTTTTTTATTTTTACAAAGATAAGACTAAACTCACAAGATATAAGCGTTATTAAGTTAATCACAATTAACAAATAAAGAAAATCATCGAACAATCGGTCGGAATATTCAGTTTTTTGGATCGAGATTGGCATATACATAACTTATATAAGCCGACACAGAAAAATACATGAGTAGAAATAATTAAATTAAATATTAGAATTAAAATTTAATATTTAACCTTAAAAAAATAACAAATATTTATAAGAATTTTTGCAGATGAAATATAATTTTTTTAGTGTAATATATTTTTGGCGTGGCCAAGATGGCATTATTCATTCTAATGCAATAAAATACATAATAATAAAATACTTTTTTTGCAAAAGAATTGCGAAAATACCAATTTTTCCGTGTCCAAACACGTTCTTGACAGTATACAATTTTCTTGAAAACGAAATTCTGACTCAAATTTAATGTCAGATTATTATTTCGTGCATGACGTGAGAAAAAAATCGGTCACGCGGCCGTCTCTAGTCTCAATGTCCATGCAATGCAATCAAATATTTATGAGTTAGTAAGAAGCCTTTTGCTAAGAGAAATTGTGAACAACTCACAAAAACCCAAAAGCGGTAAAGAAGAGAATAAATTGTGAAGTAAATAAACAGATAAATATAACATATTTACCGTGCTCGGCTTGGCTGTGTAAATCGCGGGCGAGTTCTTGGATAAAACGCTGCAGAATGTCCTCTAGCAGTTCCAGGGGTGCACTCTGAGTGCTGTTGTATCCAATTGTTTGAGCAATTTGGGCTATAACAATGCCCAATATGTCTGAAGAATATTTTTCTGCCATCATCGACGAGCTTGTTTTCATCATATATTTATTTTGTTAATAGCTATGTGTTTTTAGTGTTGAGTAACGCCCATATTGCAGCAAAGTAAAAGAATTGTCTTACCCCCACAATTTATCGGTCGGCAATCGGTAATTAGTACAGATATTCCCTTTACTTCCCAAGACTTCTTTAGGTTTACGGGCTCATTATAAAACTATGAGCAATCGTATACGATTATTTTTATTTGTTCAGATATTCATTACATCGAGAGTAGACCCTATTTTAGTGGTATTGAAAAGAATACGATCAGACCGTCCAGGGAGATTTTTTAGACTTGTTGCCAAATTAGCAACATAAAAATTGCAACAAATGTAAAGAAAGCACATGTAACATGAATGAGCATCATATATCATATTCATATACATTCTAATTGATTATTTAGTTCAGTAAAAAGCAAAAAAAATAACGAAGTAAAGTGCGAATCAGCTCAAAGTTGATCTGGGGCAACTATAATAATAGCCTAATAAAATCAGTTAACAGAAACATTTAATAATGATTTACTTTGTATTTTCGATCATTTGTGAATAACACACAGCTGACAGAAGGTGTGACCTTACATAAAAAATACCAAATTCGCTTTCTCATAAGTAATTCACACATAGCGACATCTGGTGGGACGCAAGGTAATATTTATAATATGTGAAACTCTTTACAGAAAAATAAATTTGCAATTACAATTTAAATGATTGAAAATAACCCTTAATCTGTAGACATTTTTTAATTTTATTACTGAAAACGAGTTTTTTAAATGATAAGAATGAAAAAGTGCATAATAATAAAAACGGGAAGACAATAATGAGCCCTGAAATTAGTAAAACATAAAAATCCATGTTGAATAACTTCTAATTTTATTTGAATATACTTTTTATGACATGGATTAAAGAAGGATCGGTAAAGAACTCACCCGTGGTTAAAACACGTTATTACATTAACACATCTTTTAGAGCAGCAACTAAAGTCTTATGAAATGTATTTTAAAATATTCTGATTAGGGCAGAAAAGAAAATCAAAACGATGGGTTATTTTCACTACTCCAAATAATGGTCTGAATGTGCTGCTATATATTATAGGAATATCTCTGTATAGTACATAACAAGCTGTTAGAATTAACATTACACTTTATTGAGGTTAATTTGTTCTATTACAATATTGATAATTGATTATTTACAGTCAAGCGAATAACTCTTGTGCTAATTAATTTATGTTCTATATAAACTTTTTGGACAGAAAAAGTTGACAAAAAAAACTTAATTTTAACAGACAAGTTCCGTTATTTTTTTTTAATTGCAAACTAAGTCTCTTATGCAGTACACTATAACAAACACAAAAATATGGCTTCTATTACGTAAGGGGGTTTTTATAGCTTCTCATAATGAACACTAACCTCAAGACAAAAGCGAAGTTAGATGCAAAAATAAATAAAAGCTAACTCTGACTGAAGTGTTTTTTTTTTTTGGGTATGTGCAAAAGTTTTTTGAGAACAAATTAGAGTATACATTAAATAATTAATGTGTTTTTGTAAATGAGCTATCTAAGGCTACATTCGAATATGCTAGAGCGTTGCATTTGTTTATTTAATTTTTATATGGCATTACAAATGTACAATAATTCATATATATTTATGTATATACACTCAGCAGTGTGCCGAATGTGAATCCAGCATTTGTATATTATATTGTATAAAGATAGATTATACAATATATTGTCCAAATATACAATAAACTTCAGAGCAAATATACAATAAACTTCAGAGCGACTGAATACATTCAAATACGCAATTTCTTGAATAAGCCCATTCGATCATTTTCATAATAAATTAATTAATATAAATACGAGTAAGTTCATTTATATATATATATATGTATTTATATTTCGGTCCATTACCATGCATTGAGACTATTGCTTTCCATATATTTTTTTTTATAAGCTTTTCAATTATTCTAAATTATGCCGGTAGCGACGAAGGCGTGCACTATTTTCTATCTTGGGATCACCCGGTGGCGGCGAAATATCATTTCGTAATGAAGGCTCGAGTGCATTTTGTTTCCGTGCTGTGTTATTTGTGTCCTCGGTTCGGGTTATTGATAGTTGTTGAAGATGGACTGCTGTCGAGGGATTAATTGCTGTTGCCTTGCACAATCGACTGCGAAAGCCGCTATTGTCCTCAACCAATTCCTTATCATCATTATCGCTAATCTCTGCCTGAGATTGATCATCGAAATTGCCCAGCATTGTTAAAGGAATTTCACGAGTTCTGTAATTATCACAAATTAGTATAATTTTTGAGTAATGATCAAACAGCTTCCAACGTACCTATTGGAGATACGAGTTTGTGGTCGTTGAAATCTTAGATTTAGTTGTGTGGGATCAGTTACGTACTTTCCTTCCGTAGACTCACGACGACGTCGCAAACCTATAATAGAGCTACATATTAAACTTGAAATTCAAATACGAGGATATACAAATTTTTTGGGACAGAAGGGACTTAAAATTTCAATTAGCATATTAAAAGAAATGGTTTTTTTTTTAACCAAACCCAAACACAAAAAGACCCATAGTTCACACGAACTTGAAACATACCTGGTGTTAAGTCCATGATATTGGGAGAATTTTGAAGTGCACTTGAATAATGGTGACTTCGGGTTGGGCTATTTGTTGTATCTAAAATGGGTGTCGGCGTATGCAGAGCCTGAATACCAATTTGGGAAGACCCAGCTTGCCCAGCATGCCCAGTTGGGTTGGTCGGGTTGTTGTCCACACCCGCCCAAGAAGCACACTTCGATTGACGCACATTGTAAGTGAGCACAGGTATCTTGCTGGGTGCACACAATGATAGATCAGGTCCACCACCGTCAGTAACATCAGCTCCCACACGTCTCGTGACGTTTTGTGTATGTGATTCATCATTGGATTTACTCTGGGAGTGTGGGGATGCAATCGGGCTCTCACCATTCTTGCCATTCAATTTGACAGACTGAACTCGGCAGGAGCTAAACTCGTTCCCGGGTGCAGTCAATTCTTTGGCTAAAGGTGTATTACAATTGGCCGTTGCATTTGTTAAGGAAGATATATTTGTCCCAATTTCTATGTCATCACAGTTAACTGACTTCTTATCATTCGAATCTGAAGTTTGCCTATCACCAGATGTTTCATTGTTGGAAAGTTTGCATGTGTTCTTCATTATTTTACTACTTGTGGCTGCCAATGCATCGTAGTAAACCGACTCGTCCATGTGCGAGTTTTCTGAAAAAAGAGGAATAAGTTTTTATAATCGCGTAAAGCGAGCGTTGATAAGCCAATTTAAGGTTCTGTTCCGTATAGAGAGCTACCCCTTACTTCTTCCCACTTTCTCTTAATTTTACTTCAAATAATTCCTTCAACTACTCTATAATGATAACGGTAGAATGTTATTTTACTAATCATACTAGTGGATTTTATGAACCATTTTTCACTCAATTACGCATAGAAATTTCTTAAATATTTCTAATTTTTTTTTTAAATTTAAATTAATTTAATTTATTTTCTCCTTTTTGTACTTTATTGTGCCGTGTTATTATAGCAAATAAAAAATAAATAAAAATTCATTGTATTTTATTTTGGTATGATTGGCAAGAAGTGCTGAATCATTTTGCATTTAAATACGCCCAGAAATCTTGTAAACTATTCTTAAATTTAAATTTAAATATTACATTTTATTTGTAATTTAATTTATATTTACTTATAGTATTTTTTCAGTGCAAATAAATAATTAATTAATAATTAATAAATATATATGTAGGACTGATTATGTCTCGTTTTTTAATATTATGACAATGGCTATAAGTAGTATGAAGTATGACTATTAGATTTACAAAGCAAAGTACGACTTTATAATACAACGACTATTTCGACGACGTACCGACAACTGCACAACGAATTCTTGCTAACGCTCCACTTAAACTCGACTCACATGTTCTGCTGTTCGTCGTTTGAGTTCTGATTTTCTACAACTGTTGGATTTATATATAATTTGATTTATATAAAAGGTAAGAGGCCTAGCAAGCGCAACCCACTCAATTTTTACATTAGACATGTTATGATTTGATTTTGGTTTAAATATTTACATTGATTGCCCCAATGTTTTAATCACTAAAGTAAGTAAGTCTATAATAATCTATGAGTGCGTATGCATCATACACTTTATTCCACTCAAACTCCTCGTTTCATTTATATATATACTGAATGGGTTTTATCTTGCAGCAAATATTGGACAATTTAACATTTTTTCTCCCTAAACTCTATCAAATATTTATATTTTTTTCATAAATTAAACATTAAGTATATTTACCTTTAGAAATGACACGAATTTCAAGTCGCCCACTCACACAACCGTCGTTCGGCTGCATTTCCGCATCGACGAAATTGGCCACTCTGTTTCCCGATTGATGAGATAGCAACTCTGGTGTTATTGCATCTGAAAACGGCTGCATTATGGGCAAGTTGCTCCGCTGACAGAATGTTGTCTTAACACACCAGGGTACGGCTGCGGCAGAAGTATCCGGCGGATTCGCTTTAGCATCCTCTCGACCTTGTGGCGGCTTCTCATCAAAGATATCGATGAGACACACATTGGGCAGACTATTGCGATGCTTGTACATGGCCTGACTCTCGTTTGAGTGGCTCGAAAGGATGTCGCCAGGAGTAGCGGCAGCAGCAGCAGCTTGAGGAGGATCCCGCAACGGCATTGTTGGTATTATGGCCGTCGCCGTCGCCTTTTGATTAGATATTGGAGCGATTTCGGAACAAGAGTCACGAACGCAAACGTTTCTCGCGATATCCATGCGATATACCTTAATCAAGTCACAGGTGACAAGTCACAAGGAATACAATTATTATTGTGAGCTCTCTATTAAATCGTTTTTTTTTAATATGATCTGTATGCTTAGTATATGCTATGGCAGAATGTCGGGACTTATTTTAAATTAATCGCTTAATTTAAATGCTTAAAATGTCCCGTAGTTATAAGTTTTAAGTTGTTTCGAGCACGAGTATTCCACACTTTAATACATAAATAAACGGAATAAAGAAAACTTAAAAAAAGTAAAACCATGCATGTTATTTGATACACAAATATTGAACTTTATGAATTTGAAATGCATAGATATACAGCTATGTTAAATACACTCTTAGACAACAAAATTAAAGTGATTACAAGTGGAATGGAATAATTTCTCAAATATACTTACAGTGTCATCAAAGGCTGCTTGCTGAACAGCAGGTGGCTCTAAGTCTTTACGTAATACATTACCCATTGCCGGTTCGGACCAGCAGTGTGGTATGGACATTTGTAAGGTCTCATAATTCTCGATTCCAGCTATATTAAGCGTATATCTATTGGCAGTTGGGAAATTATTATACACTGTTTTTTCTATTATGTACATCAATTGAACTTAAGTTAGTTAGAAGATTGTGTGTGTGTGGGAGATGTTAAAAATTTTAATTATATCGTAAATAAATTATCCGTAAGTTTCTTCGATTTTCAAATTCCATTAACTGCACACTGATTTTTGTAGTCTAACAAATAGTATATTTAATTTGTTTCTTTCTTTATATTATTTTATTTGTTGTCGAGTTTCCGCGCATTTGTAAGTATATTTTTTTATAATTGTTAATATTTTGGGAGGCTTTTTCTGACATTTTATTAATAATTACTTGGTTCCTTTAAATAGATTTCTCATAAAAAAATTCAAACTTGCTGTCTAACTAATGGAACGAAAATTGTCTGAATTTTTGCTATACTTTGATACTGATGGTATCATATTAAATTGGTTTTGTCTTTTGTCCTTCTCTAAGATAGAGACCTGAAACTGGTGTGTGCCCGCGTCAGACAAAGTGTTAAGTCATACTACTTCTAAAAAATCCTAGGAGCCGTTAAATTTGGTAGCCGCCTTTAAAAACCAACTTTATAGCCACGGCCACAACTGCGCCCATAATCGCCAAGGCCGAATTTTTTGAAAGTGTAAATTGATTAAATCGCATATATCCCACAATTTTAAAGATTGAGTTACCAAACCTGGAATGTAACTTGCAAGTAACCTCCTTCAAAGATCGGCATATACTTTTTCAGAGCACGACCATACCCTTTCGACCCCAGGAACTTCGAACCTAGAAATCTGAAATGCACATATCTTCCACAATTTGCAAACTAGAGTCACCAAATACTGCAACCTTCCCTAGGTTAGGTGAGGTTACGAACCAAGGTCAGCACATTTAGGCCAGTCTTGGCCCATTGTGATACCGTAGATATCAAAGAAAGAGTGATAAGACGAAAAGAGAGAGAGAGAGAGAGAGAGATAGTAGAATATGAACAAGAAGACAAAACTACCAAACAACAGCAAATAACCATGCCTACAAAGTCAAGTTGTTTAACGTGAGCACCTATCGTAAAGGCTTAATCTAACGGTGACAAGCACAATAATTAATTTGAGCGTCAATTACCGCCCCTTTGGAACTTATGTTCCTCAGGTACCAATTTGAAGTCACTGTTTGGCAGTGAACTTCTACCTTGGTTTGGAGGGCTGCCTTTCTAAACGACTTCCGATCTATGGGTTATCACGACACCATGCTGTATAGCGCAACAACACACCAACAACTCTACCTGCATTTCAAACCACAGCCACCGCGATATTAACCGAACCAGGACGGAAGTATGTTCCACCGGCCAGGTCTCGTAGTTACAGTTTGGCGGCCAACACCAAACAAGCGATATGAATGAGTTTTTGCATAGTCAACGCTTACGACCATCAAGCCGGCCAAGAGATAGGTAAAAAATTTGATGATAACGCCCACTCCTCCTCCGCAAACCGATACAAGTGTCAGAGTAAGTTGATGAGTTTATATCACATAATTTGAAAGCTAGAGTCATTAAATTTGAAAGGCATATTGCTAGTAACACCCTTAAAACCCAGCATTTTGGCCCACGCCAGCTCCCGTCCACAAAAACGATGAAGCCTGTTTCTCCTGCAACTTAAGAGCTATGTCAAACATGGAAGGTAGATTACTAAGCTTAAGTTAACGCCTTTTAAATTCTCAAAAGTCCATATCTTTCGTAATTTAAGAGATACAGTTTCCAAACTTGGATGGATGGATTCGCACACTCCCACTTCCAAAATTCAGCTGAATAGTAAATTATTAAAAATCTCCTTCAAAGATCGGTATTTCCTGGCTACGCTCATGCAGTTCTTTGCTACCTGAAATCAGCCGGTATTACTTATGGTTTGAACGTATTTCGCAGTGTTTAAAACAAAAACACAGAACTACTTACACAAAAATTTCTTTTCTAAAGAGGGTGCATTTATATTTTTTAATATTGCTGCACTTACCTTTTAACCTTCTCCTTCCGAAATGGTTCTGCTTTTGAATTGCAGCTACCGGTAACAGGTAAGTTAGAGGTTCTCCGTAATAACGGCAAAGAGACATCCGCTTTAGTAAACTGATCCAAATTTGGTTGTGACTGCGAGGCAAGAGGTTCAAATAATTTACATGTGATTTCTCTTCTTTTTTGTACATTGTGTATCTGGTCACACATAATAAATAAATATATATATATATATATATATATATATATATATATGGATAGTATATATCTAGGTTGGATATAAACACATATACATGTTCTTGTAATTGCATCTGGACATGAACTGCTATATGTTTTGCATATTATAGATATATATATTTATATATATATGAGGAATAAAAAAATACACGCACATTAAAACAGATGGACATTTTAAGCATTGTTGATTGATTGGTTAATTCGCACCTGACACCTGGCAATAAGTCCCCTATCTCCTCTGTTGAATTCCAAATTTCTTATTTACCTGCGGCTCTTGCTTCCATTCGTTGTCTGTTGTATCCTCCGAGTCATCGAACTGGCTCTTCCACTGTGAGGCCAGGGTGAGTGCTCCACCACCCTTTGTTACCTGTTGCAGGGCCGAAACATTCTCATCGTCAATCAACGCGAATTGGGTCACAGAATGATCACCAACACAGGCGGCAACGCTGCTCTTGCCCGGTATAGTTGCTCCGCCGGGCAGGTTGCCACCGCTGCTCAAACGCTGGGTGCACGTAGCACTAGCACTACCTCCAGTTCCAGCTAACGAAGAGGAGGAGGGCCGCAGATTGGTTGATGTTGCCGAACGGCGATTGGTTGGCGGTATGGTCGTCGGAATGCCAAAGATCTGATCACGCTGACAAATGACTAACTTAGTCGTTGAGCTGCCGCCATTGCCACCATTCTCCTGATTCTCCTGATCCAGCGATGAGGAGAGCTCGGCGCTGTTGATTTGGGGTGCAGCCAGAACACGCAGCCGACCATAGTTCGACTTTTGATCAGAACCCAGATTAATGCTGCTTGCCGATCTCTTGTTATCGCCGCTCTTCTCAATGGCGACAGCAGCCTGATGATTGTGATGGAACTTAATAGCACCTTCGACGATTTCCATTTTGGGCTCGCCGCACAGGGATCGACTTGTTGCACCCTCAATATTGACATTGACATGTCCATTGCTCTTCTGGTCCGCATCATTGTTGCTGGCATTGGTTGTCCCCACCACATCCAAGTGCTCCTTGTCACCCGTCCCCGTCTGAATTTTGGTTACCACAGGCTGCGCATGAGCGGCAACAATTTTACTCTCCGGATACTGTTAGTTTTTAATAATCGCTTGATTAATCGTTAATCGATTCGATTTTATGGACTTACATAGACTGGTGCCGAGTTGTTCTGATTCGTTGTGGTGTATGAACCGGATACGGTCTGCACCGGACACCGTTTCCCATGGATGACGCCGTGCGTGGATCTCAACGGGGCATTGGAATTGATGGTGCCAACTTCGTGGTTAGCAATTCCTGTCACCGTCGAAGGCTTGATCAATGCACTTGGAAGATTCGGAACAGCTATCGCCGTATTTGACACCAGCACCAGTTGCTGCTGCTGTTGCTGCAACTGTTGCTGTTTTGGTAATGCATTTAGAATCCCTGAATTGAGGTTCTGCAAGGCGCAGTCGACTGTGGCTTGAGGTGCCATTGTTGCATTGCAATTCTTATCAACCTATAAAAACAAAAGAATTTTGGTGGATGTTAAGATATATACACTCAGAAAATAGTCCTAAATCTTAGTATATAGCCCTAAAAGTAAAAGCTTGTACATTTAGTAAAATATCCCAAACATATGGCGGACTTTATATATATATTTTTTAATTTTTCTATTATGATGAAAAACATTAGCAAATATCAGAAATGTAACTAAATTGATAGAATTTACTGGCTTGGATTTTATATTTGAGTATTAGTCTTAGAGACCAAGCAGCGCAGTAACTCAACTATCTAACCAAAAATCTTTTCATCCAATTAAATTGTATGAATTTTTTTAAATACTCATTTTTAGTGATATAAGTTACTTAAAAGATTATATAAGAATTCTTTTATAAACACGCACCGTGAAAATAAGAAATGTATATTCTGGACTTCAAAAAGCCACAACCATACATTTTACAAATCTACTTTCTGAAGTGTTATTCAGGTGACCAGTAATCAGTGTGTCGATTTTTTTCTGAGTGTGACAGTTGAACTTTTATGAAAGATTTGCTCATCATTATTGGGTTACGATTTTTGAGCTGCGAAATCGATAACACAATCCGAATAAATAAATAAATACTATACATTTTAAAGCTCGATTAACAAAAATTTAGAAGCTATATTGTTGGGAACCCCCTTTAAAGATTGGCATCTTCATTTCCAAGATAACCGCAGGATTAGCTTCTTTTAACCTTGAGTCAATAAACTTGGAATTTATTATTTGCAACTTTATATCTAACGCAAAATAAGAGCTAGAGATAATGATTTCATCAAAAGAGGTTTGGGCTCTTGTTTTGATGTATGTTTTTCTTCTACCTTTTCCTTTATATGAAGTGGTTCCGTTGAGGCCATCTGAGCAGTATCAATATCGTTTCTCTTTCGTACCTATATTAAGGACAAGAAATTGAAGATTGTTTTGTAGAAAATAAGACTTCTTATTTTAAATATATATTTAGCTGGCTGTAGGTCAAACGTTCTAAAGTCACTCTTTTATTTTTTTCTCTGATATATAATGAAACCCGTCGAAAAGAAACCTGAAGCCAACTAAATGCATATGTATTTAAATTGTAGAAAGAGTTTGCCAAATTCAAAACAAGTAAATAATGTATTATAAATTGATTTTAAATTGATATAATTGAAATGCAAGAAATTTTCAATATGTTCGAATATGTAATACTTACGTATTCAGTACCGCTGGCATTGGAAGCTGCCACAGTCATTTGGGTGACATTGCCATGCAGATAATCATTTTTAACAGGCGTTGCAGTTGCATTTGTAGATGCATTAATGTTGCCAGCGGTGGCAGGATCAACTTTCTCCCAATCGTACGGATCTGCCTCCTTAACGCCACGGCGTTTCATACAGCGCTCAAATAGACCGATTAACATCTTTAAGAAAAACACTATTTTTCAAAATCATCAATAATTATATATATATAAATATTACCGCATAGTCAGGCCGATCTGCGTACGTAAGTGATTGTATGTGTTCCAAGAACTGTTTCAGGTCCGACGGTAGGTGCTTCAATAATATTCTATGATCATATTTCTCTTTGGTCAATCCAACCTGTTCCTTGTCTTTTATCTTTCGCCACGGTAGCTGGCCGTTCACAAACTCAACCAACATATAGAATAAAGACCACAAGTCATCATGCCGCCCCATTTCCCGGTTCCGATGTGCATTTATCGAGGCGTATCGCACAGTGCCACGGAATCCAGCCGCCGCCCTGGGACATCGCACCTCTCCAGTCCCAGTCGTGTATTGCCGAGCCAACCCGAAATCCAGCATGTACACCCGTCGATAGTTATATGGCAAGCGTCCCACAGAGAAATTGCTCTAAAATGTAAAATATATATTACAAATTTTAATTTAACAAGAGTGCTGTAGTCCAGTGAGCTCGACTGCGATATACCCTAAACCCAGCTTTTAAATATATTCTAGCTTTATTGGAAAATTTCACTTTAAAAAGTTTTGCACCCAAATGTGAGAAGGTCTTCAAGTGCACTCTTTTCTTACATACATTTTTTTAATTACACTACAGTAATAAATTCGTGCTGTTCATTATGATGATCGATGAGCACGAGTCAAACACTTCTATCGAATAGGCTTACCGGTTTTATGTCGCGGTGAAGAAAGCCAACGGAATGTATTGATTCGATGGCTTTCAGAATCTGCAATCCCAGCCTGAGGGTTGTGCTGAGGGAAAATGCGCCACGTGGCTGAGCTCGTCTCAACTCGGCTAAGTTTTTGCCTTGCAATTGCATTACAACGTAATTGAAGCGATCGTTTCTGCCGCATCCGATGAAGCGGCAAACGTGCTCCTTTCCCTGGAGCTTCTTCAGCACGGCCACCTCCATTTTGAGGACCTGCTTCGGTTGGCGGGCGGACTCTACTTTGAGTGCCACCTGCTCTCGAGTGATTAAGTCTTGGCCCTCGTAAATTTCACCGAAACCACCACCACCAATCTTTCGCACCACCTTAAATAAATACAACATCAAACGTTGAATGAGTTAAAATACAGAAAAGCGAAGCGATAAACTATAAACATTTAAATTAACATTTATATTTAGGGTCTAATTTCAGTATTTAATCTATACTGAATTTCACTTAATTCAAAAACTTAAATATAAAATTAAATCAATTAAAAACAGTTGATTAAACTTTAGAATACAACAGTTAAGTTAAAATTTACAATGTATCAAACAACGTAAAATGTGAAATACAAAATATCTAAGGTATTAAAATATACATTTTAAGGTACACAGTTTAAAAAATAAACTTAGAAATTAAATTACAATATTAAATAATAACAAAAATAATAATAACAAAAAAAAAAACAAAACAGTTACAAAAAATATAAAATTAATGAGGATAATAAAATGTTACTGGGTAAATTCACAAATAAAAATAAAACAATTTAGGGATTAGTCATATAAAGAAAAAATAGAATGTTATGAGTAAAAGTTAAAAAGCAGAGAAAAAGAAACGATAAATTAAAAACAAATAAAGATAAAATTACAAAAAAAAAAAACACTTTTAATAAAAAAAACCCCACTCAATTTATGAGAAAAAGTAAAGAACAAATGACTAGAGAATAAAAAACAGATTAAAGTTTCGATACCTTCCAGCGCTCCTTGACCACATGTCCTGGCTGCAAAAGGTCTTCTGACGTCATTTTGCTCGTCTCTTTTGGGGCTGCTTGCTGTCCACTGGCGGCGTTACTGCTCTTCTCCAATATGGCAGCAGCTGGAGATTGCGTGGTCTGTGATGGAACCTTGAAGGTCACCCGACTGCGGACGCCTAAACGATTATGCTTGGCAGGCAATGTCGCCGATCGCTGCAGTGCATTTGGATAGTTTTTGTATCTCTGCTCCTCCTCCGAAGCATCGGCCTTAGCCTCAGCCTGAACTCCTCCACTACCTCTGGTAGCACTCCCACCAGTGCGAATGTTCTGCAGAAAGAGTGTGTGCAGCGTGCCAGGTGCAATTGACGGCGGCGGCTTTGAAGGAGGCGGAGGCTGCAATCGCAATATGTTCTTGTGCTCTGTGTATTTGGGACTTTCGCCTATATACAGCTTTGGTTGGTTTGATTGGATTTGGCCTTGGTCTTGTTGGTGTTGGTTGTGGTGTTGTTGCTGACGCTGATCGGGCAGATTGTCTTTGGAGTGGCCTCTGGTGTTCTTGTGTGGCTCAGCGACATTTTCGTCGTTTCTACTGAAAAGAGAAGGATTGGATTAACACTGTTAATACAATGTTTACTTTTTTAAAGCTATTTTAAGTCAACTTGTTTTTTTAATTTATATTTATATTTGTATTGCATTTTATGATTAATTTCATTTAATTCCTTTTTTTCATTTTGAAGTTATTTTGTGTGTCAACTGAATTTAGTTGACATTAAATACAAATTAAATTATTGTATGTTAATATTGCAAACGAAACTGCTATCTTTTGTTGTTTAACATTTTTTAAGTTATGTTATTGTTTTGACTCTTTGTGTTTTTTTTTTGTGACATTAAAAAAAAATAATAATTTAAAGTATGCTAATGTCTCAAACGAAAATTGTAGCTTGTATTGTTTGTTATAAAATTACATTGCATTTTATCTCTAGCGATAATTACGCCGTTTCTACTGAAACGAGGTAAATGTTTGGGATTGACATATATGTATGTACACTGCTATCATTTTCAAGTTATGTTTAGTGTATGTTAATGTCTTAAGTGAGACTGTTAACTCGTATTGAACGTTATAAAATTGCAATGCATTATTTTATTTTGTTTCACTTTTATGTTATTTTACCACCAGCTGATTGCATTCAACTAATTTGGTGGTGTTTTTTTTCTCTCCCCTTTTTTGAACCCATTTGCAGGCGTTGTCTCTGCAAATAATGTCGACAGATTTTATTCGATTTTATGCTCAAAAAAATATTTTTTTTCATTAGATAAATTGCATATGGAAATTCAAAATTATAAATATATTTGTAAAAAATAACTTTATCCAAAGGAAAATATAAGCAATAGATATGGAGACATGAAGCATATATATGTATGTACATAAAGTATTATTACATGTTCAAAATTGAGAAGATTTTGTTGACAATGCGATTGTGTTGATTGGGTTTACCTCAATTATTAAACAACAGCGATAATCACTTGAAATGACCACATGGTTCTGGCTCTGAAAAGTTGGCTTTACTTTGCTGCTCAGCTCAGCTCACGTAATGCAAATGTGCCAGCTATATATATATATATATATGTATATATATATATATAACATGGAATTTGGAGGAACTAATTGTTTTTTATAGGCACGCTTCACGCTTTGAGAGTGGCATAGAATACACACATTTTACATTCCACATTTTACAATTGCGAGCGAAGAATCACGAAACACAATTCTAATTGTTAAACATCGATTACATAGAAGGTACGCTTGACATATTACTCAAGCCTCAAATAAAAAATCTCGTATTGATTGGAAAGCTTTTAATGTGGCTCTCCGTGTTTCTATATTGAGCTTTTGCTGAGCAAAACAACGGCACTTCCTGCCGTACCAAACGAGAGACAGGGAGAGCCAAATACAAGTTGACAGTTGCCAATGGCTACTTGAACTTTCACCAGCTGCACCCTTGCAGCAGCGCATGCGCCAGGACATCGACTATGGAGTGTTATATCAATCAAGTTTTTTCTCACACTCAGCGTTGTATAGCCATAAGCTTTGGCAAGTACTTCGAGAAATATTTTTAGTCAAAGTTCGAAAGTATTTATATAAGTAAGCGTATCTCACTTAAATGAAGAAAGTTGTCTAGTAGTCTTGCAGATATTTTTTTTTTCATATTTATCGTTACTTATGCTTTAATACGTAGCCCGTTCCAAAAAACTTATTAATTTGAAATTTTTGAAGCAAAATCTCGTATTTCAACCATTCAAATCATAATTTTAAGCTGAATAACATTTTCACATGCATTTAGCGATTGTCCTTCCATATTAATTATTTTGATTTTTACTTATAGTCCGATAGGAATTTTTTCTATCCAATCGACATCAACATTTGTTAATTTTGATATCCATACAAAATTGTTTTTATTTATAATTTATTTATTTTTATTATTTTTTATATTTTTCTCTATCGCCTAATAACAGCCGACATCGAAGAAGTAAGCACATTTTTAACACTACTTTGTTGGAAGGTTTTCACATTCATCGAAAAATCGAATCGAAACCAATCTAAGGATACACTGACCAGTAAAATATCACAAGAACCTTTTGGTTTTAGGACTTAAATTGTTGCAGAAATAAAAAAGAAGGAATTTTCGGAAAAAAATATATACACTTATTAAATACACTTATTATTTCATGTATTAAGGATAACATAATTTTATTCGACTCCAGTTTTCTTTTTGAGGTTCATGTCGTGCTGTATGGGGGAAAAATTAAGCTTTTAGATTATAAGGATCGTGCATGAATAAGTAAATACAAATTATACATGCTGAGTAAAAATTTCCCTATGAGATTAAATCATTCTACTATCAAAATAAACACACAAATGAGGTGTGATTATAACACAATATTTTAATTTCAGACAATTATTTAACAAATTATTTCGTTGCAAAAATAAATCTGAAATATATTTCGATTGTGGACAAAGAGGCCAAAAAATGCCAAAATGGCAAACTAGTATTCTTCAAAGAGGTCACATTCGCTTGGCAGCTGTGATTTGCTTGCGAAAATATTCAAAAATACAAAGTAATAAAATTAAGAATAATATTTCACTAAAAAGACCAAATTTTAAATTTTCTTTGTTTTTATTGTTAATTATTAATTAAACAACAAAAGATATAATCTTTACAATTTATTTTATTTAAAATATTTACATACATATAACACATTTGTTTGAAATTGTGACAATAACTTTTTTTATTATTAATATTATATTTTCCTTTCATATAAAAGTTTACATACAATTTTAGTAGAAGTTAAGAAGTAAAAGTTTTGGGTGTATTTTTATTAGTGCGACAGTATCAAATATTTAAAATATTGAAATGTTTTGAAACTTACTTGTGGGTTTCCTGTAAATGCATTTTGAATTTTTGGCTTTAGTTACTTTTTGATTTGTTTCCAACGGTATATGCCACTTAGCCCCCAGACCTATTCGAAATTTAAAATGTTTGGAGATTCATTAAATGCAAAGGCTTTTAACTGTCATTTACTTCATATTACATATATGACATTAGCATACGCATTTTAAATTATTTATCACCAAGCTATTTGTTTATTTGCGTTAAATATTATTTAATTATTAGTAAAGTTTTGTGCGAAATGTGTCGTTGTTTTAAGTATTTCGGATTCGAATGTTTGTTTATTTGGTAAAGGAACAATCACAATTATTAGTATTATGTAGGTAATCTTGTGTGCATGAAATATTCTATTTTTAAAAACACATATTTTTGTCTTGTTTAATTATAGAGATATATACTCAACGAGAACCTTTAACGATATATGTGCAACACGTGCCACAATTTTTTTAAAGAGCCGACAAAACGACCGAACCCCTTCTTAAAAATATGTAACAATAGCAACAAATTAAATAATTTGTAATAAAATATATATCTGACAATTTTATAATGAAACACGCGTCTATTTATAACAAATTTACGTTCTCTTTGAAACACACACAGAGGATTTGAACAACAAAAGACGGGAGCGAGCGAGCTGTTGACTCAATTTTTAGCACTTTTGACAGAGCTTTTCACGTACATACGAGATTGTTCACTGAAAAGATTCTACTGAGACGTTTTCTATCGCCTCGGAAAAATGGTTGCAGCGCGCTAAAGAACTGAAAAATCTTTCATGTCTTTCTACTTATACAGACAAACATAAATATGCATGTATATATACATATTCATATATATTTAGTTATATTCAGGTACATTCCGCATTATATGTATATCTTAAAAAACGACTAAAGAATCTAGTTATGCATACTCAAATATAGCAATCACAGAATAATATTTAAAAAATATATTAATTATTTAAGGCAACTAAGCAATAAATATAGAAAATATATAGAAATAAGCAAACAGAAAAAATGTATAAGAAAAATTAAAAAGTGAGAATGTTGGAGTCGAACGGAAGATCGACTGCGCGATTCTCTGTCAGTAAATTAAAAACAGGTTGCAACGAAAAGATGGCGCAACTTGACCTTCAAGCATCTTTACCCTTCAAAGAGCAGACGATGGCATTTTTACAAGACGATCTTTGAAGATGCATCCAGCAGTTTAAAAATGCTAACACTCGCCTTAAGTAAATGTGGTTAATATATCTAATCGATTTAAACATTGTGCTATGGCTTTAGAGAATTTCTTTTGTACTCTGGCACTTTTGCTTTTTATTCCGTTTGCATAACCAAAATCTCACACAGATCCACTGATCCATCAAATCAGATCCATCCATTTGGTACGGAATTGTCAAAAAAAAGTACTGAAAGCAAGAACAGTTTTTGGTTTTCTTGTCTGTTTTGATCGGCGCCAACGCGGATGAACGACGCTGAGTAGTTCATTGTCTCATTATCTCACGACGCAAAGAGATTGTCGAGTTTGTTTCGTCCTATGTAGTTCAGAGAGCTGCGAAACAGCTGATTGTTGTTCAACGAACCCAACGCATGTGACGTCACATTGTAGAGTTTCAATTTCACTTTGCTTAGCAGGTTGTGAATTACACATTGCTAAAAGTCATTATTTTAAAAAGTCAGAAAAAAGTGTATAAATAAGCACATGTTCGTACAGACATTTGATATTTGTCAATAATTCAAAATTAAACAAATATAAATTATAAAGAAACTTACTTTAAAAACGATAATATCCTAAAATTCACCCATATGTTAGATTTCAGTTTAAATTCAAAAAGTGAGTTTCTTTTCAAAATCTTTCAAGATATTGTTGCAGCGGGGCCGAAGTAATCGATAGTTGGGGCTGCCCACAACGTCCAACGAGTGGTAGCCCCAGTTTTAAAAAGAGAGTGAGAGAATGCGCGGGCTCGAAAGCTCAAGATAACCGAGGATTATCCGAGTGGGGATAATCCGGCGAACGATCGCGAATTTTGAAGGTCAGACGAAAGTCAGATTTTTGCGAGAGTGCTGTAGGTCAGCAACAAGAAAAAGGCAGTCGGTAATAAGCTGCGCGTAAGAAAAGACGGCAGCGGTCTGACTCTGAGAATATTTTTTTTTGTATTAATATTTTTTTTTGCTGTCATTTATATTTTTTTTGTTTTGCATTTATAATTTTGTTTGCGACTCTTTTTTTTTTGTTGTTATTATTTTTTTTTGTATTCATCATTTTGTTTTTTTTTTGTTATTTATATTTATATTTTTTTTTGCTGAATTATTTTTTTTTTTGGTTACTTTTTTTTTGGGGCTATTTATATTTTTTTTTGCTGAATTATTTTTTTTTTGGTTACTTTTTTTTTTGGGCTATTTATATTTTTTTTTGCTGAATTATTTTTTTTTGGTTACTTTTTTTTTGGGGCTATTTATATTTTTTTTTGCTGAATCATTTTTTTTTTGGTTACTTTTTTTTTGGGGCTATTTAAATTTTTTTTTTGCTGAATCATTTTTTTTTTGGTTACTTTTTTTTTGGGGCTATTTATATTTTTTTTTGCTGAATTATTTTTTTTGGTTACTTTTTTTTTGGGGTTATTTATATTTTTTTTTTTGCTGAGTCAAATTTTTTTTGTTCTTTAATTAATTTATATTTTTTTTGTTATTATAAATTTTTTTTTTATATTAATCATCTTTTTTGTTCTTTGATTAATCATCTTTTTTTTGTTATTATTTATATTGGTGGTGATTTTTGGTTAAGTTTGCTTTGGATGCAAAATTAACCATTTAATGAATGAAAAAGAAATATAGTGGTTAAAATGCAACTTTAAGCGTTATAAATGGAGGGAGGGGAACTCCAAGTAGGTTAGAATAAAAATGTGATTTGAGGACAATAAAAGGGGGGGGGCCCAGAATATTTAATTACCCCCCACAGGAAGGGTGGGAGCGCTACGGCAATACCACCTAAAGCCGCCGTCGGAAGCCGGAATTAAAATCGTTTTGTTTTTGTGTTTTGAATTGCCACTGGCTGTTAGTCAGCTGTTGTTAGGGATGTGTAGGTTTTGTGTAGTCTCGTTTATTGTGCGGTCGGCGGGCAGGGGCAAGACCCACCCCTAATTGAGCACTGGCTGGCCGGAGCTGCCCCACGCGGACAAACCGACGCGTAACAATATGGCGCCCAATCTGAAAATTCCACAGGGTTTTCAGTCCATGTAGGGTGGCGCCTGCGTGGACACAGAGAATTTTGTGTGAAGTAAAAAAAAAATATAAATAAAGACGAGACGACGAAATCTCGCGGAATGTTGTCTGCTGCTCGGGATCTTTCTGAGGTCGCGGCTTGTTAGGAGCCTGAGGCTCACTACAATTGCGCGACTTGGGGATGATCCGAGCAGCATTCCCACAAAATAATAGGGATTTGGAGGCTCACGCGACTCATGGGAGTGAGCGTGCATTGCTCCAAAAATATATGTTGGTTCATTGTGGAGGCTGTGAAGTCATTACCGCTTTTCAAGAGCAGGTGATTCGCGCACAGGGCTCCTTTGTTTTTTGTAGAATTTTGTTTGTGTCAGTGGCAATATATTAAAATTAGATTTTGTGTTTAAGTAATTTTGTTGTCGAAAATCGTCTGTTTTCTGGCTTGTAGCTGTCTACAGGACTGTTCGGATTTTCGAGTGGCCCATAGGACCAGTAAGGTCACTATGCGATGCCTCGAGGTCCGATCAGTGTTTGTGGACAGCTACCAGCTAAGAAAACGGAACGGATTAGAGACGCGGGTGAACAATCTCGATTGCCGGTCATCCACAAGAGGGATGACCTGAGCAATCGACAATTCAACCCAGGAGCCGGCATTCCTTCGGATATAGCGGAGATAGGTTTGATCACATTCCGACCACCTTGGGATTCCCTTCCCTCATTATATTAAAGACGAATATTTAAAAAAAGCTTTCGTTGGTTGAATAATATATAATATAGAAGCATATTTTTTTTTTGGTGTTTTGAGCGTTTAAGTGTTCTTGTTTATTGCTAGTTTAGGAGAAGTTTATTTATTGGCATTATTTATATTGTTGTAATAATTAGTAAAAATATTAATAATGGCCACTGGGGGTGAACATGGCCACCAGACACGTTCTCGCGGGCAGCCGAAGGAGGACAGCGTGTGGAGCGTGGAGGAAGGACCGGACCCAGTCCCTCCGACACCATTTTCGCTCACCGGCCTTCCGCGCACCCCGGTTCGAAATCGAGAGGACATTCCGGCCGAAGGGCGAAACCTACCGCCAGGCGTGGGTTCCGCCGAAAAGTCAGCGGTAAATGCGGCTTTGGCCCAAGCGCACGAGACATATCGGCAGTCGATGTCCGCCGGAATTGGCGATGCCATTAGGGAGGAGATTCAAGCCGGCATGCTAAACATGATGCAGCTGTTAAATGAGGTGCTGCGACCGATTGCTGCCTCCCGCGAAATGGAAGCCGAGAAGCCGCCCAGGGCAGCAGAAGTAGTTTCACCGTCGGCAACATCCACCAACCTTGCGCACAAATGGCCAGGAATTCCCCGTAATGGTGGGGCCATACCCAAACGACGCTCGGCCACATCCCCGGTTAGGGAGACAATCCCACCGATACCGCCGCTCAAACCGATCCAACACGATTTAAGGGAAGGAAGGGGTACTCCAGAGCCCAGAAAGGGAGCCGACCAACAGGCGCGTGAATGGCGGAATCCCTGGGTGGAGCATAGAAGGTGGGCCGATCAGGGAGATGAGGAAGATGGGCGGTATGAACCACCGTACGAAAATCTTCGTGAGCAGACGAATCACTCTTGGAGGATTGAAAGATGGGGAGTCTCGTTCGACGGGAACAGTCGCCCATCCACCGTTGAAGATTTCGTTTTCCGCTTAGAATTCCTACAGTACCAATATCGTTGTCCTTGGGATGAGATATTGAGGTCCTTCCACATGTTACTAACCGGGAAAGCCAGGGACTGGTATTGGCTATACGTGCGTCAAGCTAGAGTCGATAGTTGGCCGTCTTTGAGGAAAGCGCTGTTAGGCAGATTTCGAGGACCATGGTCGGAGCATGACCGGATGCACGAATTGCTCAAGCGCGAACAACAGTCCGGGGAAGGCGCAGAGGATTATATCCACGCCATGCGACAGTTAGCCTCGCGGTTACAGAAACCTTTGCCGGAGCGCGAGCTGGTGAAAATAATCAAGAAAGGGCTAAAAGAGAACCTGGCAAGATACATATACGCCATGGAGCTGTTTACCGTGGACCAGTTAAGAGATGAAGCGTGCGAGGTCGAAGCCAGTTTCGGAAAGCGGTACAGCCGACCAATCCATGGTGACGCTCAACGGTATCAGAGCGGGAGAAAGGCACTGGACGAAATAAAAGCCGAATCCAAGGAAATGGTGGACGAAATAAGCGCGGAGCAGAAACGCCTAAATCGGCCAGGGTGTTGGAATTGTGGCGAGGGAAATCACGATTTCCGAAACTGTCCGTCCCTGGAGCGCAAACTATTTTGCTATAGATGTGGTTGTCCAGGGACTATCTCTCCGAAGTGCCCTGAATGCTCGGGAAACGGACCGAGGAGCGTGAGGAGGACGGGCGACTCACGTTCGAAGATACAATTCGGAAAAGAGAGGAAATAAGGAGCCAGCCCGGAGAAATTTGTAGCAATAAGAATAATAAATTAATCAAGCCTTTGCCACTCGATGAGAGGTTCAGAAGATATTTAGAAATAAGGAATGGAATATTCAGGGACAGGCAGTGCGCAGGAGCGCGAACGGTGTCACTTCGAGTCAAAAAGACGCGTGAGCGCTTTCAACGACGACGTCTAAGGCGACAGGCTGTTGTGGAGGCAATACGGAGAAGCGAGACGAAGGACCCGCGTGTATTCGAGGAGGTTTTGATAGACGGGTATGTGTTAAGGGGTCTGTTGGATACCGGAGCGAGCGTAAGCTTGCTAGGTAAAGGCAGCCGTGAATTGATCGAGGATCTGGTAATTCCCATGCAACCCTATACATCGATAATCCGTACAGCCGGAGGGCAAGACCGATCGATCATCGGCCGCGTGGAATTGCCCATATCATACCGAGGCCAAACGAAAAACATCAACTTCTTTGTATGCCCGTATCTGGAGCAACGAGCCTATTTTGGGATCGACTTTTGGAGAGCATTTGAGTTAGCTCCAATCATCCTGGGTCCCGACAACTCACTTACGACCAAGAAAGAAGTCGATGAAGTGTTGGCGGTGTCCATGACTCATTACGGCGACGAGGAGGAGTCAGACGAGGAGGAGCCAGAGTCATGGGAGTTGTCCAGGGACGAAAGAAACGAATTAGAGGCCGTAAAGCAAAGGTTTCTGTCGTTCGAAGAAAATGGCTTGGGGAAGACGGCAATAGAACGACACACCATCGATTTGGTCGAGGGGGCGCAACCCTTCAAGGACAGGCCTTATCCTTTGTCCCCCGCCATGCAGCAAATGGTGCATGGGGAAGTGGACAAAATGTTGGCGCTAGGAGTCATCGAAGAGAGTAATAGCCCGTGGAGTAATCGTACAACCGTCGTACGAAGGCCGGGTAAAAATCGCTTTTGTTTGGATGCCCGCAAACTCAACGAATTGTCTATAAAGGATGCCTATCCATTACCGTGCATAGAAGGCATACTGTCCAGGATCGACCAAACACACTACATCTCCAGCGTAGATTTGAAGTTTGCGTACTGGCAGGTCGAACTGGACGAAAAAAGTAAGCCCTATACTGCTTTCGCGGTACCGGGAAGGCCATTATACCACTTCCGAATGATGCCATTTGGGCTATGCAACGCCGCCCAAAGACTTGTTCGTCTAATGGACAAGGTGATACCCGCCGAGCTGAGATCCAACGTCTTTGTCTATCTGGATGACCTATTGATAATCGCCCCCGATTTTTCCACCCATGTTAAATACTTGCAAAGAGTAGGAGATTGCCTCAGGAAAGCAAACCTTTGCATCGGCTTGCAGAAATCCAAATTTTGTTTTAAGTCCCTGAAATATCTGGGATTCATCATCGGTGGTGGTATGCTACGCATGGATCCCGAGCGAGTGGTAGCAATCAAAAGGATCCCGATGCCCCGTTCGCGGAAAGAAGTTCGCTCCTTTTTGGGTACTGCTGGGTGGTATAGGCGATTCATACGGGATTTCGCTAGCCTAGCCGCACCATTGACAGAAGCGCTTAAGAAAGGTGAAGGCAAGTTTGTTTTGGGGGAAGAAGCTATACGGGCCGTGGATGTTTTGAAGACCGCGTTGACTACAGCACCTGTGCTGGTTCACGCTGACTTCTCCAAACCGTTCTTTGTCCAGTGTGACGCATCACAGTTTGGAGTAGGATCCGTTTTGTTCCAAAAAAATGTAGAAGACCAGGAACAACCCATAGCCTTCTTCTCGGCAAAATTAAATAAGCACCAGAAGAACTATTCCGTTACGGAGAAAGAATGTTTGGCGGCGATTCTCTCCATTAAGAAGTTCCGGCCCTATATCGAGGGAATGCCTTTCACTTGTATCACTGACCACGCCAGTTTGAAATGGTTGATGTCCATGAAAGACCTGAGTGGGAGGTTAGCTCGTTGGTCTTTACAACTTCAGGGGTATGACTTTCATATAGAACATCGGAAGGGTACAGACAACATCGTGGCCGACACACTTTCACGCAGTGTCGAGGAGATACGTCTTGATCCCGAGCAGCTGTTGGGCTTTAACACCACCGAGTTTGAGTCGGAGGAATACCAAGCATTGCTTGAACACGTACGCCAGAACCAAGACAAGTTACCCGATATGAAAGTAGAGGGAGAGCTGCTATTCAAGCGTATGGAGTTTGTTCGCCCGGAAGAGGAATTGGAAGGAACGTTTTGGAAGTTGTGGGTCCCAAACTCCTTGACCGCCGGGCTGATCGGAAAGGCTCACGTGGATGAAACGGCAGGACATGGTGGAGTCGTGAAGACTTTAGAAAATTTGCGTCGTCATTTCTACTGGCCAGGCATGGTTGTGCAGGTAAAAGATTGGGTGAAGCAGTGTGAATCGTGCAAGGAATGTAAGGCACCAAATTTCCGTATGCAGGTGGGAATTGGAAGTGAAGTTGTGACGGAACGACCCTTCCAAAAGCTGTACATTGATTTTCTCGGGAAGTATCCGCGATCTAAGCAGGGGCACGCCTGGATATTTATAGTCGTCGACCATTTTTCAAAATTCACCTTTTTGAAAGCCATGCGGGAGGCTACGGCGACGAATGTAGTGAAATTCCTGGTTGACGAGGTTTTCTATAAATTCGGAACGCCAGAAAGCATTCACTCGGATAACGGCCGCCAATTTGTATCCCACACCTTTAAAAATATGATTGAGTCTTTCGGGATTTCGCATATGCGAACGGCCGTATATTCGCCGCAAAGTAATGCGGCAGAACGCGTCAACAGGACGGTTTTAACATCCATAAGGGCGTACCTTGGACAGGACCACCGTGACTGGGATTTGTACCTTCCGGAGATAGAAGTAGCCATCCGTAACGCAGTGCATACGGCTACCGGAGTCACGCCATTCTTCGCCGTGTTTGGCCACCACATGTTCTTAAATGGGGCGAGCTATAAACTGGCTCGAAAATTAAGATCCATGTGTGAACATGAAATCGTTCATTTGCGGGCCGCGGACAAAATCCAATTGATACGACAGCGAGTCCAACAACAACTACACAGGGCTTACGAACGTAGTTATCAACGTGGAGAGGAGCGGGCCCGCACATTTCATGCGAAGCCGGGACAAGAGGTCTATAGGCGGAATTTTGCGTTGAGTAATTTTGCCAAGGGCTTTAACGCCAAGTTCGCGAAGAAATTCTTGAAGGCGAGAGTAGTCCGGCGAGTCGGAAACAACGCCTATCTTTTGGAGGATTTACAGGGGAGATCCTTGGGTGTCTTCCATACCAAGGACCTTAAGCCTTGAATCCTATCGTGGTAAGCCCCACGTTGGGCGCGTCTTAAGTTTTATATGTGCAGCTCGGCCAGGTTGGGCACCGCGAATAGGACAAGATATCCTTTAGCAAACCCCTTGCTCCCAGGATTCTTCCGGAGTATTCCTAAGAATCCAGGGGTGTTGTTGCAGCGGGGCCGAAGTAATCGATAGTTGGGGCTGCCCACAACGTCCAACGAGTGGTAGCCCCAGTTTTAAAAAGAGAGTGAGAGAATGCGCGGGCTCGAAAGCTCAAGATAACCGAGGATTATCCGAGTGGGGATAATCCGGCGAACGATCGCGAATTTTGAAGGTCAGACGAAAGTCAGATTTTTGCGAGAGTGCTGTAGGTCAGCAACAAGAAAAAGGCAGTCGGTAATAAGCTGCGCGTAAGAAAAGACGGCAGCGGTCTGACTCTGAGAATATTTTTTTTTGTATTAATATTTTTTTTTGCTGTCATTTATATTTTTTTTGTTTTGCATTTATAATTTTGTTTGCGACTCTTTTTTTTTTGTTGTTATTATTTTTTTTTGTATTCATCATTTTGTTTTTTTTTTGTTATTTATATTTATATTTTTTTTTGCTGAATTATTTTTTTTTTTTGGTTACTTTTTTTTTGGGGCTATTTATATTTTTTTTTGCTGAATTATTTTTTTTTTTGGTTACTTTTTTTTTTGGGCTATTTATATTTTTTTTTGCTGAATTATTTTTTTTTGGTTACTTTTTTTTTGGGGCTATTTATATTTTTTTTTGCTGAATCATTTTTTTTTTTGGTTACTTTTTTTTTGGGGCTATTTAAATTTTTTTTTGCTGAATCATTTTTTTTTTGGTTACTTTTTTTTTGGGGCTATTTATATTTTTTTTTGCTGAATTATTTTTTTTGGTTACTTTTTTTTTGGGGTTATTTATATTTTTTTTTTTGCTGAGTCAAATTTTTTTTGTTCTTTAATTAATTTATATTTTTTTTGTTATTATAAATTTTTTTTTTTATATTAATCATCTTTTTTGTTCTTTGATTAATCATCTTTTTTTTGTTATTATTTATATTGGTGGTGATTTTTGGTTAAGTTTGCTTTGGATGCAAAATTAACCATTTAATGAATGAAAAAGAAATATAGTGGTTAAAATGCAACTTTAAGCGTTATAAATGGAGGGAGGGGAACTCCAAGTAGGTTAGAATAAAAATGTGATTTGAGGACAATAAAAGGGGGGGGGCCCAGAATATTTAATTACCCCCCACAGGAAGGGTGGGAGCGCTACGGCAATACCACCTAAAGCCGCCGTCGGAAGCCGGAATTAAAATCGTTTTGTTTTTGTGTTTTGAATTGCCACTGGCTGTTAGTCAGCTGTTGTTAGGGATGTGTAGGTTTTGTGTAGTCTCGTTTATTGTGCGGTCGGCGGGCAGGGGCAAGACCCACCCCTAATTGAGCACTGGCTGGCCGGAGCTGCCCCACGCGGACAAACCGACGCGTAACAATATGTTCTTTCTATAGCCCACTTTACAGTTAAAAAAAAGTTATCGATCATGAAAAACTCCATATCAAAAAACGGTTTTTACGCAGTTACCTGTGTGGATTCTTTGGAACAGCCCATCGACGGTGTCAAAATAAGGAACTTTGATATATTTTGATAGCTGTTATCGGCAAGCCACCATAGAAGCGGCAAGTGCATCGAAATGGAAATAGTACATAATTAATGAAAACTGATTTTAATCTTCAAGAAAAAAATGTTAATCGCCGTAAAAGTGAGAAAACTAATTCATTAAATTTTTGACTCTTAGCAGACCTTTTTTTTAGGTTCCACATATTTCACATCTGTAAGGTGGACTTAGTTCGATTTATTACAAGAAACGTATACACTTATCGATGTATCGACTGCTGAAAAGAAAAACTATCAGTACCAATCAAAGGCGATTAGATTGTGCAAAGTGAGCGCAATGATGATAACGATGATATTTATAGGTCGTAGCGTGTTCTCTTTTTACTTCTATCGGAAAACACAAATCGAATCAAGGCCGAAAAGTTGGCTTGAAAGATTTTTACCTATTTATAACGCTTGAAAAAATTAAAACAGTTGCCAAAAAGATTAAACTGTCTTACGTTACAATTATCTGTACAATAAAACTTTGCGTTATGTTATTATTAAAACTGGTTGCTGACATGAAGCAGATAATGGTGCCATTTTAAACCCAAGCTTAATTACATTTTTGATGTTCCCTTTTTTTCAAAATAACCAACTGGCCCTTTCTAGAAGCCAAAAATTGGTTTATAGCGTATAAGATAACTCCAAACTATAATTTTTTCTTTAAAAATATAATTATTAATTCACTTTCAAAATATTCATTCTCACCGCCGTTTTTAAATGGTAATCAATCACCTTTCAACAGTACAACAACTTATTCCCAATTAATTTTTTTGTTTGGAGGCCATTTTAAAATTGTTTTTTTTTTTAATTCTTCGAATTTGGTTTTCTTGCATTATTTTTACAGCAATGGACCGAAAATATCAAAAATGATAATGACGGAATTTAGTATATATGTTACTTTGATAATTAAATTATGAATTCATGAGCAATCAATAATAAACATAATTTTAAAATTTCGGCTGTTTTCTATCTTTTTAATGCTTTTCCCATCGCTTTCGATATAATTGATAGTTGCCAGCGCTGCTGAGGACAGAAACATCGGGAAAAAGAACCACTGAGCTGTGCCATTGAACAGCTGTGAACGTCTGCTATCTCTGTTAACCGGTCAGCTGTTTTTTGGCGGCATAACAGCGCACTTTCAAATATTTTATTTGTTTCGACATCGTTGCAAAATCATACAAATAGTTTAATAAATTAAAGTCGTTGTATCCAATGATTTTTGATGAAGCCGTGAACGAAACTTTAATAGTGCAATAGTGCAAATTTTGAAAATAAATTACCAGCTTAGCAAAGAAGAACTTTTGCAAAGCAATCTGCATATTTTAGGAAGCAACTATATATAGTTCGCTCACTCTTACGATAGAGTAGTATACAATCAAAGAAGAAATAATGGTTATCATAGAAAAGTTTAGTTTTACGAGGGTATTAACAAATATAAGAAGTTAATTTAAAGATACACCTCGAGACATATTTTCAATTCACTCTGATTTTCTTATCAGTATTGTTTGTACTGTACTGTTCTTGTATTTGGTCTGTTTATGAAAACCATCAAGATTGAATGGAGATTGTTCGCGAGGAATTTCTTCTCTGTTTTCTCTCTCTAGTAGACTTCTTATTTTTAATCTTCCGTCTTATTGAGCTTCCGCATAAAGCACTTCTCTCTTTTGTCTTCCAACATAAGATAATAAACGTCGAAATTGATTCCTCTTCGCTGTATTCTGTTAGGTCGTCTTTCTCCCCTTTCCATTTATTCTTTATGCTTAACCGATTACGCTTTTGCAAAATCTTAAAATGCTTTATTTCACATATGGTCGGTGGAACTGTGTCTTCCTTAAGTTAGCATTTTTGAACGTAGTTACTTGTATCTTTTAAATATATATTACTTTACAGACTTTCTCTTTCATTCTTTACACTTTCTCTTCTTTATCTTAACCTTCCCCTAATATTTGACAATTTTTGTTTTGCTTATGATTTATCTGGGGTTTCCCAATTAAATCACTTCACATTTTAAATTTAAATTTTCTTATTTCATTTAATTTGCCAGTTCAATTTTACTTCTCGTATTTTAAAACTTGTCGACTTTTGTTACTATACATTACATGAAAAAATAAAACGCATAAGATTTTAAAGCTGAATAACATGCAAAAATAATACCACTTAAAGATGCATTACAATATTAGAACTAACCCTGTCATACCCATTTTCCAATTTTGATTCAGTGTATAATGAGTACATTTCGATTGAAAAATTGACCACGCATTGACTTCCGCATGAAATATCAAATAGAAAAAGGGTTAAAATGTTCAAATTCCTGTCAGAGGCCGGCCAGATAAAATTGGTTCCGATTCAGCTTTTTAAGGGTTTGGCAGAGCACGCGGCACTGACAATGGGCAACCATTGGAAGTCTAGTGAAACTAGAGATTATGTGCACCAAATCAATATGGAAATCAATAAAAAAAATTTATCCAGCAGCTGTCACCCTCAAAAGTGCAAAAAAACGAAAACGAAAACAAAAAATGCACCCCTCAATCAGCAAACATACATATATATATATACATATAAAGATTTTAATGAATATGTATGTATGTATTTCTGTTGGGTTTTTATAGAAAATGAATGTTTGGCAATGGTTAAGATAAGGAATAAGCTATATGAGGGATGCTTATTTTAGTGTAAGTGTAACAATCGCAAGATAGATACACAAACGTGACTCAGAGTAAGAGCCCAAAATATTCAGATCGACTTTAAACTTAAAACCAAAAAGAAATTAAGCTCTTGCTCCGTTCACAAGATATCTTATGATATAATAAATCAATGTTGATAATTTTTAATTAAATTTTAAACGTCTTTTGGGCATCTAATAATTCAAACACACCTTGTTTCTGGATCGTTTTTCCCAATTCCTGCAAAAATAAAATTAGACAATTCTGCACAAGTTAGACAATTTTTAAATACCCCCAGAAATCTTGTGAAAATTTCTTCTCTTCTTAATATAAATTTAACTCATAATATTTTTTCAAATTTGATTTATTTATTAAAGGTCGACCTTCGAAAGATGGCACCAGCATCTTCGATATCAGAGTATAAAAAATGAGTACAAAAAATATGAATATGCGATTTTCTGATTTGTTTCTGCTTTTCTCGATGACATTTGTACAGTTGATTAAAGTCAATTTTAGTGTATATTCGTGCCGTCCTTAAAATTGTAAATTTTCTCCAAATTGAAAGCCTATATAACTCCAATTTAATATTGATTATAGACGTCTTTTTTAATAGAAAATGCCATCGCCTGCCAATATTCCATTTTCAACATTCGACAACAAGTGACAATTAGCCTCCTTCATATCAACATCGGGCATATTAATATAGCTCGATCGTTATTTTCTATTTATAATGAAATTAGGTTGTTAGCAGGTGCACTGAACTTCTTAAGGATATGTTAGCTACCCTAAAATTCGAATGTTACAACATGAATTCATTAAAAATTGGAATACAAGTTGTCGTAATGGGAATATAAGTTAAATATGGGAATCGACTATAAAGGTCTTTCGGTAGGCATTGGAAGCGGAATTGGTTCTTATTAAATGAACACATATTTTTCAAAATTAAAATTCTTGTCTTGCTAAAATAAGTACATATTTTAAGAAAGTAAATATTTATGTGAATGATTGT
The DNA here is from genome assembly GCA_035041605.1 of Drosophila atroscutellata. NCBI lineage: Eukaryota > Metazoa > Arthropoda > Insecta > Diptera > Drosophilidae > Drosophila > Drosophila atroscutellata. Next base: position 1,028,787 of record JAWNLA010000099.1, on the reverse strand, counting down.
AGGAGAGAAAAGAGACGCACACAATTAAAACAAGTAATGCCGTCATTGTGGCTCTTTTCTTTAGCTTTCCAATTTCCAAATGACTTCTTAGCCATCCAAAGATATATGAACAAATACATGTAAATATATATATACACACACTTCTTTACCGTTATATCTTGCAAAAAGCAAACCCCTACGCAAACGAACACATATGCGCTAACATGCATACATAAATATAACTCGCGGCAGGGGTATTTTCCATTTCTTTTTTTTCTTCATCACTATGGATGATCTTGGGTATTTTTTATATATATGTATACACGATTTTCTTTTTTTCGTTATTTTCGTTTTTTTAATTTTGATGGTGTGTAGGGTGGCGACGCTGCCGCTGACTGTGCCGGTGGTGTTTTGAGTGCAGAAGGTGGCAAAAATTGTCCGCTCCCTGCTTTTTTGGAAACTCACATTCAGCCTGGCTGCCTTGCCTTGCCTTGCCTTGCCTTGCCTGCCTGCTTTCCGCTAGTGCGCCACCACCAACTTCATTATAATTTTGTCGGGGTTGTTTTTTCATTCTGTATTTTTTTTTTGTGTTGTGTTCTTTATTCGCCGCATCAAGCGGCTCTATGTGACGCAGACGATACCCTTCGGCGCGCTGTTTCGCTAGTAGGTTGCAGGCCATTTGAATGTTTGCAGTGGCCAATGCACATAAAAACGACACCCCCAAGTTTTTTTTGTTTTATTTTTTTTTTGGCAGTCCGTGAAAAATTGGATAAAAAACGCTTGGCAGTTTTAGCATCTGAAAATCTAACATTGAATTATGGAATATCGATTTTTTGGTTTGCGAAAATGAAATGGCTTCTGCTTCCACTGGCAACCCCCACCTCCCAAAATCCCACCCCTCTTCCGAACATTAAAAGTACAATATCGAAAAAGGTGTTTCATTTCAAAAAATTAAAATCTATAACAGACTACAATATAATTTATATATGTATGTTTCTCTCGTTGTACTTGAGCTGAGCTGAGCATATTTAAAGTTTTTTCTCAAGTTTTGAGACGTCTGCGACCCCATATTTCTATATGAAATAATAGCAGCTCTAATCTTAGCATCCTAGTTATTATTGCATTATTTTTTCAATGTCGACACAGAAAAAAACCAAAATGAATTAATTTAAATTTAATTATAAAACAAAATAAATATTTTGAATTGTAACTAAAAAAGTACGAAATATTTACATCATTTCTGGAGGTATTTGAATGGAAGATGCTCGAACATTTGTTTCCAAAAAAATGTTTAGTCAGACAAAATACTGCTCGTATAGAATTTATTAATTGATTTCACAGGCAAAGTAAGAAATATTTTCTTCTTCTTAATTAACTCATGTAACATTTATAAGATTTATTAATATTTATGAACACTAACAAATTTCCACATTTTACCCAAAGGCAACATCATTCGAGTAAAATCGTAGTCACCCTTAGACTACATTCGAATAATATTGCGATTAAAACTAAGGTTAATGACACAGTTAATGACGATGGGTTACTTTCCTATAGGGGAGGGTAGACTAAATAGAATTATCTTGTTATAAGGCATACAGTCGTATTATTGTAATAAATAAATGCCAAATTTCTGCACGCAGAGACTAGTACGGTCAAAAGTGTTAAGGAATCCGTAAGTGAAAGTCCGACGATGTGCTCGTGTTTTGACTCACCCCTGCACTGCTTTAATATCAAAATCATGTCCCCATTCTCATCCTTTTTGATATACCGTTCCTGCTGCACGTCCTCAAACCCTCGGTAGATGTGCGAGCTGACTCTAGTCCAAGCCGAGCTACACTTAGAAAAAAGAATCGTTCTGAAATTTTGAAAATCGACCAAAAATTAAATTGCCGTCAATTCTATATTTTATTTCTGATTATTAAAATGAATTTCTAAGTATACAACAACAAAAAATCATTTATTTAGAAAGAGGTTTTATTATATGTTTTTTTTCTAAATTATAAACTTTAAATTTAAAATTTGTATTTTAATGTTTCAGTTTAGAATGGAACACGGAACAGAAAATCCGTAGTTTTACGAATAGAAATTCAGAATAATAAGCTGAGTTACCCTTTGCGACATAGCAATTTTCTACATTACAGCGATGCTTTTTTTCGGCAAGTGTAGCGGAAAGCTAGGAACGGGTCTGATATCTGTGCCGTTGATGACGGTATCACAATCACGACTCGAAAAAACATTAGGGCTTTAATTGTCATTGTTTAATTTACCTTAGTGTGTACCGGAAATTTACAGGAACTTAATTTGTACTTGGCACTGTATGCTTTAATCGTCGAACCAAGGAATGGGGGGTTGTTGCAAGTGTTGCTCAGTTATGTGTGCCGTTCTCATTCTCGCTCACATTTTGTGCGTGCGTGCAAGATATTCGATTAGCTGCATCAATAAAAGGAGTTCACTCCACTTGCTCGGACCGTGTGTCCAGCTGGCGCACAGCCCCTGGGGGTGGGGTTGTTGGCGGCAATGGGGCATACCACGTAGCAAACGAAAGTGTGAACATTTTTGGGATAACGTGCTTTTAGCTTTCTACTTATTTGCAATAGCAGATATTCTTCCATTCCATATTAAGGCATTGGTAAGATGTAAAAAGTGCGAATATTTGCATATGCGTTTGGTATTCTATATTCTTTATTTAAATGCAACAACAAACCATTAATTTGTTTACAATTTTCGCATATATATGAATTAGGGCCTAATATAAATAGCGCAATGTTAGTTGATTGCATTTTAATTACATTTGCTTACTATGTTAATTGCACTTACACATGGTGAAATTATAGTCTCGTTTTCGAGGTACATATTAAGCAGCTTCTGTGCGGGTTTGTCGAGCAAATGATTTATTTATTGACGGTTGCTTATGTTTATTTATTTTGTTTGCATAGTTATAATTAAAGATTTTAGAATGTGTTCTATTCTTAAGTATTTATTAAAGATACCATTCATTGCATCTACGATTTAAACCCCGGCCAAGTTCTGTCAGACAGGCATACTTTACAACTGTTACATCAAATTAGCTTATATCGCTACCTTATTTTGAGAACCATGCACTTAAACTACAGCCGCCGGAGTTAACAGCGCTCTCTCTCTCTTTCTCTCCCACTCTGTAAAAGACGATCGCTGATCAGCCGGCTGCTGTAGCTACAACACTCATTCGTGTCTCTCCCGTGTCTCTTGGGTTGTATTGATTTGATTTTATTCAAAATCTTATTACTACGCAATACAAATAATCATTATAATATAATAAAGCACAAATAAAGCTATCAAAGGGACGATGGCGCAAACATACATTTTTGAAAATGAAAACACCATTTGTCAGTCACCATTCTTTTCTATTTTTTTATATATATGGCAACGCCGTGCTTGAACGGTTAGCGATCAGCTGGTGCATTTTGTATGAAGTCTGTATTGCTCTTTTTTTTGCCTCATACATACGTTAAATCTGCATCCCAATCTCTCCTTTCCCCTGCCTTTCTCCCATATTTATTATGAAATTTGTTAATTAAATATTCCTTTTAATTGTAAACCAAGTTATTTTTCTATATTAACATCAAAATTTGAGTAAAAGTCAAAAATGAATGGAAAGTCGCTTAAAATGAAAATGAACACTTCATTTAATTAATTATTGAGAGACTGTTAAATAAAGAAAACAGATCTTAGGCAAGTCAAATTTTGTACATATTCAAAGCATGACTTTTTAGGTTTATTTTATTTTATCGATGACTGGCTGACTAAAAGGAACTCAATCCAGCTCATAAATTCCAGGAGAGATCTCATATTCAGAGCGTATTCAGAGAAACTATATGAATTCGGATAAGTTTTATCATAATGTCTAGCATATCGATTAAATGCGAAAAATTGGCAAAATATTCGCTAATGGGTATGTATGTATGTATTCGATTCAATGTTGTTTTATGTGGTAAGCCAATTGCTTAATTTATCTCCCCCCTTATCGATAAATGCCGACACACTCGAGCATTATTTGCAGAACTTACTTAGAGTTTCAATATCGATCTGAATAAACATACATAATTCTTAATTTCTATTCATCATATTCGAGAGATTACAATTGCTTCCCTATCTGCTGGGTTCAGACTCCTGGAGTTCCAGGACAGTCGCCTGTGTTTCGGTCGTTACGCAGTGTCATTGAGATATAATTAATTTCGTTACGGTCGTAGTTTAATTTTGGTTAAAAGCAGAAGTCGCTTCCTCATCGGAGGCTTATACCTTATACCAAAGTGGCCATAAAGGGCATAAAGCGCATATTTATTTGCCCGAATTGCATAATAATTGTAAAGCTTCATTCTCATTGTCATTTTTGTCCATCTAATGAAAAACTACGCATTTATATTCCGGAAACAGGAACGCGTGTCACAAAATGCTTGCCAGCACACCAACCCCCAAATTCGCTAATTCACTTTTTATAAATATATACATATGTATGAATTCTCTCACTCATGGACTGCTGGCCTGATTCCCATTTGCTTTCCCTTGCTCTTCCGATATCATCAATTATTTACACGCGAAAAACCATACAGGTCCACTGATTAACAAAGTCAGCTTCAGAGTCATCACTTCGCCCATCATCCATTCCATCCCATTCTCGGGGGCCATCAGCTAGTTAATGTTGATTGCTACGTGATATGCTATAAACTTACATACATTGCTCATAATTTCGAATTTGGTATGTATAAGAAGGGAGTTAACTAATGGAATTGAATCAGAAGTGCAATGCGAGTGCAAAATTAGTATAGATTTTTTGCTTTCATAAATAATTTTGAAATATGTTAAAATTAAAAAAGGCTTTAAATCGATAATCCAAAAAATATTTATTTTTTAATTTTTTGAAATACTTTATTTTCTCCTTAGGAACACATTTCAATAAATTAGAAATGCAAGCCCTGTTTCATACAAAAAATCACTTCTGAAATTAAATAGTAATAAATTTGTAATGCTTGAAAAATGGTATTATTGCTTGAGCATGATTTTTATTAATGTTGAGCAGCGGTGACATTGAGTCACAGTTATTTAAATTTACCTTCTGGATGGGTTAAGAGCTTTGCATTATCTTAGGATATGTTAAATTTTGAGTGGCATTTGGTTCTTGGCATTATTCGCATTGGCTTTGAATGCTCGTGGTTGTGTTTGGAGGGTTCAAGTCTTAGTATTTACATTTGGTCTAGTCGAGAGATTGAAGTTTTGTTATAAAAAGACGGTTTATTGCATAAAGTGTGCTGGGTGAGTGAAATTTAAATAAGGCTCCAAAGTTTGATTGGCTTTTCAGAAAATCTTTATTAAGGAAATTAATTCATTTGTAATGAAATGGTGCCGGGATAATAATCAGAAATATTACTGTTTTATATGACCTCAAGCGCCGAGAGAAAATCACTTTGACCCATATTATTGATAGAACAGCATTTTCAGTGCTTAAGGCAAGTGTGGTGCTGTTCCTTTTGGATCTGCATTTGATTCTATGATGTTTTAAAAATAATTTTGACATATTATGAAATTGGTTCTGTTTTCATTGTATATGCTTAGTAAATGCTGCAATGCGAGTAGTTAAATGATACATTCGTAAGAGATTGCTGCTCTCCTCGGATACATTCATAACCCTTTAGGAGCTAGTAACTGTAAGCAATTACCTGCTCGCACCAATTTTCGCATGCCTATAAAGGGATCGGGTCTTTATTCTACTAGAGAACATTTCGCTGCGTAGGTAAGATTTTAGACACAATGTGTGCGGGTCCCCGCTCTCAGCGCACGAAGCCCAGCTGAAAGAGCATAGGACCCAAGCTCAATATATGAATGGATCGATCGGTCTTAGTCGGTGTTAATTACCCGAAGCATGCAAATTAAATTTCATTTCCTGGAAATCGTATATCTAAAGTTTTTGTTATCAGTCATTAAAAAGAATCGCCAGTAATATACCTTTACAATGCTAGCTAACCAGCTCACAGTGGAACAACATATGAAATCTTAAACGAAAATCATTTGATTTATTCCACTGAAAAAATTATATATGATAATAAATATTAAAACAAATTTGAAGATTGTAGATATAAATAAATAAAAACCCTTTATGCTGCGGAAAATTAAGATTTCAAATTCAAAGCAAACAACTTCTTCATTTCTTTGCCTATTACTTAGCTACTAATTTGAAACTTAATTTTTTGTTATTTTTTATGACTTTTCCTAATCGTTACATTACATTTGGATACCTTATCTTAGCCTTTATATTATTATTTTATTAATTTTTTAATTTTTGTTTAATTATTGATATTTTTATTTTAGCATTTACTTTTTTTTTTGAAACCTTTTTCAAATTTGTGGAATGGAATTTAATGGAATTTAATCTTAATATATGTAAATTTATATAATAATTTGTAACTTTTTGCTTTTTCTATCAGAAAACCTTTTCAAATTTGTGCATTGGCTTAGTAAACCGAGCCGTAGTTTTCTGAGTCTTGAGTATATCACAGTTATTTAATATTACATATTATAAATATATTTAATAAAAAAAAGAAGTTAAATAAAATAAAATACTTAAGAGCCAATTAATATTTGACTTGCAAATACCACTGTTAAATACCACACTGTGCAGTCTGACAATTGACACGGCTCAATTGCCGCGAAGAAGGGTCAGATTTTGTCGGACGCTTCCCCGCTCAGACCAGAGAAAACCGAGCTAAACAGATTTAACAGAAATTTAATTAATTATGTTGTCGCTGTAATAGTGGCGCAAAACGTTAAATGCATAATTATGCTGGTAATTCCGGTCAAGGGTAGCCGAACACCCGAGCACCATACACCACAGACGAACAGTGGCGAAGCAGAAGCTGTAGCTGTTTATCTTTGCGTGTGTGTGTGTAGCCGAACTGAGTCGAGTCAGGAGAGTCGAGGCGAGTTGAGTTGAGTTGAGTTGAGTCGAGTCGAGTCGAGGCAAGGCGAGGTGTGCGGTCCCATTCAAAATGGGTATAAAGGGTATAATGGTTCTGTGCAAATGTAGGTAACATGAAGAAGGAAGTATCTACGAGCCTCAAAAGTATATAATTTCTTGATCAGCATCAGCAGACGAGTTGATATATAACCTGAACACGCTAATATCAGAGATTCTAGAAGCTTCTAGACTTCAAATTTGATTCCTTGATTTTATCGAAACCTACCTTTGTTTCGGTCGATACATATTGTTTTCCGATACAATTTTAAAGGCGAATCCTCTCACTTATTGCATAATATGCATATGCATTTTAGTAACGGTCCAAATTCCATCTATTCCCCGTAAACTCTTAAGAGATTATATTTGGAACAGCCATGTAGGTATATCGTAGTCGACCTCACTCGTCGATAGAAATCTGACTTGTTTTGCCTTGTCGCTGCTATTTCAATTATAATTGTCTTAACAGAGTTGAAAATTAACCGAATAGGGGAGGCTGTTATGGACAAAGGCGCTCGACTTCCGGTGCACAGTTGGAGAATGGGGGAGGAGGATGGGGGGTGCCAATGAAAGCAAATAAAAGCAACTGTGTATTTGAGACTTACCCGCACAGATTTGTTTTGGCATTAATTCGAGATTAAAAACCATAAATTGACGCGTTGCCCGTCGAGCATCGAGCTCTGTGCCTTTTGCCTCTGTTGAGTAGCGATATATTTTGAGGTACTTAACGAATAAATAACCATTAAATCACAGTGACGCTTCAAAGCATCATTTCGGAACCCGCAGCTTATCGAATATATTCGAATATATTAAGTATGATATGTGTAGGTTGAGGCTTGGGATGTGTGATTTGAGTTCCCACAAATCGGAAAGGATGAGTTTGCTAATTTATATATATTCAAGCGAAACGATTTGGTTCTGATTCTAATGCCAGTACGTAAACTATATGATATTAGGGTATTTAAGTTATATATATTCGTGATCAGCATTACTATGGCTTGAATAGCTAATTTTCAATACCCTGAACAGTAAAGTGTAGCTAGGATACAAATTAGAGGAGGCAGTTGTTCATTCAAAAAATGTGATATAAAAAAATAAATCCATATCCAAAAAAAATATTTCAATTTTGAAATGGAAAACATACATATTTAATTTCTTCATGTACTTACTTACATAACTATATACTGCGAATTTGCGTTAAATAAATTTACAATTAGCCACAGGATATCCCTAAAAAGTTCACTCTTCACTAAGTTCCTCATCAGTTTTAATCATGTCTAATGTGAATCTTATGCACAATGAGTAATTACAAATTTGACTAAAAAATGTCTGCGTGACAATTCCAATTTTTCAGGCTCTTCACTCAATTTGAAAGTTGCTAGGGCCAAGCACCCTTAAGATTGCAACTATCGCAGCACCGATGAGTTTTTGTGTGAAAAATTGAAAACTTTACAGCTTGTTTTAAAATTTAAAATGAAATGAAATTTAAAATTCTACCAAAATAAAAGCACCTTTTCAAGTATGGCTACTTTTAGCAGACGCGTTATCGCATAATAGAGACCCAAGCCAAGGCCACCAATGCGGCAAGCAAAATTTTTGATGACAACCGTCCCTCATCCGTGCATCCTGTCTCCTGTCTCCTGTCCGTCAAGCGACATGCAGCAAATGTCGTAAAGGCAGAGCTGGTGTTAACCCAAATATTGTTGGTCAGTTAAAGTTCAACGGCAAAGGCAAAGACAACGCAAACTACTGGAATTCTCAGTCTGGACACAAACTCACTTATATATATATATTTATATATATACAACTGCGGTCAATATAATAGTAGTGCACACATATTTGTTGGGAAATGTTACGAAACAAATACTTAAAATATAGTTAAAAAATGATGATCACTAAAGTTATAGCTGTAGAATTAACCAACAAAAATGAAAGTGTCTAAATGAAGTATTAATAGTGGTATTATTTTACTTTTACTTGTATTAAATTAATGTTGAAATTTGACCATAATATAATACTATTATATGAAATAATAGTGAAGTTTTCGTAGCTTTAGTTGGGGCTAAATAATATTTCTGTAAACTAACTTTGATGTGCGATTGTATCTTAAATAAATACAAATAATAATTGCTTAAATCAATCCTCGAAAGCAATCATTTGATTTTTGGCAGCATTAAATTTTTATTCAATTTAAAGAGTTGTCCCGATCTTATATTCATTAAAGCTGTAAGAAGCAGCAATACTATTATATTGACCGTAACTGTATATATATATGTATATATATATATATATACATATATGTATCTATGTACATTCACACGGTTGTATGTATGGCACGCGCCCAATTTATTGCGAAATGATAAAGTTTGCGATAACACGGCGCACGCAACATATGTCCGCACATACGAATACAGGCAAACTTTGTCGCTGCCACGGCCTCTGTTAGTCTGCCACACTGCCTCTCTGACCATTGGTGGTGGCAACAAAATGCCGCCGGCTGGCCAGCACGCCCTTAATCGTGAAATTTCGGTCAAGTTCACCTCATTCAAGTTTTGTTAAATTCTGTTTCAGTTTCTGCTCCTGTTGTTATTGTTCAATATTCAATGCCACAGACTCTAAGCTCTCGTTCCGTATATATATATTTATATATGTGTGTGAATGTATGTAGTAGTGTCGAGACACACCCATGCAAAATTGTGCAAATATTTTTGGTATCAAATAGTTACATTAGCCTAAGAGAAAAGGAGATAACCTGAGCCCAATCTGGATTTATTTAATATGAATCCATTTGCATATGTATTTACAAAAAGTAAGTAAATATATATTTAATTATATTAGAATAGTATGACATTTGAGAAAAGGATTGCATCCATATACATATGTATATATATATGTCAATATATATCAATCGTACATTTAAAGTTGAAAACGTGATTTGAGGTCCGAAGACAAGTACAAATTATAGCCTGAAAATTGATGTATGGGCATAGGTCGAAACTTCAAATGCCAAAATTTCGTCAAAACTGAACTTAGATTAAAAAGCGAGGGCTTTTTGATCATAGTTTTGTCCCTAAATCAATCGTATTTATATTAAGGAGATTTATCAGACTGTCGAATGGCAAACAGTGTAGGAGCTAGATATCATAATAAAAACAGTGAGGGGAAAGAAGTGTGTATGTCTTAAAGATATCCTGTGTTATCCTAATTTATTTAACTAAATTCGGGAACACCTAAACCCAACCCGAATCTCCTTGGGCTATCACAAAAAAAAAAAAACTCTTTCTAACGCTGAGCCAAGCAAATCCAAAGAGCTTTGCGTTGTAACTCATGTTTGATGGATACCCAATGAATATGCACAGACTACTGACTCAATCAAAAAACTGTGCGATGCCACGATCGCCATACGGCCAAAAATATTATTAAATGATAACATGTATCACATATGAACTCATAACTTATTTCATTATAAAGCATTTCAATAGATATTTCAAAAAGTGGTTTGGTTTTTTTAATTTAGTCTAATTCCAGTGCTATTTTTGTGACCTTAATATAAATGATCTATATTTATGTAAATGATGTAAATATAGGCAACATGTCAAGAAGAACAATTTTGTTACGTTATGTTTACGGTTCCATTTTTTCATAGCTCTATTTTTCATTAGCAGCAATAACAACTGGAGCGATACTCCAAAACTTATTTTGTTTTTAAGGAGTAGAGAGGAAAACGGATCACGGGTGTAAATGGCTTCAAAATGGACTGAGAAACCTAGCACATTAGCAATAAAAAATACAGTTGCAATTTTGAATTTCCTCTTTGATATCTTTATTCCTTGCCTATAGCTATTGGCGACAGTGATCTTTGTTGTCGCAGCTGTGACTTGAGGAGCACCTGCAGAAATTGTTGTTTGGCTTAAATTGGAAATTGAAACTATTCCTATTTCTTATTATTGCTTCGATCGTAAATTTAAAAATGCAGACGAATATAGCAAGTAATTTTAAAAATAAACTACAGCTTTTACTGACGTTCATACATACATTGAAATACACTATGCCAAGAAAGTGTTTCAACAAAGGAAAAAACTCATATTTTTTCATTATTTTCAAATACAAATATTTAGTTTATTTTGTTTAATATTCAGAATAGTATAATATCAATATAAAACAAACTGATAATGATATTAAAATATCTAATTTATTTTTGTAATGTAATATTTTGTAATATTCAAAAACATAAGAAACATGACTGCAAAGTCCAATCGAGTAACTAACAAAATGACATTATAGAACAATGCGGGTGCGACGCCCCCATTCAATAATTCACCCTCATACTAAGCTGCGTACTCTGTTCAAATGCATAAAATACCGATAGCCGTAAACCAAAAAAAAAAAAAAAAAAAAAAATCTACCTGCCTTTTGCTTATGCAGACGATTCCTTTTCTTTTTTCTGTCTCTGTTTTGTTGAAGCTATTCGGATCGGTTGACGAGAGACGATTGTTGCTGTTGCTGTTGCTGCATCCCGCTAATCGAAGGTCTGTTCTGTTTACAGCAAACACAGATCAGGACAACTAACAAAAGCGCAATAAGGGAAACAAACATAATTGTGAAAGAGAGAAAAAACATTATTATAATATTATTATTACTATTATTATTACGGGTAAGATATGCAGACATGCTGGCATTTCTTGCACTCACACTCACACTCCTAAGTAGCTGTAGTCAAACATATACATATATTTTTTTGTGTATGCATGTGTGGTTATTAACACTTCTTTACGCACACACACATTAATGCGTGGGGCATGGGCTCAGCGAGTGGTCGGGCTGTCGGGCTGTCGGTCTGTCGCTTATTCTTGTCAATGAAAATGAGAACGGCATATCAATAAATTTAACCTGATCACTTTAAAGCTTTAATGTCCAAAGATCGTTCACACACACACACACGCGCAATATATCAGTATATCTCATACACACAAAAGAGCTGAAAGAAATAAGAAATTTTTAGTCAACGAAGAAATCATCTGAATACAAACGCATAATAATAAAATCTAACTGGATATAGGTGTGACTATACATGTGTACGGGTTTGTCCATCTGCCTGTCTGTCCGACTGGCCATCTGTCTGTTTGTTTGGGTGCACAAAGCAGGCAACAAACAAGAGAGCACAGCCACGGGACTGAGAATATACACACATACATACAGTTGCGGTCAAAATAATAGTAGTGCTGTTTCTCAAAGTATTGCAAAAATGTATGACTCATTTTATGGAGATAAAATCGGCAACTCTTCAATATATGAAGAAAAATTCAATTCAGCAAAACCAAAAATGTTTGCGGTCTCATTGGAGAATGTTTTAAAATACTATTATTTTCCAAATCTAAACGTAGTAACATTTAACCACCCACCATATCTAGTAATGGAATAATTTCACTAATGTTCCACAACTATTATAATTGCATAACAGTAAACAACATATATTCAAAACTGATTAAATTAAAATTTTGTTTAATTTTTTCCGTTAATAAATTAAATTACAATTTTCATAATAATTTTACCATAAGTAGGTTTCTTGTTTTTCAAATGTGTGCACTACTATTTTCTTGACCGCAGCTGTAAATTAACATACCGGTTATAGAGAATAGCATCTACTTATTTCCATATATATATATATATATATATATATATACATATGCCCACATAGTTAACATCGCATACTAATATAAAAAGTGCATACTAATATATTATAATCACACTCACACTCATACTACTTATTAACGCCCCAAACTTTACGATTTCATTCAGAAATCTCGACGAGGAACCAGAGTTGGAGTTCCCCTTCTAACTTGCCTTGTTATCTATCCATACCCTTTAAACATCCAATTGCCATAACAGGGTATATTCGAACACAGCAATTTGAAAACAAAAACAGAACAAACAGGTGAGAATTTTGGGTCGTATAAATAAAATCAACTTTGAATGGGCGACCATTATTACCGGAAACTATTTCACATACTTTTTAAAATGTCCTCGAATGTGCTCTTTAAGCACAGTTTACAGATAAAAAAAAAAAGTTATTGGTAATGAACATTTTCATTTTTGAAAGCAGCACTTCTATTATTCTCAATGCCGCATATTTATGTGGTTGCAGATGTTTTCTTCTGCCCGTTGCACACTTTAGCACAAGTCCATGTATTACGCATTTTCAATGGGTCCAGACACCACTCCGCTCTCGACTCTCTGTGTAATTAGCTCGATCTCGGAGACATAAGCAACGTTTGGCATGTGCATCTTTAATTGTAATTCAGAGTGTCCAATCGGGGAGTCCGCAAAGCAAAACATACATATGTATATTCTTGGCCTTGCCTGCCTCATCTCGATCTCGGAGCGTTCTTATATTTTCAATTATGCATGTATTTTTTGTATCTTGCAGTTATATTGAAATGACAATTAATTCTTTGAGTGACATCGTTGCGCATTTTCAAAATGTATTAATCTTACTTTTTTTCTTACTTTTGTTTTAACATGTGGTGCTAAAAATCGTCCGGTTTCCGATTGAATATCAATCTGAATACCACAATAAAACTTGAAGCTAACATTTTCTGATACATTTCGAGAAAAATCTGTTCTAAAGCGATATTTATTAACTTGAAAGAGAATTAAAAAATTTTTCATTTGTAATTCTGTATTCCAACTTATTCTTTTGTCTATATTGATGCTGCATTAAATCTTAAAAATGGCTGACTTTTACACAAATTAAAAGAATCGACATTTAAGCATGCTTACACAGAGTGTTAGCGAGCAGCAAAAAAATATATATACGTGTATAAATAAATAAATATAAATGAGATACGTTGTTACACACGTATATACATACATATACATACATAAATACATACATTTCATACATAAAGATTAACACCGAGGTATATTGTGAGTTTGTTTGCATCATTACTAATTTATGTGAACTGTAAAACTATCGGTTTAATCGTGCCTAATCTGATAACATTTTGAATGGTAATGAATGGAACACACTCTGAATGAATTCATAAATATGCAAACTAACTTCAAGCTGAAGTGAAGAACAAATACGGAGCCCAGCCCGAGCCCGAGCTGGGCTGAGCTCTCTGCCTACGAGTGAATGAGCCAATAGAAGTAAAAAAGAATAAATAAAATATAAGCACAGCTTGCCGAGCTGTAAAACTGCTCGGCAATTGATCAGAACGGGGTCTGTGAAGCAGAGTGGCACAACAAAATTTTAGAATACTTTCTTTCTTCCATCACCATGCTGTTCGTAATATTGTATAATGCTTTGCATTGATAGGAGTAGTCAGGGTTATAAAACAACAAAAAAAAAACCAAAACAAATCGAAGCAAAATTAGACTGTGTATTAGAGATCGTATTACAAGAGCAGTATCAATCACAATTGTTAGTTGATATACAAATTAGATTTTGAGAAATGTGACTTTAGAAGCGATTTTAATTATTCTGCACTGATTTGACCAATTAATCATTCAGTAATGGGTTTTATTAAAGAACTTAAATGAAAGTATCTCACAAAACAACAAACTTGTTTGAAAACCTTTAACTTTATTTATCTTCTCTGTTGATTACAATTTTGCAGTGATTGCGAAATATTTTTTAAAATGATTATAACGAGCTTACTTGATGGCATTACTTGACAGCATTGATCCAGAGTCTATCAGCGTGTCCCAGAACATATTTAATTAAATCCAAATAGTTGAAGATCTTGAGTGTTGCAACTGCAACTTAGATAGACTTCGATTTGAAATCCGAGTAGTAGTTTTTAACGGACCCGCAGCTCTTATTTTATATTTTTGAAAACCAAGCATTTTTCGAAAATCTTGATGCAATTCCAAATCCCGTCTGCACAACAACAATTCACCTTTACTGCCCAGTAAATAGATATTCACATACATGTTTGTTGTCCGACGAATCTAAAGGAGGAGGTTTTGTGAAAATGTATATAACCGGCAGAAGGAAGTATCTTCGACCCCATAAAGTATATATATCAACCGCCGAGTCGATAAAGCCATGTTCGTCTTTCCGTCCGTCTATCCGCTTGTCTGTCCGTCTATCCGTCCGTTTGTATGAACACACGGATCTCAGAGACCATAAGAGCTAGAGATTTCCAATTTGAAATATACGTTCTCGAATACTAGGCGCAGATCAAGTTTTCTTTAATTGATAGATAACTGTCACTGTTTCAGGAAAATCGATACATTTCGATTTCCGATATCGATCATTGCTAAAATTGTGTAGACAGAATCTTCTAATTAATACATATTATGCATATAGATATTATTGATCAACTGACCAAATTTCATCAGATCAGATAAGTAAGACCCAAGAAATGGTCGAAAATATATTCTCAGATTGATCTCATTTCTATCAGCAGCTGCAAGCATATCTTAATCTTTCAGTGTTTACTTATCTTCTGCATTAATTGCTTGTGCTCAAATAAAATTGTCGTAACTTTTTGGCTATACTTTAACTATGTAATATTTAAACTTATTCTAAAATATATGTGTGCCCTATGTCTTAAACATTCTTAAATAAGAAATTTCATGGTTGGAAAGGTTCTAATTGAGCAACTTCTTACATAACTTAAGTAAGAATGAAAGAATCGAAATCGAAACAAACTTTATACGTATATAAGTATCTTTATAAGTATTCAGTGCATTCTGTATTCGAAATCAAATCGACTCTAGAATATAACAATTGTATGGGATTAAAGAGGATTCCTTCTGCCTTTTACATGCCAATTTTAGACAGGCTTGAGTCGAGAAAGCTCGACTAGGTTCAAGTCTCTAACCATCAAATACGATACACATAATGAAAAGGGCAGATATGGTATAATAAGCTTTCACTCCTACAAATCCTATCTACTCGTTGATATGGATGTACATACATACACACACACACACACACACACACACACACACACACACACACAATTATGTATGCACATATGTGGATTCCTATTGGCAGCCTTGTTTATTTGAACACCTGTATTTATTTAAAACAACTAATTCACACACACTTAAGTATATACACACACTAATTCATAAAGTCATGCCTTGTTTGTATGTACCGTACATTCAAATGTACACAGCAATAAAAAATTGGAAGCATAAGTTAAGTTTCTTGTTCTTTACTCAAAACGTGATGTTTTAATATAAGTATTGAATTTAATAATTTAGAAGTATTATTATAGTTTCTTCTGAGTTTTCTGAAATTCATGCAAGAATTATTGGACCATTTTGTATCTTGTGAATAATTCTTATTTTGGATAATTTTAATTTAAATATTAAGTGTTATTTTCAATGTATATAAAGTGAAGTCCGTACTTACCTCCTGGCATTATGCACTTGTTTCAGAAAAAGTTGATGTTTCTCTCAGTGTACATGCATGCTTATATGACTGGGTTGAGCCCAATAAACGCGTTTACCCATGAATTAATGTTTACTGATCGTTTACCGTGTGAGAGACGTCAGCTTATGCAAATACCTATGGGGATAGCTGAATAAAGGAGTGGCTTTGGATTCGGCTGCGGATCCATCTGTTTTATTGCTGCGCACAATTATTTACGTAATTAATTAATGTGCAAACACGACGAGTGGTACACAACTAATCGACGATGTCGCCTTGACAAGGGTAAGGCGGCAAACTTGTTAATTAACTAAATTAACAGCACTGAGAATACATCCAAGGACAGACACACTTAAATCGCATACCCCCTCTCTCTCTCTCACTCTCTCTCTCTCTCTCTCTCTCTTTGTCTCTTTCGCTATCTCTCAAATATACAATTGTGTTATATACTCAGAAAGATATCGCCCTGAATTTTGGGAAATCGGCAGGATAATTCACCTTATTACTGTGAAGGTATTTTATAAAAAAAACCAGCGCTTTTCTTTTCATTATTCTAGTGTACAATTTTCGAAAATTAGAGAAAAAACATTTCACTTTCAGGGGTTTTTTTAACAGAAGTCTCACATTAGACTTAATAGTTTGCATTTATATTTCTTAAAAATACATATATTTTAATTTCAAAATTGATTTTATCATATATGAGCAAACGTTTTTGATTAATTTCCACATTTGTATATGTCTGTGTCGGCTGATATTAGTCGACGTTAAATAATTAAACAAATACTTTTTATTTAGACAGAAAGATCTTGGCAGATGCTATTACTATAAATAATTACTAATAATAATATAAACGATACATTTATTGAACTATTTAGGAATAGTTGAAATACTTATGCGAATATTTAAATCGAATCTTTTACATGTTGGTTATTCAATTTGAGATATTGTTGTTTTCAGCTAGAGCTAGAGACAGCCAATTTAGAAAATAAGTTGTCGTATAGCAAATATCGGAATTTATAGCTTCCCAATAGGAATAAAAGCCAATTTTCTAAAGGCAAGAACTTTTAATTAACATATTATTAACTAATGTACAAATTCAAATTTTGGCCGGGCTGACAGGCGGACATGACTAGATCCACTCGGTTGTTAAACCTGATTAAGAATAAAATACTTTGAAAATAAATTTTGATCAAATAGAAAATATCTGTAACCGAGAAGCTGTTTAGGAATATCAGGAATATTGGGCATAGAAATCGTTATCATCTCAAATTGCTTGATTATTCTGAGAATGAACTTCTAATGGAGTTTTTATTGTTATAATTATTTTAAATAGTGCTCAAATATATGCAAGATATGCATATGGTTTTCCAATTTCATTTCGAAAACTAACTCGAAAATTGGGCATTGTAACAATTATCAACTCGAATGTTCGGAATATTCAGAGATTGAAATGTTCATAAGGTTTTTGTTATTTTTTTTATAACTTATTTATTATTTTTATTTTATTTAGCTTGTACAATTTAATAGCGGCGCTAATCATAAGCAAGTAAAAATGGGCCAGTCAAGAAATACCCCGAACCCAAAATCTTAATATTTCCTAGATATTAAAAAACACGCTAATAAATGCGTATTGTTAGGAGTTGCCAGCATCGCATTCTCGCATTGTACTCTTTACTAGCCATTGGCAACACCCACAGAACCACTAACTTTGACGCCCTCTGCTTGCTTGGCTTGCCTTACTTCTAAATGAGAAAATCCACTCTTACGTAAATACAAACACACACACAAATATAAGTACATATCTTACCGTATGTGTGTGTGTATGTGCAGGCATGCAGTTCGCATCATTTACATATGTGTATGCGAAATGAAAGAGTGTATATATATATGTGTGCGTGAGGCAAGTCACATGAATATAAAAAAAATATGAAAAAAATACATGCTCATTTCCAAACTTGTGCACATACACTCATACTCACGTGAAATGTATTCATCACATAGCATGTGTGTGTGTGTGTATACTAGAAACCCCATGCAAAAATATATGCATATATACAAAAGTACATGTGTTGTATGCGTGTGTGTGTGTGTGTGTGTGTGTGTGTGTGTGTGAGTGTGTGGGTGTGTGTGTGTGTGTGTGTACATACATATAATTGCGAAGGAGTTAAGAAAAGGCTTGCTCGTTAGTCAAAAACGAAACGAAGCAACAACGATTCTGCTCTGCTCTGCTCTCTCTCTTGTCACCTCCCTCTTCGTGAGTTGTTTTTTTTTCAGCTTTGCTGGAGGCTGGCAATGCAGCCGTTGGTTGCTGGAGCTTCAGCGACAGCCGCTTTATATGTAGATATGTGTATTGATGTGTGTGTGTGCGTACATACAGCAGAGCTTACGTGTGAGTGTGTTGCCTAAAGGGGATTTTCTTTTGGCCTCCTCCTCAACGATGCGTGTTTTATTCATTTATATTTAAAAGCGTAAACGCAGACGCGAGTTTTTCGTTTCTTTCCTTTCTTCTTTTGGCTTTGAGTGTCACTTTTTCCACCGAAATGAGAATATGCACACTCGCATGCACACACATTTATGTATGCTGGCAATGCTTATACATATATGTATATTCGCACTTGCACACACTCCACAGATACACACACAGGACACACTTGTATTTGAATCAGTGTGGATGGGTTAGCTTTTTTCCACTAATAAATATATGTACACACACAGACACACGATACATATACTTAAGGGTGGAGCATCGTAATGCGCTCGTATTCTGTCTGTCTGCCTGTCTGTCTGTCCGTCTGTCCGTCTGTGTGTGTGGAACCCACTAAAATAAATAAAATGGAGTTCGGCGAAAAATTCGCGACTTTTTTGCTCAGTTGTGACAATGCTAAATCAAGTTAAGTGTTAACTACACACATGTAAACTCCACACTAAGGGCGGAGAGAGGCCTCAAATTGTTGTACATTAACTTCATACTACACAGCTTCTGAGTTTTGCCCATTTCTCCTTTATTTGCTCTCTCCCATCTTAGTCTTTTAATTTTCTGTCTGCTTTTTTCTACGATTCCACATTTAATTTTAATCTCATCTTATATCATTTATTTTGCAACTTTTATTTTTTAAATTCAATTTTTATCAATGTTTCTCTACAATTTTCAATTTATTTGGTATAATTTAATTTGAAACTTTTACTTTAATATAAAATATTTGTTTTTTTGATTTAATTTTTAAAATTATTTTCACTTTTAATTTCCTGTTTTATCATTTCATTTCAAACTTTATCTTGAGCTTAAACTTTTTTTTACTTATTAAGACATTTTTTTAATTGACATACAAATAAAAAGTGATTAGGAGATTTTATGGCTTTAATAATTTAAAATCACACAGATATATCATTTGATTAGCGATTTAAAGTATTAAGAGATTTTCAAAATATAATTTGCTTAAAAGTTTTAGCTTTTCTTGCAATATCCCATAAATAATTGTTATTGAAAAAAAAATGAAACCTTGCCATTAGGAAACAATCATTTATGTTGATCAAATTGATCAATTTACTAAATATTTTTGGCGGATTTAATACATCTTTTAGTATTCTGCTCGGTGAAGGAGCTTATTGATAATACACTTGGAAAATTTGATGAGCTTAATTGCTAAATAATGGAAGCTGAATGTTTCCCAGAGCCTACCCTCCAAATTATTTGGCAAAACAACTAAATATTTTATGGATAGACAGTATATTTTATATATATTATTTTATATTAAACTTTTGATGCAAAATGCACTTTTTATCAGAACTATCAGGAAATGAGTACACCCATACCTCGCTTTACGGCCTAGTCACGTTCCAGAAAACTTGGCCGGAAAGCGAAAAGCCGTATAAGGAGTTAAACATCCTAATACAAATTCATATATATATAATTCATACAAATTCAATGGTTTGTCATTGAAAATGGTAACCTGAAGACCAGTGACGTCCTCATTTTTCGCTGTAAAGATGGACCTGGCATAAAACAATTGTCAAACGGTATTTGTCTTGCCTTCTTGTCTATTTCGTTCTCCAGTGATTTATAATAGCTAATGATTTATAGTAACTTTAGCGCTACATTCGACGTCAGGATCGTTTTCAAGGAGGATGTTTATTCCTTGTTCCAAATAGGAAAACGCTTTCCACAAATTCTTTAATGTTAGCTGTTTGGATACAACAGGCTCTGTCTGTTCATCAAATGTCAGTTTTGCTTGCAACTAAATGAGTTCCTCATATGAAAGGAGTTCCCTATCAGCTTCAAGTAGATCAATCACATCACGATCATTCAAAAGTTTGAAGGTTCATAGCCGAGATCATGTGCTAGCTCCAAAAGGTTTTGCTCAATTTCAGAAAGGAAATTAAATTCTGCCTAAGTTTTTTTACACATTCTGGCCATATTTTTTTTCCAAACATAGTTAATTTCAATTCTTTTCTTAAGGTTATAGTTTTTCCAAAATGTTTTAATTGAAGATTTACTATCAGCTACCCTTATAAGTTAAACATTTTATGCCGTAAATCGAAAAATGTGCCTAATTAAAGAGGGCCGTTATAGCGAAATGCCGTATAAAGTGCGCCCGTAGAGCGAGGTATGTGTAGGTGTACTACGAAAAATTTTGGATACACCATCGATAAGATCAACTGTGTTGCCATAATTTTGTATACCTACCTCGCTTGTCAATCGAAAATAAATTATGTTTATTCAGGTCCGTTTCCCAGGCAGTTATTTTATAGGGTGCTTCAGTTTGGCAAGATGTATATACATATATATATAAAACAGATTTGTAAGCTCACTTGGTACCATCTTCAAAGCTGATCTCCTTAATACCTTAAGCAAAACCCAAAAATAATAACGTTGTGCATTAAATTGAACTACATTCTATAACGTAAGAAATTTATTTTATTTGGTATTTGCGCAAAACTTTCCTTAGTTACGAAAGGTCAATCGAGGTAATTCAAGCCAGTCATAGCTATAAGGAGCAATCCGACCTGGTGACTGGGATATTCTGGAGAACGTATCCAAGAAAAGTATAGATAATCTTGATCATATAAGTCAGCAATTTCTCAGCTAGCCAAGCTGCGCTAATCACACATGGCCTCATTTCAAACAACTCCAAAACCGGAAACAATTGTCGCAGATCTCTTACCAGACCTAACCAGATTTGCCAGGTTGATGGCGACCACATGAGGCTTCGGGAATCATTAATATTATTGAATTGACTAGTCAATGCACTAAAAATTAGAAAATCCCTTTAAAAGATAGAAGGTTTTTCATGTTTTTGGAAATAATTTCTAAAAAAAAAAAGGCTTGCCCACAATCTCGAATATATTTTTCTATTTTCCATTTTTGAAGAAATTGACTTTTTAATAATAGAAAATATTTCTGAAAAGTATAAATGAAAATACTTGTTTAAAAAACCAATATTTTCCAAATGTACTGTCCAATTTTTAGATAGAGTTTATCTGCACCTTTGAAAAATTAGACATATTTTGAAAAAGCCCACAAACTTCAATTTTTGATATTTACTTTTTGAATAAGAACTAACTAACTAATTTGTGTTTGCTTGATGAAGAATAAGAGAAAATAGTCCAGAACTTTTCTGTCACTTCCCATCAATACAGATATATCGGAACTCAAATCAAATTCCATTGACCATGGTCATATGACCAAGAACTGGAACAACTTTTATGATAGCGAATTTATACGAAGTAAACCTAATTCATTGCCAGGAAGGTAAGACCCGATACTATGACAGTAACTTGCATTTAGATCAGTTCAAACGCAACAAACTGTTTTACTATTATTCAAATGCCATTTAAAATAAATAAATAATACTACAAAATTAAACTAGCAATAAAATAACAATCTGTCTTTCCAAGAGAGAATTATTTTGAAATATTTCCTACTCTTCGAGTCTAAAATAAATAATTCCAGAAAACACTTTTCACGTAAAAGCTAAAAATGCTAAAAAAAAAGCTTTAAAAATGGAAGCACTAAATTTTTCAAAATTTTTAAAATTTAAAAAATGTGTTTTTAAAGATTTAACGTTGTAAGGCAATTGTACCTGGACATATCTCATTGGACATTGTATTTCTCAGAATCCTTGTAAATATTACTAATTACAGAATTTAAATATAAAGTTTTATTTTTATTTTTTATCTTGCACAGTTTTTAGCAAATGGATTTTAAAATTTTGTGTTTGACGACTGCATCTCAACCGATACATTTCTGAAATATACAAAAAATGTATTAAAATTGTAAATGACCGATGTCAATAGTCTGAAATACACAAAGATTTATTTATTTTCAGTTTTCAAAAAGAGGATGTTCTTCTCATGTAAATAAATAAAAAATCAAACAGATAAACCTGACTACTTGGCTCAAGACAATATAATTTTATATCGGCTTTAAGAAAGCAAACTTAATTTGGAGCTTGCGTCATTCTTTATTTAAAACGGAGGATTTTCCCGAAATTTCATATAAACTCAGTGAAATTATTAATTATTAACTTAAAAATTGATTTGCTCAGGCTATATTTGCTTAACTTCTAAAATAATCTGCATATACAGCATGATTTTTTCGAATCTCGATTTATATGTTTATTTAATTTCGATTAATATCAGTTAAAACAGAAAAATTACAAAATTTAGAATAAATCACGTTAAAATAAAATGTAATTTTTTTAATTTTTAAATTTCAACCTCTGGTGGTTTTACATAATGATCGGTAATCCACTGAAATTAATGTTTTTTTATTATTGAACTTAAATATAGACAGCTCAATTAATGCGAAGTACGAAGAAAAAAGCCGATGACGATGACGATGTGACACTGCATTGTTTCTACTTACAATCGTGGCATGTACATAAATACATGCATACAAATGTATATACACATGTATATGCAAAAAGGCGAAGAGAGCATGTGTATATGTATGTGTGTGTGCACATCCGACGGTAGTTGTACAAAAATAATGAGCGATGATTGCCATTGCCTGGACTACTCCCACACCAGACCAGATGCGAACACACACAAACATAGAGAGTAAGGCTGGCGTATTCGCGCTCACGCTCCCACCCGCATGATATAAAAAGCACATTGGTATTTTGTTTTATAGCATCACTTGTCTCGCTCCCGCCTAATTACCACTCTGCGTGGCAATAATTACCCCATTACCTAAAAAACTCTCCTTCAATGTGTCTTTGGCACTCTCTCGCTCTCTCGCTCTTTGCTCTCTTAGATTTTTGATCTCTCTGACTTGTCGCTCTCTCTCGCTTGCTCGTTCGCTCTTGCTAGTTGCATAGCAGTGATTCCGGTTCAACTGTCTCCTGCTCTTTTCGGGCGCTCTCTCACTGCTGTGTGCGTGTATATTGTGTGTATGAGTGTATGAGTGTCGCTGCTCTCTTTCGGGGTGAAAATGTTGCTGAAAGACGGAAAAAAAGGCACGATACGGCATACAATTGGTAGTATGAAATTGACGGTGGAAGCGGCTAGGTTCACGTTATCGAGGTAAAGCGGCAAGTGCGATTTAAAACAAAAACAACAAAAAAGAAATGAAAAAAAATAAATAACAACAACCAATTTGAAATCCTCTGAAAAATCACACCAGTAATTCAATATCACGAAAATAGTAAATTGTTAACTAACTGTCAAAAAAGCAGTTAGTTTTGATTTCGAAAACCCGGCAAAACTGCGCAATTGTGTGAAAAGAAAAATTAAATTCGACAGAAAAAAAGCAGTGCCTACATGTACATATATATGAATGCACTTATTTATTATGGCGAAAAGCAAATTTTCTGCGTGTGTGTGTTTTAATTTGTGCAATTTAATTTGTACACCGGCGATTCGCGTTAATTTACAAACTAACCAATCAGCGTTCAAACACAACAACAGCTACTTAAGAAGTACCGCTAAAAAACAAAACAGAAATTATGCACAATGTTATTGTATAATTTACAAAAGCCTTAAAAACATAACGTATCAGCTTCCAAAAATGTTGTTAACAGTGCATTTTGTATTCCTTTGATTCATATGTGCGGATTATCAGTGCATTTAACATTTCAAACCAATTTGTTAACAAATTTAACAAAATTACGTTAACGTGCGTTTAGCTGCGTTGCATTATGTCTAAACCACATAACAACTTTTTAATTATTGCTTATGTACATAAATACAAATATATTTGTACATGGCCTGTTAACATTGCAGCAATTACAAAAAAAAAAATATATATATATATATATATATGTATACAATAATAACAGTTAACTAAAAATTAAAAGAAAGGAGTTGGCATAAATAAATAAAAAACAAATAATAAAATGAAGCTTGAGCAAATTTGTTAATCGCATTCCAAACTGGAGAATATTATATACATACACACTCACACACATACATCATACACACTTACATGAAAATACCGTTGTGCATACTGCTAATAAATAGGCAGCGTTAAAAAAATAAACGAGTGAAGGAGTAAAGGAGTGATTATTGCGACTGTGTGTGAGGGAGATGGATGATGCGCATAAAAAAGGGGTGTGAGAGAGAGAGAGAGAGAGAGAGAAAGGGAGAGAGCATCAAAGTCGTTGTGCTCTCAACACAAATAATGAGGCACGTGGTCCATAAGAAAAGTATATATGCAAAAATGAGATACATATATATATATATATATATATATATATATATGTAAATGCGATTGTGTGCATGAAAAAGAGACAACTGGCTCAGTCGTTAGTCAGCCAAGTGGGAGTAAAAGTGTTGATATTAAAAATGCAAAAAGCAGAAGTTGGCAAATTAAATTGCCGAGAGAATTGCACAATCTCTCCAGCTCTCTTTCTCTCAATTTTGGCTCACTCTCTCTCGCTTTCTCTTTAACGCCTATACATATATATGCATATATACATGTATATATTACGTTTTATATATGTACAAATGAACACACCTCAGCTATCCTTATGCATGTAAATTCACGTGTTTTTTATGTATGCATTAAGCATACACATCATAATTATACATGGACAAATTTTTCATACAAACCCCACATATATATATATATATATACATATAATTACAAAAATAATTACATAATAATTATTTATAGATATGGACCGTATATCTAGGCAAAAAATACCTCTATCATATATAAATGTGCTTCACTCTGCTTAAATTTTACTCACTCGCCAATAAGTCAAATACCCACAAATCTACAAAAATGCATATCAATGCAAATATATAAATATATATATATATGTGCCCGTGTGATTTATAAGACACTCGCCGCTATCTAATGTGAATATACGGTAAATGTGAATAGCTATTTTGCCCAGCGCCTTAGCATAATTTTTCTCGATCATCTTTTGTTTTTGGGTTGTGCTGTTAGACTGTTGACGGGTTCCACAGGTCACCTGTCACTAGACGCGCCAATAACACCCTCACTCTGAACTCAACTCACCCTTCAAACCACCACACCCCTTAACCCACCTTAACTCTCTTTTTGTCCTTTTTCTGGTTCCGTTTTGCGCTCAGTTTCGGTTTCGCTTTCGTTGATGTCGCGATCTCAAGCACCCTTTCACCACCCCACTCCTACCCCTTGTCCATCACATACTCAGTGTATGTGTGTATCATGTATAAATATAACTTAGACCGGAAGCAGATCCGTTCCAGGACCTGATGCAAAAAGTCAATCGACTGTCTCAGCTTTTTTGTTTTTTTCATATAGAGAAGAAGGTTTTAAAAATGAGAGACACACACACGCATATCCTCACAAACACACTCACGCACACACTCACTCAAATTTAAATACATATATACATATGTATTTCTCGAACATCCTTTCAGGTGCAATCCAGTTTGAACTCGTCACGCTACACGCTCGATTCAAAGTTCCTATAATATTAAGCATAAAATTAAAAACAGTACAAAACTAAAAGAATTATAAACAAAAAAACAACAACAATACGTTAAACTCAACACTCAATTAGAATCTAAATCAGCCACCTTATCAAACAAAAAAACAAAAAACAAAAAAAAAATAAAATATTGCAATGTGAATGGGAAACATCAGAAGTCAGCTGGGAATATATAGTAACGATTTCTGGCCCGAAGATATATTTGCCAGCTGATCTCATGAGACTTAAGCGCAACCGGAGATCCACTGGGGAATATAATTCATTCAAAATCGGTAAGTTTCAGCTAAGTTTCATCATTGCTACATTTCAGTGATCCTTCATTACATTATCGTTAGCTTAAAAAATAAATAAAATAATTGTTTATTTGAAATATAAAATATATGTATGTTGGACATCGATGCCAGTTTTGAGGCGGCGACGCATTGCAAAATGAAAAACAACAATTGTAAAAAATGCAATTGCAAAAATAGAATTTTAATTAATTACGTAAATTATATATTACTATTATTATTAAATTATCCACACAAGTTAGTAAGTTAATGTATTAATTATAAATATAAATAAATACCGTCTTGATGAGAAAGTTTTCAGCCCGTTTCTCTTCTAGAATTTAAGTCCGGAGAACTGTCCACTCTTAAAACTGTACATTCCTTTACGAAAGGACCGATGGGAAATGCACTTGCATTTCGCTGGTTGTATCTGAATGAAACTTGATGAATAAATTGCCTGCTTGAATAACTATATGATTCAAAGACAGTGTAAAGATGAATTGTTGTCTGACAATTGGTTTGTTATTCCCAAGATGTTAATGTTAATATATTAATATTTTATGTTCAGACTTTGCACCATTAAATGACGTTAGACCAAAAGGAATCCCGATAATTCTCCTAAAAAGTGCAAGTTCTAATGTGGGGATATAATATTTATAAAATATTGTGGTTTGATTGTATATTCGGTATTAAAATAGTTCTGATTGTGTGATTGTGTGTCGACCTTCAAAGATGGTGACCTTTGACCTACCTGTAAAGTTGACGACTCGTCGATTGATTTAACCTCGATTATGTCCTGTATAACAAAGTAATTGGGAATGTTAATTATTTGTGTTGTTTATTTGGGTTCACCACAAAATATTTAACAATAAAAAAAATTATTATTATTATTATTATTATTTTAGTTTCTTGCGGAAGAAGCACACACATTAAGTAAACAAGAATTTAAATTATTTGTGAATGTTATTTGTGCTTAATACCAAATATTGAATTACAAAATTGAAAAATTGAAATTATCTATTTTACAATTCTATTCTACGATATATATTGTAAATTATTCATCAATTTACATTTACAATTAATTGATGGGTCGTTAGGGTATCTGCTAGTCGATCACTGTTCAACAAATCCCTCTCACCTGGAACCAAGCAAATTTCTTAAATGCGAATTATCATAAAAGTAGCTTGACATGATTGTCTAACTGCTTGAATGCTGAATCTTATCATTTAGACCATAGTCCAAAAATTAAAAAAAAGTCAATCAGATACATTTTTTATTATTTTTTATTTCTCTCTTAATGTCGACCAAAATCAACGCACAATTTTTTTTTAACATTAAAGTTACGATCTAAATTGAATAAAAGGAAGGAATTATGTTAAAAATTTAAAAATAGAGCAATCAAAATAGGAAATTAATAAGAATAAAGATAATATATATATATCTATCTTTATATAGGTATGTATACAAAACCCTAAATTCTATGGCATTGACAATAAAATCTTTTTTTAGTGTATATTTTTTATTTATTGTAAATATCCGTTTCAGTCTTAAAGAAACCAATGCAAAGTTTTTAGCCATCTTTAATTAGCTTTTCTAAACTAAAAACTTTACTGGATGAATTTATGTTGGATCATTTTGCATTTCAACAAGTTTTTCAATATTTCTTATTGTTTTCATTTAATTTTATATATATTAAATTTAATTAAATTTACTTTCTGCTTATTGTATTCTTCTGTGTCGACTGATATTAGTCGTCATCAAATGAATATTAAGACTTTTTGCAAATAATACCGATTTCGATTAACGGTTGCTGAGGAATTTCTTTTAAGATCCAACGCTACGCAAAAAGTACTGAGATCCAACTGATGTGGCTATGCAATTGATAATCTGTTCCTTAATGTCACAGCTTTTGCACAAGCATTTTGTCTGTAGTCCTGTAGTGATGTCAATTTGATATTATTTGATAGCTCAGTTTAGCTTTTATTACAATGTTCCTTTTAAAATAAGTTTTCAAGTGTATATACTTTCAGTGAATTTTTTCGAATTTCAGCTGTGCATTATTTGCCACGTTGCATTTTATCACCATAAAATAAGCTATATTTTTGTAGAATGATTTTCATTTAGCAAATAAGATATTGTTGTATTAATTAATCAAAAAACTCTTGTTCAGTTTCGCGAATTTCGACTACTTGGAAAAAAGGCGAAACTTAAATAAAACAGCCGCGAACAGAAGATATTAAAAATTAATAGATTAAAATACCAAAAATGGGCATGAGGAGATAAATCGAAGAGTACATTACTTCCTGACGTCGAAGGAAGCTATAAAAATATGGAGTCTGAGTATGAGCAGACACTACTACGAGAATATATTCTAAATATAACATTGATATGATGATAACATTGATGTTTTTACTTACTAACATAATATTTATACAGTTTGTCAAAAAAGTGTTTGGGCACAGTGAAAAATCTCACATTTTTTCTTATTTCTTTCGGCAAAAAATGTCTGTTTTTATTCACTTTTATTTTTTGTCTAATTTTTCTATTTAGTAAAGTCTGAGTAGTTAAAGCAAAAGTTACAATTTAAAAATGTTTAAGTATCAATTTATATTTATGCCCAAATATAATTAGGAATACATATATATATATATATATATATATACATATATATACATACATATTATTCCCTTGTATATATATATTATTCGCTTGCAGCCAGTATTTTTGGTAACCAATTGAAAAGAGTTGGGAACATTTGCTGCCGACGCCAAAACAACCTTTTTTTTGTTAACACGGCGATAATTAATGCCGAGCTCTAATTAGCCAATGACGAGGCAGCAGTTGTTGCTATTTTTGCTGTTGTTGAGCGAGCTTAATCTAAGTTATTAAGCCGACCTCTCTCCTTCTCTCTCTCTCTCTCTCTCTATCGCACAGACACACACGTTGAGCATTAAAGAGAATCGCTTTTTTCCTCGCTTGTTTGCTTTACGCGCTCTTTCATCTTTTTGCATGCTGTGGAGAGCATGTCTAACATCCCCCATCCCCCACCCCCACCCCCTTTCCCATCCACGTCGCCAGCGTAGAAGAGTAAAGCAACAGTCAAAGTTGTCTCGCTTCTTGATTGGTCGTTGCGCATCGCGCATCGTGCGGCCCCTATCCCCCCTCCCCCTGCCAGCAGCAGCTCATCCATCTATGCATTGCCGGTGTTGGCGCTGTGTCACAACTACAACATGTTCGTGCATGCTCATATGTGCTTTGTTTTTGTTTTTTTTTTTTTTTTTTGGTTTTTCGCTGCTTTTGCACGCTGCGCGCTGTCGCTGCTTTATTATGGTCGCTGCTGCTGCTGTTAAGTCTGCTGTTGCTGCTGTTAAATTTGCTGCTGTTGTTAAGTTTGCTTCTCTGCTACTGCTTCTGCTGTTAAGTCTGCTGCTGCTGCTCTGCTGCTGTTATTACTACCACCTTAATCTGTAGCGCTGCTCTGCTGCTATGCCGCTTCTGACTGGCGTCGCTCGTTTCGTATGTGTCTTTTCTTGCCTTCTTCTTTCCGCTGCGCTTCGTCGTGTGTGTGTGCTAATGTGTGCTTGTATTTGTGTATGGCAGAGTTAATTGCTCCTCTGTCGACCCCGTCCAGTCAGCAGTCGTCACATGTTGTTGTTGTTGTTGTTCTACTTGTGTTACTGGCTGGCTGCTGTTGGCTGCTGGCTGCTGCTGTTGCTGCTGATTCGTTATCGCCTCGCCAAAAAAGTAAAGCAAACAAAAATGGGGAGGAACAAGTTGCGCCCTGATTGACTAATTAGAAGCGCAAGCAATTAACCAACGACACAAAAGCTAACCGCACATATATGTCTAATATATATGTATGTATATATCTGTATACTTATATTTAGCTGGTTGGCTCGCGTCGCTTGGCCAATTAAAACAAAGCTGTGCCAAAATCCCCTGAGATGCTTGCTTTTTTTGCTCGCTTTTCTTGTCACTAGCCTTTTAAAACGGTTTTAATTGGCGCTATGGGTGTGGCCGATACAGCAATGACAAATGTACACACTCCCACACACACATGTATGTATATAAATATATACATATATATACATAACCACCTCGAGCCAGACGCCAGACGTTTCTTGCGAGTACGCAGCCCCCTTCCACCCGCACCACTCCCGGCTCACCCCCCACCTTTCACCCCCTCAAGACATATATATGGAAATGAAAATCAACAAACAAGGAAGTGGCAAAGGAAAAAATCGATAAGGCCGAACGACGAAATTAAAATATATATAATAAAAAGAAAGAAAAAAATGACAAAATAAAAACCTTTTTATGAAAAACGCTGCTGCTCACTGTGTGTGTGGGTGGGTGGTGTGAGTTTTTATTGTATATATGTATAAGAGTGTACACATATATATATGTAAATCTGCGACAGTTAGCGCCAAAATTCAAAGCAGAATATTTTCTCCCAAAAAAAAGAAGCAAAGGACACATTAATTTTTTGTAGGTACATATATTTGAATTCATATATATATATATATATATATATATATATATATATATATATATATATATATATATATATATATATATATATATATATATATATATATATATATATATATATACGCACATATTGACAAATTTATGTATGCATATATAATTATGTATAAATATACAGTTCATACAGAAAGTGTTTTGACATTCGGAATGAATTCAACTTTTCTCATTAAGTTAATGAAAGTTATCCATTCAATTGTTATTGTTTTAACTATATTTTTTATATTATTTTATTTCATTTAATTATATTTTTGTTTTAATAAGTGGCTACAGATCCATTTAGTAGCAGAAAAATGTGGCAATAATAACGAAATTGTTTTGCAAATTAAATGAAAAGAGATGGATTTTTTGCTGTACCAAAATACTTTCTTGGCAATCTAAATTTTAATATACACATACTCACTTACATATATGTGTATATAATAATTTATAGCAAAAAACTAAGAAAAAGTATATAAATAAAAACAAAGTAAATAAATAAAATGCAGAAAATTAAACAAAACACACACATGTAGGATAATCATGCATACATAATTTTGTGTGTACATAATGATATTTTTTACCTGTTTGTAATAACTTCATTTAATATAAAAAAAAAACCCAAAAAAAATTTTAGTTAATAATAAAGGAATTTTTTTGGAAATGAATGTCTCAAAACACGTTTTTTGAGTTGCATTAAGTTCTAAAAACAAGAAGAAGAAAAATTAAATTATTAATGTACTTTTTTTGCAAATGCAATGAAAGATGAAATCAAACATTTCAATGACCCACTTGATTACAATTGTTTCTTATTCATTTTTATGTTTCAACCCATATGTATTTACATTACTAAAGCTACTAGATGCACATTTATATACATCTATGTATATATATATATATATACATAGTGTATAAATATAAAGCGCATGTTGACATTAGGTATTTTCTACAATACACACGCTGTCAAGTTTCGCGGCTAACATAATATTTAATAGCAAACGCAAAAATGCCAGCTCACTAACACCAATGCACACATAACACACACACAGAGCCAGAGGGATAACATAAAAATGTGAGCATGAATTTGTAAAAATAAAAAAGGAAACAGGCTAGGAGCGGAATAGCAAGGAAGAGAGTGGGAAGCGCAGCGCAAGGGGAAGCTGCCTTTGCCTTGGCTCTAAACTAAGATGAAAATGTGTAAGCAAAATAAGAAATCAGCGCAAAAGAAAATATGGAAAAAAACTGTAACCGAAAAAAAAAATAAAAGACGCGACGCGAGGCGCGTGTAATTGTGTACTTTATGCTCCTGAGCTTCGCGAGCTCATTCACCCTCGCATTGTCCCTTTCCAACTAGCGAGACGAGCTGCTGTTGCTTCTTCTTCTTCTACGTGTGCTCAACACGAACAGCAACACCCACAACAGCGATTGCAGAGTTTGTGGAAGCGGAAGGGGAGTAGTGAGGAGAGTTGGGTGGCTAACTGGGTGGTGGTGGCGGTGGTTACGTTGATGTTGCCATAGAACAAACGAACGTAAGAACGAACGACGACGACAACGACGAAGGCAACGAAGACGAAAACGACGAAGACGACGTCGAGGAAGGCGACAACGACGACGGCGAAGGCAAATAAAAGTGTGTGAGTGGGAGTGAGATAGCGCGCGTGGCGCAGCAGTAGCAGCAGCGCATTATGTATAAATTATTTATTTACATTATATGTATTTATGCAAGTGTGCGTGCGTGTGTGTGTGTCACTTTGTCTCCTGGCTGCAAAACAATGTAGGAAAAAAGCCGCTGCTGCTGCCAGCTTCGCGTGTGTGTGTGGCTGTGTGAATGCCTGCAATTACACAAATAAAAAAGGGTTACAAAATACAAAAGGAAAAAAAATGAGTGTTCACGCTCAGTGTTCAGCTGGTTTACTTGTGTGTTTATATATATTTATATATATATGTGTTTGTATATATATATATATATATATATATATATATATGTGTGTGTATTGGAACTTGTTTTTGCAGCTATTATCAATGCAAAAATACTTAGTACGCTAAAAGAGAGTGTGGAGAAGGGGGAATCAAATAAAGAGAGTGAGTGAGCAAGACAGAGCCACGCAGCGTGTATAGGAGCGAGCGAGAGAGAGCGCATGCTTTTCCTTGTGCGCTCTCTTGATTAACTGCCTCTCCCTCTCCCACATTTTATATGCGAGCCACTAATTAAAAGCTTCGCTCTCTCTCCGCCATGCGTATCTCTCTCTCTCTCTCTTGTGCTCTCACAAATCACACACACGTGCTCACAGCTCCCTTTCTGTGCGTGTGTGCGCGAGAGCGAGATGGCTGCGTTCGTTCGTTGAGTGGCGTTGATTTCGCTTTGCTGCTTATTGTTTTTGGTGTGCGCTGTGGGATGCTGCTCTGTCGCTGGCGCTACGACTGCGGCTGCTCAGCTTTGCTGCTGTTGTTACTAAGTCGGCTGCAGCTAGCTGTGCTGCTGCTTGACTGCTCTGCTCTGCTGCTTACTAAGTCTGCTGTTGCTTCTCTGCTGTTGTTATTACTCTAGCTGCTTTAACTTGCTGCTTCTGCTAATGCTCAGTTGTTGTTCCTCTGTTGTTGCAGATGTTACTGCTCTGTTGTTGTTATTGCTCTGCTCTGCTAAGTCCGCTGCTACTGCTTTTAATGGTCTGTTGTTGTTACTGTATTGTTGTCGTTGTTTTCGCCGCCGTTGCTCTGCTGCTGCTATGCTTTGCTACTACTTTTCGCTTTTGCCTTTGCTGTTTCGCTCGCGCTCGTGCGCTTATGAGGTTTTATTAAGGAGGGGGTGGGTAGGGTTCTCTCATTGTCTCTCATTACCGCTCGTTACCGTAACCCTAAACTTGATATAGGAGTTTTACAGAAGGGGAAGAAGGAGGGGAAGAGATGACACATACACACACACACACACACACACACACACACACACACACACACACATGATCTCGAACATAGTGCCATTGACAGAGTTGCAAAGGCGTGGCTCCAATTCCGATTCCGGCACAGACTGCTTGGCTTCCTGCGCAAAATGACAAAAATTATGTTCACTGCATTCGCTGTTTTTGTTGTTGTTGCTGTCGTAATTATTTGCATTTCTGTATTTTTGGTACAGTTGCACATAGGAAAATAGGTACATCTGTAAAGATGTATGTAGGTACTTATTTATTTAATGTCAACTAAAGACAATCGACAATAAAAAAATACAAATAGTAAAAAATAGTTCAAATTAAATAAAAATGTGATTTATAAATGTTTTGTTTATTTTTATTTATTTGTTTATAGAAACTATAAAAGGAAACAATTTAATTTAATTTTTACTTTATTTATTTAATGTAGAAAGAGATTAAATTAAATTAAAAATAAAATTGAATAAAAATTAATAAAAATTTAGTCGATTTCTTATTTATTTATTCAATTTCGACACAAAAAATACAAAATGAAATTGATTAAATGAAATTAATTTTATATCATTAATAAATAATGTAAAGTAGATAATAATTGAAAATTTAATATCTAATTTACAAAAATATATATATATATTTATACACGATTTCTTGGTGTACTCAAAAGCAAAATGGTACATCGGTACACAACAGCCGACTACTATGTACAGCTAGTATTCATATGTCATCGGTTGTTTATGCATTTATGTGTGTATGTGTTTTTTAGCTGTTCGCATTTAAGCATATTGTTCTTACAATTTTTTTTACCACCCACTCGACCTTACCAAATAGCGCTTGCGAGCGTATATGCGTGTGTATATACATATATACATGTATATATGTACACAGAGAGACGCACACATGCAACAGACTAGAAGGGTGTGTATAAGTGTGTGTGTGAGTGAGTAGCAAAAACCTGCGTTGTGCGTAGAATATTCACACACACTTATAAATATTTTTCACATTTCGCATCTTTTGATTGGTCGTTTGTACGCCCGTATTCCTTCTCCACCACGTCCCCCAACTCGCCCACTCCCCTTCTGCTGACTGCTTTAATTAAGTTTGCCAGCCGCACTTAATTGGTGCAGGCAACTGAAGCAATTGCGCTCAGCCCTCAGTCGAAGTCTCAGTCGAAGTCGAAGTCTCAGTCTCCGTCTCAGTTTCAATTTCAACACTCGACTCAACTCGGCTCCACCCACTTGACTTGAGTTGGCTCGAGTTGAGTTGAGTCAGTGGCTGTCTTAGCAGCCATTCATTCCCCTTATTGAGATTTGTGCTTGCAACAATCATGTGCAATGCATACATGACACTGCTACACGACACTGCTATTATCTACTTGGCTTTTATTATATTTTATCTTATTATTTTTTAATCTTTGCTTTAATTTCAAATTTATAGTTTTCATAGAATCTTCTCATTAATTAATTAAATTTTTAATTCGTTATTTTATTTTTTATTTTTTCATTTTAAGTGAATTTTTCATTTAACTTTCATTTATTCTTATATATATTTTAATTTCGTTTAAATTGGGCTGGTAATTTTTCTAGTTGTTATATCTAAATCTGGGCATTTACCATTATTTTCATTTTAAGTTTGAATTTAATTTTTCACTTTAGGTTTGACACCATTTAATTTTTAATTGTAACAATTGATTTTTAATTTTAAATATCAATTGACTTATACCCTTTTTTTTTGGTATTATTAGCTCGATTATTTTTATTTTCATTTTAAATTCACTATATTTAAAGAATCTTGGCAATATATAATTTGCATTTTGAATTTGAATCTTATATTTAATTTGAAATTGATATAGGTATAAGTCTAATTATAATTTTATACAGGTGTTAATTATTATACGAAGGATGTGTATAAGATTCTAGATTAGAAAAATCAACATTTTAAAGTATTATCCAAGATCGGTGAGTTCAGAGAAACA
Source organism: Drosophila atroscutellata (assembly GCA_035041605.1). Lineage (NCBI taxonomy): Eukaryota > Metazoa > Arthropoda > Insecta > Diptera > Drosophilidae > Drosophila > Drosophila atroscutellata. Next base: position 992,823 of record JAWNLA010000099.1, on the reverse strand, counting down.
TACAGATGGACGGAAATGAGCAATCGACTAATTCTACTGATTTGCAATGGACAACAATTTTCCGAAATAGCTAAATGTAGTCCTAAATAAAAGAAAGAGTGAGAGAGAAAAACATAGAAAGGCTTTCGCTGAGAACGATAGGGTTGTTGTCTCTCCCAGGACAACAGTTGCTGTGACAACAACTGAAAACTCCACTGGCAAAGGTAATTCTTAGATCACATTTGTGTCTGTTTTGACAATGGAAACAATTCATCTTTTTCAATTTGTTGGGCAACAAAAAAGTTTATTATTCATTTTTTTTATATATATTTTGTGATAACATGAAAACCATAGAAACGAAAACGATCTTGGAAAACAGCCTAGATTAACGAAAAACTTGCAAATGATGATTGCAAATGCATTCAAAATGTGATTTTGTTTAGTTGAAATTATTATTTAATATATATATTTAATAAATATAAATATAAATATAAATATAAATATATGTATATATATATATATATATATATATAATAATAATAATAAGAAAACTGTAAATATAAAAATTAATAAAAATAAAAAATTAGTTCCAGCAAACTATGTTTATCCATTTGATTTAATGTTTAACCTGTAACTCGATCCATTTCCACTTCCAATCCAATTCAATGGAGAGGCATAATTCGCAAAATTGTGAAAAAAAGTTCGCTGATTACAGCTATATTTGCTAGTAGCAGAAAAAGTACAGCAAATTTGTATGCTCTTTATTTTTTCGGACTTTACTTAACACTTTTTTTTCATTTGGTTAACTGTGGTTTTGACGATCTGCGAAAAAGTAGGCATAAACATGTTCATAAGCGTTGAAATGAAACAAGAGCGCGTAAATGTTTGACTGACTATATATGTACAGCTGCGGTCAAAATAGTAGAACGGCATACATTTAGGCAAAGTTAAAAGCAAATCATGAAAAATTAAAAAACGAATATTGAAACATTTGTTTTATTTTATTATTATTGGAATTGATCATCATTAGGGGAATAATAGTGGAGTTTTCATAGCTTTAGCTGGACCAAAATAATACTTGTATAAACAACAGGTATGTCTACCAGCTTTGAGGCCGACTCAGCTGTGTATGTGGGCAAGAACATATTTTAAGTATTTATTTATAATATATTTATTTTATGCCATTAGAAAGCATTGTATGTTTTTAATATATTAGAAATAAGTGCAATATTAATGAAACTATTACTTACTATTTTAATGCCAACTGGCTGGTAAGTGTGTGTGTGTGTGTGTGCACTGCTGTTCGATTACAGCAAACGAGACTCGGATACAATTTGTTAGTTTTACAACACGCGCTCTGCTCTACTTCCCCCCACTCCTCCCTTACTCCCTTACTCCCCTGTCTCCACTGGGACGGGTCAGGTCTCAGTTTGTTGTCGTCGTCGTATCGCATGTTTGACCACAGTTTGTTTGTTTTCCCTTTGTGTGTGCGTGTGTGTGTGGGTGTGTTTGTGTGAACGTGTATATGTTTTAGCACCTACTCCTTCTCGTAAGTGCTCACTTTTATCTTTACGGTCAATAAAGGTTTTTTTCCGTCTTCGTCTCCTTTGTTGTTGTCCAAGTACCTGGTTTAAGGGTGGCAATTCATTCACACCGACGCGCACATACACACACATACACCTTTATACCTATGCATTCACATGATTTTTCGTGTTAGCTGCCGATTTTGCCGAAAAAAATACAAATCCAGGCCTGTTGCATTTGAAGTAACCAATATGAAAACGAAATGAAAGAAAATGTATAAATTATCACGATCAAACAGCAAAGAGAGAGATATATAGAGATAGATAGAGATATATAGAGAGAGATATATATAAAGAGATAGAGAGAGAGAGAGAGAGAGAGACATAAAGTGAGATAGAGAGAGAAACGTCAAGAGAGAGGGAGACAGAGACAGATAAAGAGATAGAGTTAGATGAGAAGACTATTTAAAACATTTGACAAGAACAGTTACCTGAGGCACGCCAAAGATTATACTCATCCTTGAGAGCGGACTCAAACTACCGACTCCAAATTTCACTATACATTTTAGTGTGTGTGTCAATCAGGCATTGGAACGGTTTATTTGATCTGATTGGGTTTTCCCAATACAGGAAACAAAGGTTGGTCCATTTAACCGTCAGAAATCCTATCAATCTTCTAAATATTTGTTACTTTATTCAGTTCGATGTAGTGTCTTATACTTTTTTACTTAATATGTAGACTGACTATAAATAAATATACCGACATGAGCCCTGTTACATATGGAGAAAATTACAAAATAAATAAATAAATATATATATATATATATATATATATATATATTTCTTATAAAATTATAAATATTTTTTAACATTTTTACGTATACGTTTGTATATAAGTAGGTTCAGAAATATTTCTTAATTTATAATATATGTGAATGTATATCTAGATAATATGGTGTTTGCTACAAGCATTGCAAATCCTTCCTTAACAGATTTACAGTTATATTTATACCCTAAACACATTAAAACGATGCAAAGGGTAAGTATAAGTTTAAGGGTATAAGTATGAAACAGGCAAATGAATATATATATATATATATATATATATATAAATAAATATAAATATATATATATATATATATATATATATATATACATCTACGTAACGTAGCGTGTGCTTCTAGTTGAATTCAAAATATGTTAAGCTATTACGTTATTTAAAGCTTGCTACTGGCTTTTGTCCAAATATAACAGTATGTACTGGCCCATACATTTGTACATTTGAACATTTTGCGATAGCCAATTGCAAACGGCCTCTGCTCAAAGTGATGAGCGCGGATGGGAATGGGTGGGGAGGGAGCGGGCATTAATTAGCCACTGCTGATGCGGCTATTATTGTTGCTGTTGTTGTCTCTGTGAGTGTAGTCGTAGCTGTAACTGTGGCGTTGCCACCCCCGATGTAAATGTTGGGGTTTAATTGGCAATGCTGACAAACGAATGCTGTGTGTGTATGTGTTGGTGGCAGATGAGTGGGGAGGAGAAGTGCTGTGCACAAAGGAGTTGTCGCAGCAGCTTTGCCATTGGCCAGGAAACAGAGCTGAAGAGCATAGGCGGGGGTAGTGGGGTGGTGGGGTCGGGCCAAGCTGCCAAATGCCAGTTGGCGTAAATTGTTTTTTCTCTGGTGATTTCACCTCGCAAGATAATGAGCCAATGACTTGCTCTTCTCTTCTCGGGGTTAAAAGAATGTCGGCGAGTTGAAGATATATATATATATATAAGTAAATATATAAACACACACATACTTATAAGAAAATAAAGTATGTATGTACAAATAAATATATTTATTGAAGAACATTAATTTATTAATATGTGTAAAAAATAAACAAATTATAAAATTACAAAAGAATTTGCTGAAAATAATATAAATGTGTATGGTATTTGTTGCGCAGAATTGAATATTAAAATCTAAACAAAAAAAACTAGTCAAGCTTGGTGCTTATCAGCCTCTGGTCCATTGGACTTCTTTTGGTTTGCCCATCTTCAGATTTGCATATCTAAGCGAAGGAACTTCAACTTATCTAATTTGCACTAAATTAAGTTTAAAACAACTATTTTCTATTATTATTATTTATGTAACTAATTGATTAAAATGATAATTTATTTATTTCATGGTAACTCAAGCCGGTCGACACAGCAAAAAGATACAAGTAACAAATAGATTAAATTAATTTAAAAACCAAATTTATTATTTGTATAAGATTTGTCCGGCTATAAGGTCAAGTAGTAGAGCAAATTTGCTTAAGTTCGTTGTGAATTAAATTGATTCGATATTATATACATATTCGAACATTCCCGTAATTCACACATTCAGGGGTCTGCGCAATCCGGTAGCAATATAGCTTCTTTTTTAGCACACATTCATAACCCATTAGGGTCAACTAGAAAAGACGTGTACCTGTTGGCACACACGCACGCATGCTCAAAGAATATTGGGTTTTTCATTTATCCGCGATGTTGTCAAGTGGGATAATGAAATGCGTTCGCTACTCGACACGCGAACCGTGCAAAATTTTCGACGCTTCGCAGCCTGGGATCTGCTGGGACCCAGGCTCTGAGGAAAAAACTCAAGCACTTTTTTGTAGATTTGACGCCTCTATGTGTTGTCTGCTTGGTGCTTTAAGCGAATTTCGCACCCAACTAGCTCAAAAAATACAAATATGCAAAAACGAAAAAAAAAACTAAAGGACCAATGCAACATAACAGTGTAAGAGGAAGAAATACCGTTATAAAATATGATAACAAAGTCCAGTTAGGATTGGTACAGTTTTTAGCACCAAAAACACGAGTGCCTTTAATCGAATTTCGCGGAGTCCATATTCGAGGGAGAAGAAGCACAGCAACTGCTCAAAACATATATTCATATTAACAATCTCATATAGCAGGGCTCTGCAGAACACACATCAGAAACATATTGACGCTCACATCGTTTATCATGCCACCTGTTTCTCACACATGTGACTGCGGCTGCTGGTTGAAATTAGATCAATGTGACAAAATATTTTCGACTAGTTGGGCAGTTGATTAATGTATAAATTAGAGATTCTGTCGTTAAAATTGTTGCATTTATTGCTATCGGAAATTTAAGTGTATCGATCTTACAGAACAGTGGCAGTTATCGATAAAATAAAGAACACTTGATGTGCGCTCTAGGTCTTATAGTCTTCTAGATCCGCGTGTTCATACAGACTGACGGACTACATTTACCCAAAAACCGTTATTCCCTTTTCACCCATTTTTAATGGGTTCAGGGTATAAAAAGTGCACAGCGAATGAGCGGAGACGAGGAGAACAAAAAGGGAGAGGGAGAGGCTGCATTTAAATGCGTGTGTGTGGAAGTGTGTGTGTGACCTGTGGCGTTGCTTGGCTGAGCAGCAAAGTGGAAGAGGAAGACGATAATGATTCGCCAATTTAATGATAATTGTTCTAATAATTATCCCATAACTATTGCCACATTAAAATACTACAAACATTTTTAATTTCACCAAATTTGTGAATCATTATTTGTGAGTGTGCTTTGTACACCCGTTCATATTTAAAATTATATATGTATGTGTGTACTTAAATATATATATATGTACTTATGTATATATATATATATGTATATGTATTGTGCATATGAACATTAACTTACAGCTTTAATTCTAGTTGAAGCCAAAGAAAAATTGAAGGCCCTAAATATTATTGTACACCCTAAATATATACATACATACAGCGGAGGACAAAATAATAGCAGTGGGAAATGTAAAAAAAATGTATCTTATGATTTACAAATTATGAAAATGTTAATTGCACATAAGCAAACAATACCGAAAGAAAGTAAATATTATGAGTTAGCGTACAAAATTCAAATCTCCAAATGAATTATTTAAAAATGTATTTTTATTAACTTATTTTTTAAGTTTATCATCAGAATAGTGGTGGAATAATAGTGGAGTTAAAATATTTTAATAAAATAAGCAAATACATTACTATTGTATTATTTATTATGTGCAACAATTATTAATTGATTAAAATGATTATTATATAAAAAACACTAAAGCTCATTCAGTTTTAAATATTTCGAATATTTTCGACAGCAAACTTAAATAAAATAGTCCAGGGAATAGAAGTTGTTTATTAAAGGAGCTATCAAAATATTGAGTTAAGTGCATTGTAAGAAGGCACTCCTAGTATGTTGACCGCAGCTGTATTTTTGTGTGAAGAGTTACACACACACACATACATCCAAGCATACATCTAAGCTCCTTCAGCAATAATAATAATCTCTTTTAATTATGAGTGAAAAGGCGTCTCGACAACATCCGTTGCGCTGGCCGCTCTTATTGTTCAAATTGCTTTCCGAGTCATCTTCGTCGAATTACAGTTTTTTTTTTTTTTTTTTTGATTCACCCGCAATCACACCTCACACACATACACTCAGATGGACGCACACACATAAACACACTCTTTTGTCGTAGAAATTGTCGAAAAAACAAGTTTTTTCCAAGCACCAGAAAACGAGAGAGACGAGACCGACCAAAATAAGAAACAAAAGATAATTACTATTAAGACTCTTTCCACTTATAATTTGTATAACATCTTATAACCTAACCACAGAGCGAGCAGAGCTATTAAATGTGAAATCACTTCTGCTGATACACCTGATTTTTGATGCACCTTCAAAAGTAAGGCATGTATTTGTTGCGCAGACGCAAGCACACACACACACACACACACACACACGCAATTGATCGTGGCTTCAATTATTTCATTCATTGCCTTCAGCTATTTATTTATAGTGTGCTCATTAAGAGACACAATTAACTGCCTCTTTTTGGTATAGGCCAACAAATACCCTAGCTCAGCTACGCGTATTTACATATCTTTTAATTTATAGTTTATAATTCTTTACTTTTGTGTCGACTGACATTAAATAAATCCAAATAAAATAAATATTTTTCTTACGCATCAGAGTTGCTTTATTTGCATTCGCGTTATTTCATTTGTACCATTTTTCTTAAACGTGCTTTATAATACGAAAATCAAAGTTAATGTTAACATAAACCTTTCTAATTAATAGTTTCACATACTCATGGTATGTGTATTATATGAATCTATTTGTTTAATGTAATTAACTATAAAGTCTGTCAAGGTTTTCCCTTTTTCCTTTTATTTATAATAATAATATAATAAAAACCAAATAAATACAACAAATAATAAAACAAAATAAAATAATACACAGATAATTAATAAGTTCTCGTAAGCTTTTCATTTTTATATGAAAATAAGCTTTTACGCAAACCGGAAGCAGCTATCGATGAGCGTAGTACGGGATCGTATATTCTAAATTTAAAGTCTCTAGCTCTTATAGTCTCAGAAATCGACATTTGATACAGACAGATGAACGGATACAGTATCATCGACTCAGCTATAATTTTTGACCTCCCAAACTGTAATTTAATGAATATTACAGAAAATCAAAATAAAAAAATATAATTAGTATTAAGTTTTTGGAAGATTGCTTTCGTTTCTATATAATAATAAAAATAAATATATTTTTTTCCTATTTGCTTGCTAAATCTGAACTCAAAAATAATTTATTTTATTAAATTTGAATGAAATTTAAATGAAATAAAAAAATATGCTAAAACTGAGAAACTGTTACTGCAGCTAAAAGCAGCTGTTATCAAACGATTCTTAGCCAAATGCAAGTCCTTTCCCTGCTGCTCACTTTGGCTAATTCTCCTCTAGCAATCGTCAAATTCGTATTGCGTTGCGTTACGTTCCGTTAGCCTCTGCTGACGCCTCTGCTGACGCTGTTTACGTTTTGCTGTGTGCGAGGCCAGCAGCTTCTATGAACAAACACACACACGCAAACCCTCGTACGTGGTATGTTGGTCCGTTTGTGATGATTGGCGTTGTTTCGTCGTGCATTTGAAACAGTTTTTAACACCTTTCTTTGTGCGACACGAAATTATGTCGCTTGCCAGTTTTTTTTTGGGCATTGAACTCGCCGTTCAGTTCAGTTGTTCAATTTAATGCCCAGCATGATCATGCGCAAAATGCCACGCAGATTGAAACTGACACACATAAGTATATACATATATATATATATATATATAGAGTTTATATATACATACATAAATACAGTTGCGGTAAAAATAATAGTAGTGCCTGCTTCTTACAAATGCACTTAATACTTCGATTTGTTTTATTTTTTTATTTTACCTATTCCTTTTGTATATAATTTTATATAATAATAATAATAATTTCAATATAACTGACAATAATTTTATATAATAAATTAAACATTAGTAATTTATTTGCTTATTTAAAATAACTTCAAAGCAATATGGCTAATTAAAAAAATTTGGCTGCTGATAAACGAGAATTCCTAAAAATTGTGCAAAACAAAAAATGTTGTTTCTCATCTAAAAATACTATTATTATTCATCATATCTAGTTTTTAGAAATATTATTTAGCACCAGCTGACTACTCTTATAATGACAAATTTCAATAATAATTTAATAAAAATATATACAAATAAATTTAAAGGTTTTTTTTCCTAATATTTACTTATCTTCTGTATTTGCAAATGCTAAGTGATCAGTATTATTATATTGACCGCAGCTGTACATATCTCGTTTTTACTTGGTCGCAAATTATTTCAAGCTATAAGTGTGCATGTGTTTGTGTGTGTGTGTATGTGTTTGTATAAATAGAGCCACTTACGTGATTGTAATATTTAATTGGCACTCAAAAAAACCTAAACTAAAAATCAAATACAAAAAGAAAAGCACAGGTGAGAAGGGTTAATTAAACATATAAATGGCTATAAAAAGGAGCCTGCGAAGCTGCGACGCTATGGGTCTCCACTCTATGCTACTCTACACTCCACTGTGCGAGGGAGAGAGCGAGCGAGATAGAAAAAGAGTGTAAGAGCAGCGAAAAGATCCCATTACGAAAACGGTTTGTAGTAGATATACTTTGTGGTATCTGCAGTGTAGCTTCGAAACGTGCAGTATCGATAAGTAATTATATATGTAATCAATAAATATAGAAAGTCTACAATAAATACAATTTGTAGAATTATCCAAGTTATAAAACAACAATATTATAACGTCAAGGGACTCTCAACTGGGAAGAAACGAAAAACTTTCATCTGCATTTTTTTTTAGCTTATACAATATATAGAAAATTAAATTTTACAATTGCAATGACTGCAATATATAGGGTTTTTTTTATTTAGTAGTCTGTATGTCTCTTTTCAGGCTCTTCAAATGTTACCAATTGATAAGCAATGCCAATTTATTTAATGGCCAAGTCTATTTGAGCAAACGCGAAGAGCGTTTTCGTTTTGACTGCGGTGGCTGAAGTTGAACTCTTTCGATTATCGAACATACCGATAAGCGTGCTTATATGAAAGAGCAGGAAATTAAAAGATAAATTAGCAAAATGAAAGAAAGAATTTCAACAGACATCTAAAAAAGAGCAGAGTTTCGAGCCAGTGAAGAGTTGAAAATTAGCGAATTTTAAGAGCCAGCTGTTTCTAATTTGAAGGCAATTAGGCAGATAACGGGGCAGACAGCAAAATTTGACTCAGAAACTCCAAACTCAGACATATGATTAAAGCTTGGCTTGGCTGAGCTGGAATCACGGATCTAACTCTGGACTCCAGCTCGGAGTGGAACAAAGTCCGGCCCTTTTAGCTTTTTCGGTTTTTAGGTTCTTTGCAACAATGCTATTATACACCTTTGCTCAAATGTCCAAATTCCATATGGTTAACGCATAACCGCAAGGTAAGAAAGAACTTCGTTTCTAATTATGTGTTATTATATTCAATTATTTTCTGAGGCAACCAGCACATAAGTAGCGCAAAGGGGTTAAAGAAAAATTAAAAAAATGAAGAAAGAAAAAAGTCTTCAAAGAGCATGCATATTTTTATTAATTAGATACATATATTTCAGACGCTACGGAAATTGATTCGGGCAGGTTTACCTACTGACTTAATAAGCCTCCTGTGTATTGAGTATATGAGAACATTTAAGTACTTTTTACAGATCGAACAAAAAATATAGCTCACAAAATTGGAATATATTTCGATTGTGGAAGCTGTAAACAAAGTCTGCTGAGTGCCAAAAAATTAATGAATTCATTTTGTCGCCTTTTTAAGTCAACTTTTTTCTTGACGATTCAAATAACTTAAGCAATATTTCTTTCACAAATTTACTGTATGCAATTCGATTTTTCGATAACCGTTATTAAAATATATCTAATTCATAATTTTGACAATGTTGAACAGCTGTTCACAAAATCCAATTTTAATTCCGGAAACTAGTTTTGCCGTCTCAAAAAAAAAAATAAAAAAATTCTGCAAGGTCCTTATTAAATGTGAAACTTTTCATTATCGATAATTTCTTTCGATCTGCAATGAGGACTTTTTTTAGTCGATTGTTTAATGACATAACTGATATGCTTGATATGACATGATATGTTTGTTTGAGTAGTGTTACCCGGTGAGTTTGGTTAGTCTAATTTTTAGAGAAAATCTTCGAAATTCAGAAGAATCTGTCTCAAAATGATCAGATTTATTTTTGCTTTGGCATTTATCCTTTGAACACAATTCCCTATTGCGCATGATTAAACTGCGCAATCGAATTGTGAAAATGTAGTTTTTCTGCTTGGAAGTACGGCTATTCGAATACGGTCAAATTTTGTGTAGTTGTGGATTAAGATCCTGGTATTCCGATATGTTAAATTAGGCTATAATAATTACTAAAAGTAAATATAAAATCAATTTTAAAGCTAATAAATGAATAACATATACATATACGTTACACATATAAAAATGACATAATTTTAATGGTTTCATTCCTCGATGTCTTTTTTAGCGCACACAATGTTGTGATGGGGTGAATGCATCACCATTTTCAATTGGTAAGCTCTATATATATCTATAATATTTATATAACTCTATATCTATATATTCCTCGAACTATCTATGTACTGTATGTAAATAGCGAATACTTGATTCTTTAAATCAGATCAGAGTGTTCGACATTGGTAATTAAAATATTAGCATTTTGTATTTTGAGCACGTAACTATTTGAGTTTATATGTGATCTGCATATTTTTACCCTGAATTAATTAAAATGGGTAATGAAATGATGTAAAAATGTAGCGCAGGTAGAAGGAAGCATCTACGACCGCTTGGGGTATTTATTCCGCCGAGTTGAGCTGTCTGTATTATCTGTATTATCACGCCGATCTCATAGACTTTTGGAGCCAGAGACTTGAAATTTCGAATATAAGTTCTCGTTTACCATATTTATCATTTTAAAGGCATTCTCTACCAATTGATACATATTTTGGAGCACTCTGTAAGCATTACATTAGACTTTATTCTCAATTCGATTCAGAGTCCTTTATTCCTATTTAGATCTCGTGTTTAACATTTTTGCATGCATTTCTGGTTGGGATGGATCTTAACTAAATTATATTATTTTTGTTCTGATTGGGTTTGTCGTTGCAAATGTTTTACCATTTCGCATTTAAATACGCCCAGAAATCTTATAAATGTTTCCCAAATTTCAAATTTAAGTTAAACTATCAAAATTTATATATAATTTAAAATTTTGTTAACTTATTGTGTTTTTTGTGTCGATTAATATTAGTCGTTGTTAAATAAATAAATATCTTAATAACTTAAATAAATATCGGCAGAAATCACTTAAATATTTCTTATTTCGTTAATTGATTGATTGATCTTCTTATGTAAATATAATAATAAGCAAAGCTTAAACATATGTGTGTATGTGAATATCCTGCAGCACCCCAATCTATATATATATATATATATATATATATATGCAGATGGTTTTTTCAAAACAAACAACGACAACAAAAATACAAAAGCTTAAAAATAGATTCAATGAATATTAGAACTATTATGTATAATTAAATTTAAATAAAAAAAAAAATATATATCTATAAAAATATAAATATAATATATAAAATCAAAACAAAAAGGAAAAAATAAAAAATTGATTCAGTTAAAATTTTAATGTTAATAATATGTATATATATATATTAATATACAAAATATAAGTAAATACTACTATATTAATGTACGTTGTTCGTTGACACTAAAAAACACAAAAAGTAAAGAATAAAAAAATTAAATAAAAAAAAGATACGAAACGTAAATATAATATACAATAAAGACAAGAAAACTCAGTGCGCAGCCGATTAATAAAGTAAACCAAAATGCAGCTCTATCATCTGCGGATTATGCACAAGGCATGTGTACACACATTCAGACACACACATGCGCATGCATAACCTCGCTTGTAGTGGTGGTGCTGTTCATAACTGGAAACTCGCTACGCTGTGAGCCGAGCCTATTGTTGTCATTGTTGCCATCTTGCTGTAGTTGTAGTTGCCGGAATAACGCATTACTCGCTTTGGTGCTCGGCCAGCACTCTGGCAGCTCTGCGGCTGTGGCTTTCTGTCTCTTTACGTCTGTCATCTTGTTTCGGTTTCAGTTCCCCCTTAACAGTCGTCGCATTGTATTAATATTGTATGTATGTGTATGTAGCACCCGTTTCTGAGAAAAAGGAGGCAAAAGAAAACAATTCCTTTAATATTATACACAATACGACAAAGATATGTATTTCCTTTCTTATTATAGCTTGTCTTTGTTTTTGTCCTTTCTGCTGCATTGTGCTCACCACACATACTCACATACATATATATTTACAGTGCATTAATTCGTTTTATTATTACTTTTCACTCTTACTCTTCCTACTTGTCTTTTTTCCCTACTCCTTGTCCTCCTTCTCATTGTCTTCTTCTTGCTCGCTTATGAATTTATGGATTCAAATGTGAATCGCCCTTTGCTGTTTTTTTTTTTGTGTTTTTTCTGTTTTGTTTTCTGTTGCAGCGTCTTAAATCCCAAGCATAGGGACGATAGATGGCTGTGTGCGTGTGTGTGTGTGCTTGTGTGTGTGCGTGTGTGGTGAGTACATTCAATCTGGCATTCATTGCAAATAGTAGAGCGCGATAGAGACAGTGCTTGCATGTATTTGTGTTTGTACTGTTTGTTTGTAGGCTAAGCAGCCACAGCAGCCTAAGCCTCATTTATTGTGATACTCAACACACACATACATACAGGATGCATAAATAAATGATGAATTACTTGTTGGTGTTGGTGTTCGTGTCACAGACAGAACTGTCCATTATCAGATATTCTATTCGCACATACACACATTCATCTACGATTCTTCAAAATCTCCTCAGGTCGATTCGTTTTTTGCAGAAGAAAAATTAAGTTTGAAAAAAATTGTAAAGTCAACTTTAAACAGGAGAATAATATTACAAAAATATAAATATAAGTTTAAGGGTAAATAAAAATATTTCGCAATTAAAAAAATTAAGTAGCAAATCAGCTTAATTCGTGTAAGCCCCCTAATGTGCGGTGTCTATTAACATACTGCACATTATGAATTAACATTACGTTAACCAATTCGCGGCCACTGTTCCAGCTGGTGTACAACAAATCGACATTATTCCTATTACTTCTTTACACATTTTTCATAGCTTTGAATGTCAGCTTGGGTGCAACAGATAAAAATATATACATGTCTTTTTCCATATATTTTAAAGGTGTTTATATTATTTTCAATACAACAAAATAAACAAATTCCATGAATTTAAAAAGCCTTAGCTTTTAATGAGTTCTATATCAGGGCATTCATTTATTGATTTTCCAGTTCTACCCTGAACCCCTTAAAAATGTATGTAAAAGGCAGAAGGACCCCATAAAGTATATATATTCTTGATCAGGATCAACAGCAGAGTCTATATAGCCTTGTCCGACTGTCCGTCCGTCTGTATGAACACACGGATCTCAGAGACTATAAGAGCTAGAGACGCCAAATTTGGAATATAGGTTCTCGAATACCAGACGCAGATCAAATTTGCTTTATTTTATCGATAACTGCCACCGGAATATTTCAGGAATATCGACGCATTTAGATCTCCGATAGCGATTAGTGCTACAAATATCCTCAAGATCGGATAAGAAACACCCAAGTTAGAGTCGAAGGTAGATTCTCATACTCAACTCCTTTCTATCAGCAGCCGCAAGCATTTTCTGTGTGTATAAATATGCAAGCGCATGTGTGAGAAAGAGATGAGAGAGCATGAGAAGAGAGCATGATAATCAATATGTATTTGTATATATATTGTATGTTTTGTATATTGTTTGGTTTTTTGTTACTCTGCAGTCCCTGTGCCTGCCATAAGAAAAGAGTGCACTTCAAGACCTTCTCACATTTGGGTGCAAGACTTATAAACGGGAAATTTGCCAATAAAACTAGAATATATTTAACAAATGGGTTCAGGGTATATTCTTACTTGTTTTCCAATACTTTAATTCTGTAAGTTGTTTAGATTACCATGGATGAGTTAGGTAACGACTAAAACGGCTAAAAATTATAAATTTCTGTTTAGTATTTTGTTCCCTATATTTCTCATGTTGTTTTATTATTTTTAATAGAACAAAACAAATAAACTGTGGTTATTGGTTTAAAGAATTTTGTTAATTAACTATACAGGTGGTTCTTGATTATTGGAAGGATATGTTAAAATTAGTTTATGTAGCAGGCAGCTTCTTATAGTTGATGTGAATTGATGCGTTGATGTTGAGCTTATGTTGATTACATTGACACACGTTTGTCTGCACATGTTTGACTAATTTTTGTTTTGCTAATTGCACTTGCAAACTAACCATGACTTTTGCCTCTCAGAACTGGCAAAGCGGCACTTCAAAGTTCATTCTTTGAAAGTAGTTCAGATGTGAACGAATGAATGCTTCATTTAGTTCATTCGTTCGTTAATTTAAGTCTGATTATTGTTCATTAAATTCCGATTAACGCTCGTTAAGGTCCTCTGATCATTAAAGTCAGATGTAGATGTCCGATTTCCGTTTTATGTTCGCTTAAGTCCAAATACCGTTTGTCAAATATATGACATTTCTGGTATAATAAATTAATTAAATTATTGTTTCTTAGAGGCTTGCAAGGAATGCATTTGCTTTTTTCATTGTCTACTGGGAAAGATATCAATCAACCGTTAAAAATATAAATCATACTCAATAACTAAGCAAACGAGAATCGGACTCAAAGAACGAAACGACTGACTTAAATTAGTAGTTCAATTGAACTAATTCAAAAGGAGGTAAGTAAAAATTATAGCCTGAAAATCGATATATATATATATATATATATATATATATATATATAGATCGAAACTTCAAAATGCCATAACTTCGTCAAAACTAAACTTAGATTAAAACACATAATTCAATAGCATACAAATTAAAATTTGTGTTTCATATATTAAGAGCCAAGAAATTGATTTTACTTGAAAAAAATGAATTAGCGTCAAATTATTGGCCTGGCACAATAATGATTGTATTATTTCTCACTTTTTCTGCTTTTTTGTTTTTCCTCTCATATAAACACATTCATACGTTCCTTAAACATACAAATTCAAAAAAGACACATAATGTGAAGTCTAACAATATAAGTTTTTGTTAATTATTATATATACATGAATGTTCACAGAGAAAACAATTTAAAAAAGTATAAATGTTAAACCTAGTTTTAGAAAGCCACAAACCTCAACTTCGAAACTTACTTCCTGTTTAATAAGGAACCCAGTGCTGCTCAAAGTATTTTATAAAAATATGTCTAATTTTATGGTGATCAAATGGGGCGTGCTGAAAATCGACCCCTCTTCAAAATCTTCAGTTCAGTTTCTGTTATAATTGATTTAAAATACTATTATTTTCCAAATAGTAAACGTAGTAAAATACATCCACACATCGTATTTGGTTTTTAGAAAGAAACGAAGAAAACTTATTCCACAACTATTAAAACCATAAATTTCAATAATAATTTAATAAAAATAAATATAAAAGTAATAAATTATATAAATTATAGCTACGTAATCTTTTAATGTTTGCTTATATTCTGTATTGATTGCTTGTATTCAGATAAATCTTGCCTATTTTTTTAAACTATAAAATAACTTATTTATTATTTTAAACATTTTGCAAAACATCTGTATGTGTTCACTACTATTCTTTTGAACTCTTTTTGCCTTGGTAGCCGGAAGACAAGAAAGGCCCATTGCCGAAACAATGGTCTCACACTTTTTGCAATGTTGTAACCCGCACCCTTTAGCCGTACCCTTTGTGCGATTCCGGTTGGTTGTTGTGGCCCCATGCCGTGACCCTTCCACTAAGAATGAAAATACAAATACACATGTATATATAAATATATAAAATAAATAAATATATATATATGTATCTGTAGACAATAATTCATTAACATATTCATGCGTTGAAAACAATTCGCGACAATTTTAATGAACGCAAAAAAAAACGGACAACTTGAAAATAAATGATATTTATTGTTTTGTCGTTGCCCAAATTGGACTTTTGCGGTAGAGTTTGAAAACAGTTCATCAGCGTTTCTCTCTCTTTCAGCCTGAGGACCCCAAGCTTGGGCATCTCTACCCCACCCTCTGTCTCTGGCTGTGTCTTCTTCCTTTTTGTCACATTGCATTTGGAAGCCAGAGTTATATATATCGTATCGATCCATTGATCTCACCGAAATGAATGATTGCGAAGCTTTTGTTGAAGCGGACAACAGCAGCAGCAGCAGAAGAAAAAAAAATCGAAATGACCACATCCAAAAACATTTACACACACAACACATGCATAAAACAGAAAGAAAAAAAACAAACAAAAACAATGCAAGCTCAGATTGCCTCTGTTGTTGTTGTTGTTGTTGTCGTCGTCGGCAAAAGGCGAACAGCAAGTGACACTTTTGTTTTATATTCGCAACTTTTTATGCTGAATCGGAGAACAAAGGCGATTTCTTAGTAAAAATCTCCACACACACAGAACAAAAAGAGATTTGTATTGTACTGAGCACCCATCCATCGCTGAAGGTAGCTAAAACCATACACACACACACACACACATGTGCGGGGTACTCGCGTAGGTGTGTCCACAATGCTCATGTTCATTCTCCACATCCTCTTGGTCTGTCAATTTACCTTCTTTTACCTTACCTTACCTTGCCTTTCCCTGGTTTGCCTTGCAACAAGATACACAACTTTGAAAATCCTTCAATTTTGGCCGTAATTCTGATGTAGTTAAATAACAAAAGGCAGACTTCATGAACGACAATTAAAGTATGCGAAAACTAGTTATTTTCAAAATATTTCTTATGTTTTATACCCTGAATACCCAATAAAAATGGGTAAAACGGGTATAATGGATTTAGGCAAATGTATGTAACAGGCAGAAGGAAGCATCTTCGACCACAAAAAATATATATATTCTCGATCAGGATCAACAGCCGAGTCGGTACAGCCATGTCCGTCTGTTCGTTTGAACATGCAGATTTCAGAGACTATAAGGGCTAAAGACTCCTCGTATATCCGGCGAAGATCAAATTTGCTTTATTTGATCGATATCTGCCTACTTTACTCGAAAATCGATACATTTCGATTGACGATAGCAATAAATTAATATTAAATCAGAATCTTCTAGTTAATACATAATATGCAAATGCATATCATTGATCAACTTCCCAATTTTCAAAGTTATAGTCCAAATTATATTCTCATATTGATCACATTTCTATCAGTAGCCGCAAGCATTTTCTGTATGCATGGATATGCGAGCGCAAGTATGAGAAAGAGATGGCATGATAATCGACGCTATCGTCAATATGTTTTTTTGTGTATTCTGCAGAGCCCCGTTACCTACGATTGCGTGCGCATATATACAGTGGTACAAAGCTTATTGTAATCAGGGTCAGAGAAAAGAAGTAATTGCCTGCCACAAACTAATCATTCATTATTTTTCAAAAATTCCAAAGACCGATGGTAGGTACATATATTAACCATCAAAATTAATATATGACCCCAAAACACTGGGGTTTCCCCACCTGCTAGGTAGGATTATGGCAGGCAATTCCTTTTTTTCTCTGACCCTGATTACAATAAGTTTTGTCCCACTGTACGTATATATGTATGTGCTTGTAGCCTGCAAGTTTGGGTCAGGTCGGGCATGTGAATAAAAAAAAGCTCTGCAATATTAATGATTGTATTATACCTTAAAATCAAAAGTCAATAAATTTTTATGTTTTTGTTATATAATAAAATAATATAAATAATTTGAGAATTATACGAAAAAAATATCAAACAGAATCCAAATACGATAACATCAATTGAATTATGCGGAAGCTAGTCAGTCAACTTAGAAATCTTTATTTTTTAACTTTAATTTTAATATTAAATTTATTTTTGTTAATATTATTATTTGTATTTGAATTTTTTCTACTACGGACGTTAGTTGACATTAAATAAATAAATAAGTAAGCAAATAAATAAATTATCATATTAATCAATTATTCCACTTATAAATCTTCTTAAATAAGTTAAGTTTAACATATTGAATTAAACTGAAGCTGTTCAATCCCTTTTTTGGCGCCGACTTACAGCGATAATAAATAAAGAAATCAATAAAAGAATGTTATTATTCAAGCCTGAAGATAGCGAAGAAACTAAGTTGATAGAAATTAGAATTAAATACTTACACACAATACAAATTTACAAATCAAACTACACTCGAAATTCTCCTAGTGTGCAAACTATTCGCATATTAAATCAATGAAGTATTTTTTTTAACGCTATAAATATTTGTGCAGAGAACTATTATTGGAAAATGTATGTTTGGATACATTTGAATGAGGCAATGTTTTTTTACCCCAGCAGGTACAGTGAATGGATTACCAGAATTTTTATCACAAGGCCCGAAAATATTTAAAAATAAATAATAAATTTAATAAAAATGAAAATGTAATTTGAAAGCAAAGTTGCCATTAAAATCATATAAAATTTATACTTATTAAAAAAGTTACAATTTATATCATATAAAGTTAATTATTAATTTAAAAGCTAAAATGAAAAAACAATTTAAAAGATATAAATAATCGGCGGGCGTTAAAACATGAAATGCTTCTAGAAAAACAAAGAACAGATAGGAAAATCTCTGAAATGAACTTTTCACTGTCGAAAAGACTGAAGGAAGCATGTCCGGCCTCATAAAGTATACATATTTTCAGGATGGATATTTTTTTATTTTAAATTAAATTTACAGTTTTTATTATTAAAATTTTGTGGAATACTTTACGCAAATGAAGGTTATTTTATTGTATAGCTAACTACCGTTCTTTCAAGAATATTTATACTTATCGAAGCGTGTACCTTTATTATTTATTATTTATTTGTTATTGTTATTTTTATTTATATAATGTCAACTGAAGTTAATCGACACACAAAAATTTAAATACGGTAGAAAATATGTTCAATTAACTTAAAAACAAAATATTTTCCAAATTTTTATGAATATCAAAAACTGTACGAATCAATTAGGTATTTTGATATTGATCTCATTATACATAAATAGGTATAATGCATAAATAGGTGTAGTATATACATAATAGGTACAATGTAATTGAAGAGATAGTAAATGTGTGTGTCTGATTTATACGATTTAATCGATTAAACATATTTAACACCAGGGTTGAGTGTATTTCATAGTCGAACTATCTCTCTCTCGCTTTCTCTCTTGCGGATTATGGACAATTCAATTGGTATTCTGGCCCGCGCAAAGCCGGTAGAATACCTAGATAGGTACTAGTAAGTTAATAAAAGTGAACACATGTCTACTCTGAAGATATTGCCCCAACGTACTTGGCAAAGAACAGAAAAGTTCACTGCCTCCTCGGACTGCATACGCAAAGGAAAACAAAGGCGAGTCAAGGTTTCTCTCCTTGCATCAAATTCTACCCCCTTCCTCACCCTCCCTAATACTCTTTCCCCTGACTTTAACTGTGCCTTTGTATATCTGAATCTGCCGTAAGAGTAGGAATCTGTGTTTATTTTTTTGTTGCCTTAATATGTGTACAGTGGCGGTCAAAATAATAGTGGTGCCGGCTTTTGCACATATCTCAATAATCATAGATACTTTTCTAAATCCATCCAATTCCTTGCTGAATTTTACTCGTTTCCCTCATTTAAATAATTCCTTTTGTTTATCTTCTGTTTGGGGCCGTTTTATATAAGTGTTGCAATTTTCCGAGCGAAAATAGTCCAAACATTTGAGACTGAAAGACTTTATTACGAGTTTTTTAAATAAAATAATATTATAGTTATTTTTTTATGGTTATGATTTAAATTACTGTTATTTTCCAGTTACTTAGCGTAGTAAGATACAACCACCCATCACATCTAGTTCATAGACATATTATTTAGAAAACTTAACCATTATTCCACTACTACTATAATGACGAATTTCAATAAGAATGTAATATAAAAATAAATATATATCAAAATAATAAATTCAGAGAATTTAATTGTTTTTTCGCAGTATTGTGTTTAATTAAAATGTTTTTGAAATATATTTAATCTCTTTTTTAAACATTTTGCAAAACTTATGTGTGTAGAACTATTATTTTGACCGCCGCTGTATGTTTTTGTGTGTTTGTGTGTCTTCAGGTTGCACGTGCCTTGTTGCTGTTGTATGTCTTTATTTGTGTGTGGAGTCGTCGTTATCTGTTTTCATATTCAACTCAACTGGTTTATATATATTCAGTTCAGTTCAAGTCAGTTGAGTTTGAGTTTGAGTCTTGCTTATGTAGAGAGTACACCCACACACAAAATTCCGTGATATATCAAGCAGCACCATCGTGTGGCATGCGGCCTTACCACTATACCTATGCTTATGCTTATGCTTATGGGCTCGGGCTTGGTTCGGGTTTGGTTTGTCTCCGAGTCTCTGTCTGTCTCTTGGTATGCAAAAAAATAAAAGAAGACTCATCAGTTGGCAAGTCAAAGGCCTTTTGGTGCGATCTGCGCGAGTCTTTTCATTACACCTTCGGTCCTCATAATTCTCAACTCTTTCTTGTTACTCTTTTGACGCCGATGCCGGTGCAATATGCGCAATACAAAATAACTTGAACAACTCCAACAACTACAACAACAACACATGCAAATTTAACTTTGCAGAAAAATACCAAAGGCAACTTGAACGTGCCCATTGTCACTTGGGCCTCTGAACCCCCATCTCTCTCCCTCTCGCTGAGTTTCTCTGTCTCTATCTCTATCTTTCCATGCCAAATGGTTTGGCTTCTCAGCTGCATTCAACTAAATTAAAATTATTATTATTTCCCAGTTGGGAAGGTATCGATGCGGCTGCACTCGTGGTCAATATTAATGACTTGAACCCACAAAATACTTAATGAAGTATTTATCAGACAAAATATATATATATGTATACTATTTGTTTACTATGTATATATAGTATACTATTTTTATTTAATCCGCGTTAATAGCCGATCTATATTGGTTTGAAATTCAAGCTCGAAGGTTTTGCTTATTAGCTGAATTAAAGTTAATTTAAATCAATGCAAAATATGAACGGAAATTATTATTATATTCTGATCCGATGCTTTCTCATCTCAGTCTCTTGTCTCTTGATCAATATTTATGCCTTACAATGTTGTATTTAAAAGACAGCTGTAAGCATCTGCGATTCCAATAAAATATATTTTTTTTCAGATTTAATAGCCGATTTAGATATATTTGAAGCTCAAGTTCTTTGAACACGTCGATATCAAATAGAGAGACACTCTGCAATCAAAAAGGATAATCAACATAATAATAAATAATAAGTTCTCCCTCAGACTATCACTTTCGTACAAACTACTGCTGTTAAAATGTCATCAGCGATAATCAGCTGTCGATAACCATAGCAAATTTGTATTGCAGGTCGGCAAGTCTAATTAGCTGGATAAAAATGGTCTCGTATTGTTTCTTTATTTATTAAATTAAATTAAATGCAAAATGCTGCAACATTTGTAGCCAGAAAAAACACAAATCAGACCAAAAAATGTTTTGTATAATTAGCTAAAGTGAGCGAATTCGTTTAAAATTGAGTTCTTAATGCTAGAAGTAGAGGACTCTGAATTTATTACATGATAAAGTCTATTGCAATCGTTACAAACTACTCGGAAAATGTACAAGTACGGAGTAATTAGTGCTGTATTAATAATTATTCCTTGTCCGTACCTTTTTCGTCTGTTCCTTAATTAATACAATTAGGGTTTACGCGAATGTACAAAATCGATTAAAAAATGACTATATAAGTGACTATACGGGAATTAAACTGAAATCGAACAAAATATGCAAACACAAGAACACAACTTGGAGCTTCAAAAATATATATTGAATAAATGAATGTGTATATAAGTGCATATGTATCTTTGCATGTATATATGTGAACAGATCATTCACGGGCCGTGACTCGTCTGATGACGGTTATTAAATACTTTCCTAGTCTGTTTTATGAACTCGATTTAATGTTAGTGCCATTTATTGCCGAGTCTGCAAATGAAAGTTAATGCTTAACCAACTATAACCTGTAAGAAGTTCTGCGAAGCTCGTTCATTAAATCATTTAACTTCTAAATTCCAACTTTCAACTTTAATTCTATATATGTATGTGTGTAACAGTTATTTCAATGCAAATTGCAGTTACATTGAGTGCACACATTTAAAAAAAAGAATGCACACACACAATAAAAACATTTAGAGATGCATGCACAAACGCACACGCACATATTTACATATTTAAGTTGTCATCATGGCACAGATGTCATTAAATAGCTATAAAGCATTTTCAAAACGTATTTCAGATAATTGTCGAGTAATTACCCATTTTACATTGTTAGTATTCTTCTGCTTCTGCCCGCCCTTCTCTTTCTCCCTCTCTCTGTCTCTCTCCCTCTCCCTCTCCCTCTCTCTCTCTCTCTCTTTCGTCTTGTTGTCATCGGTTCTGCTTCTGTTGTTGTTGATGTTGTTGTTGTTGATGTTGTTGTTGTTGCTCAACGGCATAAAAATGAACTGCCGATGCCAGTGATAACTACACACATCCATAAAAATGCATGCAGATTTGTTTCATTTGTTTCATTTGTTGGTCTGCCCTCTCAATTAGTTAATAAGGTAAGCATTTATCTCTGTGGCTCTGTGGCTCTGTCGCTCTTTCATTCTCATTCCCACTTCCTTCCTTTTGCCAATTTACTTCTGGGTCTGATATGATTCTTGTGATTTTCCCGAATGTCACACAATTTCACATTCAATAATTATTTTTTGACTTTAATTTTAATTTTATTAACTTTACTTTTAATTTTAACTTAACAACTTAATTGATACTTGTGGACGGCTTTTAATCGTCATTAATTAATAAATATATAATTACAAAAATGTATTTTGGGCAGCCATTGAATAATCATAAATTTGGTAATTTAATCTCAAAAATTGCACCAGGGATAGGCTATATATATGGTATATATGTGGGTGGGGTGGGTGTTCTCAAGAACTTTTCTTACCGATCTTAGGAGGAGGTATGTTAAAGTCCTCTAGTCTATTATTAGAAACTCATTTCTCGTAAGTTAAATCTGCACATGCGTTTGTAGTTCTGCATCTAAACTTATTCATTCTAACTAGTTCCTTGGAAAAAAAGTAAAATAAATATCTAGTAAATATATACATTGCCTGCCATGACTTAATTATTTGTTATTTTGAAAAAATTCCAAAGACCGATGGTAGGTACGTATATTAACCACCAAAATTAATATATGAACCCAATAAACTGGGATTTCCCCACCTGCTAGGTAGGATTATGTAAAAAAGTACCCTTTTTTTTTGTTTACTGCTTATTGCGAGCCGTCTTAAAAAATTAATATACGAGGTCTGACCAATAAGTAATGAGACTAAGTCCATAAAATACGTATATTTAAAAATTAAGGTACATTGATGTGATCCCCTTCAAAGTACTCCCCTCCCGCAACTACACACTGGTTCCAACGTTTCTTCCGGCTTTCGTAACATTTCTGGAAGGCTTCGACTGGAATGTCCTTTAGTACCCTCGTCACGGCGGTCTGGATGTCAGTTATGGACTCAAAATGCGTTCCTTTCACGGCCAATTTTGTTTGGGGGAACAAGAAGAAGTCACAGGGTGACATATCCGGCGAATAGGGCGCTTGCAGCAACACTGAGATGTTTTTAGAGGTCAAAAACTGCGACACACTGAAGGCACGATGGCATGGAGCATTGCCATGATTAAGGATCCACGTTTTTTTCATGGACAAATCATCAGTTAAAATTTGTCTGACGGTTTCTCGTTTCAAATTGAGTTCATCAGCCAACATTCGAATAATTAGCCGCCGATCTTGATGCACGAGAGTGCGCACACGCTGAACATTGTTGTCAGTTCGAGCTTCAACCGGCCTCCCACTTCGCGGTTCATCCCCGACGCTCTCACGACCATTTTTAAAATCTTTATGCCATCGAAACACCTGAGCACGACTCAGACTACCGTACGTTTCCGTAACAGAATCGCCGAGTTTAACGCAAAATTTAATCGCGTACCGCTGTTCAATATTACGTCGTTCCATATTCATGACACGCCTTACAAACACGTTGTCGAAAACACAACACAGCTGGAGAACTATCGAACGTACGAAAATCGCGAGCACCTGTATCGATAGAGGAGGGATGGGAGATTAACCGACCGAAGTTTCAGGTTCGCAGTGTTACCACAAGCGCGGCTAAAAAATCAGTCTCATTACTTATTGGTCAGACCTCGTATTTTCCGTATAAAAACTTAAATAAGGATGTTAATACTTAGTATAATATCCTTTAGCCTTAACAACTTCCCTTAGCCTATTATTCATGGAAGATATCAACTTCCTGGTAGCTTCTGGGCTGATTCTGCTCCACTCATCCCGCAGAGCAGTTTAGAGCTCTTCTTTGCTGGATATTCTGTGCTGGCGGATGTTATTTTCCAGCAGAGTCCACAAATTCTCAATAACATTTATATCTGGAGACTGGGCAGGTGGACTTATCATGTGGGGGCAGTTCCTGATGAGCCAGGACTGTACTATCTTAGCCTTATGCTTGGAATCGTTGTCCTGGTTGAACCGGAAAGTACGTCGGCACTTTTGAGTAAATTTTCCTTTAGTATGTTGAGGTAAACATTCTTGTCCATTGATGTTTCAAACATCACAAAATTCCCGAATCCGGCTGACGAGATACACACTCATGCCATGTCACTTCCTCCACCATGCTTGACTGTTGCCTTTACGTGTTTGTGATTCAGATCAGTATTGGACTGTCGCCACACACAATTCCGTCCGTCTGAGTGAAAAATGTTGAATTTGGACTCATCTGCAAATATGACAGTGTTTCAGAACTCCGAATCCTTGTCCACGTGGTTTTTGGCGAACGTCATCCTAATCCCTTTATTGTTTACGCTTGTAAAGGGCTTCTTCCGTGGTACTCGGGCATTAAAGTTTGCGCAGAAACCTGCACACAATTTCCACACAGCACTTTTTCCCCATTTCATCCTCCACCTGTTGAGTCAGTTTTGGAGCCGATAGCTTGGGATTTCCCCTTATTTTCCTGATGATCCTTCGCTCCTCCTCTTCGGTGAAAATCTTGTTTGGTGCCATTCTGCCCTTGCCCTCAATCCGCTTTGCGTCGACGAAGCGCCGAATGATGTTATACAGAGTTGAGTTGCTCAGATTGACCATTTCAGCTATTTGGCGATGTGAATTTCCATTTTTGTTGTGTTCCAGGATGAGTTTCCGCAGTTCAATGGTAGTCTGTTTGTCCATAATCCTTGTTGGCTTATTGCACCCTGGTTATATGGCACCCAGGTGTCCACAATGTACCTGCTCCAAATGAAAGCTGCACCTAAAAGTAGGCAACGTTTTTATAATCCTACTTAGCAGGTGGGGAAACCCCAGTTTATTGTGGTCATATATTAATTATGGTGGTTAATATATTTACCTACCATCGGTCTTTGGAATTTTTGAAAAATAATAAATAATTATGTTATGGCAGGCAATTACTTTTTTTTAACAATGCTCGAGTTGAACTGTGAGCCACTATAAGTAATTAAATATTTAAATAAATAGATAAATAAATAACTAATAATATTGTGTCAGAAAGGCTGTTATGTAACTCAACTATCGGCCGATTGTTCCTATGGGAGCTATAAGATGTAGTAGTCCCATGATGATGATTTTTTGTTGCACGTTACGGAAATAGATAAGATCCTTGCTTAAAAGGATACTGGAATGAGCAACAAGCAAATATCAATTACATTATGTCGATAATGATTATGTGTTAAAATTAAAAAAAAAACTTCAATAAACAATGCTAATAAACTTGCAGCGAAAAATTATCAATCTGGCGGACTTTGCCGGATGAAAATGCGTCGGCCTCTAAAATTCAGCTTGGTTTAAGGTTACAAGTATCCAAACATCGATTTCAACAAATTGTTTCAAGTAGTAATCGATTAGTATGAAAGCTAATGAAAATTAATTTTGCAAAAGAACACCTGTCCTGGACCCAGGAGTGGCAAAGTGTATTTTTTCTGATTAGATTAACTTTTGTTTCTATAGTCCAAAAGGTTTATGTACAACTTCAGACTGTATGTACTTGGAGGGTTATATAAATTTGTTAGACGAAGCTTTGATGAAGCATCAAGCAGACACAAATGGCTTATTCCAACAGTATAGTGCTTCCTTATCCGATCTTGGTGAAATTTGTACAGTTGATCAATAAATATGCATATAATGCCAGGTATTCGAGAACCTGAAGTCTTTAGCTCTTATTGTCTCTGAGATCCGCGGACGGGCGGGCAGACGGACATCAAGAATACTTTATGGGGTCGGAGATGCTTACACATATATTTGCACAAAACCTTTAACCCATTTTTAACGGTTTCACAGAGTGTATATGCGTCTTCAGCAAAAAATATTGCGTGGGCTGAATGTTAAGTAAATAAATAATGAAATAAAATATTTAAATCGTAATTTAAAAGAAGAAATAATGTTTTTAATTACAATATATTTGTATTTGTATCTGTATTATTTGTAGCACTCCAATAATGCTAACGGCTCTCCAATGTCCAGTTCTGATGTTGAAACCTTCAATGGCAAAATAGTTTACAATCTCGACGGCAGTGCGTTTATAATCGACGCAGGCAATGCGACGACTGCTCCTCCTCCACCCGGAAACCATTTAACTACAAGCGGTGCCCGAACAACATCAGCATCAACATCCCCTTGTGATAAATTGAAAGGAGAGACAACATTTCTCAAATCAGGACAAAAAAAAACGAGGAACAAGAAGGACTCGGACGAAGGTTCGGACGAGGAAGGAGTAGGAGTAGGAGAAGGTGCTTATCAGTTAAGCCCAAAAATCCATTCGTTTCGTGTGGTCTCTGCTCAAGATGCGTGCAATCAAATCCAGTTCAACTCAGCGAATCCAAATGCACAAAAACAACAACAAACAACAACAACAAGTAAACAAAATAAGCATAAACCGATATTGATGTGCTTCATATGCAAATTGTCCTTTGGCAACGTGAATTCGTTTAGTTTGCATGCGAATACGGATCATCGATTGAATCTGTTGGAGCTGGATAAACAGCTGTTGAATCGCGAATTATCGAGTGCAATTATTCAACGGAATATGGATGAGAAACCGCAGATATCGTTTCTACAGCCCCTCGATTGTCTAATCAATGTCAATCTCGAGCAGCAGCCTGTCGATTTGGCCAGCAATCAGATGAAAATTGCTACGAGCAATGTGGAAAACGATAACGATAACGTCGGGGATGACATTAACGATGAGGTTGGCGTTGGAGATGCCGATAACGATGACGATATCGAAAACGATAACGATAACACATCTGTAAAAGTAGCAGCTGCGCAGGCGTCTGTGAAATTTGGTTCCTTAAATTCAGCAACAGCAACAAAGACTAATAATTCTACGAAAGCAACGGCAACGGCAACTGCAGCTATTGCAACTGCAACTGCAACATCATCGATAACATGCAACTCACCCGCATCAGAATCGCCTCGGCTTTCGCCAGCGGATGCAATGGAGGCAACATCAGAATGTGGCAGTCGAGAGTGCTCGCCTCTTGCTGCTCCTACTCTTCATGCTCCTCATTCTGCTGCAGCTACCCCTTCTGCAGCTGCTTCTTCAGCTTCTTCTTCTGTTCCTCTTGCTCCTCTAGCAGCTACTCCTCCTACAGCTGTTCCTTCCGCTGCTCCTCCTGCACCTCCCACGGCAGATTTGAGAGCTAGTACTGATAATATAAGTAGCGATAAGTTAAATAAACGCAGCCACAAAGCGGAGGATGCAACAAGCTCAGCCGCGGAGACACCACCACCACAACAGCAGCAACATCATGTGGCAGATACAGATGCAACAGCAACAGCTAGCGATATATTGCAACAACACCTAATATCCATGCAAAATGTGGCTGCCACCACAGCGAGTGGCTGCGTCTACCCACCGTCAACAACAGCACAGGCGCAAATACAACTTAGTTCCTTTCAAGCATCCCTCGCAGCGCTCGCCAACGAACAGAACGCGAGGGGTGTCAAATTACTAACAGAGTTCCTCCAGCAGCAGCTACACCAACAACAGCAACAACAACAGCATCAGAAGCATCTCTTGTTCCCCAGCAGCTGCCTGGAACACCCCGATTTCAAGGGTGTCGATTGCAAGACCTGTGAATTAATTGAGATCCAGCATCACAACAAGTCGCCAGCAACTCCTCAGTCTCATTCTCAGTCTCAATCGCAATCTCAACGCTCGCCAAATGCCAGTCTGTCCACGTCCACGTCCATGCCCATCTCGCCAAGCGCCGCCTCATCCAATGTTGCCAATGTGGGTAATCCGCCTGCGTCCAGTTTTACAATCGGTGCCTGCTCCGATCACATCAATGGGCGACCTCAAGGCGTCGACTGTGCTCGGTAAGTACCTATTCCAAACATTATTTCCACTTCTTTTCAGTATCTCTTGAAATAATATCTATAATTTTGATAAAATAGATAGATACAGTGTCTCGGAGTTCAATTCGAATGGTGTCAAGTAAAAAATTTAAAATGCTATAAAGTTTAAAAATGCTTTAAAAAAAGAAACTTTAGTTTTTATTCGAATATTTATTCATTCGGAAAACATATCCAAAACAAATGTAAATGCTTATTTAGAAGAGTCTTAAAAAGTAACATATTTAGCGTATAAAAGCTTAATAATACTTCGTATGATATCATTTAGCCTTAACAACTTCCCTTAACCTATTATTCATGGAAGATACTAGCTTTCGGGTAGCTTCTGTGCTGATTTTGCTCCACTCATCCAGCAGAGCATATTTGAGATCCTCTTTGCTGGATATGCGGTGCTTCCGGATGTTATTTTCCAGCAGAGACTAAAATTGTCAATAGCATTTAAATCTGGAGACGGGTGGAGGAATTATCATATGGGGCAGTTCCAGATAAGCCAGGACTGTACTATTCCGGACTTATGCTTGGGGTCGTTGTCCTGGTAGAACCGGAAAGTACGTCAGATTCCTAGCTTCTCGGCACTTTGGAGTAAATTTCCCTTTAGTATATTGAGGTACACATTCTTGTTCATTGTTGTTTCAATAAGCTCCGAGATACATGCCCATACCATGACACTTCCTCCGCCCTGCTTGACTGTTGCCCTTAAGTGTTTGGGATTACGCTCAGTATGCACTGTCGCCACACATAGTTCCGTCCGTTCGAGCCAAAAATGTTGAATTTTGACTCACCTTTTGACTGTGTTCCAGAACTCCAAATCCTTGTCCAAGTGGAATTTGCCGAACGTCAACCTAGTCCCTTTATTTTTTCCGCTAATAAAGGGTAGTCGGGCATTGAAGTCGTAGTTACGCAGAACCAGGCGCACAGTTTCCACACTGCACACCTTTCCCCATTTCATCCTGCACCTGTTGAGTCAGTTTTGGCAATTTCCTGATGATCCTCCGCTCTTCCTGTTCGGTGAAAATCTTGTTTGGTGCCATTCTGCCCTTGCCCTCTATGCGATTTTCGTCGACGAAGCGCCGTATGATGTAGTATACAATTCAGTTGCTCAGATTGACCATTTCAGCTATTTGGCGATGTGAATATCCGATTTTGAAGTGAATGAGTTTCCGTTGTTCAATAGTAGTCCGTTTGCCCATAGTCATTGTTGGCTTGTTGCACCCGAGATGCAGGATATAACTAAAGTGACTACGAAGAATTTGAATATTTACGCCGAAAACATTCAACTTAACGTAAAAATTCGAGTTTTATGGCACCCAGATGTCCATATGTAACTCTACAAAATAAGGGCATAGGTCGAAACTTCAAACTTCAAACTTTTCTGATCTAAATGTCACTAAGCCCGTATTTTGATAGATAGATTTTTGAAGTTTTCGATGCTTGATTAACTTTGATTCTGTTCATACTTAGTATAAATATGGAATACTTAAAAATTTTTCTGATTATAAAAATACAATTCGATAAAAAGCTTAACTTTTTTTAAACATTTGAAGTGATACTAAATTGAAACATAATGTATTCATTGTATTGTTATGTGTGTACGTTGGAGTATTTATATATTACCTTAATTTTTACTTTTATTATTAAACATTAACGTATATACAAATTTCACATGTACAAACATGTTAATAAGTTTACTAAAGTAGTGAACGGCTTAGATCTATTATAGCAGTAGAGAGAAAAATGTTATATCTAATCTCAGAAAGTATTTTTTATATTTGTATACCTATTAAAAATAGAAAAAGAGGTATAGTGGTTTTGTGCAAATGTATGCAACTGGCAGAAGGAAGCATATCCGACGCCATAAAGTATATATTCTTGACCAGGGTCAACAGTCGAGTCGATATAGCCATGTCTGTCTATCAGTATGAACATGCGGATCTCAGGGACTATAATAGCTAAAGACTTCAAATTTGGAATATAGGTTCTCGTATACCCGACGCAGATCAAGTTTGATTATTTTATCGATAACTGCTTCCGTTTCTGGAATATCGATGCATTTCGATTTTCGATAGCAATAAATGCCTCAATTTTAAAGGCAGAATCTTCTAGTTAAGACACAATATTATCAATCAACTGTACAAATTTCATCAAGATCGGATAAGAAACATTGAAGTTATCGTCGAAAGTAGATCCTCATTTTCGAACGCCTTTCCATCGGCATCCGCAAGCATTTTCTGTATGTATGGCATGATAATCAATATGTTCTTGTGTGTATTCTGCAGATCCCCGTTACCTATATATAGATATATATACATATATATATACATATATATATATATATATATATATATATGGCTTGCCATAAGAAAAGAGTGCACTTGAAGACCTTCTCGCATTTGGATGCAAGACTTACAAAAGGGAAATTTGCCAATAAAACTAGAATATATTTAACAACGGTAGAGGGTATACCGTAGTCGATCTCACTCGACTACAGCATTCTTACTTGTTTAGAAATGCATTAGAAAATGCGAAATAGAAAAGAGCACTCCATATTTTTGGGAATTTCGATTGTCGAATGGCAAGCCTTGCTAAATTTAAGAAACATGCTTTCCTATATTTAGATATTATTTTTAAAAACAAGAAAATCTTGCTAGTGTCTAAAGCGATTTATCAAATTTCAGGGAGATTTTTTCTGAATGTGCGAGGTGCTACTAAAGGCTTTCGTAATACTTTCACCATGCAATCAAATTTGTGAGACAGGACAAAGCACTGAGGCTAAATTATATCATTCTAGTGAAGAATTACCAATTTAAGCGTGAGAAAGCGAATGTTGGTGCTGCCGGCGCTTCATTTGCCATTACCATTAGTGTTAGGGGTGGTTCCTTTTTTGCTTTTTTTTTTGTATTTTTTGTTTTTTCAAGGTCTTGTCTGAACTACTACTTGCCACAACCGGGCAGATGTCCACAAGTCTTCAAGTTTGGCAAGGGGTGCCAAACACATATATGTATATGTATTTAAACACAGCTGCGGTCAAAACAATAGAAGTGCACAAATATGTTTTGGAATATGTTAAAATAAAATTTATTTAAACACAAGCTATGAATACTGAAGATAATAATTGTTCCTACATATTGAAGATTTTGAAGAGGTCTCGATTTGATAACCATAAAGTGAATCATCTGAAATGCTTCGAGAAACAGCAGTACTATTATTTTGACCCCAATTGTATATATTTTGTACGTGCCGAGAGCGCAAAAAGGGTTTCGCTCAGTCTGCGTATAATATGCGTAATTATTGCTGCTGTTTGAACTTTGGTAGGACGCAAGGGGTTTTATCCACCGCCATACAATAACTCATTAGTCTAATTTCACAGTCTGTGTTCCGCATCCTCAGCCTCTGGCTGTATTCCGATTGTTCATTTAAACGCAAATGAACCTTGGGACCTGATAATTCGAATTTGTGGGATCACATTGATTGCATCAGCTCGATGCGATGGACAGGCATATTAACAACTCAGCTGACAAGGAGGGCATTCGATAATGAATCCTCCCATCATCCACCCCGTCGAGTGTGCTGAACTGCAAAATGAAAGAAATTTGAGGAAACAGCGATGAAATATGTATTTACGATTTAACAATATATTTACAAATATAATAAATTTATATGGGCTCATACAAGTAGACAGAGGGACATGTGTATTTTAATTGTAATTTGTACATTTTATACTAAAATAAAAATTTCAAATGATGTTACTTAGGCAGTGCTTGGTCCGTTGTGGTACCTCATTCGGATCTGATTCGGATTTCTTCTGCACTTGTGTAGATAGAAAACAGAGATTATTCCAGCCCGCTGCGCTTATTTGGCAACTCTAACATATTAAATAAGAAAGGGCTACCCAGGGTAGCAAGCCGGGTGCTGACTAGTGCAGGGCTGGAGCAGAAGTTCTGATAACATGGTATTCTTTGTCTCCTTTGTCTTAGTCTCCTTTGGCAATTTGGTGCTTCATTTAGAGCTAATACTTCGGCCTGAAAAACACTACAGTGTTTCGGGAGGCCGAAAGATAGCTGAATATTGAGTTCCATATTTTGTCTTTCAAGACATGGGATATCACTTGCCCAGAGAACCGCGATGTGCAGTTACGCTTTATAATATCGGAGGTAGCCAGGTATCCGGTATGCTTCGTGAGCCCGACTGGGCTATTTTCGATCCCCTGCCAAACTGAGTGTCGGCACGGATCGCATTGCACCTTACTCCGGCCGGTTACCTCGAACTACAGCTTGAACCTTTACCAAGGACCACGACTATGGAACAGACCATTTCAGAAGTCCAGGGTACAAGTCTTTGCCAACCTTAAAACTCAATAATTGAAAGTCAATAATTAAATTAAAACTTTAAAATTGTAATAATATAATAATAAATGTAATTATTTTAAAATTAATCAGCTTTAATTAAATTAAATTGATTTCCTTAAATATCAAATAAGATGTGCACAAGTTTCATACATAAAAAAAAACCAAAACTATAGTATTTAAATCAGCGCTGATTAACAACTTCCTCAATATTTGGAAAAAAACATGATTTTGTTTTTCCATGGTAATAATAATTTGGATATTAATAACCAAATCGGATAATCTGTGGCTATTTAAATTAAAATTAAAGGCAATTTTGATATTAAAAAACTAATGTATATTTGTAAGATTTACAAGATGCAAAGGCCAACTCGGAACAGTTGCTAAATGGTTGAAAATGTTGGAAAAACATGCCAGCAATATAATTTTATATTCTACTTTATAGGTTCGCAAATGCTTCTAATGGCTTTTAATTTTTTTTAGCACAACTTTATGAGTTTTAAGTTTAGACAGACTGAGTTAATAATATTTTATATAAATTATTCATAATTACAGCCTTCACTTCGGTCTCTTTCCAATTTAGGCATGCATGACAATTCATCCATTTTTTAGTTTCTTGATCTGCACTATATAAATATATATGAAATGGCTTGGTTTCAAGTTAAGTCGCAAAAGTCGCTTACTACAATACGAGCTTCTCTAAATTAACTCATATAAAATCACTCTTATTATTTGGGAATTGGAAATGTGAGCGCGAATGGGAATGAGAATGGGAATGGGAATGGGGAATGAGAATGGGAATGGGGAATGAGAATGGGAATGAGCTGTGTAAAGGAGACGGGCGGACGTTGGCAAGGGCAAGGCGGCTTAACTAAAATAAATTAAACCAATTGCGCTGATTTCACTTCATAAATTCTATATACAGATTCAATTGTCGCAATTTACTGCTGACGACTGCCCGACTCGGCTCCGGATCATAAAATTTCATCAACACATTGTAGGGTGCCCACAGTACCGACCGCCATTGTGTATAACTACCACAACTACCATTGGGTGTTGCTGTGTTGGGGCTCTCGAATTCAAATTAAGTAATTATGATAAGTATACACACACACACACACACACACACACGGGCTTGAGGATTATATCCAATACTGAGATTGAAGCCCCTATAAATGAATGCCACTTCAATTAAATGTACATTGCTGTCATCATAGTTATCGCTATCCGTATTTAAATAGCCTCTGCTTTGTATAAATATATCTATCTGATTTTTTAAATTTAAATTTAAAAATCAACTAGTCAGAGAGAGGTTTATTTTCCATTCTGCGCTTGTATTCATATTTATGTCTTTTGTTTTCTTGGCAGCTGCGAAATGCTTTTGAGCTCCGCGCGACTCAACAGCGGTGTCCAGATGTCCACCCGGAACTCCTGCAAAACCCTCAAATGTCCGCAGTGCAATTGGCACTACAAATACCAAGAGACACTGGAGATCCATATGCGCGAGAAGCATCCAGATGGAGAGAGCGCCTGTGGATATTGCTTGGCAGGTAATTGCACAAAATATATAAAACATATATATGTATATCGGTATATCGATATTTTATATAATGTCAACTAATATCAGTCGTCACAGATACAATAGCACAAGGTGTAGAAAATAAATCTAATATTAAAATTAAAATTAAAGAAATAAGAAATATTTTCGGGATATATGTATGTATATACGGAAAATCTTCTAAGAGATTCAAATTTTTTTTTTTAGTTATTTTATTTATTCTATTATTAACTTATTACAATTAGTGTTGAAATGAGTGACACCCAAATATTCCATAATAAATATAAATTCGGCATATCTCATATAGCCTGATTCCTGATTCTTGCATTCGTTTGGCGATTCCATTAAGTCTCCGTTGTTAGCATGTAAATCGATTGGAAATTGTATAAGTCAGCGCAAATAAAATGAAATACTCGGGAAGAATTTCCAATTTTCCAAAATAGTCACCATGAATTAGTTAAGATTAATTTCAACCGTATATAATAAATATATATATAAAAATAAAAATGAGAAATACCCAAAATACCCAGGAAAAAAAGATAAATAGTTGGTACAAACTAGTTAGGATCAATCCAAACCGCTTCTGAAATTCCGATAGAGTAGAGCACACTTTTTCTATTATTAAATTATATTATTTAAATAGCTGAACGATCATTTGCGTGCCTCTTTCTAACTGCCAATCGCCAATCTTAATATACATATTTATTTTTTATAATCGTATTTTGCAGGCCAACAGCATCCACGTCTGGCACGTGGCGAGTCCTATTCGTGTGGCTACAAGCCGTACCGCTGCGAGATTTGCAACTACTCGACGACGACCAAAGGCAACCTCTCCATTCACATGCAGTCCGACAAACATCTGAACAACATGCAGGAACTGAATAGCTCCCAAAACATTGTCGCCGTTGCAGCGGCAGCTAAACTGATGTTGCCCAATCCATCGCCACAAGGCTCTGTGAGTGGTTGCAGTAATGCCGGTATTGCTGCCGTCGTCTCCGCGAGCCAACAACCTATTGGCGGAGTCTGTTCCTCGAGTGCTGGAAGTGCTGGCACCGTAAGCAATGTCAGCAACGCATCTAACAGTAGTGCTGTGGGCTCGGGTTCCGGTTCGGGTGGCGGTGCGGGTGCGTCAACGGTCTCCTCGCTGAAGCCAAAGCCCTCGTTTCGCTGCGACATCTGCAGCTATGAGACCTCCGTGGCACGCAATTTACGCATCCATATGACGAGCGAGAAGCATACACACAACATGGCTGTCTTGCAGAATAACATCAAACACATTCAGGCATTCAACTTCTTGCAACAGCAGCAGCAACAAGGTGCAACAGCCGTACCGGGTACGGCTAGCAATAGTTTTTTGCCCGTACCCGAGGTAGCGCTCGCTGATTTGGCCTACAACCAGGCATTGATGATACAGCTCATTCAACAAAATGCTGCAAGCCAGCAACACCAGCAACAGCAGCAACATCAGCAGCAGCAGCAGCAACAATCTGCTGCCAGCAAGTTATCGCCCACATCGCCCTCGCCCGTCAGCACTCCCGATCAGTTGCATGCCACATTCTCCTACTCACCCAAGCTGTTGAAGCTGCCATCTGGGATGGTTATGGGCATGAACATGACAGAGTCTGGGACAACCCCCGGCGACTCCCTCGACTCCTATCCGGATAGTTTGCCGGAGTTGTGGCCAACGGCAATGTTTAGTTGCCTCATCTGCGATTGTTTCAGCACCAACAATATGGATGAACTGAATCAGCATTTGCTATTGGATCGTTCGCGGCAATCGTCGAGTGCCTCGATGGATATAATGGTCATACATAATAATAACTATATTTGTCGGCTATGTAATTACAAGACGAATTTAAAGGCGAACTTTCAGTTGCACAGTAAGACGGACAAACATTTGCAGAAGTTGAATTTCATCAATCACATTCGAGAGGGTGGCGCACGCAACGAGTACAAGTTGCAGTACCAACAGCAGCCGCAACTTGCCACAAATGTGGTGCAGCTGAAGTGCAACTGTTGCGACTTCCACACGAATTCCATACAGAAATTATCACTTCACACTCAGCAAATGCGACACGACACAATGCGTATGATCTTCCAGCATTTGCTACTCATCATCCAAAGGAGTCGTCTCCGTTCCTCGCCCCCGTTGGGTGTCGACTCGGATCAGTCAGAGCAGTCGTCTAGGAAGGCACTCTGCTGCCAGCTGTGCAACTTTGTGGCCAAGAATCTGCACGAGATGGTGCAGCATGTGAAGGGTTTACGCCACCTGCAGGTCGAGCAGTTCATCTGCCTGCAGCGCAGGAGCGAGAACCTGGATATGCTCGGACTCAATGAGGTGTTCAAGGTGACAGAAGAACTACCGTGCAGCACGGAAGGTATGTACTTCATAAACTCCATAAAAGTCCAAATTGCCCACACCTTGTTCCCTTTGTTCTATTTATTTATTTTTAATATAAAAAAAGTAGAAAATAAATTTCATTAGAATAAAGTATTTTTACATTTTAATTAAAAAGTCATACTCATATTAGAAAGTCAAATTGGTAGCACCTTAATTGGTAGCACCTTAATATAACTCTTAAATTATTTCATACCTTAATAAAAATTTACATTTAAGAAAACAAATTAATAATATCAAAATTTAGCTGGAACAAATACAAACAGATAATAAGCATTGTGAAGCAACTTAGAGCTTTTGCGTTGTATCTCAATCGGCAAGGGATTTTTATACTCGCTTTAGGATATGGATATATGTTTCAGTACACAATGTATACATACGTATGTCCTTACCTATTAAACAATAAAGTCCATCAAATTATATGAACTAAGTCTTATCTACACTAAAATAAATATTAACAGCAAGCAAAAAAAAAGAAGTAATAACAAATGTGTTGAGGTATACTCATAAGCAGAAAAATAATATTAATAATAATAATAGGAAATACGTATTGAGGCATTTAAAATGTGTTCATAAACCGGCTTACTGATTAACCAATCCTCTAATCAATCGTAGTGTTATGCTAGGTTTTGTGTTTGCCGTTAAATTATTGAATGCTGAAATGATTACCCTGCCTGATGGGCCAAATTACCCCTTATTTCTCCCAATATTTTTCTTAATCGCTGTACTAATAATTATTTCTTACCTGTGCCTCTTCGACTACTCTGTAATGATTACAATCGACTTATTATTAAATAAATTAAATAAATAAATTCTATCTGCACTAAAAAAAACTGTTAACATAAAGTAAAAATCGAGGCATACTTATTCCAACAAATATTACTTTACTATTAATAATAATAATAGTATATCGAGGCATTTAAAATTTGATCGTCCCACACACACACTCGCCTTCTCGCCTTCTCATATATGTATATAGTCTCGATGGATACTGAGGTCTTTTGCTTAAGTACATGGGCATACATTGTAATATGGACACTCCACTCTTCTGCTGTGCGGTTCGTAACTCATCATTAAGCGCTGATTTCAGTTCAATTTCTTTCGTTTCGTTTTTTTTGCCCCTTACTCTTCGATTATTATCGTCCCTTTGCCTCGCGTGTCTCTCGTACTCAAACTCGAACTTCAACTCCAAGTCGAACTCATACTCGCACTCACACTAACACTCACACTCACACTCACACTCATTCTGATTCGTTGTCTCTTTTGCGTAAGTAAATTCTTGGCTACACTTCTCGCTCTTCTCATGTTTTTTTTGTTGCCCTTGCTGCGATTTATATGCGCTGTGAGATTTATACGCTGACGCTGCGCTGACCCTTGAGGAAATTATTACAAATTACTTAAGAATGCAAAAACGATTATATGTATCCATCGAATTTGCAATTAGTGACGTGCACACTTTGCTGTTGCTCCAACCTCAACACACACAACAACTTAAAAAGTCCATTCCAGGTTGCCGATACAAAAAATGAAAAAATAAAAAGAAAAAAAAGAAGCATTGCCAGTGTGATATTCTCATATCAGATACAAGATGCGGCATTGAGCGTGGTTCGGAACCGCAGGCATCGCACCTAACCACAGAGTATCAGAGCTCAGAGACCCTAACCAGAGACACAAGACACACACACATACAAAGACTGCAAATCTGGATTTGGAATTGTTACACTCAATACACCCCCATCCAGCTACAGGGTATACATATAATTGCATATGCCGCACTGCTCCATTCTCCATTCTACAGCGTGTTGTTGCAAGTTTATATATGCAAAATTGACAAAACTCTTCCTTTCCCTTTCTTCATCCTGTGTCCTCAGTCTTCAATCGGGATTCTGACTCTAGTCTTGTATTCGCTCAGTGTTTTGCTCGTGTTGTGTTGAAGAGCAGAAATTCAGTTTCACGTTTGGTAGTTGTAATTGTGCTCAGGCTTTCTGCACTTGGTCTTCTTTAGGCGATATAACATTTTGTGTCGGCCACTTAAAGTTTTAGACGGTCTTTTTTGTGTGCAGTACTTTTTTAATTTATTTAATGTTGACTACTATCAGTCGAGACAGAAAAATACAACAGAAAGAAAGAAAATCCTTATTTATTAAGTGTCGACTATTATCAGGCAACACAGAAAAACTTAACTTAAAATAAAATGTAATATATAAAATGAAATACAAAAAATATATTTACAAAATATAATGCTTGAATGCGAAATTCGTTGATTTTATATTGAAAGTCATGATTGATCGCAGCATAAAATTGTGCGGCTTACTAAGAGCAACTTAACTGCTGTTAAAGATAGCTGAGTAATTAGGCCCATCTTAAGTCAACGTGTAAGTGAGCCTGTAAGCCTCTGCTTGCAACCTTTTTAATTTGGTTATTGGTGTTCGACTGTTTTTTTCTTCGCCCTTTTTATACCCAAAATCCCTTAGGTATTGTTAAAAAAAAAACAATTGTATAATAAGTCACACGCATCTCGTCGCCCTTAAGGTATTTAGAATCTGTGCTTAAATACTAAGCTTGATTCCAAGTAAGGTTTTTCCTTTTTTTTCTGCTAACGCAAAAGTCTATTTCTTTAAAATATGTCACAATAAATATAATAAGACAGAACGTTGCAGTCGGGCGTAACCGACAGGTAGCAAGGAACAGGGAGGGTGTTGCCAAGAAATACTGTTCAAACTGCGGTAGATATAGCTAGTTACCTTCCTTTAGTAACTGTATCACTTAAATTATAAGAGATAGGGGATTTTTTAAAATGTTGGGGGCGGGAATGTCCGCACAAAATTATTATCGGTTTTTAAAGGCGGCTACTAACTCAAAAACTGCGGAAGATATAGCCATTTAAAATTTGTAAAATCGGAGGGACTGGGGGCGACGGAGATAGGCGTGGCATATCCAGTGTAGCCTTAAAATTGTGGGAGATATATCGCTTTGTCGATTTGCGAATATCGATATGATCGATACCTTCGGGGAAAAGCTTAAGGAACGCAAAATATAATAAATAAAATACATTTTTACAAACTAAGTTTCTTATAAATTTGTTTAAATATAAAATAAAATTATTTAGTTTTTATATTTTTTATTTGATTTCTTACCAGGCTGTGTGATCAAAGGGTATGTGCTAGCCGAGATATATATCTTAGTGGGCTCTTTTCGCTTATTTTGGCTTTGGTTTTGGCGTCTTTTGCCGATGATGAAGGTTTATTTGTGCTGGTTGCTGGTTGCCCCGCGACTGCTTCACTTGTAACAGCTGCGCATGATTATTGCAGTAACAAAAAGGGGCACAACAAATACCCAACCACATATCAGTTTGCTTAGTTTCTCCCCCTCTCTCTTGTTTATTATCTGTCTCCCTTTTTCTCTCACACTTACTATCTGTCCCGCTCTCGCTCTCTCTCTCTCTCTCTCTCTCTCTCTCTGTTTAAGTAAGTTCATTTTCCTGCACATTGAAGAGATGAACACCATGACCGAGGCTATGGTCTTGATTTTCTTTTTTTTTCGTTTTTTTGTCGGCTTTTTAATTCGATGCAATCAAGCTGTATGGAAATTGCTTTGAAATTGGTAATGGAATTTGAAATATATTCGCATTTGGTCGCATCAACGCTGCCTGCCTGCCTGCATCTGCTGCCTGCTCCCTTGCTTGCAATTAACTGTACGCAGCTGAGGCTAACGTCAACACCAAGGCCGAGATTGAGGCTGAGACCCAAAAGACCCATATTGTGAGACCTGGGAACAGCCAACAGGCAGCAAAGAGAGGTTGGGCAGGGGGCAGGCAGAGGGAATCCAGAGTCTGTGCATGGCTTATGGTCTGTTCGGGCTGCGTTTCGCTCGCTTTTGTTGTGGTCGTTCCTATTATCAAAGGCATTGATTAGCCAAAGGGGTCTCTCACAGGATTATTAATCTGTACGCAAAAAGAAACCATTGTCTGTGTGTGTGTCTGTGTTGTGTCTGTGACTGTGTCTGCGGGTGTGTGTGCAAACGTGTATACGAACAGGTCATTGACTAATGCTTGTTATCTGCTTTGGAGAGCGAGAGAAAGAGAGAGAGAGTAGAGAGTAAAGTAAATTACCTAATACTTAAACTGCCATTTTAATTGTTCATATAGTAATGTAACTGAAGTTAGCATTTCAATTATTAATAAAATGGGCAATTTTTTATTTATTTTGTTGTAGAGATAAGACCCATAAATTATTTTAACATACTTGTTTATTTATTCACATATTATAGCACTTCAACTTAATTTTTTTAAATTTAGGAAACAAAGTTAGGCATGACATTCTTGAAGACTCCTCCATTTTATCATCATGTTATACTGAATCTGACTAATTTAGTTTTATT
This sequence comes from Drosophila atroscutellata, assembly GCA_035041605.1. NCBI lineage: Eukaryota > Metazoa > Arthropoda > Insecta > Diptera > Drosophilidae > Drosophila > Drosophila atroscutellata. The sequence goes on along the minus strand of JAWNLA010000099.1, from coordinate 951,583 downwards.
CCAATTTAGTGAGCATCAGCTAACAACCTATCTGATCTATCGATTTCAGAAGCCAACTTCGATTGCGGCCTCAATCTGGCGACTGCCAATTGCCTTGTTGGTGCACCCAGCACTGAGATGGGATATGGAGTGGCTGCTGCTGCTGCTGGGAGCATGTCATGTGAGGGTCACAACATCTATTCACCCACCTCCGTCTCGAGCTGTTCGACAACATGTGGCAAGGTGCAATCGCATGTGGCATCCCCGTTGCCAACAGTCAACGAGTTGCAGACGACCGTCTTCAAGTGCAATCTCTGTGAATATTTTGTGCAATCCAAGAAGGAAATGGAAACGCATATTTTGAGCCTGCATCCGACGGCAGACAGTGATGACTACATAAGCATACCAACAAACACAGCAGCACTGCAGGCATTCCAAACAGCTGTGGCAGCGGCGGCACTCGCAGCCGTGCAACGTTGCAACGCAACGGGAACTGGAGCTGGAACGGGAACGGGAGCAGATGTAGAAATGCCAGGTGGCGATGAAGATAGCGATTGTCCCATTGATATTAAACGTGAACGGCTCGAGGAGAACGAATATGCCACAACTGGTGTCCAAGACATTGAGGAGTCTAATCCCAAAAAGAGTTCATCGCCTAAAAGTGAATCAATGACACAGGCGGGTGTCTCCTGTCCGCTCTGCCTGGAGAGTGGTTACAGTGAGCAATCCTTGCTGGAAACCCACCTGATGAGTGTGCACAGCGTGACGAGAGATGGCCTATCCAGATTACTACAACTGGTGGATCATACAGCTTGGCAGGCCGCTAAGAAAACAGATGAGGAAAGGAAACTAGAGGAGCGTAAAGCAAGTGGCGAGGAATATCTAACACCAGGTGGAGGAGGACCAGCAGTTGGAGCAGGTGGAGGAGGAGCAGTAGTCGTCGGTAGTGCCATGCAGGGTGTCTGCTGTCAGCAGTGTGAGGCCAATTTCAAGCACGAGGAGCAACTGCTCCAACATGCCCAGCAAGCCCAACACTTCCCTCTGCAAAATGGCGAATTCCTTTGCCTGCTGAGCCGTGCATGTTTTGCTAGCTTTGCAACACTACCGACCATGATCGCCCATTTCAAGGACACACATCTGAGCCTTGTCATCTCTGAGCGACATGTCTACAAGTATCGCTGCAAGCAGTGCTCGCTGGCATTTAAGACGCAGGAGAAACTCACCACGCACATGCTGTACCATACGATGCGGGATGCCACAAGGTGTTCGCTGTGCCAGCGAAACTTTCGCAGTACCCAGGCCCTGCAGAAGCACATGGAACAAGCTCATTCAGCGGAGTGTGCCGCCGCTGCTACTGTTGCTAGTGCCACAAATGCTGGAAGTCCTCGCGAAATGTCGCCCAATTACACTGGGACTATCGACATGGAGAAGGTCCCAGTACTACCGGAAGAACCAAATGCTTTTGACTTGTCCACGGCCAGGACGAGTGAATTAGGTAAGTTTAACTGAGTTAACTAAAAAATTAAGATATCTTAGTAGTTGGCTTGGATTTGACGCTTGTCGATTGTAGGTAGGATCTGACCCGTTTGAATATCTTGTCAAGTTCTTCACAATTGTTCGGAGACTAGACTGTATCAAAAATGAGTACAGATCATTGCAATCTAAATTGGTTCTAAATTCTGCTAACTGCGATAGATCATTAAGATGGTGTTTAATCTTTTCTTGGCAAGTGCAGGGAAGGAGCTTCCGCTAATTCCTCTTCTTTGCAGCTTCTGTAGAAATCTTCATTAGCAACCTGGAGTCTATTTCCAGTATATTATGGGATCCACAGTTCTAAGAATTAAGGTTTTGCATTTCTACTTTTGAGAAAAATAGGAAAAAATAGAAAATATGTTTAAATAATAATAGAACAAATCGACATATTTTTGCGATTGTTAATTTCGAAAGATTTTTTTAAACTTTAAATTTAATATTAAACTTTATTTTTAATTTAATTGAATTTTTTTGCTACTTTTTGTTTTCATATTCTGTATTTAAAGTCGACTGATGAAATCAGTTGGCAGTAAATAAATAAATAGGCTAAGCTAAGGACGGGTCCTTAAGATGCCACATTCTAACTTAATCGCTTTCCATTTGCAGTTGCCAAATCGAATGAAGCTGTGAAGCAGTCGCCTCAGCAAACTGGCCAATCGCCGTTGCAATTGGATCCGCCCTCCGCCGTGTTGTCGCCGAACGAGGTGGAGGAGCCAACCTCGGAGCAACAGCAGCATTTTGCTGTGCTGACAGCGGCTCTCCTCAAGCAGCAACAGCAACAGAATCATCACCAAGATGGAGTTGGTCAAGCGACAACAGCAGCAGGAGCAGCAGATGCACCATCCTTACCCATTTCCCCCCTGGAGCTGCATCAGTTGCAAGTGAAGCAGCAGCAACAACAGCAGCAACAGCAACATGGCTCCAGCTTTGGCAACATGAATCATTTGCAGAGTTTGCAGAACTTGCAACAGATCCAGCAGCAGCTAAGTGCAGCTGCATCCGCTTCCGGCATGCCCATCAATCCCGTGGATATGCTAAATCTGATGCAATTCCATCATTTGATGTCCTTAAATTTTATGAATCTAGCACCGCCATTGATATTTGGTGGCGCTACTGCTGGTGGCACGAGTGGAGCAGTCGGTGGAGTACAAAACAATGGCATTGCTCCGAGCAGCTCCAACAGTTGCAACTCCGATCTGCAACAGCAGAAATGTGCCGCAAATCAGCAGACAACAAATTTAACTGGCGAGGCAAGCAATTTAAATATGCTAACACAATCGAATGTAGCCAGTAATAATAATCAGGTAAGTTGAGGCTAATCCCAGCAGTTGTTATATTTATAATATACAACATCCTCTCCATTGGTCCCCTCCAGCAACAGCTGAGCAGCAATCAGAAGAGAGCTCGCACCAGAATCACAGACGATCAGCTGAAGATTCTGCGAGCCCATTTCGATATCAACAATTCACCCAGCGAGGAGAGCATCATGGAAATGTCCCAAAAGGCAAATCTACCTATGAAGGCAAGTGAATAATAAGACCAATAACAATAATAAGTATATCAATAATAACAATAATAATATAATAAGGAAAATAATAAATTATACAGTAGGATGTTGTTTTCTATGAGTTTAAAAAGCAGAACTCTTTTATTAGCTTTTTTTTGTTAATTATATTCTACACAAGGACACCAACTTTTTACATAGTTTGTAAGATTCATATACTTAAGTTGAAAGACCTTACGATTTTACGGGGATTCGAATTAATGAATCTCCTGAGCTACTTAGCCCCAATGGCAAACAACATCTGAATTATAAAATAAAAGCCGAGCCAGAACTTGTGTCCGAATTTTAGAAATGATTTTTTTTTTCGAAAATCTAGGGATTGCATTTCTACTTTCTAGACATTTTTTCTTTATAATTTGGGGCAATCGGAAATACATTAGGAAATACATTTCTAAAATTTAGAAATTATTTAAAGAAAACAGAAAAGAAAATCATTTATTTTTCTAATTTAATTCTAGGCTAATTTATTAAAATTTATTTCTGAAATTAAATTTGATTAAATTTGAGCTTGAGCTAAATTTGAAAAATGTTAGATTACACAGAGCCCACAATTAATCTACATATCTTTCTATGAATCCCAGTTTGTTAAGCACAATTGAGTTTTACCAAATGTTATTAAAATGTTATATACTAACGATTATATGGCAGGTCGTAAAGCACTGGTTCCGCAACACGTTGTTCAAGGAGCGCCAACGGAACAAGGACTCCCCCTACAATTTCAACAATCCTCCATCAACTACGCTCAATATTGAGGAATATGAACGCACTGGCCAAACAAAGGTGACGCCCCTAAACGAGACTTCCCTTACGGCTGCGGCTGCTACCAGCAACACTGCTGCAGCAGCAGCACCAACACTAACAGCAGCAACCCCAACAGCAGCAACCACACCAACAACAACAGCAATAGCAAATGTTAAAAGCAATTTAAATTTGTCAACGACAATTTCAAATATATCCCGCCCAACGTCAGCCAGTTCGAGTGCTGGCAACATATCCGATTATTTCAAGACACAAAGCGAACTATTGAAAACCAAACAGGAACAGGAGGAAATACTTGGCTTACCATTGCCGTTGGAGGTGCAAATAAAAACGGAGCCCAATGACAACGACAACAATTATGCATTCCACAAGAAACAAGATGAGGTCTTCGAGTATTTCAAGCAACAAAATGAGGTAAACGAAGCAACAAGCAACCAAAATGATCAAAGCATGCAACAGCAACAACAGATGTACACAAATCAACAGCAGCAGCAACCATCGCAACAACAGCAGCAGCAGCAACATCAACAACAAACTCAACAAATAAATTGCTATGAGACGAAATCGGAAAGTGGCAGTTCCGATGTCCTTTCTCGTCCTCCGACTCCAAACAGTGTTGCTGCCAGTAATCTTTACAGCAGCATGAATGATTTACTCAGTCAGCAACTGGAGAATATGGGCAGCAATATGGGTCCACCGAAGAAACTACAAATATCGGGTAAATCCTTTGAGAAAATCGCGTCGACTTCAGCTTTAATATCTTCCTCCTCCTCATCGGCTTGCAATCAACTCGAAAGCAATTCTTCGAATTCCTCAAATTCCTCATCTTCCACATCGGGTGGTAAACGTGCAAATCGGACTCGTTTCACCGACTATCAAATCAAAGTCCTGCAGGAGTTCTTTGAGAATAATTCCTATCCCAAGGACAGTGATTTGGAATATCTTAGCAAATTACTCCTGCTCTCTCCTCGAGTAATTGTTGTTTGGTTTCAAAATGCGCGACAAAAACAGCGAAAAATCTACGAAAATCAACCAAATAATTCGCTATATGAAAGTGAGGAAACCAAAAAACAAAATATTAATTATGCCTGCAAGAAATGCAGCTTGGTTTTTCAACGTTACTACGAATTGATCAGGCATCAGAAAAATCACTGTTTCAAGGAGGAGAACAATAAGAAATCAGCGAAAGCACAAATTGCCGCTGCACAAATTGCCCATAATCTCAGCTCCGAGGATTCCAATTCTTCGATGGATATTCATCATGCAGTTGCTGCTGCTGGTTCAGTTGGACTCTCATCAAATGTGGCAGCTGCTGCTGCTGTGGCTGTGGCAGCTGCTGCAGCTGCACACTCCACCGGGACACAAGCCTTTGGCTCATCGCCATCGCCACAGCATTTATTTAGTAAATCTTCATCGCTGACCGATTTTAGTCCATCAACAACACCAACACCGCCGCAAAGAGAGAGAAGCAATTCCCTCGATCATCAACAGCAGCAGCAACGCCTACCCAAATTCGAGTGTGACAAATGTGAATTACAGTTCAATCATTTAGAACTGCTAAGAGAGCATCAATTAATGCATCTGATGAGTCCTGCACTCTTCAATCAATCAAATACGGGGGAAACTAGCTACGGACCCTTTGGCAGCATTTTGCAAGGACTACAACAGGCTGCACAGCAGCAACAACAACATCAAACACAGCATCAATCACAGCAGCATCCCCACCAATCACAGCCACCGCAAGCCAAAAAGCGGAAATATTCCGAAAGCTCTTCTAATCCAGAGGAGGCAACTTCGCTGAACGATTTTGAAAGCACGCACAAAAAGTACGAATTCCTTTTCCAATATTTTCTGCAACATGAAACCAATGCGGAAGTCAAGCAACAATTCCTCATGCAGCAACAGCAGCAACAGCTTCAATCACAGCCAACCGAGTCCGACTTGGAGTTAGAATTTTTGAGCAATTTCTATCAGCAGAGCGAGCTAAAAAAAGGTGGCAGTTATGACTTTCTGTTACAATACTATCGCAAGCATGAAGATCCCCAAAAATCACAGCAATCATCGTTTAGTTCCAGTAAAAAGCCAACGATTGAATTTCTATTGCAATATTACCAGCTGAATGAGTCGAAAAAGTTTTTTCAGTTAGCTGCCTCGCCCCAAATAACACCCGATGATGGTCGCCTCGAATTACAGCCGTCGTCGAAGGGGCCGAACACGACGACGGATGAAACCACTAAAACTATCGGCACTCACGATGAATCACTAGGCACTACTCATGACCGGGATATAGATCTACAATATTACACAACAAAGGCGGGCATTAAAGAAGAAATAGATCAGGTTATTAGCTCGAAAAACGGTTTAAATAATGATTTAGCTGATCTACATGAGAAATTTAATAATAATCATATTAATCTAAATCAACATTTCGATTTGAGGGAGTCGAAGGAGAATGAAACCGACTTGCCCAGTTCAACTGGCTTAAATGATCAATCAATCAATCCATCAATCATCAATGGGGACAATAATCAAGCCTCTTTGCTGGTCATGCGTAAATCGAGCAACGATAACGACAAAACGCAGTATTTTCAAAATCTGGAGGATTTTCTCGATGCCACCATGATTGAGAATAATTCACAAATGCTGACATTCAACGACGACGATAATAATCCCAGTCCCAATGTGGAGAGTGTCAATTTGTCGACGGCTAGCGCCAATGATGGTGTTCCCTCCGATTCATCAATTCAGCTGAGTGCCCCATCCAAGCAGAATAAACGATTGCGCACCACAATATTGCCGGATCAATTGAATTTTCTATATGAGTGCTACCAAACCGAGTCAAATCCGAGCCGCAAAATGCTCGAGGAGATCTCCAAGAAAGTGAATCTCAAAAAGCGTGTGGTCCAGGTAAGATTTTTTACTTATGTATTTTTATATATATATTTATATATTTTTGTATATTATATTTATATTTATATTTATATATACATATATATACAGTGGGACAAAGCTCAAAGTAATCAGGGTCAGAGAAAAAAAGGAATTGCCTGCCATAAAGTAACCATTCATTATTTTTCAGAAATTCCAAAGACCGATGGTAGGTATATATATTAGCCACCAATATGAATGGATGACCCTAATAAACTGGGGTTTCCCCACCTGCTAGGTAGAATTATAAAAATGTAGCATACTTCAAGGTATAGTTTTCATTTGGAACAGTATAAACAAAATAATATATTTGGCGTATAATAAATTAAATAAGGATGTTAATACTTAGTATGATATCCTTTGGCCTTAACTACTTCCCTTAACCTATTATTCATCGAAGATACCAGCTTCCTGGTAGCTTCTGGGCTGATTCTGCTCCACTCATCCCGCAGAGCAGTTTTGAGGCCTTCTTTGCTGGATATGTTGTGTTTCCGGATGTTATTTTCCAGCACAGCCCACAAATTCTCTATGACATTTAAATCTGGAGACTGAGCCGGCGGAATTATCATGTGGGGGCAGTTTCTCATGAGCCAGGACTGTACTATCTTGGGCTTATACTTGGGATCGTTGTCCTGGTTGAACCGGAAAGTAAGTCAGATTCCAAGCTTCTCGGCACTTTGGACTAAATTTTCCTTTAGTATGTTGAAGTACATATTCTTGTCCATTGTTGTTTCAAAAATCACCAAATTCCCGAATCCGGCTGACGAGATACATACCATGCCATATCACTTCCTCCACCATGCTTGACTGTGGCCTTTACGTGTTTGGGATTCAGGTCAGTATTGGACTGTCGCCACACATAATTCCGCCCGTCCGATTCAAAAATGGTGAATTTGGACTCATCTGCAATTATGACTATGTTCCAGAACTCCAAATCCTTGTCCAAGTGGTTTTTGGCGAACGTCATCCAAGTCCCTATATTTTCCACGCTTATAAAGGGCTTTGTTCGTGGTACTCGGGCATTAAAGTCATTTTTCCGAAGAAACTTGCACACAGTTTCCACAGAGCACTTTTTCCCCATTTCATCCTCCACCTGTTGAGCCACTTTTGGAGCCGATAGCTTGGGATTTCCCCTTATTTTCCTGGTGATCCTTCGCTCCTCCTCTTCGGTGGAGATCTTGTTTGGTGCCATTCTGCCCTTGCCCCCAATCCGATTTGCGTCGACGAAGCGCCGAATGATGTTATACACAGTTGAGTTGCTCAGACTGACCATTTCAGCTATTTGGCGATGTGAATATCCGTTTTGGAAGTGTTCCAGGATGAGTTTTCGTAGTTCAATGGTAGTCTGTTTGTCCATAGTCCTTTTTGGCTTATTGCACCCGAGATGCAGGATAAAACTAAACTGACTTCGAAGGATTGGTCTATTTATACCGAAAATACTCAACTTTAGGTAAAAAAATCCGGGTTTTATGGCACCCAGGTGTCCACAATGTACCTGATCCAAATGAAAATTATGCCGTGAAGTATGCTACATTTTTATAATTCTACCTGGCAGGTGGGGAAACCCCAGTGTATTGGGGTCATCCATTCATATTGGTGGCTAATATATATACCTACCATCGGTCTTTGGAATTTCTGAAAAATAATGAATGGTTACTTTATGGCAGGCAATTCCTTTTTTTCTCTGACCCTGATTACTTTGAGCTTTGTCCCACTGTATATATATATATATTCATATTTTGAAATGTTGTTTGTGAATGACATTTTAGAATTTATAACTTCTAGGTGAACGAATTGAGCATAAAAATAAAAAATAAAGCTCTATAGTGCCCTAATTTAGTCAATTAGTGTAACATACTATGTGATTTAACATATAATATAAAATGATCAGATTTTCGTGGAAAATATTAAATAATTAAGCTGATATATAAAAAAGACATAAAAAATAACGCATAATACATAGTAGTTAAATTCGAATGACGCGCTGTAGTTGCAAAATTCAAAGGGCTCACCACGATTGTACAATTTGAATATCGCGCCATTGTTTGATTAACTACTTGGTACCGCAAACGCGCAAACATAAGGTTACTAGGCAACAGCGTGAGCTACGGCTGCAGTCGCGACAGACTCTATGTTGGGCAGCAGTAAACAATTCTGCAAAAGGGTTTACTAACCCTTAGTATAGCATATTATGTTTTAAAATTTCATAAATAAAAACTAACCGTTTTTTAATTGAGGTACCGCATTACTATATCCCAAATAGTACAAATACGACGGAGATGGAATTCTTGGCATTGCTAAATTTGAATGACGCATCATAGTAATAAAATTTAAATGAGTATGTGAATAAGTATTGCAAAACGCGCAATTCCAAGGTGGCTAAACAGCATCAACAGCTGACAGCTATGGCTGCCGGCAAGAGTGGAGATGAACACACTTTGGTACCGAAGGCCTCTTGTTTTTGTGCAATGTTCGTGATGCTGTCTGTCCGTCTATATGAACGCAACTTTTTACGACATAATTTGAGATAGAGACATGAAAGTTGGAACATAAACTGGTCTGTTCCCGCGTCAAAGTGTAATAATTGGGTGCTACTTCCACTAGGAAATCGATAAGATCGATAATTGCAAATCGATTAAGCCACAATTATAAGGCTACTGTCACCAAATTTGGTTAGTTTGATTTGCATTGTTGGCGATGTCCTTCAAAGATCGGCATATGCCACCCCTGCCCCTGCCCGTGCCCCTGCCCCGCCATAACAATTTTAAATGGCTATATCTTCCGCAGTTTTTGAGTTAGAGTTTACTAGGAACCTTCTCTAATCATTTTTTCCACTCCCGCCCCCAAAATTCACAAAAGTCTATATTTCGCTGTCGGTTACGCCCGACTGCAACGTTGTCTCTTGTTGACTGCTGCAACAGTGCAAAATAAATGTTGCATAAAGATTATAGTGAAAATTGTTCTAAACCCGAGTTATTCTAAATTTGAGCCGGAGAATTCAGTTCTTTTAATCTCAATTTATGGTTTATTATTTGTTTGTTTATTTATTTGTTTGATTTGTGTAATTATTTAAACTTTTCATTTTATTTTTTTATTTTTGTTAACTTTAGTGAAATACAAGCACATTTACACACTATGCTGCCCAGTGCATTAGAAACCAAATGGAAATGTCAAATTGTGAGCAATGTACAACAAATGCAATGACGATATTACAATTTCTCGATGCGATTGAAGCAAAAAATCAAAAACCAATTTATTTTCCACTATGCTCTTAAATCAAATAATAAATGACATTCCACATACAATGGACAATATCGGAACTTACTATAAATGGACAAGGATATTGCTAATGTTTTAACCTTAACAAGTAGAGATTTTAAATGATGAATTCAATACAGGTAATTAAATGACCGCCACATTACCACTAAAAGTAAGCTTTATGGAATTGCAAATTCCTTAATAAGTAATTATGTAAATATACATATATACAAAATATACAAGCCAAGGATAACAACTATGTACACAGATGTACATTAGTTTTATCTGATCAAAGCAGCATATGAGGAATAACTCTTTCTATGAGTACTTCCAAGAAGAACAATCTTAGAATTTCTTTATTTAAATATTATTATTTTTTTTTTGGCTTCCCATATTTTTACATACTTTATATATTTAGCTATTTATGATATTATTGTGTTTCATTACCATTTATATAAATTACAAATATGTATTCTGTTTTGTAAATTATCTATATATTATTTATGTATTATAACTATTATTATTAAATGTTATATATTATAAGATACACAACCAATTTTGTTTCGCTAAACGAAACATTTAGTCTAACTTTAAACTTCAAATCTCTTTCCAGTCATTTCGAATATGAATTAAATCGTAGTTTGAACCTCATTACCTATAGAGAAATGCAGCAATAATGCCTTCTAAAGAAAACCCAAAATAATTATAAAAGAAAAATATTCATAAAAACAATAAAATCGTAGTTCCAAAAAAAATGTATTAAAAAAATATTATCAGTACACTCCAACAGTACGCATTTATGTTTCGCCTCGCCTGAATGTTTTGGCTGTCGGCAGATCATTGCTCTTAGTAAAAAGAGCACTGCACAAGGACAGCGCTTTCACTTCAATAAGTACCACTAAGCAATTGTACGCAATGTAATTAAAATTCGATCAACTAACATTACACAATTATGTTATGCCGTGTTATACAAACAAAATAAACAAATTAATTTATTGCTGCGATCAGTGAAGCTTTAGCTCAATTCTGTCACACGGGCAATTTGTCTCAAGAAATTTTTTTTTATTAATTTTTTTGATTTCAACTAAAGTCAGTCGACACATAAATAAAAGAAAAATACAAAAAATTTAAAAATATATTAAATTAAACTAAAAATAAAATGTAATACTACATTTAAATTTAAAAAAAGGAAGTATTTATAAGATTTAGTTAAATTTCGGGGCGCATTTAAGCCCAGAAAAAAGCCTAAATAGGCCAGAAATAATACGCTCAATTTGCATTTTTGCATCTTACAGGTTTGGTTTCAAAACTCCCGGGCCAAAGACAAAAAGTCACGAAATCAGCGCCAATATGCGCACATTTCGGACGACAACAATAGTTTTGATGGATCGAATGGCAAAGAAGTTGGCAACGCCAACAGCAGTAACGGAAACAACAACAACATCCTAAAGAGAGCGAACAAAGAGCCAATGGCCAATGTTATTAACAGCGAACATGTAAACATGCACAAACATGCATTCACTGTGGAGCACATCTGTAAAATGAAAGAGCTGCTCGAACAGAAGACAAGTGAACTGTACGCTAACAGCAATGCGAGCGGCAGCGATGATAACGACTCGGAGCGAGAGAGACGTGTTTACAGCCTGTCCAAGGCATTTCTGCTGCAGCATGTTGTCGCCAATAATAGCGGCAGCAATAACAGTCTATCCGCAGCATCATTGCCAACCGAATTAAATTTCGATGCGAATGCAGCATCGGCGACTGTTACGACGATGACAGCAGCCGATGATTCGGACCATGGGCCGAACACGAAACGACGTCGTCGTGCGAGCGATATGGCCGATGATGATATTGCCGATGACGCAATAATTGAGACGCCGAGCCGAAAGCAAGCGTCGGCCAATCGTGAATTAATGCAACAGATGTTCAATCGCAATCACATCACTGGTAAGAGAATTGCGATACTTTTCCAAGGCATCAATAGCGGCAAAGTTAAATATGATTTCGATTCGATTATTCGATTATTTTAATTATTTCGTGATGGAATTGCAAGTTTTTTAGTTTGATTTTTATGTACACAATTTATAATTTAGTACATATATATGCATAATCGATTTATCGATTACTCGCGTGTGTATGTGCGTACTTATGTGTATATGTGTGTATGTAAGAAATAACAAAATATTGTACAATTATTAATTTAATATATGTCCCCCTCCCCAACGATGTAAAGATATAGCATTCGCGAACGTAATGTCAAAGACTTAACAAAAGTTTGTTTTAAACAATAATAATTAAGCAACTATCTATACGGTTTATTTTTTAAAAAAAAAGAACAATAGTATAATAAACATATGCCTCGCAATTTAATATTTATATTAGATATATATATTATATATATTCATATGTAACTGATTATGTGTCTTAATTGCCACTGCAAATATAATTGAAACAAAAAAATATATACAATATACATATATATGTATATATATATATATATATATGTATGTATATACATATATATATCTAATGATAAGGTAAATAAATCTCAACTCTTAAAGCGTTCCAGCTTATATATGCATACATTTATTCAAACCTGCAAGATAATATATTTATATATATATGTATATATATATTGAAATGTTAATACTTATATATACATATAAACTAAAATCCCACCATACACATACTTGGCAGCTGAATTTTCAATTTGAAATCCAATATGTATTTCTAAAACATGAGCTTGGCTTTATAAAAAAAACAAAAAAAAACTTTAAAATGATATATTTTTAACCGTGTGTTCAAACCAATAATATTACGGTTGCTGTTCCAGCGGAAAACATACGGTTTAACAGAAATATTGTCATTTTCGTTTCCTCTGTTTATCTAAAAATTATAATTATAAGTGAGTCATTATAATATTTAAAATAAAATTATTTAGCTTTCACTTTCTCCGTTTTTTAAGTCAAGTTGCTTTTTAAAATACAAATAACAATTTATTTGGGTTTTGAAAATTGTCAACATAAAAAGTATGTGTTCGTGTATCCTGTTACAAATTTATGCATATATTTATGATATATATATATATATATATATATATATATATATATATATATATATATATATATATATATTTATATATTTGCCACACAAATATTTGATATCTCGAAGGTTAGCTTAAGTAGTTGATACCTCAAACAAGAACAATGTTTTATTTGAGTATTACATAAACGCAATCAATTAATTACACAATTACACTGATTATTTTAATCTTTAAGATTCTGTTCAAAGAATAAACCTAATATTTGACTTCAATTCATGTTTTTTTTTTTTATTTCATTTCATTTATTAATTTTTGGTTTTTGGTTTCGTGAGTATTTTAATTTTTGCGCAACAAATGCCAAGATGCCATAGAACTTTAAGATATACAAAAATTAAAGATGGGGCAGTTTTTTAATATTGGTATGGTACTTGTACTGAAATCTCGAAAAGGGAGTTTTTTTCATTTCATTTATTTAGAAAGTGTAGCTGAAAAAATGTGTGTATTTAGGTTTAATATTATTATTCAAATTGGTTGGGTGTATCGCAAAAATTATGAAGGAAATACTTTTTCCTATTTTCGGAAGCGGCACGGCTAAATACCGGCTCATACCGAAACTTGTTATCGAAATGTTATCGATTAAGCCGATTATTGGGAAGGTGATTGGTTATGTAAAGACTGAAAAATACTTATAAGCTGATATTTGAAGCAACCTTTACAATTAATAATAAGAATGGCAAACTTTTGGGTGTAATCGATTTACACTTTAAGGTATGTATTTCGAATCAGCAGTCTACATCAAATTTGGTTACTGGTAGAAAATAGTCAGCAATTTATAGGTTAAATCGAGTTATGAATATCGAAATATTATCGATTTAGCAGTCTGAGTTTTTAGGTAAATTTTTGAGTGAAGGAAATTTTTAAGACAGAAGAAAATTTATAATATTTGTAGAAAGCACCCAAAAAAAGAGAATATGAAATTTAAAGTTCAATCGAAGAAGAAAATATAAAATATAAAAAAAAGAATTGTTAAACTTCAATAAGTAAACGAATATTTTAACAGTTATAGGTGGCAAATAATTTGGAATCATTTGCGCCCGATAATGCTGGATATCAGTAGGTAAGTTGCTCTATAATATATACAATTTATATATAATATATATGTTTAATCATCACAGATTACTTTCGTATACTAATAGCCCATTGCACGGTTTGCCACAGAAAGAGAGAAAGAACGTGAAAAGTCGGAGGAGAAGAAATGCTTATAGTATATATATTCATGACATAATAATATATATTCATATATTTACATACTACGAAAACTTGAAAGTTCCTATTTTAAAGAAATTTAAAGCATGACATTTCATGCGGCGAAATATATACATAATTATGTATAAGTAAATTAACAAAAAACAAAAGGAGAAATCAGAAAACAAAACTAAGGGAGAGATAACTAATTAGTAAGAATTACAAATTATACGGAAGTGTTCCTAACTATTCAAAATATATATATATTATTATATGTAGCAATAATCTTAAAACAAACAAAAATTATATCAAACTATCAAATGAATCACTAAAAATAATACTAAATTCATACTAAGTGTAAAATCGTATGACTGTGTAGCAAAAAAACCTCTATACAGATACCAAATTTGAGTATTACTGACGGAGTAATACTGTTTCTACTCACATTTTTTATTTCACACCACACTCACAAATATATATATATACATATATATATATATATATATATGTCTATATACTAAAAAACATATTCATGTGTAATCTGATAAAAAAGTGGGAAAAAAGAATTAGAATTAAAGAGATGCAAACTGAGTTCCTAGCATTGTATTGCTTTATGCCTTTAATTCAATTTAAGTATTAAATTAAAAAATGAATAACATAAAAATCAAGTATGACAAAATTTAAGTTTACAATTTAATTTCGGCATGCCGAATTCAATTCATACACCTTTCAAAATCGATCAAAATACGCATATTTAATAAAAACTCACAAAATTGTGGAAGATCAATAATAAAACACATTTTTTGGAAAGTGTAAGTGGTTAAAAAATGAATGTGTATTATAATTATGTAACATATACATAATGACATAATATATAATGTATAACTCATGCATGTAGAAATATTTTGTAAAAATGTGCCAATGTTTTACCTTTGCTATGCATTCTCATATGTACATACAAATATGTATGCTAAATATACATACTATTCATGTATTTTGGCTTGACCGTAGGCACACACACTCCAGCACTCCAATCGACTACTCCATCTTCACAAAGAAATATATATATATATATATGAAAGCTTAAAAGTAATTTGGAAATGCTAACTAGGGTTTTCCAAAACTAAACATATAAAATATATATACATAGGTGGTATTTCATATATATATATATATATAATATAGTATAAACTAGCTCGAAGGAGTCTCTTTTTTAATTATTTATTTTGTTTTACTCAACTGAATTTTCTTTTCTTTGTAAATAAAAGTTGTCACAAGCCGCTCACAGTTCCTTCGATATGTAACAAATATATACCGATTGTCGATTGTAATCGACACAGACACAGGCGGACATCATATAGACATCTGAAAAATACTATAAGTAAAACTGCATTTACATTTCTTTTTAATATTTTTTAATTTGTTTTTTATTTCTAAGTTCGATTTTGTTGGAGATTGTAAATTTGGAGACAACACTATTTCATAATTAAAAGTATCAAAAACATTTGTTAAACTAAACTATTTAATTTTAATTTTTTTAAATTTTAATAATGATTACAAATATAAGTAATATTTTGTTAAAGGGTGTACATTTGGCGACAACGCTATTTCATAGTTACAAATAATAAAAGCAATACAAAATTACATAATTTTACTACATTTAAATATTTTAATTTCTTTATGTATTTTGTTTATAATTATAAGTTAGACTTTGTTAGAGGCTATACATTTGGGGATGATTTCATAATAAGAATTTGAGTTACATTAGGCTTCCATTGCAGTGTCGAGCGTCTATTGTAAAAAGCTCGCCTGATGACTATAATACCGTTATACATACGAACATACGTTCGTACAGATAATGTATACATACATAAGCGTAGAGAGAACTACCAATGCAAATGTGTATCTAATGAGACTTTGAAATATTTCCGCATGAGAGAGCGTCCTATTTTACTATTGTATTGAAGTATCTACAAAATATATTCCAAATTTTGCCGACTCAATTATTAAACATTTTTTAACTTATTAATTAATTGATAATTATAATTATTTGATTCAAAGTTAATTCAAGCCCACGCAGACATGAGCATAAAATACTATTTTTGTTAAATATTTTTCGAAATTCGAAATTTCTTGACATTTTATAAAATTTACACCCACTCAACACATACATGCTGAGGACAAAAATTCATGTTAAACTATATAAATACTACATAGAATTACTTGCAGATAAATACAAATAAAAAACAACACACAAATGAAAAACACTTAAAGAAAAACTAATGAATAAGAATAAAGAAAAAAACTTTAATTACAAGTTCCTATAGTATTAAAAATATAAACAACAATTTTTAGCTATTAGAAAATAGTACGGAATGTATTTAAAAAGAAAACAGAAATGTATACACATATACGTATACATATGTGTGTGTATAGGGATTATAATATATAGATATATATATATATATGTATGTTTTAGAATTTGCACTAAAAACTTAAAATGATATAATACAAAAATTAAGACACGAAACCTCGCAGCAGCAAAGTGAATAGTTGTAAAAAAGAAAAACCTTATACACACTATTAAACCAATATGCATAAATACATACATATACATATATACATATATATATATATATATATATATATATATATATACATACATGATGCGTAAGTCCAATTATTGTGCTTAACTAAATACGTTACTTGCAATGAAAGAAGAAAAGGAATGAAAAGAGGAGAAAATAAAAACCGCTACATTCTCAAATACACACACATGGAAATAGCCTGTCATACACACACATTCACACACACACACATATTTACATACATGAAGAGAGCTGGTAAGCATATGACATATCACTGTATTTTGTAAGGATATATGCTTATATAGCCTGCTTGCCCACAAGAATAATTCCGATTTCGATTACCGATTACCGATTACCGACAGCAGTTGTCGTCATATTTGGTCCCTGATGTATGCATATGTTAGGTATCTATTTATGTACAAAATGTTTAACACACTTCAAATGCGCAAATAAATAACTGAAAAATAAATATGTAACTAGCAATCAAAACGAAGCAAGCTATTTTATATACTTATATATAACTTTCTTCCAACGTGCATAAATACATCCATCAATTTACATACGTATACATGCACACTACATACATCAATAAATTCATGTATCTGTAAGTACAGAATAATCATAATGTTAATCAGAGTTGCTGCAATAATTGCATTGAATTTACCAAAAAACGAAAAACAAATACAAAAATAAAATATACATATTTATAAAGTTCCTACATATATAATAAATGGCAACAGATGTGCAGATATTATAAAATTATAAATAAAGACATGAAAAAATTATATATATATAGATAGTCGCATGTGTTTTTACACATATGTACATACATACATGTACGTGTTTCCATAATGATTTTAGTATCAACAAGCTAAATAAGTAAGTATTTTTTTTGCAAAGTGTATTTTTCGTAATCACACATAATCATAGCGGTTGTTATGTATTGAGGAGATAAATCTGGGAACTAGTTTTCGATTTTATTTCTTGATAAAGTTTAATTACCTGATTAATAAGGCATATCACATATCCATTTAAAGGCTCTACCTTTTGGTTCTTATTGCTATCGGCAATTTGAATTTGAAATTTGAAGACAGTAGCTCTTATAGTGTCGGAGATATGACGTACATACATGGCTATATCGAAATACTGCGGAGGAATATATTTATCTTATCTTATGGGTTTCGATTGCTTTCTTCTGCCTGCTACATACTTTTCCACAAGACAATCATGTCCTTTCTTATTTTACCCATTTTTCAATGGGAATGGGAATAATGAAATAATTTCAATCGTTTTTAGTGTAAATAAAAATGTAAAAAAATATTTCAAGAAAATTTTATGTTTGCCACCGCCAGCCAGCCCGCTGTGAAGCTTTTGCACATACGCAGAAGATTTCAATACACAAAATCTCCTGTTGGCAGCAGAAAAACACAGCAAACCAACAATTAATTGGCTTACATTGTTGGCATACTTGAATATGACATTAACAAAAATGCATAAGGTTTGTCGATCGAGTGTTAATAAAAGCTGAAAGCGTTTGCTCTGGGCAAAAAATCAAGATGGGAGCCTATATGTGCACCTCACACACTTGTAGTTGCAAATATATATCTAGATCCATTATCCGATCATAAAATTTAAGAACTCTACATCTCTCTCGATAGGAGTCATCCTGGCCTCTGTAGTTTGACTTCATATTTCAGTTAATATTTATATTTTTTGTATATAAGTTTAAGGTTTAAGTATATAATGCTGAAAGATTAAACAATGTAATTACTTACGTTCTGTTGACGGCGTAGTTGTAAAAAGGCTGAAATTTTTTCAAATTCGGTTCGATATCTCAAGAAATGGCTAAAGTTATCAATCAAATAATCAAATACACCCAAACCTCGCTATACAGCCGCTCCTTACACGGCATTTCGCTATAACGGCCCTCTTCAATTAAGTCAGGTTTTCGATTTACGCCCTAAAATGTTTTGCTGTAACGTAAAAAAAACTTTTCACTCATTTAGTTGGAAGAGACAGACGCTGTTGTACCCAAAACGTACCTAGGCCATAAAGCGGAGTATGGGTGTAATTTTCCAGGCAAACGATAATTTACATTTCAAATTTGGAGACTCTAGCTCTTAAAGTTGAGACCCTTATAAAAAAAATTGCTGTTTAATCAGACATAATTTGGACATCATAAAATCGATCAGTTTAATATACTGCAATATTGAAGAGAAAAAAACACACACTAAGAACATATACATATATTATATATAAACTATATAAACTATAGTTTGTATATATATATTATTTCATCACCACAAAACAAATATTATATTAAATAAATAGTACACCTTAATAGAGAAATTTAAAAAATATATATGTACATATATAAATATGTGATTTGTTTTTGAATAAAGTTTATCAAACATAGATCTAAACTGCAAATTGTACTCACATATGCAAACTAAAAGCTCTATTCGAATTAGAGATGGACGTGGATGTAGTTTCCTTAAAAACTATTTGTTAAAACAAGCGCTGAGAAAACCCCGAAAATCCTATCAATGTCTTCTTATATATATATGTGTTAAACACCATAATAAAGACTTATCCATATCACGATATTTTTTTTTTAATTTATGTACTGATAATATATATCATGCCCTCATAGAATAGTTTGTAATTAATCATGCCAGTCATTAGTAACAAAATAATAATAACTGAAAGCAATAAGGAAATCTGCAGTAGTTTGATTAAATTCGCGTTACGAACAGGCAGCCGGACGGACGATTGTACATAGTCCATACACTTAGATAAATAATAATCTCGTAATATTGCACACAATCTCAAGAACAAAAATAAAAACGTTGCCATGCACTTGAAAAGGGACACGCCTTTTTAACTGAATTTACAAATACTTACTTACTAATTTAAAAAAAAAATATATATAAAAATATTTTATTCAGCTTTTTACAATATAATTTAAAAAAAAACACTAAAAACTGGTGAATCACTTTAATAACTTTGATTTTAATTGGACTATTATTAATTTTAAGCTTGCCTAATACCATTTAATAATTTGAGGAACCCACGTTGTTCGGTATAAGCCCCAGCAATGCTATCCGTAAAAGAATTATTATTATTATTATTGAGATTTAAGATATTGTTTTTCAGGATTAGATTGGTAATATTGTTAGATTTTTGGGATTATATTGAACAATGTTGGTTCCACAAATTCCACAAAGTAATAATATACCAAAATCATAGAATTAAATAATATACAATTAAATACATTGCTATTAAAGTGCTAAGTGCTAAGAATATGCTAATATGGAAATTTGGAATTTGTCCAATGTCCTCCTTATTCTAATACTGCATAAAAAGTACGCATCTATCAAAGAATCAATACAATATATTTTTTTTATTCAATACATAATAGCGGATAACAAAATAGCGAATAACAAAATATATGTATCCATTGATTTCGATTGATTTTTTAGGTTAATTTGTGATAAAGTCAACCCTTCCTATATTATATTTTTAATTAATACATAACAAAATAATGAATAATAAAAAATATGTATATTTTTGATTTCAATTGATTTCTTAATTTTTTTTATTAATTAGTGGTAAATTCGAATAAAAATTCGTGTCTCTATTTAAGTGAATTTCTTTGAGATACGCCCATCTCTAAGCAAGCAATCGGCCATCTCTAATGCCAGGATAGCAAGGCAAAAGCTAATGAGTAGAGACATATGTACACACCAACACACACATGCATACATATGCAGCTGAAAGTTTTATATGCATGCATGTGTGTGTTTGCGCGTTGAACAACCTTTGAAGTCTACAGATAAATTAAATTAAAATTGGTGAATATGCGTAATGTATATGCGCACGTCGTGTTATCTCAGTTAGCTGAATATGTATTATAATTTAATATTTTTGTTTTTTTTTTACATCGTACTACTTTAAAAATTATACGTTTGTCGAATATACACACATACATATGTAAATATATATTCTCGTATATTATACACATACACACACACACACACACACATATATATGAATATATATATACATATACCTATATATATACACATATATGTATATATATATATATATATATATATATATATATATAAATAGATATACCTATACATGTACAGGTAATTAAATGTAAAGTACTTAATAATTTTTCGTATGCTTACAAAAGAAATGTATTAGGCGGAGTCTTTGGTTATCTTATTTAATTGTAAAACGTTACTTAAGAACTACACGTATGTATATGTAATGTATGTATTCTATGTATGCATATGTAAGTATAAGCGGCAAAAGCGGCGGCCATTTTGAAAGTGAGAGCCGTCGGAGTGTTGATCAGCCATAATCCGCGCCATGTGTGGAGTGGGAGAGGGGTGCCTTTCGGACGAGATAACAGAATGAGCGGCTTACCAAGAGTGCAAAAACCGCTATTATACACTGCGCAGGGCAAAACATTTTGTTCGCTTTGCTTTGACTGCTGTTGAGAATCTCTTTTTTTTTGAGCGCAATTGTCGGTTGCATCATGTGCTAGCTAATTTAGCTTAGCACCAATTAGCACCAATACATGCACAGTCTTTTTTGCTGTTGCTGCTGCTGTTGTGCGGGTATGTTAGCCCTCAAAGCAAAATAGTCATTATACACTGTACAAAGCATAGAACGCAATTTGCGCATTTTGCTTTGGCTGCTTTTGTGCATTTTGCCTTGGCTGCTTATGGGAATTACGTATTGTCACATAATGTGCAATCCAATTTTTCGAAGTGCATAGTTTTTAAACGTCCGGATTTTTTATTTAGATACCGCTGAATTCGAAACGTGAGTTTTGTTGTTGTTGCTGTGCTACTTTAGTTAGCCTTGAAGACCAATACCGAATGTCCGGCAACGTGAGAAAGCAGCTAAAAGAGAGAAACGCAATTTGTGCATTTTGCTTGGCTGGTGCCGATTTCTTTTTTTTTTTTGCAGGCAATTGTCGCCAGAATAAGTTTCCAGCTAATTTTTAACATGATTGTTTTTTACATGCATAGTTTTTTTTAATTAACTCCGCTGTATTCGTATAGTGAATGGTGTTGTTGTTGTAGCTGCCACTCTTCCTCTTGTTGCTGCTCTGTGTCTCTACCTATTACCATCGCTGGGTGGCTTCAAAATCCGCTATAGCCGCTTATATCGGACGGCTTGAGACGCTCAAAGACGCTCAGATGCCCATGATGATGATTCAAATGATGATTTAGATGAGGATGCGCATGTGGATGATGCGGGTGTTGATGCGGATGTGAATGGGGATGCGGATGTGGATGCGTATGGGCAAAGCCCGTATAATTACTCTGCGGCGGCGTATGACCATAATGCGTATATGGATAATTGGGACTCGGCACCTGAACACCATAAACCGCACCATGACCGTAATCGGTGGTAGCAGCAGCAGCTGCACCATGTTGTGGGTTGTAGGCCGGCGCATACATTGGGTTCACGTGTGCCAAGTGCGCATGCTCCATATACATTTGGGGCGGATGATGTGGCAATGCTGCCATATGATGATTTAAATTTAGATTATGCTGTGTCTGATTACTGCTGCTGTTGTTGCTGCTACTGTTAACGCTGCTGCTGTTGCTCGCTGTTAAGTGTGGTGGATAAACGGCTATTGTTGGACTGTGACTGCTATAATCGTGGTGGCTGTTTGCGCTGCTGCTGTTAAGGCAGCTGCTGTTAAGGCTGCTACTGCTATGAGTGTTGTTTTCGCTGCTGTTAGCGCTGCTGTTGCTGGGCCGGTTGCTGTTATGAGTGTTTTCGCTGTTGGTGTTTGATGCGGACGCAGCAAGGCTGCTAACGGAGAAGCTGTTAATCACTTGGCTGTTATGTGCTGTGGCTTCTGCTTGCTCAACATTAACATCAGACAGACAGCGCTTCTGCTGTTGACTGCTCTGTTGTTGCTGCTGTTGTTGCTGCTGTAAACCCATCAGTCGACTTTCGACCGCCGCCGCCGCAGCAGCTGCCGTTGCTGAAGATATGGCGGTTGTTTCATGCTCGCTTATCGCTGGTATTTGATCCACCAGCGACTCTAAACCGGACAAACTCTTGCGTGACATATCCGAGGCTGCTGGTGGACTCATATGCAGCTGCTGTGGATGCTGTGGTGAGCCCAGCATATAGGCTCTGCTGTGTGGCGTCTGCTCCTCGTAACGTTGCCAGTGATCCGCCTGCTGCTGCTGTTGCTGTTCCGGCGTATAGCTCAAGCCCGTCGGATAGTGAGCAATGGCGACGGGCGAGGCTTGAGCCGTTGTTGGCTGCTTGACATTATTATTATTATTATTGGGCGACAACCATTGCTGATAGTGTGTGAGTGGCTCCGGTTCACGTGTGGCCGTATACGGCGCACTCTCCGGCGATTGTTGTGCTAGCGGATTGCCATCGGGTGGTTCAAAATCGACCACAGCGCACATATTTGGTGAACTGGGCGGCGGTGTCTCACCCAAATGGGCCAGCGCAGGATTAATTGCCGTATTCACTGCATTCTCATGCGACTCCGCCGTAGTCGCCTGTGGCACAGGGTAACTACAATTCAAAGCGGGCGATGCCATTGGCGATGCAGAGGCCGTGTAAAGTATATGAGATGGGGGTGGTGTATTGTAGAGACTTGGCGGTGCCTGATGACTACTACTCTGAGGCGATGCTGTACCGTGTTCCATGAAACTCGCCGTAGTTCCCGTCGGGTTCTTATTGGGATTAACTGCCGGATTAGAGGAGCTGACTTGTTGTTTACCCGTGGCCAGCATTGTTTCCATGCTGGGTTTAACTTTTTTGGGTCTTCCGCGTTTCTTTTTTGTGGGTAGCTCACCAGGAGCGGGTCCCAAATTACTAACAGCTCCAGCTCCAGCTCCTGCTCCTACTGGCCCTCCACTTGCCATCATGGATAAATTTAATATATTATTAAAATCATGTTGCGGCATTAATTGCACCTTGCCACCGCTTGCGGCATCCATCAGCTCCTGGCCCTTTATTTTCTTAGGTCGACCACGTTTCTTTTTCTCCGGCAAATTTGGCAGGGATTGCTGCTGCTGTTGATTCTCATATACACATAAATAATTTTGTTCCTCATTGTTGCCGTAGAGAAAATTATTCGAGCTGTTTGCATTGAAATGTGGCATTAATTTCTCCGCCGGATTGCTGGCATCCATATTCGTATTACTTCCAGGTCCTCCACCTCCCAAATTCTCGCCAAACATCAGATTACTAGGCTGATTGGCATGTTGTTCCACACTGGCCACATTATTATTATTAATATTATTATTATTATTGTTACTATTATTATTATTATTGTTGTTACTAGTGTTGGGCAATGTTGTGTGAGTGACCTTGAGGGAGTCAACTTGCTGCTGTTGCTGCTCCGCACATTGTCGTATTCGCTGCTCGGTAAAAACACATTCGTCTTCATCCATGTGCGGTATGCTGCCATTGAGTAAATCGCGGAATTTCTTTAGCGCCGCGTAGAAGGGCACTTTGTCCGCAGCACGCGGCAATTGGGCACATCGTGCAGACGACGAGGGCATCACCCATATATACTGTAAAATACACAATTAAATATAATTAGTATTAGATATATGTCATAATTATAGAAAAAATAAAAATTATAGATAAGGTTCCAAGTAATCTTCCTTCTAATTTTGTTAACTTTAGATCTTAATTATTATTATTATTATTGTTATTATTGGGCGACAACATTCCTGTGTGAGTGGCTCCGGTTCGCATGTTGCCGTAACGTAAGTTTGGTAACTTTAGCCAGCGGGATACGCTTTTATCGTTTTTGGGGGCTGGGGGGGAGGCGTGGTTCAAAAAATTTGTGAAGGGCGTTACTAGCGATATACTTCCAAAATTTGGTGACTCCAGCTTACAAATTGTGGGAGATATGCACATTTCAGATTGCTAGGGTCCAAGTGGTTGCGTGGCCATACATTCGTAGGCCGATCTTTGCAGCAGGTTACCAGCAAGTTACCTTCTACGTTTGGTGACTCTATTTTTCAAATTGTGGGAGATGTGGGAAATGTCCTAAATATCGGCTTTGGCGATTATTAAATTGTTTATCGGTTCTTTGACGGCTCCAACTCAAACACTTCGAAAGATATAGCGATTTCAAATGGTTAGGGGCGGGACCTTGAAAGCTAACAACCTATTATCGTATGTAGCTTTATAATTGTGGGAGATATGTGGCTTTATCGATTTGCAATTATCGATGTTCTAGCCGCCTAGTGGACGTAGCACTGATTGGTTTATTCTTTAATCAATTGATCAAAATTACAGTACTTTCAATTTCCTATGTTCTTAGCTGGCTTTGATACTTTTGATTTAATATAATTAGTTAATTCAACTGATTTGGTCTGACCACTTGTTCGACTGGCTTTGGCAGACGTCATTTTTATATTTCACTAAAGCTGAGACACAAATATTGTCAGATATATATTTAGTGATTTGAATAGATGATTTACAAATGTATTATGATGATATAATATATAATACTTACAGTATTGGTGCCATCGACACGATCCGGCTGTCGACCAAAATGAAATTCCTTTTTGCCTGAAAACACCTCGAATATCAATTTGCCGTTGAAGACGGCAACTTTTGGCTGGAATCTTTGGAGTTTTTCGAGCAAAATGCGACTGCCTTCTTTGATCTCTTTGCGCGTCAGATCAGCGGAACCTTTTGTGGCACGTGCCACCATGTTAGTAAAACCGATGCCCTGTTTCAACAGCGTATAATCATCATCGGCACTCATCTGTTCCTGGGTCAGGCCGGATAAATAGAGACACTTCCAGAAATGATTGCCGGGTCCTGCATAATGATGTCCCTTGTAGGCGGCAAATAAGCCAGGATTTATGCCCACCTGCAAAATGCAATTTATATCAATAATTTGTTGTTGCTATTTTCCCTTTTTTATGTATAAATAATATGCGAAATTTACAACAACTCACTATAACGATATCTAGATTATCACACAGATGGTCGGGAATGGTGCGCTTTATTACTTCCGCCTCGGACATTCCATTGAATCGATCGTGTTTCTTGCGCTCCTTGGGCTTTATTGTCAGCAAATCACTGGATACAACGCCATCCCTCTCGACGTTGCTAGTAAATGGTATTAACAATTGATTGATTAATTGATTAGTAATTAGAATAGTCAAGTCTACTTCACTGATATATTTATAAGCCTTGAGTGCTGTTCAGAGGTACACGAAAAATGTTTACAGTCTATTTAAGAGCACTTACCACTGCTGTGAAACTGCCATTTGCATACTCTCAGCACCAATGAGTTTCTTTTTGCGACCTCTGCGCTTTGGCACTGAACCCGCTGAAGATCTCTCACTTAAATCGTTGTGGGCATCCATCGATTGTCCGCCACAGAGCTCGACGTCGAGAGATTCGGCAAGCGACGCACTGGGATTGGATGGAGGAGGAGGTGGATGCTGCTGCTGCTGTTGATCCTTAATGCTATATATATCTGATCTGATCTGATCGGAGACTGTTGTCGGAGCATAACCCGATGCATTTGAAGCGGCGGGTAAATCGACAACATGGTGAGGAGCACCACCTGGGCCAGGAGGAGGACCAGGGGCAGCTCCTCCTGGCGACAACATGCTCATCTCTTCACCCATAAAACTATAAGGATCGGCGACATCAACGCTATTCGAGATTCTCGGCATATTTAAATGTGGTAGAGGAGGCGGAGCAGCTGCTGCTCCTGGTGCCTGCACCTGGGGACTATTCGAGGTGGATGTCGCAGTCTGATTCGCTTCGGAGTTCTTTGTTGCCATTAGTTCCTCATGTTTGCTTTGGCTGACCAGACCCATGCCGCCATGTTGCATCTGATGCTGTGGCGTCACGGAATGTGTCGATGAGCTATGTGAATTGGGTGTCAACACATCCCCGGCACTCGTCTCATAACCATCATCTTGATTCTCCGGTTTGGCATTGCTCGGGGAGAGCGTCCTGCAAGTACATATTTATTGTTATTAGGTTATACTAAGGTTGGTCATATATTATTGCTCGACTTATTGGTTTAATTGATTTTGAAAAAACGCAGTTCTCTACTCTTCCTACTTTTGAAATTTATCAGAAAGCGCCAAATCTTTCTGTTTTTGAAAACGTATGCTCTCATTGGCAGAGATGCATTGGAGATTATTGAGAATTTATAATTGTCCTGCATTATTTTATTTTTATTTTTTGAACTTATTGGAAATATTTTAAGTATTTCATATTTTTTAATTTTAATTTATTCTTAATTTTATTTAACTGATTGTCTCGATTTGGTATTTCTGCAGTGTCGGCTGAGTTTTTACTGATTTGTATTGGGTTCTGTAAATACTTTTTCACTCCGCCATTTTACAAGCCTAGATAGAAAACTGACCTAAGCTCCAGATACTGGAACAGGGCACTGGTAATGTAGTTAACATCACTGTTAACTAGTACTAGTTAACATAGTACTAACACAACATCTGCAACATTATATCTGTAACATAACAAAGTTGGAATCATGGCCCAGAATATACCTTTCGATATCAATGAATAACTGCATGAACAAGCAGAATTAAAGCGAATAGTTATTTAATTCAACTTCAACTGTTACAACTGCTTTTAGCAAATGCTTCATACGTTACTCACAACTTGTACGCCGAGCAGGGATCCTCATGAAATTCATCCATCATCAGATCATGATAAGCCTCCGGCACCTGTTGATGTGGGTGTGGGCCAAGCTGCTGAAGAGGATGTTGCTGTAAATGGTAATCTAGATGGCGCTGTTGCAACAGACGTGTCTGCTGTGGATGCTGTTGTTGAAGTGTATGTTGTTGTTGATGTGGATGTTGCTGTTGTTGTAACAGATGTTGTGGGTGCTGTTGTTGAAGATGTGGCTGTTGTTGAAGGTGTTGCTGCTGTTGCAGCTGTAGGTGTTGCTCGTGTTGCTCTTGTTGCAGTTGCTGTTGCTGTTGTTGCTGGTGTATGGCAAAGAGTTGCTCGTGTGCATATTGTTGATGGCTGTAATTGGCATAGTGAATTGACTGTTGTCGCTGCTGATCAAGCAGACTCTCCTGAAGGAGATGGGGTTGCAGATGTGGTTGGTGAAGTTGTTGATGTTGCTGGTGAAGTGGATGTTGCTGATGTGGATGTAACTGTGGTTGTTGCTGTTGTTGTTGTTCATGTTGATGTTGCTGTTGTTGTTGTTCATGTTGATGTTGCTGCTGCTGCTGCTGTAGTTGGAGTTGCTGATGTTGCAGCTGTGGATGCTGCTGCTGATGTTGATGCTGTGGATGCTGCTGCTGATTTTGCTGCTGTTGCAACATATGTACATAGATATTGCTATGTTGCTGCTGCTGTTGCATATCTGTTGGCTGTTGTTGACTAAAATTCGCCTGATGTTGCTGTTGTTGTTCCAATGGTAACAATTGCTCAAAATTAGTTGCTGTTGTAGCAGAAGAATTTTCCTTTGCAATGTGCAACAAGAGATCATTAGGATGTGTTGCCTGCAAATGTTGCTGTTGTTGCGGCTGTTGGTGTGTGCTATATATATGCTGATTCGATTGCTTATCGTTCTTAATATCTGTGGCATTATCATCTTTATATTCCCCATGAGGTGCCCAAATTGCAGTTCGTCTCTCGGCAGCTGTTATTGTTGTCAAAATATCACCCGTTGCTGTTGCTGTTGCAGATGTTGTTGCTGTTGCAGATGTTGTTGCTGTTGCTGTCAATGTTAAATTAGTAGGAATTCTTACACTCAAATTGTTGATGTTGCTGTTGGAGCCGGAGTCTGTTTCACAACCATTGTTTTTAGCACTGGGAGAAGAATTAAATAAATATGTTGCTGACGTTGGTGCTGCAGCTGATGTTGCTGCTGCTGGTGCTGCTGTTGGCATCATGATGGCATCCATTGTTGGTGCTGGCACAACTAGTTCGACTCGCGTGACTAGCGCCTGTTCGGGTGCTATATATTTGTTGGCCAATGGATCTGCTATATATTTATTAGGTATATAATCCTCTTCCTTAGCCCGATCTATTATATATTTATTGGCTGTATAACCGTCTGATTTCGAAGAATCTATTGTTGAGGCTATATATTTATTTGTGGCATATTGCGATTTCTCGGAATCTGCTTTAGTCATATCTGTTGCTTTCAGCTCACAAAAGGAATTATTTTCGGCATCACCCGATTTTTCTATATCCTCCAATCTTCTAGGAGAATCTTCGGGCGCCTTCTCAACCTGTTCCTCATTCTCAATATCATCCTCTTCCACCCCAACATCCGCACTACTCCTCTCAAATTCCACCTTTTCCAATTTGCTGCGTTTGCATTCTACATTCGTTTTCTCAGCATCATTTTCATGTAACTTTTTATTATTCAATGGCTGTTGTTGTTTTTGCTGATTATTGCTGTTATTTTTATTATTATCACTTGACTCGTTGTCAACGCTCTCAATTTTTGACGCGGCTGTCGTTGAAGCCATCACAGTATTTATAGCTATTAGTTTGACTGCTATTATTATTATTATTATTATTATTATTATTATTATTATTATTATTATTATTATTATTATTATTGTTGTGCCTAATGCCAATTGGTTTTTTTGGTATAGTTGTAGTCTTTGTTGACTCTCGTCAATTATTATTGCACAATATTGCTGGGGTGTTACTAATAATATTATTCTTAGTTTTATTGTATGTGTGAAGAAGGAACTAGTTTTGAGCGGGTTGTTTTCTTGCCAAACACTTTCCAATTGCATCTCCCCATTCAATTAGGCCTGATTTAATCGCAAAATATTTCTTCGTTGTTTTTTGCTTGGTTTTCTTTACAATTTGAATTCTTCACTTCTCCTGTTCGTCCTTCTTTCGTATTTATTTTTATTTGAGTATTACAATATGGCGCGCATAGTCTGTAAATTAAGAAAATTAGTATTAATATAATATTAATAATTAAAATAAGAAAATTACATATTTTTATCCTCAAATTAAACCATTTATTATAATTAATAAAATTCATTTGTATAACAGTATGAATTAATAGATTTATTAATATTATGGAATTCCTTTTTATCACATTTAAAGCATTTCAAATTCATCATTTAATCTTATATCACAAGAAATAAACCATTTATTTTTAATAATATTCCATTTTAAATTAAATTTAAAAAAAAAGTATTACTTATTTCTGTTGACAACATTTTAAACACCTATACAATATTTGCCCCATGTTTATAACATGAGAATCGATATATTGCGATCAAAACCAAAACTATCGACGATTTGACATTTTAACGGGCAGAGTGAAGTCCTGTTTGTATATAGAAAAAGTTATCGTTCTGTTAACTAACTGTTCCACTAAGTGAATTTTGTGAACAGCTGGTCGACAATGTCAGAATATTTAATTAGATATACATTAGATTAGATTTATGTTATTTACTATTTGTATTATATACATATTTAAAATAAATAAATTAAATAGTAAATCCCAAAAATATGGGGATTTGTTTTTTATTTCTAAGAAATGTTTTCTTTTATAAAGACATTTCTAACAAGTAAGAATGCTGCAGTCCAGTGAGCCCAACTACAATATACCCTGATCCCTGTTGTTACATATACTCTGCTTTTATTGCCAAATTTCCTTTTGATAAGACTTGTACCCAAATGTAAGAAGGTCTTCAAGTGCATATTCTTACTCACAAGCTCGAACTGACCGGAACTGACTGGCTACAAACAGTTGCACATACACACTTATGTACATACGGACATACATACATAAATATATATAAATATACGGGGCTATGCAGAATCCACACAAAAACATATTGACGCTCGCGTCGATTATCATGCCATCTCTTTCTCACACATGCGCTCGCATATTTATGCGGCAGCTGATAAAATTGAGATCAATATGAGAATATATTTTCGACCATTACTTGGGTGTTACTTATCCGATCTTGATGAAATTTGGACAGTTGGTCAATAATATGCATATGCATATTATGTATTAATTAGAAGATTGTCTTTAAAATGGTAGCATTACACGCTATCGGAAATGGAAGTGTATCGATATTCCTGAAACGGTGGCAGTTATCGATAAAATAAAGCAAACTTGATCTGCGCCTGGTATTCGAGAACCTATATCCCTAGCTCTTATAGTCTCCGCGTGTTCATACAGACGGACATATATACGGCATATATATTCTTTATGGGGTCGGAGATGCTTCTTTCTGCCTGTTACATACATTTGCACTAAACCATTATACCCTTTTTACCCATTTTTTTATTGGTTCAGGGTATAAAAAATAGAAGTCCAAACTCTAAATTAAAAATATCATTTCCAAAATTTTGATTCTTTTAATTTAAGTAAATTAATTATATAAACTACGACCTTTTATGAGTGTAGCAAAATTAATATAATTATTTCATGTATTTTATTTATTTATCTATTTTATTAATTATTTATTGATTTATTTATACAGCATGGCCTTTAAGCAAAAACTTTTCATAGATTTTATAACATTTTGACAATTCTCTTTCATTTGCCTACATATGCACACACATATAAATGAATATGTATATGTTATATGTTAGTTTACATACATATGAACACACACACACACAAGTTTTTAATTTGCATACTTACCACACACACGTTCAAACATATTTGTAGTTGCATCAGCAAGAGCGAATGAGCGTGGTGGGAGAAGGGGGTAAGAATGCCCCAACGAACATCAGCACAAATACAAATAGACAGGCAATTTTGCAGATTTCTCTGAACCCACATGGTACATTATGCACATATACACACACACACACACAAGCAAACAATGTATGCTCGTGTGTTGGTACATATGTACCTTAGCATGTGTGTCTGTACCTGAACGCAAATGCTCGTGAAGATAGAGGGGTTGGATGAGAGGAATCAGTTATACAGGCGAGTGCATTAGTTTTTGTACATATGCCCACTGCGTTAGCTGACGTTAGTTCTCTATGCTATTGCAGAATTTGCTTGCTGCCATTTTGAGCATAGTTATTTGAATGGGTGTGTGTACAGTGCTTGTATTGTATATTGTATTGGCTATTTATTTGTGTATATTTAACACAAACTGAAAATGCGTATATGGTCAATCTATATGTGCATATATATATATTATATATTATTATATATACATACATTTATTCATATACACAGTACTTATATACTTATACAATTTTTCTGATATTTCTTGTGTATGCAAAATGTTGTCTCGCCATTTCTTTTTTGTTTCTTTCTGCATTAGTTCAAATGAACTAGTCAGCTAAGTCCTAAAGTGAACCAAATTCCTGTTTCAGTTCAGTTCGTACTCCTTCTATTCTTTGAACCGTTTCAGGCTCATTTTGAGTTCTTTGAGCCTTTGATCGTTTGCTTAGCTGTTATCAATAACTGTCAATAGATTTGCTCGTTTTTCAATTCTAATTCAACGACGATGTTCACATAAAACCGTGACAGTATTTTATTTATTATTTTATTGTCGCTGAAGACAATGAAAAAAGGACAAATGTATTTACGACGAATTTTAAAAAGCGTTTTAGTTTAGTAAATAAATTTTGTTTCAATTTTATAAATTAAGTATTTTGATTTTGAAATGTGTTTCAATAAAAAGGATATTTATAAATTGTATAATTAAAATGAAATAAATAAATTTAGATTTAATGTAATAAACGAAGTATTTTGATTTTCAAATGTGTTTTAAATATAGGCCATATTTGACAAACACCAAGCAAAGCGAACTATAAATCAACGTATAGCACTGCTTATCGGGCACAACTGAACCACTTCCTATAAAACTAAACTACTTTCAACAGAGCGAAGCTGATCAAATACAAATTAAACACATTTATTGAACATTATTAATATATACATATGCAAATAAATATGTATTTATTTATTTGTTTGTTTTTGTCGAAAATCCGATTTTAACAGGGTATCAGAAGCGAGTAACAAAAAAAGACTGTTGACATTTAACCTTTTAAAAAAAAGCCTAGCCTTACAAGAAATACTTATATATGTATTCATATGTAAACACTTGTAGTACATAAAATTTCAATACACACACACACACACAACAACAACGTTTATGTATGTATGTGGGCAGCCATAAATATATGTTTGCATGTATGTGTGTGTGTGTGTGTATTCGTTGTCACGAACGAAACACACAAAAAGCGATGAGCAAATTTGAGTCAGACGACGACGACGAGAGCCAAAAACACAGAGCCAGCAACACAACAACACCAGCAGAGGCAGAAACAGCGGCAGCAGCTGCAACAATGCTAAAAACACACACCAAATCGAAGAAGGCAAATGAAAATAGTTGCATCGAATGTTAACGCTCGCTGAGAGTCAGTGTCAAACGTAGTGTATTACCACACTACACAACATTTATACATGCATATGTATACAGATGTATGTATGTGTGCATATGCCTATACGTAATCGTTATTACTTAACGAAAATAAGAAAAATAATAAAACGAAAAGTTAATATCTAAAAAACATAATTTTAAAAAAATTTAAGATAATATAAGAAACATAATAAAAAAAATATATAGAATAAATTACAATAAAAAAAAATAATTTATTTATTTAAAAAGCATAAAATTTAAATATTTCTTTGATTATTTCAATAATGCTTTTTGGCATACAAATTGAAAAACCATAAATTATATATAAAAATACATAATTACAAAATTATTAGCTTTAAATTGCTAATTAAATACAATTATAGTTAATGTCGAATTAATTTCATTAGCGATATTCCAGTATATGTTGTTATGGAAAGTGCTCGCACAAGTGATAGAAAGGGAAGGCCCTCAATAATTGTTTTTGTTTTTCAACACACATTTCCAACATGTTTAAAATGAAACATTTTTTATTTCGATATCACAAACGCACATAATTGACAAAGTATACATACTAAATATTTATATTTTTTTTATTTTAATTTAATTTTAGAAAAACATATTAAATATAATTATTATTATAATTAGAAATAAACATAATTTGATAAGCATAAATTTTAAATATTATTTATTTATATAGATATCATAAAAAATATATTTACATTTGCAACTAAAAATACAACTTGCAACTTGCCGTGCAATTGTTAACATTTTGGCTATGCTTAACACATTTCACATTGCAATGTTATTTTTGTTTATAGTGCATTAGAGGGCCAATGGATAACGGTGCTTTTACTCCTCTGCCACTAGCACGCTCTCTCACTCACCCTCACTGCCTCTGCGGTCTGTTTCTGCTTGGCGTGAGAGTAAAAAGTGCCTGTATGTATATATATACATTCACATATGCATATACACAAAATACATATGTGTATACATATGTATGTATTCCTGTGTATGCAAACCGGACAAAATGTACAACAAAAGCAAGCAAACAGACACACATACATAACTAGATATGTCCGTATGTAGTTGAAATTTTTGCACTTAAAAATGTTTCTGCTGTGTTCGATTTTCTGTGTATGTGTGAGTGAGAGGGAGAGAGAAGTGCACAAAAGAAGATTCCCCAAAAATTCGTTGTTATTGCTATGTGACCAACAACAAGCCGCCTCTATGTATGTATTTATTTGTATAAATACATACACTGGTAATCAAAAAGGAAGCTGTTAACATTTTGTGTCGTTGGCTTTAAAGTTTCAGATAGATTAATAAATCTTAGTAAAATTAAATAAATAGTATGAAATAATAATAAATAAATTATAAACATTGCATTAACAATCTAAGCTATCCAAAAGATATATTAAAATAATAAATAAATATAAATAATACAGGTGCAGTTCATAGGTAAGCATATAAGTAGTTATGTAAAGGTAACTGATATTATTTTATTTATATTCCAATTATATTTATTTGCAGTTAATTTTGGCAAATTTATCGCTGTTTAACATGAACTCTTAAGGTTTTGCTCGCGTATGTAAATAACAGCATTGAACCATGTGTAACGAGAACTTATGTACATGATCATGAACGCACCCTTTAATCAAGTCTGTTCAAATTCGATAATGAATCGAGCCCTTATTCGTTCAGCTGCTTAATGACCTAAGTTTGTTTCTCGATTTTCTGCGACGCAAATGAGTGAATAAATAAATAACTAATTATTAATAAATATTTTAATTGGAAAACTAACATTTTTAATTGTGTTTACATTGTTAAATTTACTATTAATTTAAATGTTTAAATTTCAAACATATCTGTTATTAACGAATTAAATAAAAAGTTATAATGAAACATTTAAGCAGTATATTTACATAGCAAATTGCGTGTTTAATTTGATCTAAAATCACGTCATTTTGCATTTCCGTTGCAGACCCCTAATAAAATATCGATGTGTACATTTATCGTACCAATTTACGTTCAGCTAACAGCCAAGATGGCCGCGCACAGAGGAGCTGAAATTTTATGTGTATTTTTTTTTATATCAAAATTAATGCCAGTTACTTAATACTTTCATTAATTCAACTAACCCACTTTTTGTGTGTACAGGGTATAAAAAGCACATTCGCTATACACATCCACACACACACACACACATGTTCATATATATATATTTACTATATATATATACATATATATGTAGCCCCAACCGGTTCATCTGCTAACAAATGTTCAAGGCACACACACATACAAAATTAAGTGAATGCCCTTATATACAAATCTGTATGTATATATATATATATATATATATGTATATAAATAATATTTGCAAATCACAGACCAATCGACAACTACAAATTCCAGAACAAGTAAATGCATGTATGCGTATATACACGTGCATAACAAACATGTATATACACATATATATATCTTCATTAGATATATGCATGTGTGTTGGTAAATGCCTGTTTCTTATTTGTTGGCAAAACCACTTTCGAAGAGTTTCAAACCTGTTTAAGTTTATTGTTTTGTCGTCTGATATATGGAATACACTGCTTGCAAGCAGTACTTGTACACTGCTTTCATACAGCGATATGAGCTTACTCGATTTATGTTATGTAAAAAATAAAATCGAAAAATTTGAATATATTTCCTAAGGAGGAAAAATGATCAGCTCAATTAATTAATTTATTTATGTCGCCTCTACACCCTACCCTTTAAATGTTTATTTTTTTCTTGACGATGAAAATCACTTTTAGCTCACAATTTACTATTTTATTTATTTAATTTATGTAAATAAATAGATTAATAATGATATCCATAGAATTTCAAAATAATTGTTCTCTCACAATTTACTATTTTCCTTAAATAAATAAATAATTATTTGGACAGGGTTGAACAGCTGTTAAAAGATTCACACAGAGTAACAGTGTGAAAATCAGTTTTACTGCCTATGAACCAAAATAATGAACAATTTTGTAATGTGTTTTACAGTTTGTTATATGGAGTTTTTCCTGACAGGTTCCTTTTTCGATATGTAAACAGGGCTTTATCTTTATGAATGCATTTTGTTTGCATGTTTCAAGCTACACTCTCCACAAGTTGGTTAAAAATGTCGAAAAAAAGTTCGATTCCAAATTCATAGAAAATTAATATTTTAATATTTTTATTCACTTATTTAATGTCGTCAAATATCAATTGACGAAGTTAAGTGAAAAATATTTTTAAAAAATTGGCATATTTGTATTTTTAAAATATAATTGCATAAATGCGTATGTAAAAATAGGGAGAAACTTTGAAAATAATCGATGTACATTATCGGTAAATATCGATGGTGCAACATTTTTACTTCTCTGCAAACATTTTATACTAATCTGAAAATTCGTACAAAAACATTTTTATTCTGTTTGTGGAATAAGTCCACAGACTCCGAAACAGAGAAGAACAGAGTATTGGGCATCTTGGCTTATGCTCGACGTTTTTTTGAGATTGTGTTTACTTAGGAATTAAAATTCAACACGTTAATAATCATTGGATTTTTTATTATTTAAAATCTACTTTAATATAAAATGGAACATTTTATATAAATTGTCTCTAAATTTGCAGTTTCAAAGATGTTTGCTACATCTTTTTGGAATCTTTTCTGTGTTGATAATAAATACGTAAACAAAGAAATACACGGACAAAAATAAATAATTTTGTTAATTATTATTCTTGTTTTATGATTATATTTAAATGTCAATAATGAATTTGAATTTCATTTAATTTATTTGCTACGTTTTTTATTTGTTTTGCGTCGACTGACATCTAGCAAGCAGATAAAGATAAGCACAAACACAGAAACCAAAAAAAAACAAGTCGACCGACAAATTTCAGTGCACTTCAATGCACACACACAGCCATGCACAAATGCAAAGCACTCAAAGAGTTGAATTTAATAATAATATGTGTTTTCGTAACAAAATTCGGCGCCCAACAAATACACATAAATATATATGCATGTGTGGCTGTGCACTTACGCATACATATATAAATTTATATTTACATATATATGTATGTAGGCATGCCACACACACACAAGCGTGTAACTAAATATATGTATGTATACACCAAATTCATTTGAATGTGTGTGTGTATGTGCGAACAATGGTTTTATGTATGAGCAGCGAAGAGCGCAGAAGGAATACGAAAATAAAATTCTATTGCCACACACACATGCACACATATACATTCGCATATATATATTTTATAATTTGTGTTTTGTGGTTTTTAGCTCTGCTGCTGCTCCTTATTCACAGCGTTTTAGCAACACCGATACAAATACAAAACATTTGCAAAGCATACACACGAAAAATATGTTCGTGTGTGGAAGCATTATCCATGCAGTGCATATGAATGTGTGTGTTTGTATCACAAATCTAGCATAGACATATTATATACAATCCACACATATATGTAAATAACATACATACACATATATATGCAAGTGAATGCGTATAGTTATTAGTAGGGCACTCACACCTTGGGCGGCAAATTTAAATTTTTTTGTTTTCGCTTTACATTAAATGTATTTTTTTTTTACATCCGATATGCATATATATATATATACATATGTATATAGAGATATATATATATATACATATATAAATATGTATATTTCTATTTTTTATTTGCGATCGTTATTACACAACAGAATTTACTTTTTTTGAGCAACACTCACACCCACGAAAATTCAAATTTATTTTTCTTTATTTGTAATAAATACATATTTTATGTTTTATTTTACCAAAAGTTGGTGTGTTTTTCTTTTTATGTGCAACGAACGCGAACCGAACGACGACCGCAAAAATATAAATACATTCTACACATCCACTACATAAATACATATACATATCTATGTATCAACATATACATATACACATATAGGTATATACATGTATACATATATATATATGTATATATATATGTATATGGGAATATATGTATATAGAGAGAGGCGTCCGCGGCACACGACCGTACGGTTGGACTGTGGATTCTCTTTTACATTCCCAATCTGAACAATGTGAACAGAGCTTTGAAACAAATTGATGCACTTAGCAGTTATGCCAAAAGCGAAAAGAAAATACAATAAAAATACTAAAAGCGAATAAGACAATGAATCATTTAAAAATAAACAGCAGAAAAAAATGTATACATACTGAATTATTAATAATATTTTTCCTAAAATTTAATATATAATTATTTTGGTATTTTATTATAACGGAGAACACATAATTTGCCCATTTTACATTTGCACTATGCTGGACACACTGTTAGAGGCAATTTATATTTGATATCGATACATTTTTTCTGCAACTTGGACGCAAACTGGTATTGAAATTGAGCTGAATTTATCGCCGGTAATTTAAGGGCTGGTTAATTATAATTAGCAATTCACATTTTTTGCATTGTTTCCATTCCATTACTAACTTTTTCAGTTATATATTTTATTTTTTTACATAATTTATAATTGTCATCTATTCACAGCCATTCACACCTGTTCCAAGAATCCACTCGGGCTAACAATGAGTTGAGAGGTTGGATTTTATTTTGATCGTTTGCTTGAAGAATTTCGCTGAAAGTTGCTCATGAATGATATAAATTCTGATTAATAATTATTTATTTTAATTGTGGCTTCGATATATATTTTATATATATTTATATACATGTATTTATTTATATACCGCATATCAGCGTTTCACTTCATTGAAAAAATCCCATGCGTTCCACTTGATAAGTATTCCATCATGGCTGGAACGATATATCAATAAATTAATTATTAGTGCAAAATAGCGTATTGAATTAAATATCGCATTTCAATAATATATATTAATAATAGGAGCTGCAAATATCAAAATAGCTCCAAGAGTTTTGTAGTACCTTCACAACTGCTGATTTGCTTTCGATTAATTTTTCCCTGATATAATTTTATTTCATTAAAACCGAATGTATTTTGCAAATAGTTTAATTTTTTTAACGACAGCAATTATATGTAAGTATCAAATAAAAAAAATGTATTTTAAATATAATTTCCACGTTACGTTGCTTCACAACTCACACAAAATCACCATTTGGCGATGAGTACCTTTATATATCGATATCTATATCGAAAGTGAGTAGTGCGCAAAAAGTGCCATTTCGAACGGAGCGTCGTCGTCACACTGTGTATGCGTATAGGTGTGTGCGTGTGTGTAACTCTTTTTATTTGCAAATTTTAGCATAATTTATTATTCAAATATTCACTTGTATTCCGCAAACCCTAAATCCAAAGTGCAAAAACTATGGGCAAACTGATTAACTAAAAATCTAAAAAAAAAGAAATCAACGACCATTTTATGTTGTTCTGCTCTATGATTGTGTGTGTGTGCTAAAATATATTTATATCAATATAAGCCAATAAATTTATTTAAATCAGCAGCAGCGCTGTTAAATTAACATTTCAGTTGAGTTAGCAGTGTGAATAAAATTACATAAACCAAACATCATATGTGCTCTAGCAATGTGTGTGTGTGTGTGTGTATTTACATACATATGATAGATATATATATGTGTGTGTACAGCGTTCAAGGTTTTTTGAAAAGAGTAGTTCAGTGAAAAAAGTTCTCATGTACTTATTTATGCTTTTATGTGTGTATACGCTTACACACATATATACACACAAATGTACCTAAAACCTTAACTGTTTTTCGTTTTCTTCTTTTTATTTACAATAACATGTTCAGCTGGCAGAGGAACAAGAGTGAAGAGCTGTGATCCGGCCGAAACGTTGGGTTTACACTGTTGTCAGTCGCGGTGCAGGCAAGAGCAGCTGAAGAAGAAGCAGCTAAAGAGCAGAATTAAAACAGACAAGAAAGATATCGTAAGCAAAAAACAAAACAGAATAAAACGGTACTTCGCGTTAGCATATCGACATGTCTGATCTTGGCAGCGGGGACGACGGTATCTCAGGATCAAGTAAGTGCTTATAATAAGCAAAAAAATTTGCATGTGGTTGCAAAGACCTATTAACACGATTACATTCTTATATTATATCATGCCGTATAAATGGGTCTAGCATTTTATACGCACTTTATTCATGTAAATGGATCTCATTCGTATAAAGTGTGTATAATTCGTAAATATTATTAGATGGAAGGTAGTATATTAAATTAATATTCAAATACTACGAGGCATATTTACACGACAAATTTGTTATGCATAGGTCGCAAGTAAGTCATAAGTATTGTTAGATAATATTTAAAATACTTTTTTAGTGTTTGCAAGATCCAACTATGCAACCAATTTATTACACCTATCTTGCTTATGTAACTGGGTCTTGTTGTCTTATATCCTTTTTGATCATCTAAATGGATATTTTTCTTATAAAGAGCGTATAAATCATAAGAAAAATATTTGTATGTGATGCAAGACCTATTTACACTCTCAAATTATATTCTATTTTATATAAATTACAATTATATTATTACATGATCAACAAATATTTAACTTTATATTATTAATTTTTTTCAGAGTACAATGCAAGTAATATGGAAGGTTCTTCAAGCAGAAACGAGTTCGAATCATCTGGCAAAGGTATGACCATATTTTAATGAAATTATTCCAGTTTCTGAGAATTGGATTCGTCCCAAAAATGATAGTTGTTTAAAATTCATTATACTCCGCAGCCTTATAGTTTGTAATAGGCACAATCATTTTGTTGCCCAGTATTGTTTTTATATTTTTCGTTTCATTTATTACTAAGTATTTATTATTATTTGTGTTTTTATTTGCAGCTGGAAATGTCAATGAACAGGAGCTGGCTACAAAAATGCTCCAAATACAATCAAAACGTTTTTACTTGGACGTAAAGCAAAATCGCCGTGGACGATTTATTAAAGTGGCTGAGGTAAATATATATAAATATACTTTCAACTTTCGATATACGTTTTAAAATCCCGCTTTAAATCATCGATCTCAAAAATCGATAACAAAAATGGCAGCTGAACAGCAGTAATATTAATAAAATACTTCACGAATAGCAAGTTGCATGATGAATTTAAGTAGGAATTATATATTATATATATTTTCTTTTTTGTGAAATTAACCAATTAAAATTCTAAATTTAAAGGGTTTATCAATGAAAATAGGTTGACGGTGCTATTATTGAGTTTGTTGATTACAATTATTAATTTTAGTTTCTAATTTCAACCATGTTTCTAATGTTAATTCATTAAATAAAATATATTTAAATAATTTTCAGATCGGAGCTGATGGGCGACGAAGTCAAATATATTTAGCACTGTCGACAGCGGCCGAGTTCCGCGACCATCTATCATCATTTAGTGATTACTATTCTTCTTTAGGTACGCATTTGAGGAATAGTTAAATATATTTTTATTTTTTAATTACTATTTTTCAATAAAAAAAAAAAAAAAAATCACCAGGTCCACCGAATACTGACAATTTACCAGAAGATGGTAAATTAAAATCAGAGATGATGATGAAGGACAATCGAAGATATTATTTGGACTTGAAAGAAAATACGCGCGGCCGATTCCTTCGGGTAAGTAAATAATATTACAGTTGCGAACAAAATGTTAATGGAAACGAAAAAAAAGTTGTGCAATTTTTTCAAATGTGGATGGATGGATTTTTAATATATTATTTTAGTATCTTATTGGTTAGTATCCTATATATGTCGATTTCAATTTAAAGTAATTATCATAGTACTTTATAGAAA
The DNA here is from genome assembly GCA_035041605.1 of Drosophila atroscutellata. Lineage (NCBI taxonomy): Eukaryota > Metazoa > Arthropoda > Insecta > Diptera > Drosophilidae > Drosophila > Drosophila atroscutellata. The sequence goes on along the minus strand of JAWNLA010000099.1, from coordinate 909,471 downwards.
TCGTTCATTTATTTCAAATTTTGATTAAAGTGCACTTTTGAAAAATGCTGCTATTATTTTTTCGATAATTTTCCTTATCTATTATATTATTATTAATGAGTTTGTCGTCAGGTTTCGCAAACAATAACAAGAGGCGGGCCCAGATCTCAGATTGCATTGCCTGCACAAGGCATGATTGAATTTCGGGATGCGTTGACTGATTTGTTGGAGGAATTCGGCGCTAATGATGGCGGGTAAAGTATTAAAAAAAAACTATGAACAATAAATTAAAATTACATTATATACATAATAAAAAAGTAAAGTACAAAATTAAAATTATATTATAAACAAAGTAAATTATATAATGTATGAATTCAAAATAATTGCTTAAGATAAAAGCCTGATCTGTAGAAGGGTATTCAAAAGGAAGGAATATATCTAGTCGTAATAATTAACCCAATTAATCTTTTTCCAAAAATAATATTTCAGATTTAAGGGTGATTTACCGGAAGAACGTCACATGAAAGTGGATAATAAAAACTTTTATTTTGACATCGGTCAAAACCATCGCGGCGTCTATATGCGCATAAGTGAGGTATGAAGTTCAAGAATTTGTGTACAGTTGCGAACAAAATAATAGCACCACTACCAGAAGAAATGTTTGCAAATAAATAAACAATTTTTATTAGTTTTTTTGGCACTTTGTTTCCTTAAATTAAATATTTTAAAGATATATATTGAAAAGAATAGCGGGCGCACTACAAATTTTAATTTATAGGAGAAATATCAAACACATTTAAAATCGATAATTATATTTGATAATTGCAAAATATAATGTTTTCTGCTATTAATTGTTCCCAACTGAACGTACACCGTTAGAATGTGCTATATTTGAGTAGTTGAATAAATGTTTTTTCTTATTTTGCACAGGTGAAGAACAATTTTCGCACTTCGATAACTATACCTGAGAAATGTTGGCTACGATTTCGAGATATTTTCAACGATTATTGCGACAAAATGAAGAAATCGTCCGATTCAATCACTGCCGATAATAATCTTCAGACAACAACAAATAGTCTCAAATAATTGGCAACAAAGGAAAATCAAATATAAAAACAAAACAAAAAAAATGTTAGAGTTCTCATAAAAAAAAGCAAACAACAAAAACAAATTCAAAGCTTTTTCTGCGGTTACAAATTATTGCATCGATCGAACAAACAACAACACTGAGAAAAATGTTTATTGTTGACGATATTATTCTGTAAATATTATTATGCCAACTGCTGCTAAAAAAATAACCTATGTGATTATTTAAAAGAAAGAAAAACATTTGGTTAACTCGATAATAGTTTGTTGAAACGCGTTAAGCGAAATGCTTTTAATTTAACTTGTATTTATATTGATGAAAATACTAGAAATTAGCATTTAGCGCAGATCTATTGATATACATATATATAAATATACACACATATATATATATATATATATATATATATATATATATATATATATATATATATGTGTGTGTGTGTGTGTGTGTGTATGTAAATTAGATCACATTTCTGTTTAATCTATTCACCAATTTTGAATTGAAATACTTAAAGATGAATATAAGTATTAAGACATTTTTCATACCAATCACATTTGCATTGCAAATTATAAACATTTATTTTTTATTTGTCCATAAAATATTTAGCTATTCAAAAATGTTAGATTAAACAACGCAATGTATTGTTATTATTATTATTATTATTATTATTGATGGTAATATTTGCAGCGAAATTACACAAAAATACGCAATTGTGGATACAAATTCGAATAAGAAGGAATTGTTTGTTATTATATTACTCCGTACCTTTGCAGTATATATATATATATATATACTATATTAAAGTTGAGATCAGCTATATATATATATATATGTGTGTGTATATATATATATTCATTTCGTACTCTGTGAATATTGTGACCAATTTTGTGCAATACTACTCAGTTCTTATTATCAGCTTTATATTTTAAAATATATATTCGATATATATATACACTTTGTTTCCTTCGCGGTTATCATAAGTTGCTTGTGCAAATTAAACTATGATAATCTTTGATCGGATAGGTTCAGATCACCTGGCCACATCAATTAGTTATTCGTTGAATCGATTGTAGAAACAAAAAAAAACACTTGGTAGATTTAAAAGTAGTTAAATTAAGTGTATAAATTTAATCATAGTATATATATATATATATACATATATATCCGGTTGATGTAACTTAAACAAATTTCGTCGTAAATATGAATGTTACAAAAATTGTTAAAGCTTTTAGAAATATGTTACAAATTATAAAAATGTCTTAAAAATAATTACTAAAACCAGAAAAAGTACGTTTATAAAACAAAAGTTTCAATGTGATCACGTAGAATAAATAAAAGAATATTAGGAACTAATACAAAATGCATAGCAAAAAAAATACTAAGTATGTATGTATGTAAATCATGCAAAATATGTATATGTATATGTATATATACATATGTGTAAAAATATGCAAACTTAAGTGTTACATTAAAATCAAATTTCAGCCTATTTAAATGGATAAACTTAATAATATTTATTACTGATAAATGATAACAACAATATACACCAATACATAGAAATATTAAAAAGTGCGCTACACTAAAATTCACTAATTAATATACTTATTAGTATATGTGTTAGAGATAAGTCTGTACATTGTGTGGAGACCCCCTCCCCTCCCCCTTACCACAGGTAGGTATGAAAAGCAATGAACAAAATTGAACAAGAAATAATTACAGTTTTCGATGGCGACTTATTGATGTGTTAACTTAAAATGTTGAAAGCATCTCCCCAGAGAGAGGTTAACTAACTAAACTAAATCAACACACACTCATCTGCTAAGCTAATTAATTATATATAAACAAATTAGTGGAAAACAACAACGGCAAACAACAAAAAGAACAATAACAATTGATAAGCAGATATCACACAGTTATTTCGAATACAGTGAATTTATCTATTATGTTCTTTATGCAAAAACAAATATTTTAAGAAATTTGTGAATATGAAGTATGAAAATAAAGTTAAATCAAATTAACCCTAAATCGCATACTTACCTTCGCTATTTAGTTTTGAAATGTAGTTTTTTTTTGTTGAGCGTCAAAGTCGGCTTTACATTACCAAACACCAGGAAGAAGTGTACTTACAAAGACTGTAGACGTGGGAAATCATATTAATTAATTTTTTGTCTCACAGACCTTTTGCCCTCTTAGGTTCCACAAATAAAATGAATTGCAATTTCTTTCGATCTAACGACTTGACAATTAATCATATTTTTCGCGATTTTCATTATAAACTTGAGAAACTAAGCGACTTCGGTTACATTTGCAGCAATGCTGATTGTTTTAGGAGTTATATCAATAATTATTAAGCAAAGGGAAAAGTAGGATTAATATTTAGCAAGGATGAAGATAAGAATATTTGATATAATAAAGAGATAAGAGATGAGATATTCAATTTACAAATATTAAAAATTGCTACCAATAATTATTTTAGATTGTTTTGTTGTTGGGTGCTGCACCCACATTATTATTTATTCATCGCAAGGTTCACAAATTTAGTAACAGACTCAAGTATCGTTTAAAGTATGATAGATAAATATACATATATATATATATAAATCTCCTAACGATCGATTTCGCCAAAGACGACATCGAGGGTGCCAATGATGGCGACCACATCGGCCAACATGTGCTGCTTGCCGATCTTCTCCAGGGCGGCAAGATGAGCAAAACCCGGTGCCTTAATCTTGCAGCGATAAGGACGACTCGAACCATCCGAGACAAGATAGACGCCAAATTCGCCTTTAGGTGCCTCAATGGCCGTGTAGGTTGCACCTGGTGGCACCTGATAGCCTTGCGTGAACAGCTTAAAATGATGTATGAGCGCCTCCATCGATGTCTTCATTTCGGATCGAGTGGGAGGCGTAACTTTGGAATCGTCTGTTTTGATTTCGCCAGCGGGCATTTGATTTAAGCATTGATCAATAATCCTCAGGGATTGACGCATCTCCTCGATGCGACACAAATAGCGATCGTAGCAATCGCCTTTGGTGCCAATTGGGACATCGAAATCAACCAAATCATAGGCATCATATGGCTGCTGTTTCCTCAGATCCCATTTGATCCCCGATCCACGAAGCATCACTCCACTAAAGCCATAATTTAGCGCATCCTCGGCGGAAACAATTCCAATATCTTCGGTGCGCTGAACCCAAATACGGTTTGTGGTTAAAACATCCTCAACTTCATCGAGACGTTCCGCAAACTTGGAGGCAAACTCGTAGATGTCATCCATTAAGCCCAGTGGCATATCCTGCAAGGCATAAAATATGTTAATATTAAATGTATTCAAATTAATATTAATTCTAATTTACCAGAGAAACTCCTCCTGGTCTTATGTAGGCTGCATGCATTCTAGCGCCAGAGACTCTCTCATAAAATTCCATCATCTTTTCGCGTTCCTCGAACAGCCAGAAGAATGGAGTCAATGCACCCACATCCAGCGCATGTGTGCCAATAGCCATTATGTGATTGAGAATCCGAGTGATTTCGCCAAACAATGCTGCAACAGAAACATAGATTCAAAATCGGAAAAGATTACAATAAATTTAATTTGTGGGAGAAAAAATATCAACTGAGTGCCGAAAAAGTGTAACAAAAATTAATCAGCTAGTCGCAATAGTTAGCAATTTATCGCATTTTAGGACTTTATAAAAATAATTCTAATAATCTTAAAATAATTTAAATTCTTTTTCTTTCATAATTTACTATTTCAATTAGAATCAAGAAAAATATATATATATAACAGTGCATTAAAAGTGAGTTTACAATACGGATTTCACTTTTGTCGTTACAAACCACAATAACAAATTTCGCATGATTCGCTGAAGAAAAAAATAAATAGGAAAAATTTCAAGACACATCGAAAAAAATCTTTCGCTTTCGAACTAGGCCTTAAGAGTTAAAGGAGACTGTTAGCTCATTGAGGGTTAAGACTGACTCTGGCAACAAGGCGACTAAGTGTTAAGACTGTTAAGACTAAGTTACAGGTTCATTGAATTCAGTTACAGCTTTTTACAAATAGAATTTGGCTGCTCTCGATTCATTGAATCCAGTTCATAGAGGAACATTTTTCGGGTGTTCCCCTGGTTTTGTGCACCTACTTCTAATGTATTTGGCGCGCAGCGGCACCTCAATATTGAGCAGCTTCTCCACGGCGAGTGAATAGCACTGCTCATTGCACATCATCGACACATAATCCAAGCGATCAAAATAAGGCAACGCTTGAGTATAAGTCTTATACTCAATCAGTTTCTCAGTGCCGCGATGCAGAAGGCCAATATGGGGATCTGCACGCATCACCGTCTGCAACCAGAAATTGTGTGTTATTAGTTGTTGTTGTTTATAGATCACAGCACTCACCTCGCCATCCAACTCAAGCACGAGTCGCAGCACGCCGTGAGCAGCTGGATGCTGCGGCCCAAAATTCAGTGTTAGATTGCGCACCGATTTCTCAACGGGCACCACTTTGCCTAATGTTGTTAAGCATCACATAAATTCATATGAACTAAACATAAGGTATTAATATATATATATTTAAAAAAACATACTATTCCATGGCGGCACCTTCCACAACGAGGTGACTTCATCGGGATACATAACGGGACCGCTGAATTGCTTAATAAATTCCGGATCGGGATACCATTTTGCAGCATTGCGTTGTTGATTTGAGCTGAGAGATATTAAAATGATTTTAATTAATATGTTCGCATTGTACTCACATTGATTATATAAGTCTCGGCTACGTCTATTTTGTTTACCTAAGAATGCTGCTACCGGTTGTTGCTGCTGCTGCAATCGATGCTGGCGTTTTGAAAATACGGGCGCCTGCCCCAGCCACCGAACGCTTAAATATATTAAACATTATTGTTTTCCTAAGAAATTTTGCGACTTTTCATCCAAAACAGAGCTGGCAAACGTCAAAGTCGATCAACCAGTCAGCTGTTCGCCAGTGTGTGCAGACGTGCTATAGATGGGCTCAACTCGTGCAGGCAGTTATCGATGGGCAGGTAATCGACAGCACTCAATTGAAATTTGCATATGCAATTTTTTAGTTGGTTGCACGTAGATATAAATTATTAAATATATATTATAATTTATAACTAAATATATATAATAATAATCAATCGCCTTAAGACACAATGAAAAGATGTCCTCATGCAGTGCGATAAAATACTGACAAGTAAATAAACAATAATGAGGCCGTATTTCCATATAAAATATATATCGCTAAATAAATAATTAATAATGAAGGCAGTATCTAAATAATTTTAAATAATTAATGTTAAGAAATACTTATAAACAAATATATATTCTAACAAATATATAACTAAATTTTTAAATCATTTTATATATATTACAATTAATGGAAATATTTTATAAATTCCAATTTGTTGTATTTTTCTAGTGATAACAGTAACTGGAAAATCAAATCTCTTTTAGAATGAACTAAACAAATATAAATTATTAAATAAAAAATCCTTATAAAATTGGAAATATTTTATAAATTGCACTTTGGAATATTTTTATAGTATTTATGCTAAAAAATATGTATGCTGAGAAGGGAATCTAATAAAATTTAAATCAAAGTTAATTGTCACAAATAAATACACAAATATTCATAATGAAAATTGTTAAAATTCCCAATTTTTGTATTTTTTAGTATTAAAGTAACATTTATACACACAACTGTAACAGCTGTGACAGGTAACTGAAAAATACTCGTGGAAAAATATTTGAGATACATATAGATTGCTCAGATGCAGCCACACTGTCAGTTTCGTATTATTTTTTTACACCTTAAAACATAGCTCTTTTTAAATACTACTTATTAATATATACGTAATTCAATAAATTTATTACGAAAACATGCTGTGGAAACGGAGACGGCTCATGCTAAACAAAAATAAAACAAAAATGTGATTCGCTGAAAAAATGTAAAGCCAAGAAAAATTACCCAATAAAATGTATACATAAAAAGTGGCCTCTGTGTGTGTGTGTAAATTGCGTTTAAGACGATAAGAAAAAAATTCAAAATAATGAAGCAAAGCCAATTGTTGTTTACTTGAATCAAAATTATTTGTTTATTTATTCCAATTCGTTGTTTATTCATCAACATTTTCGTTAATTGTATTGGGTTTTTTGTGTATGTATACAGAAAATTTGTCGGGCTCAATGTTTATGTATTTGTGTCTGCTTCTAGCAAGACGACAGTGCAAAAGAGAGAAGAAGAATGTACTCTCTTTCCTCTCTCGCATTCGCTCCCGCTCGCTATCTGTGTGAATTTCTGTGCAAAGCAACAACAACAATATTATTTGCCTTGCCAAAACAAGCCATAAAAGTCCTGACGAATATTGAACAAGGCATTTTTTGCCAACGATTTTGTTTTTGTATATTGCAAGCAAATGGTTATTTCTAAATATATATATATTTTAAAAATAGTGAATTGTGTTTTAAAAGTGTTTTACTTGTTCCTTCACATTTAAATTTATAAATGTCTCGTTTGAATTTAAATGAAAAAAATAAAAAATTGCATTTGCACAGGCAGCCTGCATACAAGATCACAATCGCCGGCATTCACAATAGTTCGAAGTGCATAGAGAAAACAATTATATGTGTATATATATATAACACTGTCCATTCTGCTGAGCTAAAGCGTATATATGTACATGTGTGTGTATGGCTGTGTGTATTTCTATACAGCTGAGTTGAAATAACGTTTATATGTATATATATACATTTGTATGTATACATGAGTGTACAGCTGAGCTTAAACAACGTATGTGTATGTGTATGTGTATGTATTTTTAAAACTTAATATGAATGTATGTATTTACATGTACATCTATTTCTACAACTGAGCTTTAAAATAATGAAAATGTTCCTTTTAAATAAAATGCGTGCAATCCATTTCTATGTTAGAGATAACTCGAAAAGAAATGTAAATATTATTATTATTTATTATTAATTATTATTAATATAATAATAATTAAAGAGGATACTTTTCATTGAAGCTAAATGATTAGATCGCTACATACATATATACGTATATATTTTTACATTCTGTGTTTTGATATGTGCACACTTACACATACATATATAGAGATCAGTGTTGCCATATTGATCCAACTAACATGATCTTAGTGAAAATAATTGAAAAACAGCTGCTTGTGTTTTGTTTTGTATATTTATTCTACTCCGAAAGTGTTTTAATAAAGTATAAACTTCTTTTTTTCGCCACTTGTTATATTTCTACTATTAAAATAATTAACTAGATTCATTCAATTAAAACATTTTAAAAATTGAAATAATTTTTGTAAAAAGTGGAATTTTTCTTTGTCTAATAATTCTAATAAAGAACGCATCATTGGCAGCATTTTTTTATTCTATTTATTTATTTAACTAATATAGAAAAAAGTTGTGAAAACTTTTTAATTTGAGTGTTTAAAGTTTACTGTTCATTTGTACTGAGCGAATAGCTTAATTTAATTTTATGAATTTGGGTTTTTTTTGACTACATTAAAATAATTTGTGTTGTTCATTAGGAAAGTCGACGATCGGTTAAATAAATAAAAATTGCACACAATAATAAAATAAAAATTAAGTAGTAAATAAGGAATAACAAATAAAAAGCAGTAATAATAAATAATACAAATGAATAATAAATAGTAAATAATACTAAATAATGCAAATTAATAATAAATAGTAAATAATAAATAGTAATTAGAAAATAATCAATAATAAATATTATCCAATAAATAATACATGATGAATACATTTACAATTAAATAATAGCTAATAAATTAAATTAACTAGTAAATATTTAGTAAATAATAATAAATAAATAGTAAATAATGAATAATAATGAATTTAACAAATAATTAATAAATAATATTCATTAATTAATAAATGAATTTAAATTGAATTGCAGAGACTTGAAGAGAGATCGGCATATTGATGGCGACGCACCTCTATTTTGGTTACGAGCAAGCAACAACATCAATAGCAATAACGACAGGCGACGGGAGGAAGGACAGACGATAACATCAACGAGTCGCAGACACAGCGATCAGCATTAGTCGATAAATCGATAACTGGAGAAAAGATAAAAAAATAAAAAAATGACATTCGATCGAAAATTGGGCCTGAAAACTGTTGTCTGGAGAACGTCTCCTGATCAGAAGAATGCCGAATGCGAAGAGTTGGCTAAAAGCTGTTGCTTGGAAACGGAGCCGGAAATTTGGAGCAGCAAACCCGTAATACTCCGGCAACAATGTTTGCACGAGCCTCGAAATACCAATATGAATATCAATGCAACAACAACAACTCCACCGACGATCACCGATAAATTTATGCCAAAACAAGAACATCAGCCACTAAAACATCAGCAACAAAAAAATCATCGAAATCGAAAGCAAACGAAATCGGAGGCGCCTCAAATGCCAGCAACCATGCATCGAAAGTCTAAAAGTAAAAGTAAGACCAAGTTAAATAAAAGAGAAACAACTGATTCTGGTTATTTTTCGGGGAACAATAATAATTTCACACACAACAATTCCCTTACAATTTGTGCCGGCTCACAACGCATCGGGATGCATCGGGATGCATTCCACTTGATAAAGACGATCCAATCACATAGACCAGGCATCAATCGAAGCAATAAAATTAATAATCATATTAACAATCAGAGCAAGAGTAATAAATTGAAGAAGAAGGGGAGCAAATTGGCGTTGATACCGTTACCCACGTTGGGCGCCACATCCTTTGTCACTCTGCTAACAATTATCTGCATTGAGACCGTGCTGCTGTCCACAATGTCTAGCTGTGCTAAGACTTTCTACATGCATTGGAATACATCGAACAGCATGTGAGTAGCGACCCTACATATATCTTTTTGAAACTTACCCAGCTAACAAAAAACCATATTAAGACTATTATTTAAATTAAACTAAAAATAATTTTTTATATTTAAGATTTAAAAAATAAAATGTACGAGATTTATGCTCGTATTTAAATGTAATATCTTGCAATCACACTAAAATAAATAGTATGAAATAGTTAAGATAAGCCCCAATAAGAAGTGCATGGGAAATTTTTCAATTTTACGACGTGTCTTAATGATCGAAATAAAGGGCTTAGAAATGATCAGATGATGAAGTCTATTGTAATCTTTACAAAGTAAGTACACGAAAGAAGGTAAAGACAAGGTAAAAATTATCAGAAAGCAGGCAGTAATGGGTGGGTCTAAAAGGGAAAAAAACTAATACGTACTTCAGCGGCAAATTAATGCAATACGATACACACACATATATATATATATATATACACAGTTGCGGTAAAAATAATAGCACCACTCTCACAAGATATGTTTTAAATTGATAAGTCAAAGGAATTGATGAATATATTAAAAAAAAAAAATTTCAACGATCTCGCTTTAATAAGTTTGCTACAAGTCAACAAGGTTTCCTTTGAGTCTCCTGCGAGTATAACAAGAATTTTAAAGTATTTTTTAACATACAATACACACATACACATACATGGATTTTGTACCCCAAAGCGGCGGCGGCGACTTAATGCAATGGTATATGCTGATATGGATGTGGATGGAATACGCAACGCATAACAACGCACTTCACTTGGGGTCCAGGGTTCAGAAAAGAAACGCGCACGCACATGTCTATGTGTGTGTGTGTGTGTGTGTGTATGTGTATGTGTGTATATGTATTATGTCAACCCTTAAAGCAGTCACAGTCGCATCGCGACCTACAACGCTTTTACTGCGAGGACAACGTTAATGTGAAGGGGGTTGGGCAGAGGAAGAGCAAGGAGAGAGACGAAGACGAAGAATGAGGATAAGAAAGAGAGAGTGAGAAGTGCATAGAAGAATTGCTCAGCGTCTTTGTACATAAGCTTCCTGCTATGCATGGTGAGGTGAGTCCGGTTGCGGGGAGGTGAGTGCATGCGTATTGCTTGTTCTTCTTCTTATTATTTGTTGTTGAGTGGTTGGCTATAATTGAAACAAACAAGCATATTAACTAAAGGCACAGGTGAACCAAATCAAACCCAAGACTCCTTGTACATTTAAACAACGTGTGGACAAAATCATCAATTTTTAGCCCTTGCAAAAAGAAGAAAACAAAACGAAAACCAATTTAAACTACTTGCAAAGGTCGATGTAAAAGTGGAAACGAAATGAAAACCTAGGATTTTTGAATAATTTAAACCACTGAAGGGAAGAAAGAAAACAACATTCACAGTTATAAAAAAAAAACAATGAATAATAATTAAAACAGCTTAGCAAAAAGAAAACAAATTGCAGAAGTCTTTAGCCGTCGTAAATAAAGAAAAATAAAACAAATTTTAATATCTAGTAACCCAGGATAATGCGAATATAATTATAATATTGAAATTTTATTTATATAATATATATAATAATAAAATTGTAAATAATAATAGTTGTCAAACATTTTTCATCACGTCTAAATTTAAGAAATGTGAACATTTGAAAAAGAATACAAGAAAAGATTCTATTTTATTTTATTTATCTTATTAATTTAATTCCTTAATCTAGATAGTTCACGAATAAAAAAATACAAATTAAATGAAATAAAATTTAAAGTGAATAATTAAATAAAATTTTAAAACACATACAAAATAAAATAAAAATAAATAAATGCTAAATTGTGCAACATACATTGTAAGAACTTGGGGAACTTAGACAACACATTAACAATCTAGAACTAGAAATATTTTTTAGACAAAACTCTTTTATAATGCAAACCAACCGATTTATTTTTTATTTTTTTATTGTTAATGCCGTCAAATTCAGACAGACCTGAAAAATGACACGAAACAACTCATAAATGTGATGAACGTTGTTCAGCTATTAATATTGGACAATTTTATGCACAGTGTCCGGTTATGGGTTAAAGAAATTAAATGCTTCCAGTTCGAAATTAAAATAAATCTTGTAGTTCCAATTATTCAATCCACATAGCTTATGGCATAATAAATTTAACGATATTTAAAGATGCAATTAAATTAAATTATTACATTTTATTTTAAATTTAATATACTTTTTACTTTTATAATATAAATTATGTAATATAATATAATATAAATTATAAATATGTGCGTATCAGGAAAAAAAAACAAGTCAAGCAACTATTCAAGCAGCTCTCTCTCTATATATGTATATATATATGACTGTATACGTTTACCTGTAACCCTAGTCGTTTTTTATAAGATGTGGAGAGGCGTGCGTTTTGTGTGTGTGTGTGTGTGTGTTCAGTGTTCTGTGTGTGTCGCCAAAGTACTACGTACATGTAAAATATGCGTACTTCATCATTAGGGGGTGATTTTTGATTTACAAAAGCTCCCAACAATAAAATGGGAGGAAAAAACAAAGAACAACTTGAAAAGGCACAAGGAAAACTGAGGAAACACAGAAGAGAAGAGGAGAGGAGAAGGCTACAGCAGACACACATAAGTGCGTGCGTCGTGTTAACCACTACATGGTTTCCTCAGGGGGGAGTTGAACGGGGAGTGGAGAGGGGGAGGCGGTGGGGAGAAGAGGAGGAATCCTTGTTGGTCGAGTTGTTGCTGAGCTTCTGTTTTATATATAAAGTGAGTAAGAAGAGTATTCCGAATTGCTGGAAATGTGTGTAACAGGCCGAATGATATAACTCCGACAACATATAAATATGTAAATTGGGTGGATTTGGAGAACAGCTATTCAAAGGTGTTAAAGGAATGCATTATATATATTTATAATATAGCAACACTAAAATTAGACGACATTAAAAAAAATAGTAAGTAAATAAATTAAAAATAAATAAATTGTTAAATATTTGGTATAATTCACATACTGTAGGTCAGTCTGGAATTAATCGATTTTATATATTTAACATGGTATCTGCTAGTATAGCTGTCGCGAAATGTAGCGCTTTCATAGAGTCGACATTATGCAAACGCAACTTCAGCTTCAGCTTCACATCTCTTAAAGTCGAACATTTGTAAAAATAAATAAACAACGTTTTTTTTTTTTGCTATACCTTCCCCCATATACCAAGTCCAAGAGGGGGGGTTTGGGCTGGGCATGGATTATAACTTGTTGAAATGCGTAGCGCTCCTCTTTGTTCAGCTCAGAGATGTTTCCACTGAAATGACTCCGCTCTCTTCTCTCCGCTCCTCTCTCTCCGCTCCTGTAAAAGTTAGCAGTGGTCTCAGCTCAGAAAGTTCTCAACTGGTAGATACCCTGTAACCTAGATATCTGATCTATTAATAATGTATATACGATTTGGTGAACAAATTCTGAGCCGATAAGCAAATAGATAAAGTAGTAGAAATAAATAAATAATTTACAAATTTGTGGTATAAAAGTTTTAGATTATATTGCTAGGAGTTATATATAATATATATCGATGTTTATCAATAATGATTATGGATAATTGTCAATCGATATTCGTAACGTATTAATTTAGTCGGGAAACCTTCGTTGCTTACCAACAATAGTTCGATAGTTGATATCGTGAAAATATATTAGACAATTCGAAAATTAATTTGTACATGAACGGAAAACGTAATAAAATTACCAAGAAAAAATGTTATTTTTATTTTTCTTATTAATTAATTTATTTAATGTAAATAGTCCACAATTTTTAAAAAAGCTTAAAATAATTAAATAAAATTTAAGTTACTAAGTTATTTAAGTTTAAGAATATAATAAAGTTGGGATCATATTAGAATTATTGAAGTAAGTAAAATAACAAAGCTTAAAAAAATACTAAAAGAAATCGCATATATGAAAATTAGAAATCATAAAAGTAGAAACAGGAATAACAATTTACAAGCAAAACAACAAATTTGTAATTATTTTATATAGAAGATATATTTATATTTCTGTATATCGTTTGCAGATTTCGGATTGATAATACGGATCACATTATAGACGTGAACAAGGGAAATTTGGCGTTTGAATTCGATCAGGTGCACATAATTTGTCCCGTTTACGAGCCGGGCGCCTTTGAGAATGAAACGGAGAAATATATAATCTACAATGTGTCGAAAGTGGAATATGAAACATGTCGCATAACGAACGCCGATCCGCGAGTAATAGCTATATGTGATAAGCCCCAAAAATTAATGTTTTTTACGATTACGTTCCGGCCATTTACACCGCAGCCAGGTGGTTTAGAGTTCCTTCCTGGAAATGATTACTACTTCATTTGTGAGTAGTAACTGGACATTAATTGAACTCTAAGTTTATGTTAATATATTTTTTATTTATATATTTTAGCGACTTCATCCAAGGACGATTTGTATCGTCGCATTGGCGGTCGCTGTTCCACAAATAATATGAAAGTTGTGTTCAAAGTGTGCTGCGCCGCCGAGGAGAAGAACAAAACAATGGAAACGACAACGATCATTGAAAATACGGGTGGTGCCGGAACGGGTACGGGAACGGGAACTGGAGCCGTTGATAATGCGGCTATCAATGTAGATATAAACGTGAATGGCGTTAATACAATTGGTGTCAACACGGTCAACGCTGGCAACACTGGCAACATTCATTTGAAGCCCATCAATGGTCTGGGCACCTCGATTAATACAAACATTGATCAATTCAATCGCATACCCATTCAACCCAATATTATCGGCAATAATATTGGAACAGGTGGAGTTGGAGTAGCTGGACCTGGTGGCGTTATTTTGTCACCTGGTCATGGTAGCATTAATATGCTACCACCAGGCCGTGGTGGCATACATCTGACGTATCCGGGACATCATCATATACAGACAGGCATTAGGATTAATAATGTGCCAACGAATGTGCAACAAAATCAAAATAATCCAAATATACATTCGCATCCGCCGCCGCCGCATCCGCATCACAAGCAGCAGGCCGGCAACAATAATCTAAATGCGAATGGGAATGGTAAGAAAATATCATCAAATGATAATGATAATGATCAGCATCAACATCAACATCAACATCAAAAACATTCATACAACATACATCAAATTGGCTTTAATTCCACAAATAACACTCATCATCATCAATATCCACATCAATATCAACAACATTATCTATCGCCAGTTGTTGTTGACACCAATCACAGTAATATTGTTCAGAGCACAATTAACTGGCCAATCACTGCCTGGGACATTAATCCAAACACAACTTCAACAATCAACATTCTAACAACTACTAATACAAACACAAATCTAAATACAAATCCAAATCTGAATCTAAATACAAGTAGCAAACTTAACACCAAACTTAATCAGACAGTAAGGTTGACCCACAATATTGATAAGATGAAACGTAAGTAGTACTTCTAGTAATGCATTCTCCTTGCATTCCTTTCTCGCATTCATGCATTCATCCCATGCATAACCCAAAAAATAAAAACAAAAACCTGCCCAAAAATTCTAATCTCACTCTAAAAACAATCTATTATTTAAAGAGAGCATAAATCCACTTGCTATATATAAAGTATTTGGGAAATATAAATGCTCATAGTTATAACCTAACCTCTTTCAAAATAAATTAATGATTTTATCGTCGATTATGTAACACGCTAAAGAAATCAGCTACGAGCCCAAGTATACATATTCTTGATCAGCAACAACAGTTGAAACGATATGGATCAGATCTCAGGGACTATCAGAGCTAGAGACTTTAAATTAGGCACATCAATTCTCGTTTATCCTGCACACAACATTATCGCTAACAGCATTCGTTTCTTAAAAGTCGATACATATCGATTTCCGATAGCAATAAAACAAGTAAACAGAAAAATATATGAGTAACGCATGAAGTATTTTTAAGTGCTTTCCAACACTAAGGATTTTGAACAATCCCCAAGGAAAGATTACTGTTCTCAGCAGATAAAAAGCTATCTAAAATCATCTATAAATGTCCTTAAGAAATAAAAATATATAAAAAACAAAAATAAGAGAACAATTTGTGGTTTATCAATAAACAAAATATAAAAAAACATATTAGGAATGCATGAATTTTTTTTAAGTACACTTGAATACTTACTTTAAAAAGTTTGCTGTAAATTAATAAAAAATAATAATAATTATCTTCGCGTCGTATCAAAAAAAAAAAAACAGTGCCAACCAATTTCCTGTTATGTTGTGTGTATGTAGTGGGCTCATTATTATACCAGCCACGATGATGAAATTAGAGATTTTTAATTTAAAACCTTAAAAATCGAATTAATATAAACGGTTTGCTTTTTGCAGATAATCATCACGGCTATGACAAGCATCCGAATGAGGTGGTCAAAAATGAAGAACTCACCTACAACAGCGGAACGGAATGGGGTCATCTGTGCAAATGGAAATGGAACTGGAACTGGATCATTGTAATGATCACGTTTAATTATCGGTGAATTATGCCTGCCTCGTTTTAAAAAGAGAAAAACAGCCATCAAATAAATGTGGCTATTAATTTATGTATTTTCTCAAACGGAACGATTCGAATCGAGCCAAATTAAAAAAAGAAAATGAAGAAACAGAAAAGTAAGAGTAAAAAGCGAGATTAGTAGAAAAGAAGGAGAAAGGTGAAATAGAATAAATAAGTAAACAAATGGAAAAATTTTCAAGCGCATTAAAACATAGTTTATAGCGATAAATATATGTATATATCTATCTCTATATAGTCTATAGTCTATCTCTATAGACTATATATAGATTTATATATATAGACTTAATACACTTAACACTTAAGAAAGAGAAGAACGATTATTAATTTGAACTGCTAACTGACTTTGCCTACAAATATTTGAAGCTGCTGTATTCCAAGACCAAAATTCAAACAACTTTTTGCAGCAACTTAAAAAAAACATATATATAAAAATTAATATATACGTGTGTTTTTTTTTTTAAATAAACTTGTACAGTCCAAATCATATATATATATATATATAAAACAACGATATAAAAATTGGACTTGAAAAATATTTATTTAAATGATACCATTAAATTGAACTTGACATCAAAACTCTTTTATTTATATATATATATATATATATATATATATATATATATATATGTTTATTCAGTCCAACAAAATATATAACAAAATGAGAAAGAAAGTTATATTAATATATATATGTATATGGATATGGATATATATTTATCTTCAACTCAAAAGGCAAACTCACGTTACCCACACACACATACTTCTCGTACAGCTATTAAAAAATTGCCTTGTACGATGACAGTTTTGACTGATACAAAAACAAAAAAAAATAATCTACATATATATGTATTATGTATTAGTGTACGTGTTTATATAGAACTCGTGTAGGAAATTAGCCAATAAGCTAAAAAGAGAGAGGACATTATCTGTATCCCTCACACACACGCCAACACACTCAAACACAGACACACATACACAGCCGAACAAGTAAATGTTAAATGTGGAACCTATGTATGTAATAATGTTAATTAACATTTAACATTTGCATTCAACATTTACACTTAACATTTACACTTAACATTTACACTTAGCATTTACATTTAACATATAGCATTTAACATTTAGCATTTAAAGTTTATATATATATATATATTCGTCATAAGTATTTCGAATATGGGAAAGGTGAAATTCAAAGAACTCAACTGTAAGTTTTACGTTCTGATGCTTTTTTTGTTTTTGTTTACGTAGTTTTTTAGTTTACACTTTTTTTGTAATTTTACTTTTGTAAATGAACCAAGCAGTATATATATCTCAAATATATATATATCTATCTATATATTTAGTAGAAGTACCATGAGAAATTATCCTAAAAATAAACGAAAACGAAATTAAAAAAAATAGGAAAAAACACAAGAAAAACAAATTTTAGGTGAAACGTTATAATGATTGTATATTTAATAATAATAGTAATAATAATAATATTACAAGTTAAATGTGTATATCATGTATTGGTGCAGCAGCATTTGCTCCATTCATAATACATCATCATACATCATATGATCATACATCATTGCAAACTGAACAAATATTTACACACGACATTTATGAAGTAAATATTCTTATGCAAAATACAAAATTCAATTCACAAAAATTTGAACACTTAAAAAATAATGCCTAGTTTTCAATCCCGTTAATTAATTAATTAATACCAATAATTTTTTGAGCTTAACAGTATTTTTTCTCTCAATTTTCCTATGTACTTAAAGCAGTAAAAAAAAACAATTCACACGCACACACATAGACACACTCACATCATGGTGTTAGTTATACAGGGTGACTCAGTTGCTGTTTATAAACTGCGCGCCTTAAATATAATTTATTACCAACATTTCCTATGCTATAAAATGTGTGCAAGAGAGATGGCAAATGCGCTGCTTGCCTGACACAGCTAGCAGGCATGTGTCGCGCAGCTATTTCAATATTCCATAAAAATGATTGAAGCAATTTATGCTTATGCTATTTAATCAGTGCAGAAGATAATCAAATGTTTTGCTCTGCTTTCACAGCACGTGTCGGGCTCCAATTTCCCGCGGGCATAGCTTTCATAACCGTGATCAATTTTTCTAACTACACCATGGGCCACCTTTTCACGTTCAGCTTAAGAATACTATTTTTTGACTTTCAACCCAAAAAAAAAAAATATAAGAAATAAAACAACAAATAACTTAAAAACTAAACCGAATTTATAACAATGCGACAAACCGTAGCAAGAATCGGAAATAGAACTCCAAATAAAAAAAGCACCCGCAATAATTTAACATAATGCAAAGCTTAAGCACTCTATCTGTCTCTCACTCACTCACTATCACTCTCTCACTCATATAGTTGCAATTGGAAGTTTTTCACATACACACATTTCACACACACAGATTGAGATGATTAGGATTACGCTTACAATAAAATACAATAAATACAAATACAAAATAAATACAAATACAAATACAAATACAAATACATAGAAACAATCATATACATACATACATATATACTCTCAAGCTCTAAATAGTTTCTTAATACAACAACAGAAAACAGTTCACCGTTGTTCAGCTTGTCACATATGTCTGCCATGCATGTCTCTCATACATGTCAGTCATGCATTTCCGTCATACATATCTGTCACAGCTCAAGCCTCAACAACTGTTTGTTTATTATTAGTTTGAATTTTAACTTCATTTTGGTCAACAAGATTTTCAAATTTATTTTATTCACACATTGTTCATATAGACAAGAAAGTCTATCATACGTGTCAAGTATGTCTGAAGCCACAACCTTGTAATAATTCGTAACACACATCCGTCATACGCTTCTGTCATACATGTCTGTCATGCCAACAAGTATTTGTAAAATATCATTTAAATATCATTTCAATTAATAAAATTTGATTTAATCTACACATATAGAGAAAAAATAAACAGATTCCATTAGAAGGCTTTCCAGCCATTACCTTCCATGTATTTTACGATCTCTTCTTGTAATGCCATCCAAGGTGTCTACATACATAACACATACACATATAACAATACAGTTGCGACAAAAATAATAGCTCTTACACGAAACGTTTCTTTTAAATTGATAAATACGCTTTTTGAATTTGAAGATTTTAAATAAGGAGAAGGAAAAAAACCTAATTTTATTCAACGTTTTCAACTGATTTGAATTGAATTAAAATTCAAATTAAAGAAAAAAGTTTTATGAAAGAGACGGAAAATGAGCGATGAAAATAATAGCCACATTTTGCAAATTTGCACTTATAATTATGAAAATGGAAATTGTAAATAAACAAACGATTTTTATGAAGTTAACTTATATTTTTCTGCTACTTTTTAGCACTTCTTACTTTTATATAGAAAAAAATATGTTGAAAAGAATTTAAATCGCAGTAATAAACATTATATTAAAAATCAACATTTGTAAAAATTGCAAAAGTAATTTTATTTGTTTATTTTTTCTGTATTCGTAAGCAAAAATTGTGTATTGGTGCAATTATTTTTGGCGGAACTGAAGACATACATACATGCGCACATTCCAGCTGTGCGACTTCCGATTCTGTTTTGCAATTTTCATATGTACAGAAAATTAATTTACTCCCCCCACCATCACTCATAACTCGTGTCGTATAATTAAAAGAGAACCGCCGATATGTCACACATACACACACACACACACAGGCACACACACACACAAACAAACTGTAACTGTAACTGGCCCCCCTGCATGCATGTAGTAGGGTGTAATAATTATACGTGATGCATAAATACAATACACCAATACATAGACACACACAGTCACAGCCACACTAAAAGTAATAAATGTGTAATACATATATACATATACATGCATATATATGTACATAAGTATATGTTTCTCATTAATGAATGAATGCAACACAAGAAAAATGGTATAAAAAGGTATTAAAAAAAGATATAAGAAGGCATAAAAATATAGGCAAGAAGATGAAAAAGAGGAAGGGATTTGGGAGAAGGACTAAATTGTAGTTTTTAATTGTAGCACAGCAAATTTATATCTATAAAATGTACCACTTAAGGGGTAAAATAAGTAAAAGAAAAATGCATTCAAAACGAAACGAAACGAAATAAAACAAAATGAAATGAAATGAAAATGTAACTGCATGTGTATGTATGAAAAAGAAGAAAACAAAATAAAAACGAAAGCAAGAGTGGAGAAATGAACAATGTATCAATGCAAATAAAAACAAATTTGAATTTACAAAAAGTATGCGTTTATCATTTGTCCATCAATTAATTTCTTTAAGTGTACTATCTGTCACTTATACTTCCAGCACTTCCACAGCTGTGCCCAAGTATGATGCAACAGGCAGAAGTGGAAGAAGAAGCAACTCCGACCAATCAGAGTACGGTTTCCATCAAACCATGTTGCAACAATCCAACTTTCTTGATGTCAAATTTGTTCGCCGTTGATCAGTATAAGTCATGTAAAGAATTCGTTTTTGTACCCCGAGCCTTTTAAAATATGAATAACAAGTAAGATAGCAGTAGTCGAGTGAGCTCGACTACGGTATACCCAGAACCATGCTGTTAAACGTATTATAGTTTTATTGGAAATTTCCCTTTAAAAAGTTTTACACCCAAATGAGAGCAGTTCTGCAAGTGCAGAAATTTATTTTAGCAAGCACAGAAGAGAAGAAAAAAACGAATGCAGCGATATTATATTCCAGAAACGGAAGCAGTTATCGATAAAATAAAGAAAACTTGATCTGCGCCTGGTATTCGAGAATTTGAAGTCTCTAGCTCTTATAGTCTCTGAGATCCGCGTGTTCAAACAGACGGACGGACAAACGGTCGGACCTTCAATTTATTTAATTGTATATGTAATTTTGTAAGTTTGATTTTTATATATTGCATTCTGAGTATCCTAATTAAATAAATAAAATTATTATACATATTAATATAATAAATTAAAAATGATTTATAACATATATATACATAGTATATTTAAACAGTTGAAACACTCAATTAAATATAAATGCAAATATTTTCAAATGTAAACTCAATAACTTGTGCAGTCAATACTTTTTTTTGATATATTATTAATTTATTGTTTGCTTTCTAAAAGTTTTTTTATATTCTATGTTTTATGGATTTTTAATATTTCAAAATTTATATGGGTGAACTGGTTCCGCTTGCGAACCCTAAACTTCACACAATGCTGGCAACCCTAAGAAATAAAAAAAGAGGGCAGATGTCAACTCTAATTTTGGGGTCTCAGCATCCATCCAGAGAGACAAACAGACAGACAGAGAGAAAGACAGAAAGACAGAAAGTAAGGACAACCCTCAGTGAGTATTCAGGAGTGTCAACTTTAACCCATTGTGTTCACAGCCAAATAGAATCAAGCAGTTAAAAATAACAGAAAAATATTAAATAATAATAAAACTTACATACTAATATATATATTTTATTATGTTAGTGAGTTAATAAATAAGTTTATTGATAAGAGCGCAGCTGTGAAATCAATCAGTTACTCGCGACCAGCAGGATACGCGCAGAAGAGCGTTGAAAAGCGAGGAAAAGTGCAAGAAAAGTGCATTCGTTTGTGAAGCTGGGTAAATCTGGGTGTGAATCAGGCAAGGTCACGTGTATTAAATCTCAACACAACGCCAACAATTTGCTCAAGGTCCGCCTTTCTTTTCTCCATCCCTTCTCAAATTGTGTTTTTGTTCGCTCATCAATAATAAATTTCGACATTTTGGCCTTCCAAATGTATTCAAATATCCGCAATATTTTGTTAAAATTCAATTTTAAATTATGCAGCACAGCAAAATTGAGATCTTCATTGAATACAGCAGACTTTTTGTTTATACATTTTATTTTATAATTTCGTTAATGTAGACTGCCAAGAACAGTCATCGCAGAAAATGCAAATAATTTATTTTAGTTTAGGTTTGAATGGATTTTAAATACTTGTAAATACTAATTTATTTTACACAACCATTACTTTTTTACTGATTGACAATTTATAGCTTATACATTTGAAACTTCTTGACTCGGGAGTAACATTGTTGTATTTATTTAAAATCGACACAGAAAATCTGATTAATCATCTAGGTATTATTTAATTATTAAATGTTATTAGTCTTAATTTAATAATAACCTAAAAAATAAATATTATATATAATTTAATAATATTTTGCATAATTCTGTGTCGACAGATTTTGATCCACATTAAATAAATAATATAACTGAAATTCTTTTTTTTAATTTAACTTAGTTTTAAGCGTCGACATTAAATAAATGCATAATTTCAAATGTTACAACTGAAATTTGTCAGCGTTAAATAAATAATAAATTTGACATTTTATGAATTTTCTTTTATTATAAATATTAAATATGAGTTTTTATTTTTAATTTAATTATGAATTTTATTTATACAGAGACACGGCGTCAGTGGAATCCAAATAAGAAGCAGCCATGTCATGGGAGAGCATTGCCTCGAAGGACCTGCTTAGGTTGGTTTAAGGATCAGAGCTGTTTTTATATTTTTTATTATTATTATTGTTATTTTTTAAAGCATAAGGCCATGTCAGAATTTATCAGTCACACATTTGTTGGCATCACCGGACGGATCGCGATATTTGCTGGATAATTCAAATGGTCTGTCATGGCTGAAGTCAACTTAATCCTAGAAATTATAATATTTATATCATGAACAGATATGTGCCAGGTGGACGAGAATTATTCGAGAATTGCTGGCTATGGGTCGAGTCCCGATGGCGATGTTGGATCCCGTTCGTTGTGGGTACGCCGTGGTCTCGCCCGTTCCGGCCAATTGAATACCGTTATCAGTTGCTTCTGGGCGTGTCAACGCAGCCTGCGTCAGTATATTGCAAAAAAAAAGGTAAGAACTATATTGTATATTTATATATATATATAACTACTAGATATTTTGACAACTGAGAAGATTGTAGATTTTTTTAAACTGAATACGTATTTGACACTGATTGATTGATAACCAATATGGATATTATTTTATCATTTATTTATTATATTAATTTATACAACCTTAAACTCATTTTTCAGTTCTCTACACTCGTAATTTTATTGTTAGATCAACATTTATTGCTCTTAACTGTCGGTTCTATAATGATATTTAAAAAAGGAGCCATTAAATCAATTGAAGTGCCTGCACTCCTACCTCTCAGATCTATTGTGCCCCTCCTGAGCCTATAGCTCATCCATCAACCCCAGCTTCTCCACGAATGCTAGAATCGATGTTGGGTTGAGGGCTACTATGTCTTTGGATCTCATGCCATGCATCCCTTGGATGTTTCATCTTTTCCCGGCCCAGGGGACGCATTCTGCCAGGATGTGCATTGAGAACTCCTGCTCTAAATACCTAACTTGGTTCTTAGTCTACAATGTCCTGTCAATAGACCGATGAATATTCTAAGCCTGTTCTTCCCCATGAATATTGCTGCTTTGTTGTCGCCTCTGTCTTTCGTTGTTTCTAAGTTGCAGCCTTATTGTGTGTCTTCCTATGCCAAAAAACGATTCGGGCCCTGTTAGGGGTCTTTCTGCCCCCAATCTCGCTAGCTTATCAGCCGCTTTGTTCTATGTCCTCGTGACCCAGAACCCATCTTAGGTTGTCAAGCTTGGATCGTACTTCATGGATTCCTTTTGATGTTATGTTCGACCCCCTTATAGCGTTTATTGGTGGTGGACTATCGGAGAGGATGGAGATGGATGGTTCAAGTTGAACTCCGCACATCTCCATATCGCGCACACCTCAGCATGGAATGTGTTAGTGTCCCCAGGGATTCATGGTTTGATATCCGAGGGCCCACCACTCCATGGCCTATGCCCTGATTGGTGAGCGATCCATTGGTGTGCCATTTTATAGTGTGCGGATTCATAGGGTGGACTTCATCTGATTTCGTTCAGTCCCTCTTGTTGCCTATATGAACTTTGAAATTTCGCTCGAATATATATTCGGCTACCATTTTATCCCGAGGACTTTCATGTGAAAGAAGTTGGGCATCTTTATGGCTTAGGATGTGATTGCCCCCAAATCCTTCTGCTGACATCCTTAGAAGCGTTGCTTTCTGTTGGAGCCTTATGGTATGGTGAAGTGTAGTGAGCTCCATTAAAACTTCCAAGGCCATTGTTGGACAGGTGCGCATTGCCCCTGTGATGCTTACGCCAGCCATTTTCTGCAGATTTTACAGCTGTCTTTGCATGGTGCTAACCGTGCCCTTTCTCACATGTTATGACTCCGTAGGTTAGCATGGGCCTTACTTACTTTAGGTACAGCCATCTTATTATCTTTGGGGATATATCCCATGATTTCTCGGCTATGCTACGACACGTATAATGCACCCTTGAGCACTTTGATTTCGTAGTTACGAATTTCGGTGTAGATCCGACATTTCCAAGTTCTAGACCTCGAGTTGGTGTCGCTGCTGCCCCATACTGCGTGTTGCGCATTGGCATCTCATCCAATTAATATCGGCATCTTATCCGTCCTGCATTACTCTACCAGATCCTCTATATCTGGTGGTGGGCAGGCCCCGTCTCCTACTAAGTACGCCGACGCTACTAACATTGAGACCGCGTTACCAGTGCACCACTATTGGAACGCAATCTCTAGTGAGGAATTCTGAAAGGATAGCAAAGTTAATGCTCTTCCTCACTACGCTCTTGGTGCAGGATCTATCCGATCCCAGATTACCTTCGAGTCGGGCGTTTACAGGCCTTTAATGCCCTCATACATCCATGGCTCCTGTATCAGGGCTAGCCCAAGCTGTTGCTTGGTAAACATCGTTGCTAAGACCGCCGAGGCTGACTTAGTGTGATGGATCTTTATGTGAGCCAGTCAGGTATTGATGACTCTTGTCATCTGCTAAAGGATGGGCTCCGGCTGACATGGCGAATGGGGCCTGGAATTGCACTCGTAACCGCTGCTCGTCATAACGACGTCATCCTCTTGCAGCTCCTTTGCCAGCTCCTGTGAGGACATTGGGATGTCCTCATCCCCTACATCTTCATCGTGGCAGAGCGTCACCTCCGCCAGCTCCTCGTCCTCCGCAAGGTCCTTCAAGTCGGCGTGCTGCTAGCGGAAGTGTCCGATGTGGTGGGAACAATTTAATATATTTTTTAGGTTTTGTATTTTTTTTTCGACTTATATCATCTCACGCAATAACTAGCTAACCTCTGACCTATCGATAACCCATTCCAGATTGAGCGAGGCTTGCGACTCTACGAGCAGCACAATCAAACTGCCGCCGTGCGGACCTGGCGCAGTGCTTTGAAGGGCACGTGTCGCCGAGAGGATTGTTTCCAGCTGCTAGGTTACTTGTACCAGGCACACATGGACTGGGGCAAGTATCGGGATGCGATTGACTTCGGGCACCAGCAGTTGGGCATATCGGAGGAGCTCGATTCCCCCAATATGCGTGCGGAGACCTATTTGAATCTGAGTCGGGCTCATGCGAGCCTGGGGGGACTGGAGCGGGCCTTGGCCTATGCCCGGCACTCGTTGTACAATGAGTCGGGAACCAAGTGCCGGAGCGGATTGGTTCACTTGACGGTGGCCCGCGTCTATCTGGAAATGGGCGGATTCTCGAGGGCGTTGGAGGGTTTACAGGGGGCTCATAAAATAGCCACTGCAATTGGGGATCCTTCGCTGGAGTTGCAGGTTTATGTGGCACTCTCGGAGCTCTTTGGTCGGTTGCAGGACAATGATAAGAGTGCCACGTATGCCTCGAAGGCCTATGATCTGTCCAGATCCCTGCAGCTGGGCGATCTTAACTCCTGTCATCACAGGGCGGCCCTGCTGCGAATGGCGGCCTCGTTGCGCAAGCAGGGCGATCTTGGTGATGCCCATGACTATTGCATGGTAGGTCATCTCTACTCTCTCTCTCTCTCTCTCTCTGTCTCTATTTCTGTCTCTCTATTTCTGTCTTTCTCTAGGAAGCGACTAGACTATCACTGATCTCCGGAGATCAGGCCACTTACACAAGGAGCATTCGCGTCATGGGCGATATTTATCGCAAGAAAATGGATATTGATGTATGTAGAAATTTCAAAATGTCACAATTATTATAAAATAATAATTATTTTACAAATAATTAATTTTAATATTTAACTGATAAGTTATAAATTCTTCTGTAAACTAAGGGAGGAGTTGATTTAAGTCTAAGATAATTGAAAATTTGTATTTGCAGAGAGCATTTCGTCAGTACGAGCAGGCGATGGGCACTTCCGCCACTTTGGGGGATCGCATGGCCCAAATGGAGGCGATGGATGGAGCTGCCCGATGTTTGGAGACATTGAGACTCCAGAGTAAGATCTGCAATTGCAGACCCTTAGAATTTAATACGCGACTCCTGGAGGTGGCCAGCTCGATTGGAGCGAAGGTACTTTACCTATAATCTCTTCAAAAGTCAGAAATATTTTATAGTTTTTTATTTATTTGTATATTCTAGCTACTGGTGCGAAAAATCAGAAGTCGCCTGGCACTTATTTATCGGGCTTTGGGCGATGAGGATCAGTGCAATACTCATCTGCGATTGGCAGATCAAACGAATGCAGCCCTCGGCCTTAATTGTGGGGCATGT
The DNA here is from genome assembly GCA_035041605.1 of Drosophila atroscutellata. NCBI lineage: Eukaryota > Metazoa > Arthropoda > Insecta > Diptera > Drosophilidae > Drosophila > Drosophila atroscutellata. Next base: position 882,270 of record JAWNLA010000099.1, on the reverse strand, counting down.
GGCGAAGTCTTTGGGCTGCAACCAGCCAGCCTAGAGGCACTACCATGTGCCCACATTCTACATGCCAGGTACGTAAAATAAAAATAAAATCTAATCACGACTGCAGACTTGATAGACAGACAAATAACTCAAGACATAAGTATTAATGGAAGAAAAATATGTGTGAACAAAGGTATAAAAATCATTATACACTCAGCAAAAAAATCAAACTGAAACCCTGAAAACTATCAAATTTTTATTGATTTTAGAAATAATTCCAAAGTATAAGGAAACATTTTTCTTAAAATTAAAATAGCTTATCCTAAATCGGCAATCGCAAAATCGATATTTTGGAAAGTGTAAATCGATAAATTGGCTCATATCCATAATATTAAAGATAGAGTCATCAAAGTTAGAAGGTAACTTGCTGATAACGGCCTTCAAAGATCGGCATTTTCAAACCACTCTCACACCCGGCGCCCCCAGGAACTTCGGCCCTCGAAATCTGAAGTATGCTATTGGTAACTCCCCTAAGAGATCGATAAAAAATTGAACGGCCACGCCCAATCGATAAGAACACATATCTCACACAGTTTGAAAGTTTTAAAGGGTATATTGCTGGTAATATTGGTAGTCCAACAAATTTTGGACCACGCCCACTTCCGCCCCAAAAACGATAAAAGCCTATATCTCCCGAATTTTAAGAGCTACAGTTATCAAACTTGGCAGGAAGATTATTAGAAACCTTCTCCATAATTGTTTTGTGTGTGTCTTTTTTCAGATGTGCTCACGAGATCTTCCGGCGTCGTGATAAAAATATGGCCACACGCTCTTGCCCAGCTTGCAACAAATTGCTAAGCTCCCGCCTGCATCTGTGTGGCAATGAGAGCAGCGTCGCCTCACATGAGAATGAAAATGAAAATTTCGATGGGGAAAGTATGGCGACAATGACCCTAAATGCCAATGGATTGCCTATGGATGGAATCATATCGCTGAACTCGGAGAGTCTGTTGCCACTGCCAGCTCCTTTGGCCTCGCGATCGGCGAATGGTTCGACCGTCTTCTGCAGCAACACCCTGAGGGATAAATCCATGCCGAGCATAAATAGCACAGCTCTCCTCCTAACTGCAAATGACTCCCCGAAGGCAGTTTATCGCAGCAATTTATCGCTCGCCTCGCTCAGCATGCGTGCCTCCAGTTTGACCATCGATAGTGGAAGGAATGCAACATCCTCCGTTTAGATTGGGGGATAAGCAAAGAACGATCTTTGAAAGCTCGTCAAATATATTTAATAGGCATGTGTATATATTCTTGATTGCCGCAACGAACATAAAATTAATATATAGGTAAGAACAAATTATTGGCCACACTTCATTTATTCCTAGGAAAGAGAAAACCAACCATTAGTTTTGGATTTGTGTCCTTCTAATAATCAGAGTTTACTTTTCACACCGATTATTTGTTCTGAGTGTTTAGTCAAAGAGCTTAAGCCGATGGTCGATTTTAATCAGGGCGCCAAATCGAAACAAACTTAGGTTCCAATTCCGATTCTGGTTCGAAAAGTATTAAAACTCCGGCTGAGATTTTATTTATACAGTTTTAACATATTTATATTTAATTTATATATATATATATATATATATATATATATATATATTTTATTGGCATATCTTGAAACTTATTAGCGTTAAAGGCGCCAAAACTTGTTAAGGTTTTTAAGCATATTCAAATTTTTAGATAAGTAACACCGACGATGAAGAGAAAGACGAAGATGAAGAACAATGATTACTATCAAGAATATATATAAATGAGGAAATTGCTTCGGGCCTGTTCCATATTTTTATAAGAATTATAAGAATGATTATATTGAAATCTAACAAAAAGTTTACGATCGCTAAAAATGCAGGACAAATCGATAAAACTTCGTGCATCGAACATTAAAAGAAAATCAAGTTTATCAACTTTCTTTTACAATACTTCTCGGAATTGGCATTCGTAACTCACAAAATTCGTTAAAAAGTGAGGAATTTCGGAACTCCCTAACTGCCATAAGCTTAATGATTTGATTAATTCCACGGAAAAGCAAACAAACTTCTATTGATATTGTATTGTTTAAAAGCTCTAATTGGAATAAATTAATTTTTGGTATGATTTAAATAATTAATTTTTGGTATTTTTAGTATAAATGTTATTTAGATCTTAAATTAAATATATAACTTATATAAATAACTTGGAAATATGTCGAAATATGTATAAGTAACCAGATAGAAAAAGAACGAAGATGGAAGAATCATAGGCACGCCTAAGGTAAAATGCCCTTGTAGAGCGGAGTTAACATTTCAAAAATGTAGCGCAGAATTTCGCTGAAACTATAATGTGTCTTAAAAAAATCAATTTCCTCGTTTAATCATTTTAATTCAAATATTTTTTTTTTGTATTTTTTGTTAGAGACAAACATATTTAATATTCAAAAGATGTGTAGCTTATTGTATCAAAGCCTCTCTCGATCCCACAAACTCATCTATTGACCGATTATGGCAGCCATACGATATTGAATATTATTAATTTATGCCTAATTTGTGAGTTTAATCTGCATATTTTTGTAACAAATTGAACAAACAAACATTCATTAGGATGGATTTGAAAGTTAGGCAGAAAAATCGACTACTGTTGCTGATTAAGAATATATTTGCTTTATTAAATCGGAAAGTAAGAATTTGTTATATAAGTTTTATAAATATCATGCTTGATGATTTTATTTTGGATTTGCAAAACTGAAATACCTTCTACAAGGGTAAACTAAATATTAAGAATGAATGTGCGAATTGTGATGATATTGATTCAATATATATGTATATTTAAAAATATATTTAAAAATAGTTTGTTATTTGCCAAGTTCGATGTAAATTCATATCTTACAAACGTTGCTAGAATAATTAAGAAATAACCGTTTTGAAAGCTCAAATGTGCTTAAATACCGTTATCAAATACTCCACAAATAAAAGGAAATCGCGCTTCAAGTTTCGCTTGTCAGGTAGTCGCAGCCCAGCTGGATCAGATAAAGTGTCTACAAATATAGTACCTAACAAAATAAGACAGATAAGTTGTTCAAGTTTTTAAATAAATATACAAAAATAGGTCCAACATACTACTAGTAAAAACCCTCTAAAAAAAAACTACCAACAAATCACTCGTTAAAAAATATAAGTCAGTTAAAAAAAGTATAAGTATATATATAAAGACAAACAATTCAAAAATAAATACAAAGTCCAAGTTCTTAGGTTATTGTTGGCAGACACTTGGCTAAAAAAACATATATAAAAAATACATATATAAATATATATGTCGGGCTATACTTAGCACACCAAAAATTGTGTATATTAAAGTTCACTTTGCTTAAGTCGATTGCAATTTAATATAATCTTATATCTCTGTAGCACAAGTTTAAATAAGCACTACTAATACTTAAAATAAGTACGAATGTTCTTCATTTATGAGTAACTGTAAGTTAAAGTCAATCACTGATCAAATCAATTGTAATTTGCTGTAAAGTAGTTGTTAGTAAATGTCGTTCAGAAATCTGAGTCATATCTTTTCACAAATGGGTATATATATCAGAGGTATACATATATTTTAAAACAAAACCAAACAAAACACATAACCTTCAACCAACATTCGAAGAAATTTCGTTTCTATTATATTTTCCAATATTAGGTAACTCTGGTGGCTCTAGAATTGTATAAGACATCTTATAATTTGTATATATATTTTTATAAATATGTTTAATATAATTTTGGTAGCTTTTGCTATAATTTATTGTTTTAAGTTTTGGCGATTATAGCTCAAAAAATCGTACTTTATATATATATATATATATATATATATATATTATTCTTATTTTGAAGGTTTCTACGGACTCTAGCATTAAAATTGTGGTATGGAGTATGATTTGATCGACTTATCGATTTTTCGAATTTATCGGCCGGATGTGTATGGTTTTTATCGATAACTCATGTCGATAACAAAGGCGCATGTTTGTATTGAGCTTTTTATTCTGCGATCTGATTAGCGGAAAGTCAACATACGAAAGCATTGCTGGCACAGCGCGGTAAATTCAAAGAGTCGCTGAAGTATGCAGCATTTTGTGGCACAATTAGTATTACAAATTGCAACATAGTTTCGGTAAAGACCTTGTAAAATTTCTTTGCGAATAAAAGGCAAATTATATTCCGATTACATTGTTTAATTATTTATTTAAAGTGCACTAAAAACAATGCACCAATTTGAAAAGAAGGTTTAAAAAATAAAAATTAAATAAAATAAATTAAAATAAAAAAATGTTTAATCCAAATTAAATTTATAAATTAAATATATCAAATTTAAAATAAAAATTTGTACCTTCGACAGATATCATAAAACCAAATATCTCCTAAAATTGGAAGGAATATCTTCAACAAATTTGGTTAGTAGGTTGTTGGCGAAGTCTTTCAAAGATCGGCATATTCCACGTACACCTACGCAGCCCGCAGTTTAAAGTTAGGGCCGTCAAATTTGGTAGATATATTACTGGTAGCCGCCTTTAAGAACCGATAAGCAATTTATGTAGCCACGCCCAGACCTGCGCGCGTAATCGTCAAAGAAGATATTTAGGAAAGTGTAAGTCCCACAAACACAAAAGATTAGGACAACAGAATGTAACTTGCTGGTAACCTCCTTCAAAGATCGGCATATTTTTAGACCATCTCCACACCCTTCGGACCCGTAAATCTGAAAAGCGCATATCTTCCACAATTTGTAAGCTAGAGTCACCGAATATTGATAGCATTTTACTGGTAGCTCCACTAAGAGATCGAAAAGAAATTTTTACTGCAATTTTAAAGGCAAAATTGGACTGTAGATTACTAAAAAATCTCCTTCAAAGATTGGTGGTTCTTGTCTACACCCACCCTGTTCTTTGCTACCGGTTTTCAGTTGGTTTTACTTATGGTATCAAAGTATTTCGCAGTCGGTTCCGCCCGACTGCAAAGTTCTCTTTTTTTTTGACTCCGTTATAGAATTCGGAATGAGACATGCGCATAGGTCCTTTGGGGATACGACCAAAAAATTTCTGACCAAAAAAAGTAATCTAACCATCTCCACACACACTCACTGCCAACAACTCTGGCATTTTAGCTATTGTGGTTCTCCTGTTCACATTGCGGTAAATTAAATGAGCAAAGCAAAAGGAAAAGTAAACGCGATACGTGAGATGCAAAACATATAAAAAGTACAGATATGAAGAGCGCATGCTCTCTCTCTCTCTCTCTCTCTTATCGTGTGCGTGAGGGTTGGCGTTGACGTTGCCACATCAATAAGAAATTATCTTGCTAAAAAATAATTAAAAATGCGCTGCGCGATTTTGTTTATATTATAAATAAATGTATAAATAATATTAAAAATGCTCGTCGCTTTATATAAATTAGCTTTAAATAAAAATGTTCAAATTCTTTTTATACATTTTAGCGTTAAGTGTGTCCACAATACTTATAATTATATACCCCAGAAAACATATACATCTTATAAGAATATCAAATATTTTTTATTTATTCGTAATATTAAATTTTATTTGCGTTTAAGTCAAGCTATTTCCTCGTTTTTATATTTTTATATGTCGACCAACTTTAGTTAAAAGTAAATAAATTAATATTTATATTGTATGGCAACTCTGACAAACTTTTATAACTGCGAAATTTAATTAAATTTAGCTTAATATTAAATTTTATTTCTAATTAAATTCAAGGAATTTTTGGTTTTTGTATTTTTGTATTTTTGTATTTTTTTGTGTCGATATTGTGGGACAACACTGAACTAACTGCTATCTACCCAAGAGTAAAACAAGAGTAAAACAATGTGGTAGCTCTAAAAGTCTGAAATGGGGTGGTTGGGTTGCTGTGAGCAGGGGAGGGACGTGGTGCAGGGGGTGGTCAGGGGGAGGGTTAACGGTCGTTTTGCTCGCTCATCAGGGTTAAAGAGATGTGTGGAAACTTTGTTCGTGTGTGTGCTCGTTTTTGTGTTCGTGTTTGGCTTCGGCTGCTCACAGTTTCAGTTCAAAATTGGGTATAATCTGCGTTTGGGCCGAAACTTTTGCGGAACGCGGGCGCTCGTCGGTCCCTAGTCGTCGTCGCTCACATAATAATAAAGTTTTTACACATACACACACACACATATACACACACTCACACTTACGTATATATGTGTGATTGAAATATAACTAAAAGTTTTAAGCATCAAAAAAAGGTCCACAAAATAACAAATTGTGTTTAAAATTTGGCCAAAAGTGCGTTAAAAATAAGAATGGCATTAAACCATTTTATTTTGTTGTATAAGTGCAATTAAACAACAACAAAAAATAAAGTAATATATAATAAGAATAACATAATATATAATATTTATAAAACACAAGCAAAAATGTAGCCAAAGTGCATTCCAATTTTCTAGAGGTAATAATTTATACTTTTTTTTGCGAATATTGTGGAAAATATTTCGAATGTGGAAAAACAACCCCAAGAACCCCATTTTTATACACACCAACACACACGCACACATAGACAAGTGCACAATTGTTGACCGAATGGCAGTTACCCTGTAAATTAATCATTACTCTAAAATGTCGATCGACCTTTATTATCGAAACTTATCGATAATTGTAACTGACGATTTTATTTAATTTTTGTTAAATAAATATATATATATTTATTGCAGAGGGTATAAGCATAAACATGCATACTGACATATATATGCATACACACACCAACACACACACACACACACACACACACATATATATATATATATATATACTTGTTTTTTTTTGGTGGAAATCAACCCTTAAGGCCTGGCGACGATGGCAACAGCTAACGACGAAAACAAAACTCTGCCAAGTTAACTGACAACAAATAAGAAACAAATACACACACACATCCATATGTATGTAAATATATAAATATATATATATATATATATATATATATATATATATATATATATATACACACATATATATGTGTGCGTTATAAAACATACCTTTTGCAGTGAATGCAATAATATTAATTGAATATAATCTCATCTTTTGCGATATTTTTGGGTTGTGAATAAATATTATAGTAAAAATAAATTTGAATAGTTTAATTATGAGTTATTCACAAGGTTTTGTGTCAAGCTTAAATTCATTTATTAATTCATTCGTTAAAAATATCAAATAGTGCCTAAAACAAGTGAATATGTACCCAACTGAAAATGAACTCGTTAGTCACCAGATTCAATACCATGAATAAACGATTCATTCATTTAATAAAAATACAATTTTTGGTTAATACAACTGATATTGAAAATTAATATAATACTAAAAATTAAATTCAATGGTTCGTAATATGGCTTATTCAAGTGGAGCTGTGGCAGGATTAAGTTCAATGAATCAATCATTTCATCAAATAAATGAAAATTAATATTAAAAAATACACTCATATAAATTACATACACAACTCCATTCTTATAATGAGTTATTCACAAGGTATTATGGCAAGATAATTCATTAATTTATTCATCAATGTGTCAACTTGTGCCCAAAAAATAGATATCGAATGAGAAAGAATATAAAGACGATCAGTTTACCCGCTGGATTGTAGAATTGATTTTTGGATACTTCGTATTTGATATATTTAGAGAAGATATCATTGCCAAATAGACAGTAGAACAGATTTGATTTAGATATAGATATACCAGTAAAAATAAACATATTTCAACTAAAGTCAATAACCACAAAAAAAGTTTAAATGGTAAAATTAAAATAAAAATTAACACTAAAAACATATATTAAAAAAATAATAAATACTTATAAGATTTCTGGGGAATATAGATATAGATAATAAGTATATATATATTTAACATATTTATATATATATATAGATTTAGATGGTATATATATATATATATATATTTAATATATCTTTATCTATATGTATATCTATATCTGTTCCTGATCTGATATACTCTCTCTTTCTTTTTCTAATTACAGTTAATCGCTCAGCTGACTTATTTGTTGAACTTGGATTATATATATATTTGCGATTCAAGCTGTAAACTGATGTGGCATGGAATCGATGAACGAGATTATTGATGCACAAGCCTTCAGCCAGCAGCTGGTTGTGGAAACGAGTGATTTCATCGGGCAACCCGGCAATCCTGAAAGCGAATCCGAATGCGAACCGAGTGAACTGCACGAGAAGGGCATTAAATACTTGAAAGCCTCTGCGATGCAAACGCTAATTGGGAACACAAATCGCACTCGCAGCAATCGATTAATCGAAGATGATGAGGAGCCAGAGGATCTGGAGGAGGAGGAGGAGCAGGAGCTGGAAGAGGAGGAGCATGAGCTGGAGGAGGAGCAAGAGTCTCCATCTGTGGTGATGGTCATCGATGAATTGGGTCACAGCAATTATCAATTGATGTCACAACAGGCAGGGAGTAGATCAATACAAATGTCCTCGCTGCTACCCACAATGCATCAACGCAACAGTCCCGTCGATTTCGTGGGCTCCGAGCTCAGTTTGGATGGCTTAACCAATACTCAGATCATAGCCGTCAAACAGGAGCACAAATTGGTCATTGTGGAGCGGGGAAATAATCGCAGAGATTTATCCAATTTGAATGTGATCGATGAGTTGTCCGAGGATGGAGGGGGAATCGCCAGGGGAGGAGGGGTGGGAGTTGAGGAGGTCACTCTAAATCAGCATCATCAACAGCAGCTACAGGAACAGGCGCAACATCATCATCATCACCATCATCATCATCATCATCATCAGCAGCAGCAGCAGACGCAGCATCAACAGCAATATGGGACGGAATTACTTCACCATCATCATCAAAGCCATACTCACCATAATTCTACCACTACCGCTACCCACTCGCGTCGCTTGCACCTGCTCAATCAACGCGAGGAACTATCGGTTATTGTGCCCACGCTGCCCGATGATGATGATAATGATAACGATATCGATGACGATGACGACGAAGATGAGCGGGATACCGGTGCAAATTTACTCAGTCCCACAGAGCAGAGCACCTATCAAACGCTAACAGCCGTCAACAGCAATAATAACAGCAGTACACACAGCACTACCAGCAATACCAACAACAATAACAATCGCATATCAGAACCGATTTATAGTCCCACATCGTATGCCACCTTGACGCCAATACAACCGCTACCGCCCATCTCAACAATGTCCGATAAATTTGCGTATACGGGTCACATTTCCAACTCCAGCTCAAATGTAGGCGGTAGTGTTAATAGCAGCAGCAACAGTGTAGTAGCCGCAACGGTTCGTCTAAATAATTCAACGGATGTTGCTAGTAATGATTGTGGTACCTTTGCCAGTTTACCGTTGCCCATTGAAACGGGACATCATCATCAGCATCATCATCAGCATCATCATCAACAGCATCAGCATCATCAACATCATCACGGTTTGAGTTTGGGCGGACTGCCTTATGCCAGCTATGATAAGCTACCTTCACTCATCTCAACGCCGCCGCATAATTATGCCAGCACCACCTCGCCCACGCATGGATTGTCTGGCTTGGTTGTGGGTGCTTGTGATTTACATGGACACAATTCAACGGTCGCCTCGTTGTCATCACCGGTTGCCGGTACGGCAATATCACCGCACAAATCGGTTGGGCAACTAGTGCCAGTAGTGCTGCAGAAACAGGTGCTTTGCATCTCGCCCAGTAGTGGTCTAACCGACGGCGTTGTTGTCAGCGACTATGAATCCTCTTATGGCCCGCCTCAACACGAACACGAGCTAATGAACTCGACAGGCGGTCGCAGCAGTTCCCAGTTGCGTTTGCAACACAGCCCTACACTGAGCCCACACTCAGCGGGCTCGGTGGTGTCAATGTCCCTGCATTCACCGGGCTCTGTCGTCACATTGCCGCACATGAATGGTTCGGTGACCAATTTAGCTGTGGATTTACCAGTTGTGGTCTCCTTAACGCCGACACCTCCTCCTCCTCCTCTACCGTCTGGAGAGACTGCCAGCAGCTCGCTGGGTGTCAGCTTGGAGGAGATGTGTCAGCGACAACAACATCAGTCAAATGATTGCCTGCCCACAAATAGTAATCCCAATGTCTGCAATCTAAATCAGTCCCAGCATCATCAACAAAATGGCTTTACCCAGGAGCAACCCTCTCAGCAACCCAAGCTGTCTCCCAAGTCAGCAGTACCGGCTCTAAACTCAACTAGTTCCGCTTCGAATCGTTCCTCAGACCTCGAGGAGATTAATACCAAGGAGCTGGCTCAACGCATATCGGCGGAACTGAAGCGTTATAGCATTCCACAGGCCATCTTTGCACAGCGAGTACTCTGTCGGTCGCAGGGTACTCTCTCGGATCTGTTGCGCAACCCTAAGCCCTGGTCGAAACTGAAGTCCGGCCGTGAAACGTTCAGGCGTATGTTCAAATGGCTTCAGGAACCCGAATTTCAACGCATGTCAGCGCTGCGCATGGCTGCCGCTCAAATTCCACAAAGGCCAGCGAGTGGCATCAGTGTTGGGATTGCTGCTGGTAGTGCTATGGCCAGTGTTGGTTATGCAACGGCTGCTGCTACTGGAGCGACAGCAACTGCTGCGACAGTGTTGGGCAACAGCGCAACAAATGCGGATGCTGCGCACGTCTCGAGTATTGCTGAGAATGGTGAGTGAAATCGTGAACAGACACGTACGTACCAATCGTGACCGTAATAAAACTTTCCGCGATAAGAGTTCTCCGAACTGATAAAATAATGAGACTACACGCATTTGCAGCAGTAAATATGTACCTAGATAATGTCCTAAGTAGGATAAGGATAATTGTAGATAACTTTAAGATAATTTATAAGCAGCCTATGCTCGATGCTTAAACTACGTTGTAGTGTTAAAATCTGGCTCTTCGGATCACTAGTTCCGGAGTTCCGTGAGATACATAGTTTCCTTTTCGATCTTATTATATGAATAGAATAATTCATTCCAAGTGCTCATATCTCTTTTAAGTTGCTTTAAATCAAAATAATATTAAACAATAATAATTAAGGTATTAATCTAGATGTGAAGTTAAATGATGTTTTTTATATATAAATAAACTCAACTCTCAAAGATCTGTTAATGAGCGTCTAAAGCATTCACTACCCTTTCTATGACATACGTTTGCAATCATATTAAATAATAATATAATTCACGATTAAAATAGGGTTACAGACATAGTCTGACAATATTTGAAGAATGTGTAGCGTTCTCTTTGGTTATTATTCTTTTATTATATTCATTCGTATGAAAAAATATAGATTAATCTTAATTCTGCCTGATTTCTTAGGCGCTGTCCAAATGAAGTAGCAAGGTAGTATTCATCTTTCCTAATATTATGTCGGATTCTGGATAGGGTTATTGAGTATCCGATTCATCCAAAGCGATTTGGAATCTATGCAAAATAATTATTATTACCTCCATACAGCGATATAAACTCTGTCGTCGTGTCATGACCTAAGCACTGTACTTCTAAGAAATATATATATATATTTAATTTTATATATAAAAAAATATATATTTTATATTTATTTATAAATAAATAATAAATTAATATTAAAAACAAATAATAAATAAATAGATGACGTAATCTAAATAATTCTTTTCCCTTTTCTGCAGACATGTTGAATAGCTCTGGTGGTTCTGGGGTTGTCGCAAGCTCCAATTGTCGTCGCAAGGAGGAGCCGCACATGGAACAAATGCCGCAGCCGAAAAAGCCACGATTAGTCTTCACCGATCTGCAGCGAAGGACATTACAGGCTATTTTTAAGGTAAGCATGATTAGGAAAAGACAACAAAAAATCCCCCTGAAAAACGTGCTGGTTCTAGAAATAACAATAAATATTTAAAAAATGATGTTTTGCCTAAATCTGCTCTGCTTCTGGGAAGAGAAAATGCCCAAAAACACCCTAGAAATTAGAAATATTTGTTCTTATATTTTCCCCCAGGAATTAAGAAGAGAAAAACGCTGATTTTAGCAAGACAATTCTTGCGTTTTACATATAGCGAATATGCAAATTAAATTATTATTTTTAATATATATATTCAGAACACATTATTTTAAATATAACTGTATTTAAATTAATTTCTGTGGTCATAAATTAATTTAACTCAATGAAGTTCCATTTGATATTTAAAATTAAATTTGTTATTGCTTTTGTTGCTATTTTTAATGGTTGTATGCCTTTAGGAAGTTATAATTTTTCTGGTCATAAATTAAATTAATTATTTAAATTAAAATAATTAAATTAGAATTAATCATGTTTAATTTGATAATGCTTTTAAATAAATATTGTTGCTGCTAGAATATTTGAAACGATTTAATTAAATACTTTTAATTTTTTGTATGCCAAATGTAGGTAGATTTTTCGGGTAATTTCTACACCTCAGCCATGAAACGAGTACTAATTTATTAATGTTGAATTTATATATATATATATAGGAGACAAAGAGACCCTCGAAGGAGATGCAGGTGACCATTGCCCGCCAGTTGGGCCTTGAGCCAACCACAGTGGGTAACTTCTTTATGAATGCACGTCGACGATCGATGGACAAATGGCGCGATGATGACAACAAAAATGCCCAGCATCATGCACACAATCGCCAGGAGCACCCGCAGGACGAACAGGATGAGAGAGAACGAGATAGAGACAGAGAGAGCAATAGTGGACAACATGGACAGCATTATGGAAACAGTTTGCATACGACGGCAATGTCCCCATTGGGCAATTTTGATGATGATGGCGATATGGACTTGGAACTGGAGCATCATGATTTCCTCGTGGATGGCGATGAGCACGATGATATGTTGTGACATAATGGCAAATACCAAAGAGAGCAACACAAACAGCAACCACCTCTCACTCACACTTATAATCATAATCATGATCATAATCATAATGTAAGTCACAGTCAGACCGATTCGGATGATAATTTCAGATCAGAGCGTCCATTGCGGCAGCGTTTGAGAAACCGTGTCAAGCTTAATCTGAATACGGCAGACAGACAGACAGATCCCCAGTCAGATATGGATTCGGATCACAATCAGGATTCGAATTCTTTGCCGAGCGGAGATTGTTGGCCATCGCACAGTTTTGTGGGTCAGCATTCGGATGATAATCTCGCTGTCTCCGACTGCATTGAGTACTTCAATGGTCAGGTTGTCGATGTGGACACCATCCTGGATAGCAATGGTATTAATACCTCAAAGCTGGGCGCGATGAGGTTCGGCTTAAAGTATTACAAGGATCCCACTTTGAAAATTGTTGAGCATGATTCGTTGGTTCACTGAGATTTTATTTCATTTGGATACTTTAATTAAAGCACGGAAATAATAGCAGGGTCTCAAACCGGATCTGGAACCGATAACCCCTCATAGAATTGCCGCAACAGAGCCGTAAACTAACTTAAAGTCCGCAGAAAGAATATCTTATTTCGGTTCAAAATATTAAAGGAATCCCACAGTGAAATCAAATGATTCAATTACAACCGGTAGGGTTTCAAATCGGTACCGGTACCGTAATCCCTGTTAGAAAATATCCTATTAATATAATAAATTAAGAAATGTTGCGGCTAGTTCCAACTTTATTTTTTTCGTGTTTCGGATTTAATTATTAAGGATTCAATGAGCTTTAACTACAATATTTTAATTAAACCCCGAAAAGTAAGGTTATACAAAATACCATTAATAAAAAAAATCGGTTCGGTTTTTACTTTTTTCGCGATTCGGTTAAAAACCGGAAAAACAATTTCATTTTATTATGAAAAAATAAAATACATTTCAGAGGTGCGGTTTTTAAGCAATTTCGAAAAATACACAATGGGAACCGGAACATAAACATTAGTTATTTTCAGGATTGACACCCAGGTTTATATATACCTTAAGCTTTATTAGAGATACATTACAAAACACCTTAAAATTTTATTGAAAATAATTGGAAAACTCAACAGTTAGTCCTCACTTAGTGTTTTCAATATTTCAAACGTTCCCGCTGGTTGCGATTTGAAAACAAGGTCGAGTGTAGTAGTGTAGTTCTGTTCATTTATTTATTTCTATATATATTTATTTAAGTGTATTTTTTATTTATTTATTTGTTAATTTATTATATTTTTGATATTTATCTTTATATTTTTAAATGGATTCTGTTGGCTTGTGCAATTTACAACTCGACTTTAGCTACCGGACATAATTTCCCAAGAAGGGAAATTATCGACTTATGTTGACCTCTCTACAGTTTATTATAAATCATTTTAAATATATTTTTTGTAAATTAGTTTTTCTGGTCATAAAATGGCGTTCAAGTTCCAATTAAAAAACACCCTGAAAAGGAGTAATAAATCTGCTAGCCTAGAACTGAGGATCCAAAAAGCAGACACATATACTTTCTGAATAATAAGGGCGTAAAAAATTTAGCGAAAACATCTATTTTAAATGAAAATTTTTTAAATTACATTCTCTCAAAAAGTTAATTTTAAATATTATTTTTCGAATTAATTTCTCTGGTCATTAAATGGCGATCAATGTGAAAAATAAAATTCCACAATTTCAATTTTATATTTAAAATGCGGTAAAATTAGATGAACACATTTAATAATTGTAATGCTATTTTGAAAAGGGGTAAGAAAAGATTGGGTCTTCTACCTGTATAATATATATTCATTATGTGGATATACAAATAAATAAATAAATATATATATATATATATATATATATATATATATATATATATATATATATATATATATATATATATATAATGTACTTTGTTATCTGGTCGGTCTTATATAATATTTTCAAATATTTATTTTGTTTGCTTCCCCTATATTTTTTTTCTGTTCTGATGGTATCCATGATCCATCCAAGGCAATAATAAAAAAATAAAAATTGACTTTAAGCCATAGCTAAAATATGTATGGAAAAATACAAAAATCAAGATAAAATACACACAAAAAAAAAACAATTCCTTTTTGTACCTGACCCAATAAAAAAACAATGAAAAATTCCAAAAACTTTTCACACAGAGTTGTAAAAGATGAATGAAGATGAACTTACTGAAATGTTTGATGTGTGGCAATATGTATATGATCTTTTGAGATAGAAGCTCTGTCCTATATAAACATACACACATTTACAATCACATGTACATATATATATATATATATATATATATATTAATGCCGATTTAGAGACGAGTGATGCAAACTTAAAAAAAAAACAAAACAAAAACAAAAAATCTCACAATAAGTATATATGTTAAAAGAAGTGAAACTATATATGTATATCTAGTCAAATTTATATAAAATAATATGCTACATAATATTAATAATAATACAAATAAAAAAAGAAATAATTATGTGCAGCAGACACTTAAATTTAAAATAACAGAAAATAATACAAAATGTAAATAATTTAAATGCTCTTTTACATAATCGAAATGCATATTTTATGAATACTTCTAGTCTGTCAAATATATATATATATATTTTATACATGTATTTAGATAAATATATATATGTATATGTATATATATGCCATTTACGTATGTAAATAAATTTACATATATCGTTTTTTGGGTTTTGCAAATATTTCAATTTGTATTCTTTCTCACTGATTGTAGAATCCAAGCAATTTGTCAACAAGTAGTAACAATAACTTAATGTATATATATATATATATATATATATATATATATATATATATATATATATAGTTATTATATTATATATGTATGTACATATATATCTATGTTTGTTATTTATTGACTTGCACGTAATACATATGATTATGATTTAATCGAATATGAATACGAATGCGAATACTCATTAATGAATATGAGTTCTATAATAATGTATGCTAGTCAATTTAGTCTAAAACGAGGTGCAAATATATACATACATACACACATACACAAATACATACATAGTTACACACCTAAAATGCACAGAAAACACCTAAAAAAAAACAAATATTGGAAATACAGAACGTACAATTACGTAGACCCATTCAAAGTATAAATATTTACTAATGTATAAATTAATAAATGCAATGAATAAAACAAATCCAAATTAAATGCATGACAAAATGTTTCTCTATAATGTAAAATAAATACATTTTTAATTTTTATTTATGTGCTATTGTTTATTGTTATTATTTCTTTTTTTTTGTGTTTTACTTATGTAGAAATTAATAAGTGCAAAGAATTAAAAAATAAATAAATCTATTTTTATTTTTGTATATGTCATTTATTAATACATTTTTTTGGGTATTTTATTGCATTGTTTAAAATTTTAAAAATTTCTATAACTAACATATCTATAACATTATTAAATTATTTAAAGGGTAAAAATAATACACTTTTTATTATGGAAACAAGTAGGTATGTTGACTATTTAATTCTCAAACGATTTTCGTTTCCCCGCCATGCCAAACGCTGCCACATGTATTTTCACCATGAACCTAATGGAGTTGCCAGATTGCATAAAAGAACATTTCGGCAAAGGAAATAGCGAATATATATATAATATATATATATATATAATAATATATATATATATATATATATATATATGTATATAAATATTATTCACAAAATAATAATAGTTCTAATAAAGTCATTGCCAACCCAATTAGCACAATAAATTTAATTCCTTTTTCCTTTTCTGTTTTCTGGTTGCTCCATTTTTTTTCAATCGATAGTTGGCAGCACTGCTCAATATGGTAAGCGAATTATCGAAGAAGTGTACATTCTGCACAAAAATCATTTCAATATATTGCTATTAACGCTGATATTAATAGAATACTGACTTGTATAAGTTTTATTTTTATTAATTTCTAAATTTTTAAGAAATCAATTGAATGCAATTAATCTATCGAGTTGAAGCAACGACTCGTTTTACGACTACTTGTTCATAGATACATATCGCAACCTTAGTAGAAGAATGCCACCCTGTTACCATAATGATAATAATATAAATAATAATACAATAAATAATAATAGTGCTTATATTATCTTAGCAAACAAAATTGATATCTCAAACAACAATTATCGATAGTGATGTGACTCGGTACAATGCACTTGAATGAGTGAACATCATTCAGTCGTAACGTCGCTCGATATCTTTCTGTTATAATAAAAATATAGATAATAATATAATAAATATTAATAAAACTTCTGTTATTTTCGTACACAGATGGCACATTTTATACAACTAGTAGTTCTGCAATTTAGTTAAATATATAGATAGTAAAATGACTCGATAGAATGTACGTGCTAATACTTACCTGGTATGCCATGCCGTTGCATCGTCACACGAAACCTTTTTACCAAAATAGCGCTTTTAGCACTTTGCAACACGGATTGCATATTTTGTAGAAAGAGCATGCCAAAGTGGCTAACGCGATTTGTATTTACAAATTGAAAATACCCACAAATTCTGTCCACGAACCTTAATTAAGTGCACAACAAAATGTGGCAAAATCTATGCGAAAATCATTGAAAATGTTTGATGTGCATCGTTGGAAAGAATCAAATACATTTTTCTCACGATAATTGTGCCATATTAGCTGCCTGTGTGTGTGAGAGTGAATTTGTATTTGTTTGTGTGTTTTGTATGTATACAGAAATTTTCATTTTGTTGTTTTGTTTGAGTGTTCGCCTTTATATACAATACAAATACAAATAAAATCAGACGCAAATATATACAAACGTACATGAATATATACATATATACATATATATATATATATATGTGTGTGTAAGTTATAATAAATTTATAAGCAAATAAATTCAGCAAAGAAGAAACACGTAAAAAGGAGCTGGATAAGAAGGCTCCAAAGTGGAATAATTCCATAAATCTAATATGCAGCCGGGCGTAAGAAAGAGATAGTGAGATATTAAGAAAGAGAGAGAGAGATAGAGAGAGTGAGCGCTAGCGAGAGATACTAAACAAAATAAAATAAAATAAAATAAAGCAGAGAAAGCGATCAAAAGCGAACAGAACACAAATCTTGTGTTCAAAAATCCATGCAAGGCAAGCGGAGCGAGAATGCTGTCCACAACAACGGGAGGTGCTAGCCAATCACCGACAACAACAACAGCAGCAACAACAACTGATGCAGCCTCTACAACAACATCGGCAGCAGCTGCAGGAGTAGCAGCAACAACAACTGGATCAAAAACAATAACAACAACCACGCTTAAGATAAAAAGCGAACCGTTTTCCAGTCTATCGCCAGGTAAGAATATAGTATTAAATAATTAGACAATTAATTTATTTATTTTTATTTATTTGCTTAAAAAAGAAAAATTTGTTTATATAAATAATAAAGCAAAATTTGTTTTTATCAATTGACATAAATAAATTAACAAAATTTAAATAAATAATTAAACTACATTAATTTTCTCGTATTAATTTATTTAAATATAAAAAATATTTATTTCTTTATTGTATTTATATGTATTTATTTAAATAAATAAATGACATTTGATGATCTTTATTTTTTAAATAAATGTATATACCGAATATGTCTGTTTTTATATATTTATTTAAATAATATACAACATTTATTTATTTGAATTTAAACAAGTATACATCAAATCATTTTTTATTTACAAAACCATATACATTTAATAGATAAATAAACACAAAAATATTTTTTTATTTTTTTTTTATTAAGAATAATGTATTTATTTTTTAATTATTTATTTATTTAATTAAACATGTATTTATACATATTTTATATCATATTTGAATATCATTTAATTATTTATGTGGAATTTCTAGAAAACGCCAGCAATCAAAATCAGACCATGTCAGATGAGACGGGCGCAGCGGGCAAAAGCAACACCAACAACAATAATAATAATAATAATACAAACAACAACAACAATAACAACAGCAGCAGCAGCCATAATAATAACAGCAACAACAGCAGTAAAAATCCAACAAATCCAAGTACAAGCGCAGCATCAGCGACTCCAACAGATTCCCGACAGAATTCAAGCAGCAGCGTTAATTCGCCAACAAACAGCAACATCAACAACAACAATGCCAGCGATCATTCGAATACGAACAGCAACAGCAGCAACAACAGCAACCTGGAAAGCGATCTGCACCTGCAGGAGCAGGATCTGCTAAAGAAGAATAACCAAAAGACAGGCAGCACCTGCATTAAGGAGGAGGACGGCGGTAAAAATTTAGTTTAATTAATATTTTCGATTATTATAATTATTGTACTGTAATTGTAATAGTTAGAGTCCTCCGTGAATTCAACCAATTTATCTAGTTTTATCATAATTATATTTATATTTTTATTGTTAGTCTTTTCTTAAGAATGTGTCTTAGAGTATAGACTCCTAGCTAGCATTAGATCTAATAACAAGTTAGCATTAAATAATAATATATATATATATACATTTACATGATGATGCATATATATATATACATATATATATTTATATATATATATATATATATATGTCATCAGTGTTCGCAAAAAAATGGTAGGGAACACAAATGTTTTTTAAAACATTAAACAAAAATACTTGAAAGATATTGATTTTATCTAGCTGTAAATCCAAATAATAGTAGCCGGAATAATAAGATTACTTTCTTAGCTTTTCTTTAGTATGATGTGATTTATAGATAAATTATAATATATAGTAACACATCTATGAGTATGATAATGTATTTTGATTTATAAGGGATTCTATCAGAACAATAAATATCTCATCTGCAGTGTATTTTAGCATAATTTCAATACATTACAATAATTACAATATTTTAATTTGTCTAATCATAAAAAATACTTTCCCATACTTTCCCCCTGTTTCCTTAACATATATTAAAAATAGAATATAAATTGAACATAAACAAAATTAGAATACTCTAAAAAAAGGTATACTAATTTATATAATACATTTTATGAAGCATATTATTTCTATATAATTCAATTTCTTATTATAATAAATTACAACTGGACTAGCAATATTATATTAGAACATTATACATACCATAATATATTATCTATTTTCAAACCTGCACATTATTAGATGACTATAACGTAATAAATGATCTGTGTCCATAATCATCTTTATATATAAATAATATATATAACAGGCACTTCAAAGCCATCATCATCTGGCGGAAATTTATCACTCGACAAGGGACAAGGAGGACAAAGTCAAAATAGTGCCGCCGCCAACAATCCAAATACGAATCCTAATACGAAAGTGAGCTCTGTGAGCGGTTGTGGAACTGTAGTGGCGGCTGTGGCTGCTGTCAAGGATGAGCCCACCGATCTGCTGGGCAGCTTGGTGAACATGAAGAAGGAGGAGAACTTCTCACCCAATATGTCCCCCGTGGGATTTGGTTCAATTGGCGGAGGTGCCAGCAGCAGTGCTCTCGATCGAGCCGAAACGCCAGGTAAGTAAAGGGAAATGTTTATTTTTTATTTAAATTAATATATTTATTATTTCTTTAAGTTAAAATGGAGTTGGAAAAGCAACCCGCTTCGGTCATGGATGACATTGTTGGATTGGATGCAGAACGTTGCATGAACGAAACGCCAACGGTGACTCATAGTTCAAGTGCAGCTTGTGCAAACAATTTGGGTGTCTCCCTTGGAATAGGCATCAATGTTGCCTCACCTGGTGTGGCCAACAATTTTATGGGCAACAATAACAACAGTAGCAACAGCAACAATGGCAACAACAACAACAGTGGCAACAACGTTGGCAACTGCTTGGATTATATGCAGCAGCAGAATCACATTTTTGTCTTCTCCACACAGTTGGCAAATAATGGCGCTGAGTCTGTTTTGAGTGGACAATTTCAAACGATTATCGCCTATCATTGTACACAGCCAGCGACGAAGAGTTTTCTCGAGGATTTCTTCATGAAGAACCCCATGAAAATGAATAAATTGCAGCGACAAAATTCACTCGGAATGGGCATCTGTAATAATATGTCAGCACAAAATTGGTCACCGGCATCGGCCAATAATAATCTGAATCTAAATCCGAATCCAAATCTAACAAAAATGTTGCAGCCACCAACGCAGAAATCAAAAACACATTTCAATAATCCAACGGACAAAAGAAATGCATTTATTGAGGCGACTCCAAATGAGACATTGGTAAATGAAAACGATTTAATGTGCTGGGAAACGGGAAATGCAAATCCTGCAAATCGAAACAGTCTTGAAACAGATGGAAATGATTTGGGTAAATGCAACAGCAGCAATAACAATAACAGCAATATAAACAACAACAGCAGCAGCAACCACAGCAATATCAACAATAGCAACAATCATGATTTGAGTCAGGATAATAATATTATTTCGCTGCAAGGCGTCAAAGTGCCCGATGAGAATTTAACACCGCAACAACGCCAGCATCGCGAGGAGCAAATGGCTAAATTAAAGAAGATTAATCAAATATTATTTCCCGAGAATGATAAGTTGCCCAATGATGCAGTTGCCGCAGCTGCAGCTGCTGCCAATATGGCAAATATAATGATGGGTGGTGCAGGTGGTGCTGCTGCTGCAGGAGCTGGTCAAATGCGACAATTGCAGCTGCAACAACAGTTGCAACAACAGGCGGCAGCTGCAGCGGCAGCGGCACAAAAAACTCAAGAAAATCCTCATCTAACGGGGGAAAATGATGTTCTTTTGCCCAGCGATGTCATTGCCGAGATGTGTGGACAAAAAAATAGTAATTCAAACAATAGTATGAATAATATGACAGCGGCAGCAACAACGGCTGCGACTACAGCTGGCAGTGTCAACATGAATTTGATGAGCAACAATTCACCCGAGTTAATTGCCAATTTTAATAACTCCAATTGTGTGCTGAACATGGACAAGGAAGAGAATGCACTAACGCCCATGGAATGGACAAAGATACAGCAACAGTTCTTCGAGGAGCGACTGAAAGTGGGAAAAACGGCGGCAGCCTGTCGCGGCATGCCCGGACCAGGACCTCCTGCAGGTGCTGCTATTGCCCCGCCAACAACCACCTCCTCGTCCGCCAATTCCTCTAACCCCAATCCCAACATGCGCAATTTAAATGTGCAAGGACCGCCACCCCCTTATCATCCCACACAGCGTTCGGCATCGGTGCCAATTGCGACACAATCACCAAATCCCTCGAGTCCCAACAACCTGTCCCTGCCCTCGCCACGCACAGCAAGCGCTGCTTTGGGTCATCCCTCAAATTCACCCAGCATGGCGGAGCTGCCCACCACAAGTGGAGCAGCTGCAGCAGCAGCAGCAGCCTCCACTTCAGTCAGTTCGAAGGGCTGTTTTCCCAACGAGTGTGGTTCGCCATCAAGTCGACATCATCGTGGCAACAACAATCTTCTGAATCATCATCTGAATAGTAATCCAAGCACGCCGCTGGCTCATCTATCGCCCAAGGAACTCGATGCATTTGGCGCCAACTCTAGTGGTAGTATTCATGTCGATATCTATCTACATATTAAATCCATATTTATTAATATTTAATTTCTTTTAGCTG
The DNA here is from genome assembly GCA_035041605.1 of Drosophila atroscutellata. Classification (NCBI taxonomy): domain Eukaryota; kingdom Metazoa; phylum Arthropoda; class Insecta; order Diptera; family Drosophilidae; genus Drosophila; species Drosophila atroscutellata. The sequence goes on along the minus strand of JAWNLA010000099.1, from coordinate 859,679 downwards.
ATTTAAAGATTACACGACCCACTTCACAGCGTCCTCGTTCGCCGGTCAATTGTAATAATAATCCCAATTCGAATGCTGGAAATCATTTGCTAGATGCGAGCAATTTAGATGCACGTTTGCCCAATTCGAGTCCCGGATTGAATTTTAATGCCCATGCTCATTTGCAGGGCAATCCAAACACTGCCATGAATCATCAATATAAAGGACCTAACGGCAATCCAATGGACGTCAACGTAAATATCTGCAGTAGAAGTTTTAGTTTGGTTATTTATAGTTTACATAGCTATCATCCGACCAATTCTCTTATTAAAAAATTTTAATTAAGATCAACAAATTTAAACCCAACTGTCTTAGATAATTCAGCTTAAATATTTTTTCAATATATCAGATATAAAATCAGATAACAATCTTCGTAATCTTAGCATTCATAATTCATTCAACTTTAAAACACTCCTAAATATTATATATATTATATTACTCCAAAATTGTATAGAAGTAAATATTAATTAATCAGTTGAGCATAATGTTTAGACTGAAGAAAACCCAATAGCAACTACTTTCCATGTCTCCACAACCAACAGAGAAGACTGTCAAACAATCAAATCTGTAAATAATATATATGTAAATAATATAGTTTCACGCAATTTTTCGGTTAAAACTTTGATTACAGACAGAATAATAAGTTATCTATAATGAGTTATCCAATATAGAGGTTTATATAAACAGTTCTCATGAGATCTTTTCAAATGATATCGGAATAGATACGCAGATTATAAACATAATATATGTATACATCCATATACCTATCATACATCTGCCAGTGAGTTCTTGTATGAATAACTTAAGTTATTTATTTATATATTTTTATTCTATATACTTTATTATAGGCATCATAATATTACATAGGTACGATCGGTTAAAAATTGAATCTTGTATGAACAAGTTTTGCTAGCTATGCGAGTTATTTTTTATTATATATTCATATTGCGACATTTTTACCATATATTTATATATGTATATTTTTAATATATATTTATTTTTACATATTTCAATTACAAATTTATATTTATATATTTTTACTATCTTATAAGTAAATAATTAATTTGTAATCTGTATTCTTGGCAGCGTCAGAATTGTGGACCTGTTGGACCCGTTGTAGGAGGTCCACCTGTACAGTTTGGCCGTCGCTCCGACAATATGCCCCTAAATCCGAATAGCAGCGCCAATCGACCGCCTCCCAATAAAATGGCGCAAAACTTTGATCCGATAACATCACTGGCCCAAATGTCTCAACAGCTGACGAGTTGTGGCTCGGGCGTTGGTGGTAATCCCGCCGGTGGCATGAATATGATGGGACCCGGCCCCATCGATATGAATAGCATGGATCATGGCAGCATGATGCCCAACTTGGATGCGGCAATGGAGCACATGAATAATGCGCCCAACAATTGTCATCCCATCAATCCGCTGCTGAATTCAATGGGTCAGCGCATGTTGAACCCGAAGATGGGCGCTGGTTTACCAACCGGCTTCAGTCCCGTACCGAATGGAGTGGTTCGCGATGGTTCAGGGCCAGTACCTGGTCCGGGTTTTCATGGCATTTTGACATCGCCGGGTGCTCGGATGATAGGACGCATGCCCGTTAATTTTGGGCCTAACTTCAATCCCAATATTCAGGTGAAGGCGAGTACTCCGAATACCATACAATATATGCCAGTGCGACCGCAGAATAATAATCAGAATAACAACGGAAATTCCGGAAATAATAATCCAAATAATAATAATGGAAATATGAACAACAATGGCAATGTTCGCATGGCGCCCAGTTTGGAGTTCCTGCAGCGCTATGCCAATCCACAAATGGCTGGGCCACATCATGATGCGGCCGCCGCCATGATGCTGGGCCCCGGACCAGGACCGGGACCAGGACCCGGACCTGGCGGACCCATGAACATGAACTCACCCAACGAGCAACAGCAGCAGCAGCAACAAAAAATGAACAATGGCATGAATTTCTTTCAGAATTGTAATCAGTTGCCCGGGCTTGATGATGATGTTGTGGGCCATGAATTGAGTCTGGGTGCGGCGGCAATGGTGCGTGGGATGCGTCCTCATGGAATGCGGCAACATGGCGGCCTTGGCATACGCATGCAGGGACCAGGACCCGGTGGCAATAATCTTCTCAGTCGCCAACAGCAGGCGCAATTTCCAGGAGCTAGCGTGGATGGCTTGGATTGCAGCGATCCGAATGTGATGTACAACAATGGCGCCGGCTCCTGCAACAGTTCGCCGCCCATGTTTGCACAGGCAGGTGGACCTGGTCAAGTACCAGGACCTGGTCAGGGACCAGGTCCCATGTCCAAGCCTCAGCACTTGAAACCCATGCCTGGTGGTGGCATGTGTCAAGTGCCCGTTGCGCCCAACGTGGGCATGCAAGGTCTTGCACCGGGTCAGCTACAGCAACTGCAGCAGCCACATCCCAATGTGATGGGTATACCCAACAACAACAACAACAACACTAACAGTAATAGTAACAGTAATCTGGGTGGCAACTCTGGCGTCGGCGTCAATTTTGTAGGACCCTCGTCGAATGATTTGAAATACGCACAGCAATATCACAGCTTTCAGCAACAATTGTATGCCACCAATACGAGAAGCCAACAGCAACAGCAGCAGCAGCAACAAGGTGGCAATAATATGATTGCCATGCCACCGAATTTGTCACCAAATCCCGCATTTTTTGTCAACAAATAAAAGCGAAACTGGCAAAAGAATTCTAGAAAGCTAGTCGCGAATCTAACTAAAGATTTGCTTATAGCATATGTATATATATTTATATATATATGTGTGGATTACTGCTCAGATCAAATTATGGGCTATGTATATGTATATTTATATATATTTATATTCGGCTGATCTGCTCCGCTCTGCTCTGTACTCTGTATTGCAATTGAGCAATTGTAATGTAACATATATAACATAATATAACTAAATATACATATATATATATATCACTTATATTATTATTATTACCATTATTATTATTATCAATGTTAAGAGATCTAAGATATACACGCATGTAAATTCTTCCATTAAACATGTGAAAAACGAACGAAAACTCGACATATATATCTCATATATATATATATATATATATATATATATATATATATAAATATGTATTATTTAAATTTTTATATATAGCCTAGTTGTGCTTACTTCAACTAACGGGATTTTTTTTTTTTGTTATTTCGTAAAGCAAAAAATAAATACTTTGCTGATCGTTCCTAAAAAGGGTTTTACAATTTTTGGTTTTGTTGATCTGGAAGAAAAAATCATTGAAATTGATTTAAACTGGAATCGTAACTGGCAATAAAACCGTTAACCGAATTTAACCGATTGATTACTTCTTACTATCAATCAAAGCTCCGTTGCAGTTTAGAAAAATTATTTGTGGGAAAATGTGTAAAGTCTTGCTGCAACCCTGGACATAATTTTAGAGAAATTCAAATAGTTAGCTTATTATTTAACGGCCAATTAAAATTGACCTTTTCAGGATCTCATGCGAAATTCTTTAAAATCTAAAATTGAAATGAAAGAAACTGATTTCTTTTTTTAATTTACAAACATATTGAGAGTTCATAATTAATTCTTAAAATTAATAAATATATAATTTTTCATTTCATTTTAAACACCTACAAATAAGGGAGATCGGTTTTTTTAATTGCATTTCTTTATTTCATGAATTTCATAAAAATTCGCTATGTTAAATAAATATTGACAGAATTATTATACTCCGGAAATCGTATCCTGAAATGATTCAAATTTAGAATATATATATAGGTTCGTCTTCAAATAAGTGCTTCCTTTTTTTAAAAATATACTTTGTATGTGGTGAGTTTTCTATACATTTTTTTTAGTGTAGCTGAGATCTGTGTTGAATTAGTTTTCCATCGAATCATTGAAATTATCACCTTGCGTGCATGGAAAGCAGAGTTTCCACTATTTCATAATTATCAACTGCGCCAAAGGCGCAACAAATAGTTGAATTTTGATATTTAGATACATATTTATTTTAATACTCTGATGCCAAAGGTATACTATATCTCTATTGGATTTGTTCAAATTCCGTCATGCTGTTTGAATTGACATATATATATGGATATATGATGATATATGGAACATATACTGATCTGCGTCAAGGTACACTAGTAGGCTAGGAAATCGATAAAGCCACATACATCCCACAATTTTAATGCCAAAGTCACCAAATTTGGTTGGTAGGTTGTTGGCTCTTACACCAAATTCTTTTCATTTTCAGACAACGCCCACATCCGCCAACCACAGCGTCTCCAAAATTTTAAAAGTATGTTATTGGTAACCATTTTTAAGCCGATACACCTTAGTGTAAATCATTAAATACATATATCTCACACAATTTGAAAGCTAAAATAAATAAAGTAAAACCCTCCATAAATTCCCCCAACAACGATAAAAGCCTATATATCCCGCAATTTAAGAGCTATAGTTAGCAAAATTTTAAGTCGGGTTACCAGGAAACTCTCCGAACATTTTTTTTCCGCTAAGCCTCCAAAATTCACAAGACCATATCTACCGCAATTATAAAGACAAGCTTGGATGGTATATTGCTAAAGATTAGTATTTCCTGAATACCTGTTATCAACTGGCATTACTTATGGTATCAAAGTATTGCGCAGTCGGTTTCACCCGACTAAAAGATCTCACATGCTTAACTTTTGCGTTTGTTTAAATAAATTGCTGCAGTTAGTCAGAGAATAAACTGTAAGCTGTTCCTTATTTTGCAGTCAATATAATCTACAAATATATAATAATACCATAATAAATATTAATAAATATTTTTTTTAATTATATTATTTCTTGCGAAGATATTGATATGGACATCGTTTCTTTGCCAGTGCTACAATTAAATTCAGTATTAAGAGCTCCACAGGAAAGCACTAAAATTAAAAAATTAAAAAATTAAACTTCTTTCACAGAGATAATTTTTTCAATATTTTAGTCAAGAAATTGTTTTGGCAAAGGAACAAATTCACCTTTTTCCATTCATTTTCCCAAAAAATGTGCTTTATTATTATCTTCTATTCGATTTGGTGGAGTTCTTACAACTAGTCATCTATCCATTCTTTGGGCCTCCAATAAACTGTTTTGACAATTCGTTTGCATATTGATTATAACAAATAATAAAGAAAAGCTGAAAGTTATTAGGACCTTTCAATCTTATTATAATAAATAATAAAAGTATACAAACATATATTGGAATAAATCGTAAGTAATAAAAATAGCACAAAATGATTTTAGTACCGTTCTATTCAAATAAATAATAAAAAAGACATATGTACATATATATAGTAAATGTATAGATATAATACATAAAATAGTAATATTATAATAAATAATAAAATTATTTTAGTAGCTTTCAGATTTATTATAATATATAATAAAAAATATATGAAATTGATTTTATTCGCCTTAGATTTATTTCGTTGCTGCGAATTTTAAAGTCGTAATTATCTGCAATCCTTATTCATTCTGTTATAATGTTAGATTTCTAATTTTCTGCGACTTTTTCAAGTAAAAGCTCCAATAATTAGTTGTAAGAACACAAAATTGCCAGAAAATATTCAAAAAAGTTATAAAAAATAACCATAATAAACGAGATATGATAAGAGATGAATTTTGTGCTTTTCAAAAAACTTGCATACATACACGCTATTACTCAATCATAATTGGGCGCAGGCTATTTCCCTCTCCCTTCCACTCACCCTGCACACACACACATCCATAAAGTCGATAATTTATAAGGAAAAAAGCGCGTTCATTTCTGTTTTAGTTGCAGTTGTCATGGCTCTTTTGAGGCCATCAACATCAATTTCAACGCTCCCATGCCGTGCCGTTCCCGTCCTTTTTCGAACCCCCGCCATTGCTAGACTGGCCACCACCCGCACTCCTTTTGTTGTTGTTGTTCCCGAATGGTCTTCGTTTTTTTCGTTTCGTTTCGTACGCCGCCTTCGCACTCGAAGTCGGACTGTGGCCTTGGCATGCTTGCTATTGTTGTTGTTCCTTTTTTTGTTTGCTTGTTCTGCTTGTGTGGTGGTGAGTATTGCGTGCGCTGTAAGAAACAAGATGGTTGGCCTAGCAAAGCAGCGACACACACACAGGCACACTCACAACTAAATATGATTGTGTAGCGTCCATTTCGAGATCCACCCCTCTCACTCTCACTCTCACTCTCACTCACTAACTCACTCACTCACTCTCCCTATCTCTCTCACACGCGTTTCGTAATTTCAAAAGGGGCTTAAATACAAAAGCAAATTCACAAATACAAACAACAACAACAAGGAGACCATCCAGCTTTGCTTATAGCTACACAAAAATGTATTTAAATGTACAGAAAAATCTATAAAAACATGAGAGAAAATAAGAAGAAAAATGGCTGCAAATTCATGGTAGTCTTCTTCTTCTTGCAAATGCACTTGAAATGATTTGATTTGATTCGATTGCATTACTCAGCTGAGTGATAATTTGAGCTCTGTATATACATATATACATATATATATATCCAGCTTGTATTCACTTTATTCGAAATACCTTTTATAACTTGAACTTGGCTTTCTTAAGCTGTTATCTTTAATTGTATTAATATTTTAATTTTTTTCAATAAATATTATAGAAGAATACCGCAATTTTTAATTGTAATCACATTTACAGATTTTTTCTATATATATATATTAATAAGGTTTTCTCAGGCAGGATTTTTAATCATTTTTCATGAAGAAATAATTATTGAATATATAATTGCAATAAAAATGTAGAATTGGAGCTTTATTACTTAGTATGCTGAACTTAATCATACAATATAAATGAAAAATAATGCTGATGAAGTATTCGAACTTAATTAGTTGTTTTTCATTTTGCATTTTCTAAAGAAATAATTTTTTTTAAACAAACAAATAAGTAGAATTCTAGAAAAATTATATGAATTTTGTTTGTTGTAATTTAAATTAAAAAATAAAAGAGCGCAACAATTAGAATCGCCGTTTTGAATTCAAGTGTGCAACATTTTTTCGTTGCATGTTTTGTATTTGCTGAAAATACTGAACATACGCACACAAATCTTATTTTGAAAATATCAATATCAATATTCAGTATTCATTATTTGCGACAGTCAACGGCTTTGAATATTTTGTGGTATCCTTCGGTCGATTTGCATCGTATGTATAATTTGAATAATCGACGGTAGTTTTGAATTTAAAAACAGTACTAAACAGTACTACTAATAATAATTGTTATTATTATTAATTATTATATATTAATTTCGATTGTATACTAATTTCGAGCTTTGAGCTGCAGTTCATCAATCATTATTTGAAATAGTTATATATTTGTATGGATACTCCTATTTTAATTATTATTATTATTGCGGTTTTATTTATTATCATTCTGAATCATTATATATTGATTTCTGTTATTGAGTCGAAAATTCAAAATTTTGAACAATCATTATTGATTTTGATATTACTATTTTCATTTTTAATGTAATTTTTAATTTATATTTTTTTGCTATTATCAAGTTTTATTTATTTATTTCAATTATTTAGTCATTGATTTAAAACAGTATTTAGTACTTTCATTATTCTTTTTATTATATTTATTTTGGAAGAATTGAGCCGATTGTTAAAACTGACAGTTGCACACTTTAACTTTGTTTTAAAGACGACCAATTGTGGGTTTTTTAATTAATATAATACATATATAATAATATAATCGGCGGGCTTTAGCCTGTTTTGCACATATGTTCGCCCGGCTTCAGTGTCAAAATCGAAGTGAGCCAAGAGCCAGAAGCCAAATTACAAAATATTTGGCGTGTTTCGCATTTTCCCAATTGTGAGTATATGTGTGCACATGTATGAGTGTGTGTGTGCGTGTGAGACATGTGTGGCATGTGTTGAGAAGAAACAACTCGCTCTCGTCCTCTCAGCAATCGAGAATCGAGATGGGGTTGATACTTTTGCTGTGTGGGGAATCACAACAATGAATGAATGAGTGTGAATGTGAGTATATGAATATCACTCACATAGGGAGAGACCAGTGGCCGGCACACGCACACACACACGCACACACACACACATCACATTAGGGATACTACGAGAAGAAGAGTGACTCGACCGGTTTGACCAGTTTGTCTTTACGCAGCGGTTGCTACACTCAGAAAAATAAGTGACATGAAACTTAGAAAATCGCTATTAATAATAGTAATAGCAATAATAATAATAATACTGCTAATAATAATAACAAAAATAACAATAATAATGAAAAATACAAATTATTATAATAGCAATACAGAAAAATAAAACAATTCATTTAAATTCAATAATCAATATATAATATTTATTCACATATTACATATCCGAGCATACTTAATTGCAAATAATTTTTCCGAACTTTTGAAATTACTTCTACGAACCAAAAAAAAATATTCTGGCTTTCATGACATTTATAATTTGAAGCCGATTTTTATCTATTCCTCATTTTTAAATGATTTATTTCTAAGTTTACAAGGTGATTTTAATTTTTATTCGATTTTTTTGGCTTTATACAAATTGAAAATATAAATATAAAATAAATTTATAAGTTATATTAATAATTTAATTTTGTTCGTTTTTCTTGTGCATTTTTGTAGATAGCTTGCTTTTTTGTGAGTGTAGTTGACGCTTTTTGAAGGCCGTTGCAATGCCAAAATTAGCATAAATGCCCTGTTGACCTATGCAGGGCGAAACAGGACCAAACCGGACCTAACTCCTATGCCAACCCCCTTTGTCCGTCCTTCTGTCCGTTCGACTCACATGTAATGCAGCAAAAGTAAACAAATTTAAATACTTGCCACGGCAGCTTTTTCACTCTTCGAAGCCGGTTACTGTTGTCCTGCTATCCCATTGTCCTGTTGTTGTCCTTAACCCTTACCTCCATTACCCTCATTGCCCGTTGACAGTCACCAAGAAGGGATTCGTGAGAAAACTAGTTTTCCAGGTGCGCTTCGTTTGCCGCCGCCACCCAGTGGGCCAGAAATGTCCAGCCGGTCAGACAGCTGCCTCCAAATTGCTGCACCGCATCATCATCATCATATCATACTTGATATCCTCAACAGACTCAACAAACCCTACAATTTCCACAGCCTCCTTCAAATGCAATCCGTTTTCTGGAGGGTTAAGGCAGGATCAACTTCAATATTGCTGCCTTCTTGAAGGGTAGTCTACCTGAACTACCTGGACCTCCTATGATACTAATTTGCATACTTATCATATCTTAGGGTAAATACTTTTAAATCGCTTCTCGGCCACAATATCAACAGAACCACAAACAAAATCGCCCTGAGGTGTGGGCGTGGCTATAAAATGTTGTTATAGCCAGAAAATCGATATATGGGCATAGGTCGAAACTTCAGAATGCCATAACTTTGTCATTTTATCGGATTCTTAGCCTACTAGTGAACAGAGCACTTTGACACTTGGTCTGACGCGGGCTCAGGTTAGTTGAAATTCGTTAAAACTCGATAATAAATAGTTGTAGTAACACCCACTACCGCTCTTATAGCCCGATATATCTGATTTTTTATTTATATAATGTAGAAACAGCGTCCTAAGATTGTTAAGAAATACTCCTTAATACTCTTTTCCCAGTATTAGATATATACATATACTGAAAACTGAAAATGATGTGAATATTATGATTTGATTTTTGGAAGAAGGCAAACGTGAATATCATCATCACAAAAAAATAAAATAAAAATAATCTCGAATCTTTTGGATACATTTTAATTTCTTGGTGTATATATTCTAATTAGACCTATAAATTAAATAGAAGTGGTACATCAAAATATAGTACTTAAGGATAATATATATATTTATATATATTATATCGATTTTTATTTGGTTCTGTTAACTGCCCAATTTCATTCATTGAGCTCTTAGGATTATCTTTGATCTTGTGCATATATTTTAATTCAGATCTAAACATTAGTTTCTTTTGTTTTTTTCTTTAGATATTTGCCAAAGAAAAACCTTCCATTGCTTCTGAGGCTTAACTTAAGTTTTATTTAGATCTTTTAAAATTCCACAATAGTGGAGAGCGATGTAGAATAAACTGTGATTTCTTTGTAAATATATTTTATTGTTTATTTTTAAAAATAGATATAAATGCTGTTATCCACCTTTCATCCATTGGTAAGCAGCAATCCTTAGCGTTATTGCTAAAAATCTAAATTATTGCCAAGTTTTTCATTTGCATTTTCTTTTGGATACTATGTTTTGGCTATTATTATTTTTTTTTAAGGGAGTGTCGAAGCAGAGAGCTTAGTTTTTTCAGTGCGCGACTGTACTTGCGACAAGAACATTATCTTTGAATTCGCTTCCTCCAAAAAAACCCCAACTCTTTTATTTCCCCCTCCATTCCCATTTCCACTCCCCCAACCCAACCCCGAACCGCCATCAATATCAGCATTTGCCATCGCCCATTGCCCAGCGTTCCACTTCCACCATTCCCACTTCCCACTCCACTCCAAGTTCGCCCAGCAGAAAGCGGGTGATTTAAAAATTTAATGCCTCGCGGCTATTAATGGTAGAAAATGCTTGCGTAATAAAACAAAACGATAGAGGTGAAGTGAGGGGTGAGCTGTGCGGGGCGGGGGAATGCTGCGCAAGACGACTAACAAGCAATGGAAGAAGAAGCAGAAGCAGGGGAGGCGAGAAAAATCAAAAGAAGAAATAAATATGGCGCGTGTTTGCAAAATACGAAATTTTAAATTCAAATATTGATGATGATGATGATGACGATGTTGATGATGATTACGCTGCTGACGACGACGTCGCCGCTTTGTACAAGCTAACATCCCCCCTCCCCCCATTCCCTTAATGACTGCTACTCCTACTCCCAGCAGCGCTGCTGCGTCGACAGCGTCCAGCGCACGAAGCTCGGCCGAGCTGTTCGGCTCGGCTCGGTCCTTCTTTCGTTTGTTCGTTTGTTCGTTTGTTCGCTTGTTCGGCCATTCTGCCTTTTGTATGGCAATTTTTCTTTGGCTTCTGCTACTGCTTCTTCTTCTCGCACGCTGGCCTTCGTTGCCTTTTTTTGCACTAAAAGTGTCTTTGAGTGATGAAGGGATGGGAAGAGAGGAGGTGGACAGGAGAGGGGAGGGGGTATGCTGATTTCTCTGCTCCTCTCCTCTTCGGCGCTTTCCGTTTTTTGCTTTGCGTATTGTGCTTTGTATCTTAACCTGGGCAAAAATGGGGCTGTCGTCGTCGTCGGTGGTTGCTTTTCTTATTTATTCAAATTCTTTTTCGCCCTCGCTTTTTTTATTTTCAAGTGATGGGGGAGGTGGGCGGTGGGAGGTGGGGCGCGTTGTGGTGGAGGAGCGGGAAGTAGATTTGCACTGCCTTGTCGACCAATAGTCCGAAATATTGAAATATTGTTTCTATCCCTGCGCTGAATCAGAAATAATAATACATATACAACATTTTTTTTTAATATTAGAAAATATAAGATGTGCAACTTTTTTTTATTTTTATTTATTTTTTTGTTAATTAGTGTTGAGTAATTTAAGAATTAATCAGAATAATTTTTGTAATACGTATATAAGAAATGCAACCATTTGTTTGGTGTAGTTGAACTGTTCAAAAATATATTTAGAATTCAAGCTTCATCTGTAATAAATTAATGCTCTTTAGAGTTTAGAAAAAATGTCTTTAATTAAGTAAAGATTCCTCAGAAATAAACTAAATGATATGAATAAATAACACAAAAGTTGAAAGTACATTAATATTTTATTTTGCAATCTGTAGATAAAATATAATCCATAAATTCAGTAAAATCTGTTTTCATTTACACTTCAACAGAGAGTGGTATTTATTTATCTTATTGATTTACTTTATTGTCGAACAGTATCAGTATACAATATAGAAACACAATTTCATGGTCAAATATAAATTTAAAGAAGAGAGATCGTTGCAGTACTATGATACCAAACGTAATGCAAAGAACAGGGTGGGTCTAGCCAAGAAATACTGTCCAAGTTTGCCTTTCAAATTGCGGTAGATATAAGAAAGTAATCTTCCATCCAAGTTTGGTAACTGTAGCTACTAAATTGCCGAAGATATATGTTTCTGGGAATTTTGGAGGCTGGAGTTGGAGTGGTAAAAAAAAATGTTTGGAGTACGATCGTAATTAGCTACTTTCCAAATTTGGTAACTGTAGCTCTTAAATTGAGGGAGATATAGGATTTTATCGTTTTTGGGGGCAGGGGTGGGCAAGGTCTGAGTGTTACTAGCATATAGTACTATAGTACTAGGGTATATACCCTTTAAATTTGGTGACTCTAGCTTTCAAATTGTGTGAGATATGTGCTCTTATCTATTTACACTAAAAGGTGTATCGGATTAGAGAGACGGAGTAGGCGTGGCCATCCAATTTTTAATCGATCTCTTAGGTGAGTTACCAGTAACATACCTTCAAAACTTGGTGACTCTAGCTTGCAAATTGTGGAAGATATGAGCATTTAAAATCTCTAGGGCCGAGGCTCCTGGGGGCGGCCGGTGTCGGCGTGGTCCAATTTAAACTTAAAATTGTGGGAGATATGAGGATTTGTTGATTATCACTTTCCAGGTGTGCAGGTGCGGGCGTGGCCATACAAATTTGTTATCGGTTTCTAAAGGCGGCTGCTAGTAATATACCTGCCAAATTTGACGGCTCTAACTCAAAAATTGCGGAGATATCGCCATTTGGGGTGGGCGTGGCATATCCCGATCATCGTCAGTATCAACCGAACTGGGTGACTGTAGCCTTAAAAGTTGCGTTCAGACAGACGCATTCCCAGGCATTGAAGAGTATAAAAAGCGAATGAAGCCTGCGATTTTAATCACAAGCCCTAACTGATCCTAACTGGATTGCGACATGGTTTACATACCTACAAACATACATACATACATAAAGTTAGCGTAGCTATATACTTGTTTAGGCTTTCGTGGATGCGCCCACATATTTATGTATACAGAAAATGCTTGCGGCTGCTGATAGAAAGGATTTCAAGATGAGGATCTACATTCGACTATAGCTTGGATGTAACCAATCTTGATCAAGTTGGTCAATAAAGTGCGTATGCATATTTATTAAAAGGGTGGAATTTATTGATATCGGAAATCGAAATGTATCAATAATCTCTGAGATCCGCGTGTTCACAGAAGGACGGACAGACAGATATGGCTAAATCGAATCGGCCTTTGATCCTAATGGTAAATATCTCAAATATCTCAAAGTAGAACTTCTCAGCTCCAGTTTCAACTTAAACTCAAGTTGAGTCTCAAGTTTAACAACTTAGAAATACCCAACATACCCAAATCAAAACTACTCAGAAAATGATTCAAACTGGCTTACTGTCCACTCCAAATGGGTTACTCCAGATTGGAGGGGAGGTGGTTGCAAGCTGGTTGTCTAGTGAGGATTGAAAATTTATACAAGCGTGTGTGTGTGTGTGTGTGTGTGTGTGAATGTACTCCAAACTCATTCAACTGCATAAACTGCGTACTGACGGTCTTTCTGTCTGTCTGCTAATTGCGATATTGTTGATATGCCTCTAAACAAGAAAGATAGTTTAGCAGAATATAATGATAATTATAATACAGAGTATGCCAATTTGTTCAAATTTTGATTTTTCGAATATAAATTAAAGTCAGTAATCTTCTTTTTCATTCTAACTTATTTTCCACTTCTTTGCTTTTGATCATGGTTTTGCCCCTAAATCAATCGTACATTAAGTTCTTCAAACATTTCTTATGAGAATGGTGCTATTAGCTTTGTTTTGAAGATCTATATATTCAAACATTATTATTTGAGAATGCATACTTTTCAAATGATTTCTTTGATAACTTGTCTTTATTTAAGAAAAAAAAACTGTTTCATAATAAACAGAAAATTACATTTGGCACAGTCAAAAGTATTAATTTAAGGATCTCGTTAAAAAAAAGATAGACCTTTAGATAGTTTTTTATCATCACAAATATGCAGAAACTGCAGAAACATGGCTCATTATCTTATGGGGATCAGATCAGATGGTACCCAATTTTTTTCTCTCTAAAGATGACTAATCTCAAAAAAGGTGACTTAATCAAAAAACTGTATGTATGAGGAGTTGGGAATTATCATCCAATATTGTATACATAGATATGTAGATGTGTATATACATATGTTCGAGGCGATCTAGGCATGTCTGTCCTATCTGACAGAATATAGTATAGGCCAATAATTGTAATTAAGCAAACCCAATATAGTTACAAAATTTATACCAAATATTACATTTTATTTTTAATATAAATTAATTTTTCGTTGTCAAGTGACCACCAGAAATGTTTTATATTTGTTTTATATTCAAAAAAGTACTAAGCATTAAATATTATTTTTAATTTCATTTAATTAAGTTGTTTATTATAATTTATCTGTGTCGACTTATCCCCAGACATTTTATTAAATTCCATATTGACGTCTATAGATCTTAAATATTTTTATTTAATCTATTTCCTTTTTTGTTTGTTTTGTTTTTAGCTGACTGACGGACAATATAAAAAAAACTACGAACCGAAATTCATTTCAGGCATTCAAAATGAGTTGTGTATTGTAGTGTGCTCGCACACACACGCTCATCTGTAGCTATTTGTGTAGAGAGACAGAGAGAATTTATCGAGGGTTCTTCGGCTTTCCCCTTAACGAGTTGCTTTGTGAGGGGCAACACAAAGAGAAAATGTACCCAAACAATCAACCAATTAAAATGCAGCATTTGCACATCACATTCCCTAAGAGTATTTATAAATAAAGAGAAGAATATTCATTGTTAAGCCAATTTTAAATATCCCTTGCATTACACACCCTAGCCGTCAGATGGCGCTGTAAGGGTTCAATTCAAATTCAGCAGCGCCATCTGCCACCGAATAGCTGTGTCTCAATTTGGACTCAACCCATTTGTATTTCGGCGGTGGTTGTCCCAATTTTACGTTTGTGGAGTACATTTAAAGCACACTCTTAGGCTTCTCAAAAAGTCGCATCTATATTTTATAAGTCACAAATTATATGATGTACAATTAAATGAATATTTAAACAAATTTATAAATTTAATTAATTGCAAATTTAATGAAATAAAGAGAGGGTTGCAACCAGGAAACAACGGCAACTCATTCTAGGCTTGTTTCTAGATATTTTGGCAGCTGCCACAATTGCCGTCGGTGTTCGTTCAATTCGAAATAATTTAATTCAGGCGACTTTAAATAAATACTCGATGTTTATACTAATATTCAAATTTGAGCTTCAGGAGAAATGGTTAAGGTTAATAGAAAATACTTTCGAAAATTCGGAAAGTTGTAAAAAATCATTAAGATAATTCCTAAATGAAAAGCCAATTCTTAATTATTATATTAGAAATGACTTTTTTTCTATTACTACTTAGTTTTTTTATTGTTCAGACATCCATTTCTAAAAGATAGAAATAAAAATCGAACTGTTCTGGATTTTTGAAAATAACCAAATAAAAGTCTTAAGTTAAGTAAGAACCTTTTCAATTTTTTTTAGAAATTATTTTTATTGTAACATTTCTATATAGCATATGGGTTCTAAATTGAATTCAAAATGTATAGAATTCTTCCGAAAATTGAGAAGAAGGTACAAAATTCGTAAAAATAATTTCTTAATATACCAAAAATATATAGTCTCTTTCATATTTTGAATCTTAATTTTTATTTTAATTTAATCTCTTTTATACTGTTTGTTTTATTTTTGTAATATCTAAATTATAAATGTTTTCTCTATTTTATTTGCTATCCTTTTACTATTAAGGATTTTTTGGAATATAATTCCGTTGCAAATTACAAAAAAATACTGTTGAAAATCGAGAAGAATGTGACAAAATCCCTTAAAATAATTTCTATATGAAAAGAAATTCCTTTTGATGTTTTTTCTATTATTGAAAAATAAATACTTAAACACAAAAAAAGGGAAAATGTTTTACGAATACAAAAAGTACTTTTCAAAAAATGTCTTACTTATGAGGTAATAAAATTAATTACAACAATTGCCAAGTGTGCGAAAAGCAATTAGTGAAATTAGTAATAAATAATTGGGAGAATTCGAATAGAAATAATAAAGTCCTTAAAATAGTTTCTAACTTGTTGTTGGCTTTTGTAGAGCAATTTTTGGCAACGGGCAAACTTTAAATTCAGAAAGCGTTTTGTATTTGTTGTGAGTGTGTGTTGGTGCGATGAGTGTGTATGTGTGTGTGTGTTTGAGTAGAGTGCCAACATTTTCGCGTCTTTGAAAAAAAAAAGAATTAGAAAACGAGGCGAAATTCGGACAGCTTCACAGCTTTGTCACGCAAGAGATTGGTCGCTATTTCACCCGCCCCAGCGCCGCACCCAGGCAGCTCCACTCCACCTCTTACCACCCGCTATTCCGCTCCTGTGCTTAACGGCATCTTCAAGTTGAAAAGAGGCTGCTGCTCATCGCCTCGAGGCGCGTCGCGAACATTCAACGACCAATCAGATTTGGGCAGCCCTTGCCTCAAGATGCCGTGTTCGTTAGGGGTGTCTCTTGCACTATATATGTAATGCTCATGTGTACATGTGTGTGCGTGTGTGTGTGTGTGTGTGTGTGTGTGTGTGTGTACACACAACATAATGAGCGAAAACTCGCGACGCTGACGGCGCCAAGACTGTGAAATGTGGTTTGCTTGTGCCCAAAGAAAATAGTCAAGGAACTACAGATACATAGAGAAAATAGACACACACACACACACACACAAAGCCAACACAACACGCACACACAATACATACACGTTTTTATTGAGGCGCATAAAAAAGTGCGGTGCAAAAAGCAAAAAAGCCAAACAAATGTTGAGCTAAGTTTTTGCTGCGTGACTGTACCACGCAACGTGTGCGCTACAAGTAACACGTAACAGGGCTTACGTAACACGTAACACGTAACTCGCTAACTCAGACAAGCGCCGCGTTTAATTAAAATAAGCCAAGAAAACCAAAGCAAATCAAGAGAGAAATTGGAACTCGAATCTGACCATGCATAAAACCAACCCGCAAAATAAACTCAACTTAATATCTAGCTAGAATATTTTTCAAATGTAGTATAGCGGCAATTTCCAAGAACCAGGATTTGCAATTCTTAATTTCATGTTGAAATGTTCAAAATACTAGGAAAAATATGAATTTCCAGTGCGTTGTTCCTTATGTATGTGTGTATAGATGAATTCTTATATTCGATTTTTTAAAGCTTATATTATAATGAAAACAAACATAAACATTCCAATTTGGAGCTACTCTTACAAAATACTTAACATAATTTGAGAAAGCTTTTGATTTTACGGGAAGTCGGACCCTCGAATCTGAGACCTCGAAAGTAAAATGTAGAATGTAGAATGTAGAATGTAGAATGACTTCCCACTGAATTATTATTTAATGTCGACTTAGCGCAGTCTGTAAGAGATACTTAAGAACTTAGAAAACAATTTAATACAAAATACATTAAATAATTATATAATTCAAAATGTAACAAATGAGATAATGTCTTAAATATTCGACATGTAAATAATATATAAATATAATATTAACGAATTAATTTATAATAAAATAAGTTGAATTTCAATTTAAAAAAAAAAAATATCGTCAGGAAATATTAATTGATTGGTTTCAAATAAAAGTTGTAAAATAAATGTGACTATTAAAATAAAATTTGTATATACATGTACATATATATATATATATATATATATATAATACTACTTTAAAAGGTGCGCCGATTTTTCCGCTAGCTACGCCCCAAAATTCGAGCAATGTATCTGCAGCGAAAACAAAAGACAAAGAAAGCAAGAGGAACTAAAGGCACATAAGGGCGAACACAAGGCAAAGACGAAGACGAAGACGAAGATAAAGGCAAAGATAAGGGCGAAGATGAAGATGAAGACGAAGACAGAGAAAGGAGAAATAGAAGAGTAAGGTGGAGTCGAGGCACGTAGGCGTGTGCAAGTTTCCAGCGACCGCGACGCGACGCGACTTCAACTTGCTGTGGTGCTGTGGAGCGGTGGCAGGGGAGTGGGGGAAGGAGGAAGGGGAGGGAGGCGCCACTCAAAATTCTGGGCGAGCGACTGCCGCCAATAGGCATGTGGCATGTGGCGCCGCGATTCGCGGATAAAATCGCTCGCCATTGGTGTATATTTATTTTCATTAGTGCTTTTTACACTTCGAACTACCTTCTGCCACTACTGCTAACTACCTTGCAACATCTAGTGCCTATATATATAAACGTACATACATAAATATATATATATACATATATGTGTAGCTTGGGGCTGTGAATTGTGGCCTTCTTCAAGTTTTACATCTTACTGCGGCACAAAAATAACAAATTTTCACAATTTGAGACCCACATAATAAGAAAATCGACTTATGTATATAGTTGAAAATAAATGATAAATATGTATATACATGTGTATAATATATATAGTTGAAAATAAATGATAAATATGTATATATATATATATATACGTATATATATGTATGAATATCTAAGGAAACATTTATGCTAATGCATCTCGATTCTTGTCAATTTTAAGCATGCTCAGTTTTTTCTCCCTCTGTTTTCACTTACCTTTTGCTATCTCTCTCACTCTCTCTCTCTCTGTCTCTCTCTATGTTCTTAATACTTCTTTCTCTCTATCTCTCTCTCTCTCTCTCTATTTATTTATTTATTTATTTATTTATTGTCAAGTAAGGTCAGTCGACACAAAAATACAAAAACTTAAGAAATTTAATTTAATGTAATTTAAAATAAAATTAAAATTATAAATAAATTTAAAAATAAGCACAATTTAAATGATTTATATGATTTCTGGGAATTTTTTTTTTGTTTTTTTTTTTATTCAATTTTTGAGTACGAGAATCACAGTTACGGGAAACTGTGCTAATCGCAAAGATAAATGTAAATATAATATAATAGTTTATAACTGTGTGCAATAAGGTTAATAATATGTTACCATTATCTCTTTCAGCTCATAATCCCTGTCCATTCCTGCTGGCGAAGCATCTCATGCTCGGCTCTATTGTGCAGTTCCGAGCATTTATTTATTTCTGGATAGCATTAGCTAATATTTTGTTGTTCTTCCAATAGGATCATCAACAATGACTACCAGGAAACCCCTATAGCAAAAGCAACAGGCAGCCAGCAACATCTTAAAAATTATAAAGAAATGTATATTCTTATGAATATATATTATATGTGCATTAGTAATTAAGAAATGGCTATGAAAATATAAATCAATATTTCACATGTGAACGCTTTTTTCTACGAGTTTTCCTCAAAATAACAGGCCAACACAAATGTTTAGTTAAACGATTTACCTGGAGAATAAACTCAGTTACACGCTCTTCAAAGTATGCAACAATTTCTTTTAATGTAGCACTTAAATCGAACTGCTTAAAAGTATGCAACACTTCGGCAGTCAGATGTTCGCAGCTATCTTATTCAATAATGGTTTCATTTATTATTAAGTTGGGCCGAATCCTGGCGGTACTGCAATACCAGGCCAACCCGCGACAGAGGTGGAGCAAGGTCCTTGCACTCCGTCTACTTCCAAAAACCAGTTTAACATTTGTTGTCCTCCGATGGAGCATCTATCAGATGTTAAGCTGATAAGAACAGATACTACACTTTGATCTTAGCCATACGGCCGAGAAGCGATTTATATTCAAAATGGTCTAATATTTGTTGCATGAATTTGGGAAAACCCAGAAAAAACCCAATCAAACCAAAGATAATTAGTAAGAATTAGATAATTAAGTTATTCCCGAAATAGTACATTTAAAATTCAGTTTTTAATTATAGAAATGGAGGATTCTGAATTGATTACATGGTATAATTTGTTGTAATCATTACAGAGACCCGAAACGGTTCATGCAAGGAATAATTAGTAGTACAGCGATTAAGGGAAAGTGGGAAGAAATAACGAGAAGCTCTAAAGGGAACAGAACAATTTATTTGGCTCATCAGCGCTGCTGAATCGATTTCACCTGTAAGTAATTTAACTACTACAAGCAAGAATGGTGGAGAGAGACCCATGATAGGCCCTGAACCATATTGTGGCGTAGGAAGACACACAATACGGCTACAAATCAGGGACGAAGAAAGACAGATGCGGAAACGGAGCTGATCAGAAGCACCAGGACTTCGACAAGCCAAAAGTCTTTTAGGTGGCTATAATCAAAAGCGATTTAAGCAAGTAATATCCATGGGGAAGAACAGGCTCAGGATACTCACCGGTCTATTGCCGGGACACTGTAGACTGAGAAGTCACCTAACCAAATTATGCAAGTTTTGTGGACACATGGAGGAATCCTCAATGCACATCCCAGCAGAATGCGTTGCCTTAATCAGGAAATGATGCATCATCCTAGGGCAGCATGTCATGAGGCCCAAGGACATAGAAACCCTCAACCCAACAAAGATCCTGGCATTCGTGCAGCAGTTGGGATTGATGGAAGAGCTGTACGCTCGGTAAGGGGGCACAATAGACCTTATAGGTCGCAGTGCTAGCTTTTCCCCCCAATTATAATAATAATAATAATTTAACTACAAACATTACTCCTAGTACAACACGACGGTTAATTAGGTAGGCAAGGTTAATAAGAAGCAGCCTATTGGTGTATGGAGGAAGTACACCCCAGTCAAACCGATTCCAATCTACTTTGATGAATATGATATTGTGGTTATTGAATTTTAACCTGTGATCATGATCATTTACTTCATTCAGTCTATCAAGTGGCACCCCATCGAGCGTGTAACTAACAACATTACAAAAATGACATGACCTTACACTTAGAGCAGTTCAAGTTGAGCAGATTCATTTTAGACCACGATAAAAAGGAAAATAAGTCCGCCTGCAATGAGCAATGAGAGGTCATATCACTATCCGTCAGGCACTACTTGATGCATCAGCATACATTAGAAGGAAGTTCATTAATGAATTGGTTAAAAAGCACTGGACCCAGGCGACTACCCTGGGGTACACCAGAGGTGACTAGGATAGGTTTAGAAAGTACAGATTCAAATGCAATTTTTTGAGATCTGTTACTCAGATACTCCGAAATCCAGGTAAGAAGGTTAGTAAGAAATCCTATAAGGATTAGTTTGTGAAGAAGGAGACAATGGTTAACAGAATCAAAGGCCTCACTGAAGTCTATATAAACGACATCAGTTTGCATTTTATTCTGAAATCCTTTGATCACAAGGGAAGTAAATTCAAGAATGTTGGTTTATGTATTCATTTAATTTATTATTTATTTATAGATGTTATTAATTTAATTTATATTATTTAATTGTGTTTACTTGACGTCATCAGCAGACATTATATCTTTGTATCTCTAATTTTATTGAATATGATACATTTACAATTTTCGCTAAGCTTCTTTCCTTAGTTTGAAATCAATCAATTAATATTAGTATTTGATATTTATATTTACATTTGAAATTGTATTTTATTTGTTAAATTTAAAATGTTAATCCAATTCATTTTGTTTTATTTTGACACAATTAATATTGATAAATATATATGATATTTATCTACATCACATTTAGCATTGTATAATTACATTTGAATAGCTGAATAACTGAACTTCCACACACACATTAGATATATTATTATTATTTTTTCCACGAATTATTTCAGAGAACTGAAAACATGTTTCCGCGTTGACTACCGGCAATGACTAATGATGGAACGAGAGGGTTCCTCTCACAGTTCTTAGTCTTATAGCTGTCTTGCAATAGGTAAACTTAAGAGTTCCCTTTTCACGACAGTTTTTCCATGTTTTGTCCGAAACGGTGCGAAAATAAGCCTGTTTCATAAATTTCGTATTTTTTCGTTTTGTGAAGCTGATAAAACCAGTCTGTCCACATAATTTTCTCACCAATTCTAATAAATTTTTCTTGGGTTCGAAATGACAATAAACAACAAGAAATCAACTCTTACCCGTGTCCAGTCGGAAGCCCATCGCAGGGTTGCTTGACCAACCCTTAACTGGTCGGATCATTGCTCTTCTTCTCATTTTTTGTGGTTTTTTGGTACTTTCTTTGAAATTGGTTCTTGAATGGAGAAGTTGTTTTTCTAAGTTATCGAACAAGTAACAAATATTACAAACCCTTTTAGAACTGGTCTAATCTGCTACTAACTGTATCATTACATTAAAAGTTTGTTTAAACAAATACTTGTAACGTTTTTAATCCTTTTACTTTCATTCGTTCCACATTTGTGCACTTAATTCAAATTTAAATAATACAGTTTATTTTTGGGTTAATTTCATTGAATTTCCACTTTATATACATATATATAAATATAATAAAATATATATATAATGAATAGAAAATTGTAATCCTTGAAGTGGGTGAATATCAGTTTTAAATTCAAATTTATTGTACTATTATTTTAAGAAATAATCTTAAATATAAAAAATGATGAAACTGATGACTTTGAGCATTAATTTTCTAGATCTGTGGTTGGATGGGAAATGCACTTGTGCAATTAATAAAAATTATTTAAACCGATATTAAAAATGAGGCAAGTAAGATAATGAAGTTGCGCGACTTTGAGTGGGCATATGAACTTTGCATTTTGCATACAGACAAAGGGAATAGGCTACATTTGGAAATTGATGAGGAAATGTTTAGCAAACGGTTGCCAAAGTGGATGCCCAATGGATGCCAAATAGTTGAGGTCAAGGACAAGGTCAGTCGGTGGCCCGACTTGTTTTTGTCTAATGGCTCGTCAAAAATGACCAATCTGCAATCTCTTCCATACACAATACACAATATGCAACACAAGCAGACCGACCAGTTTCTGCTAAATATTCCTCAAAGTGTCCAAGGCAGGAGCAATGACACCAGCCATGGGAAATCCACTTCCTTTTCGGGAGGGGGTTGGGTGGGTCTGTTGGGCAAGTCTTTAATTTGGACAGGATATAAAGGAGCCATCAGCTTGGAGCATGCGCATTTCCACAAAAGAGATATTCTCTTCTCTGCACTCTAAGAGATATAGATAACCAGATATATTACACACACACACATATATATATATATATATATATATATATATATATATGCATATATTCTATTCTATTTATGGACATTAATTTCAAATAATTATTATATATAATTTTTCATTCAATTAATCTTTTTTTTCTTTGTGATTGTTAGTTATTATTTGTATTGTTATGTGTATATTCATTTGGCTCTTTATATTATTTACTCGATAAACTCTTAGTTAGCTTTCAGTTTCTCAATTTTCCTGTTCCTGCGTTATCAACCTTCGAATAGTGTAGCTGCCTTTGTCTGCAGGCAAACTCAGGCATTTCCAGGCCTAACTTCACCCAACTCTTGCACTTAATATGGTTTAGTACAGTAAAAATTAAATTGAAATCGAATTAAAACAAATATAGTATGGTATGACGAGAAAGATCCATTAGTCAGTGCCGTATCTGTAAAAGCAAAAGTGATTTAAATCCAGAAAGTCCGTTCCAGCCAGCAGACTGGGCTGGACTGGACTGGACTAATCTGGTCCAGCAGAGAGTCAATAACCCGTGTTCGACATTTCCGACGGGCTTGCACATTGAATTCAGATCGGTTCAGAAAATTCTATATATGTATATATGTATATGTATGTATTTTGAACGTGTCTCAAATATTTACTATTTATGGTTTTTTGTCCATTTTATTTATTTATTTATTTTCTACTAAATTAAATTAATTATTATTTAATTAATGAGTTATTCTTTGCATATCATTTATCTAATTTAGTGATAATTAATGTTTTTAATTTTATTTATTTGCTATATTTAAGTAACTTAACTTACTTAATTCGCATATGTATATCATTTACGCTATGTATTTATTTATTTTATTTATTTATTATATTCACTTTAATTTTTAATTAGCTGTTTAATTATTATTACTAATTATTGGAAATGCTGCAGAACCCAACTAATATGTCTAATTAAATCAATTAATTTGCAAAATTAAGATTGAATTCAATTTATTTTCCATGTTAATGTGTAATTCTTGCTGGTATTACTATTATAATTTCTATTAATAATATTATAATAATTATCTTCATTATTTTGTGTTATTATTATTAATATTTACATAACGGTAAAATGTTTGAACATTGAACATTGCGAGAAGTGTGACTTATTGCGCCTCGCTGAAGTTCTTAGCTTTGAGCCAGATTAATTTCTATTTATGAAACTAAAAAATAAAAAATAAGAAAATAAAATATATATATATATATGTATATGTGTTTATCCATATATTATATTTATAAATATGTACACGATGCTTGACAGATATAACTTGAATTTCATTTACCCTCAGGCGATTCAATTCAAGCAATGAATTATGCACAAATTTCATTACCCCGAACACGGAGGCTTTTTCTATATATATATATATATATATATATATATATGTATATGTATATGTATATGTATACATCTATAGATATGTATTAATGTATGTGTGTGCTGAGTGTGTGTTGTGTGTGTGTGTATTTAAATAGAAAGTTTCTAAGAAAAGGCGTATCCGTATCCGTATCCGTAGAATTTTTTCGCCAACGAAAACGCGCTCAGCTAAATATTCGCTCGTTCCGAGGGCGTGGCTGTCGCGCACAGATTGTTATAAAAACCTCATGCAGCGAACAACACACACACGCAAAACACGTACACACATACACACATACACCGAGCAGAGCTGAGCGCGAGAATGTGACTGGTGCTTGTACAGGGGCGGGGTCGGGTTTCGGGCCCGGATTCGGGGGTAGGGCGCCGAGGGATGACTTAGAAAATTTCTTCCTGCTATATAGCTAAATGTTCCACAGTGTTCCACATCGCTCATCCAATCTACCGTCTACTAGGAGTTTGTACTGTACTTCTCCGACTTCCCTTCCTTCCACTTTACACTTTCATATTGATTGTTTTCGGCTTAAGATGGTTCAACAACATTAACAATACACACACTATATAAAATAAATATACATATATATATATATATATATATATATATATATATAAACCAAGACTGTTAAAATTAATTATAATATTATTACTATTGCAAAATGTGCGCGAAGTGCTATAGGTCCTTCGACTTTTTTACTTCTACTTTTCACAAATAGTTTCTTTTATTAAGAAAACTATTTTTAAAAACAAAAAAACTTCCTAGTTTTAGTGTGATTTTTCCGTTTTTTTCATCTTTATTTTGTGGGGAATTTTATAATTTTGTAATACAAAAATTCTGTGTACCAATAATCTCGAACCATGAACCTGTTTTTGGGCTAGTTGGGTTTTATTCTGGGTCTTGAAATCCTAGTCTTTTTACGTTTATTTAATGTCGATCACGAATAGGGCCACATATAAAAATAAATAAATAACATATATTATTGATACCGTTTAAATTTCAATTAAAGGAATATTCGAAAGTTGAACTTCAACATTTAAATTAAAAATTGCTCCGAATTAAATAATAAAATAAATAAATAAATAAAACTAAAAATATCATTAATGGTATTTAGATTTAAATTGAAGTGAAGGAACGAAAACATTACCAAATGGATCTGAATAAATGAATCAGAACTTGAGCCTGCTACTTTTAAGAACTGGTATTATTTTCATTTATATTATTATTATTATCATTATTATCTGAGGTACTTCAAATCAGACTTTACCTTTAGTCTACATATTTTCTTGCAATGTAGGAGCAACTTTTCGATAGCAGCAGCCGAGTGTGTTGAATAAAATATTCAACTATGCATCAGCTCTGAGTGTGTGTGTGTGCGTGTGTGTGTGTGTGTGTGTGTGTGTGTTAAACACCCCGACAGCGCCATCATCAGATGCTGGGCTCATTATGCTAAGCAGCGCAGCCCGAACAGACTTGGGGGTGATTTCAAAGAAAAGACGAGGAAAAAGACGAGGAAAGGCAAATGGCGCAGCCAGAGAGCAGAATCCGACGAAATTACTGAGAGGAGGTAGGAGGGGTGTACAGGTGGGAGGGGGGCTTGTAAGGTTTTGTGTTTTGAGAGGGAAAAGACAGCGTTAAAGGAATCACTTCGTGGTAATGGCAGCCACCCCCAACCCCTCAACCACAATCCCAAACCTCGTCTTTTGTTGGGGGTGGTTTCTTGGAGAGAATCATTTGTAAGACGCAGGCAGGGCGGGCCTATTTACTACACTACATATGTATATACATGTATATACATGTATATACATGTATATATATATATATATATAAATATGGCTTTTGTTTTCAAAATACCTCACATATGTGCACACATCAGCGACGAATACATATACTTTATGGGGCTGCTTATGAATTTACATTTAATTAAAAATTATTAATGCGAACTCGCATATTTTCTGCTAATAGTATTTTTCTATTATTCAGATTATCTATTTTGGCAAAGGCAATTTTGAAATTGAAATGGTTTATATAAATGTTGCAGAAGTCATTTCTGATATTGATATATATACATATATATATATATTGCATAATTCAACTCGATTTTGGGTATTCAGTAATGAATTCGTATTTTTGCAGATAGTAATATTTTTCTAAAGTTATTATTTATTTGATGGAAATGTCCACACAGACAATTTCATATGTTTCAAAAAAAGGATTTTGTTAATATAAGAAATTAAATTAATAAATAATTATTGAAATAATTATTGATATTATAATTTTTTCAGCTAGCAATATTTTATGAAGCTACGGCACAGGTTTCTTACATTATTATGTATATATGTATATATAGTATTTTTCCTGATAGATGTATTGTTCTAAAGCTATTATTTATTTCAAGCGATTGTACATACACAGAAGGTTAAATGTTTGGATAAGCAATTTTATTATATGATTTTGATATCGTATTAAATTAAAAAACAATTAACTATAGTATTTTAGTATTGTTATAATAGACTTCTTGGGATTGTCTACACAGAAAATTATCTATAATATGAAAAGGGCTGGTGGTATTTTTAGCACTGCGAATTATAGTGTAAGTTAAAACATATTTTATTCATTTCAATTATTATTTAATTATCCACAGCAGTGGATTTGAGCAAACGCCTAAAAAA
This sequence comes from Drosophila atroscutellata, assembly GCA_035041605.1. Taxonomy (NCBI): domain Eukaryota; kingdom Metazoa; phylum Arthropoda; class Insecta; order Diptera; family Drosophilidae; genus Drosophila; species Drosophila atroscutellata. The sequence goes on along the minus strand of JAWNLA010000099.1, from coordinate 832,434 downwards.
CATAATTTTACTGCATTTTCAATTTGTAATCTATTAAGATTAAGAATAATTATATTCTTATCATGGATTTTCTTTCAAGATGTTTGACTGTGTTTGTGTTCAAGCTGGTAATCGGCAGCTTATATCTCAAATTAAAACCACCTATATACTCTATATTGCGTAATATGTTATACATTTTTTTCACTCGAAAAAATCGTCCAAATTTCCCACATTTAATCCCTTTAGCTCGCATTTTTTCCTTGAGTTCCTAACATGAGCCAAATTGCTAACTGTCAGCGGCTGCTTGTTACAAATGGAAATTGTGCAAATATCCCAAGACGACCAGCAAAAAAAATCCGCAGTGTTGTAGTAGCGAGCTTCTTATAGCAAACATTTTTAAAGCATACTTTTTGGCGGCAATAAAAATAAAGTAGCAAATATTGAGAGTTCTCAAAGTGAGGTTTTATTTTGTAAATTGATTAAAAATACACAAAATATAAAGTTTACAAAATATGTAAAAAAAATACAAGGCATTTAATTTAATTCAAATTTAAAAAAAGATGTAATAAATATAAGAAAAGACTCATTTTATAAAGTTTATTATTGCTTTAATTATTTTAATTACAAATAAAATCTTATAGCATTGGGTATTGAGTGCGTTTCGTTAAAAAAGACCTTGTTTGTTTGTTGCTTATTATTGAGATTTTATCGAATTAATTAAACCACTCGACGAGGATTTTGAGAAAATTATCTTTACAAAATAAGATGGAAAAGGGAAAGCGTTTTTCTTGCGCCTTTTATTTGCAACACAAAATCTCAACAAAAAAAAGTTGCGCGCAGAGCGAAAATCGCAAAAGCGCGTTCCTCTTCTTCTTCTTCCTCCCCCGCCCCTGGCAGAACAATTCGTACTGGGATTGGTTCTGGTTTTAGATTCTGCTTCTGGTTTTGCAAACCAGCCAACCAAGCCACGCCCCCAAAAAATGCTGTGTGTGTGTTTTTGACTTTGACTTTCTTTATATTCTCAAAAAACTCAAACCATCTTTTTTCTTTTTCTTCCCTTCTCAATTTTTTTTTCTTCTTTTGCGGCCCGTTTTGCCTTTGCGCACAAAGCTTCCTCCTTCAAAGCTTCGCACCGCTGTTTTGGGCACTTGGGATTTTGCTGCCGTTTCGTTCTTTTTCCAATGCGTAACTATTTTTGCACTTTTTCTCAGCGCTGCACACATACACGCACACACATATACACACATACAGTTGCTTGCGCACATGCTTATAAATACATAGCAGTGACACACACAAACTATACACATGCAAAACGAAGAAAGAGCTTTTTGAAAGAATATGGTTGGCGTTGATGTCGCTTTGCGTGTAAGTGGGCATGAGTAGTGGGTGTGTGGGGAATGAAAAGGAGCTTAGCAAGGGAATGCCAAGTGGTTAGAGCAGGAAGAGTGGTGCAGAGGGCGGGGGTACTCTCAAGTGGTTAACGCGACATGTTGTGACATGTTGGACTTGCGAACGCTGTTTTTTTTATTTGAGTTAAAAGCAACCTTAAGAAATGTAATGAGTACATGAGAGGAGGGGGAGTTGGAATTTTTACAGTATTTTAATGAGCGAATTAGCAAAAAGTGAATAAAATATTAACTTAATTTTTGTTTACTTATTAAATTTCAATACAGAAAATTACTAGAAGCAAAAAATAAATAAACAAAATATGTAAATATATATATATATATATATATATATATTATATATATCATATATTCATATATAATATTCAATTAAAAGTATAATTTAAATTTATATAAAATCAAAGCCCTGGAATTAAATTTTTAGATTTCAATTGAACACCGATCGCTTATATATATTTTCCTAATTAATTAAATTATTCATTCTTGATTTGCACTGCTTTGATTTACTGTTTAAATTTAATATTTATACTTAAGATCAGTTCTAACCAGAAAATACTATTCATCAGACAATATATTTAAAATTGAGTTCCTGATGATAGAAATAGGGCACTTTTTATTTGTTAGGTGATAAAATCTATTCTAATCAGTAGAGAATAATTGGAGAATAATTGGTTAAAATGAAATGGTTAGGAGAAAGTGGGAGAAAGTAGTCTGTTTGACCAAAATAATTCATTTGAGACCGACGTCATCATTTATTAATTAGCCTAACAAATTAAATACAGCGAGTTTATTTATTATTTGTATTATCTTTTGTTCTGTAATTGTAATTCAATAAAATAATGAATTAAATTCTTCACTTCTGATTTTATATCGCAATATTGCTCGGCACCTTGTACTCACTTATTCATTTATTATATCCTTCAGTGGGAGAGAGCAGAATAGGATATAGCGGAATATTGGAAATATGCACATAATAAGGGCCAATTACGGGCCAAGTATTGGATAGGGGCATTTTTGACAAACCCTAACATAACATAAAATATGATGATTAATTTAATTAATTAGGGCATTATAATTAGGTGCTAAAGTGTGCTTTTCGATCTTATTATTATTTTATTTGTTTATTTAGTTTTTTGTTTTGTTTTTTCTCTTCATATTAAACTTATTTGGCCACTTGACATTTGGTCTATGCGAATCTTAAAGAACTTGAACTTGGTGGTATTGAAGGTATTGAAGGTATAATTCATTTCGATTTTAATGTTTCGCGATTCACGGCTTGATTTTAATAAATATTCCAACTAAGTCAAAATTAGATTCGCTTGCGCCATTTTGGAAGAAAATGAGTTTCATTGTTTGTATACAGAGTAAGTGATAAATATATACATATATATATATTTTGTAAGTAGTGAGAAATCTAGTTTCTTGTCTTTCAACATGCAATATATTCTTGTTGCTTTTCTCAATATTGTTAATTTTGTATCTGACAACTTTTGTCCCGTCAGAGGACATCTATCGCAAGAGAGCCGCCGCAATTTCCGCGACGCTGTTCCCCTTGGCAAAAGAATTTCAAAAAGTATTCAAAATGGTAGGCAAACAATTCTTTTATTAATATTATTTTATTATTTAATGGCTATTTATTAGTAATACCTATTAAGCTTTCATGAAAAGGATTATTCGTTAATGACTAGTGCTTTAAATAGATATTTTCCTAACAACACCTTTGGAAGCAAGAAGACTTCTTGTTGATTTATTATATTTTATTTAAACTAAAATAATAACAATAAATATAGCATTGGGAGAGAAAAATATCAATAAATATATAATAAATTATAATATTATAAATAAACTAAATAAAGCGAGAGAGAGAGAGATAGAGAGAGAGAGAGAGAGAGAGAGACAGAGATAAGTCAAGCTAGTATCAATATGTAATACTTTATCAAGTAACATTTATCAAGCTACTATATTTATAATCCCCACCACGTATCAGATTTGTAAGTCTTTAGAACCTTACATAACTGTTCTTTGTATGCCCTGTTCTCATTCCTATTGGGGATAAACTTGCTGCTCATTAAATTATTTTTTATTTTATTTCGATTCTATTCAAATGGGAACTAAAAACAGCCCAAAAATTTTCAAAGTGAACATTTTCCTTATACCCAGATAACTTTTCCTTATAATATAAATAACTTTTGTCTTATTTAATGTACAGTAAAAACAGACACAGAAGATGTAAGAAATAATAATGTTAAAGCTAGATAAAACCAATATGAATTAAAATGAAAAAAAAGATTTAAGGTATATTAAGATAAGACTCAAGTCAGCTCTTTCCTTATGGCCAGCTTAATTTAAGATATCCTTGCTTTTTGGAAATAAAAAGTTTTGTTTTGCTTTATGTGTGGATAACAAGCGTCTATCTTCTATCTTCTAACTGATGGCTGTACTTCAGAACCCTTTTATAATTAGTTTTTTAAGTCCTTTTGCATAAGTATGCGAATACGTGTGTGTGTCGGTGTGTGTGTGTGTGTGTGTGTGTGGGAGCATAAACACAGAGCTACAAAAATGTTTTTTGTACGTGAGAGAGTAAAAAGAATATACACCTAGTAAATATATACATATATATAAATATATATATATATGTGCGTGCGAGTGTGTGTGTTGATGTGCTGGTGAGTTGGTTTGAGTGTCTAAGTGTGTGTGTATATACGGCACATTATCCTTTTTCTTATTCCCAATGCTTCCGTTAATTTTTCAAAAGTTCCTTTGCTTTTCTGTGGTTCTGCTGCCTTCGTCTTTATCGTTTGCTATCTTTCTCTCTCCCACTCTCTCTCTGTCTCTCTATCTCTCTCTCTCTCGCTGTCTCTCTCTCTCTCCCTCACTCTCACTCTGTCTTTCTTTCTCTCTTTCATTTCATATTGTAAATGACAGGCAGAGCCGGGACACGCGTACGCCTTCGCTGATACCCTCATCTTTCCATAACCATTCCCATTCCCTACCCCAACCGCTGTTCATACCCTACCAGCACCCCCACACACCTTGAAATTGCCACCCATTTTTTGTGTCGAGGACACACTAAAGGCGGCGTCTCCTCACACACACACATACAGCACACACACACACACACACACACACAAACACTTCGCCTCGCCCATTTTCCTTTTGGCATTTTGAAACTTAAGCTGCCACTTCAGAGCGGGTTGTGTTTCATTAAAAAACCAGAGACTCAAATTTACCATGCTCCTAACTTGACGACTAAAAAATACCCTCTCTTTACCACATGCAAGGAAAGTCGGAGCAAACCCAATCAGTGTTTTCTTTAAGATTTTCCAATACATTTTCGAGCACTCGTCATTTGAAAATCTTGTAAATATAGCGTCTTTATTTAATACAGATTTAAATATTTAATATTATTTTTTATTTTATTTTACTTTACACATTTGAAATATGAATTGATTAATTTTTAATTTTAATTTTGAATTTGTATTTCTTAAAAGCATTTTTAGTTTTCATACATTGATCTTGGTTTCTGTCAATTTGCCCAATGAACGTTGGACCATTTTATGTTTCTTAATTTAAATATTAAAATTTCGTTTTAATTTAATTATTGCATTTTTAAAATAAATTAAAAAATAACTCCAGTTTCATTAATTTAATTGCTTTAATTTACTTTATTCATATGAAACTTCAATCTAATTCTTCGCTTTCAATTTGTGATTTCAATTTAAAATTGTCAGATGGAAAATGTTATTCTTCAAAATTACACGTTTACTAATTTATTTATCTAAGGATTAGTTTTTCAAAATAACTAAACAAATGACTAATACAGAGATAGAGATCAAGAACGCATATATAAATTTATTTATTTAAATTTAATCCTATTATTTATATTATTTACACATGAAATAAATAATAATATTAATGTTCGCAAATGTATGATTCAAAAATTGTAATAATCTTCACACTGAAAAATATTTAAGGGTATACAAGCCCATATAGAACATGCACACATATATTTCCCCATCCCCTCCTCCCACTCTACTCTATATCCACACACGCACACGTACACACACACACACACAGAAATATGAATATATACGACTTGGGCATACATAAACAGCATTTTGGAACGAACCACAAGATGAAGAAGCAGAAGAATAAGCAGAGGCAGCAGCAGCAAAAAAAACTTTAGCTGGCGGAGAAATTGAAGAAAAGTTGCTCAAAAATATTCAACAAAAATTCAGCAACGGCATTTATAGCGAGGAGGAGAAGGAGAGGGCTGCTGCTGCTGCCTCTGCTCTGCCTCTGCTGGCGGGTTGTGCGCACTGTGTGTGCGTGTGTGTGTTTGTATGGCTGTGCGTGCCTTTGTATAAGAAGGCACACACACAGCCATTAACATTTCCGTTTTTGCGCGAAATTGTGGTTGCTGGGACAGCAGTAGAGGAGTTGAATGCTGCTCGCTGCCTGCTGCTCTTAACAAGACACACACACTAGAAAAAATTATGCTGCTGCTGCCGCTGCTGCTGCTGCTGCCGTCGACAAGGGGAATATATTTGTTATTAAAAAACAAATTACACATACATATATATACATAAAGAGCATCTTAAGAAGAAGCACAGTCACAAATATTATGTATATATGTAAATGTTTATATGTAAATAATATCGTTAGCATTACTTGCAAACAATCGAATTTCCAAAAGGGCAAAATTTTTACGATCGAAAATACGAGAGAGAGAATGGAATGTTCGGCTACAGCAGTCGACGAATCAGCGATCGCAGAGACGCAGAGAGTACGAGCGAGAGAGCGCACTCTGCACGAAGAGATCGCGCTGTTAACTGTTATGTGCAAATGTAATTGTAATTCAACAAACTAACATTATGCATTTATGTTATGGCTTTAGCTTTATTTGCGGCGGCGCTCTTTGGAAAGGAAGAGCAGGCCTAGTGCCTTCGCCTTCTGCACTTCAAATGCACTTTCACAGAGAGAAATCACTTAACATTATGCGATTTTCAAATAATGTATAGAAATTCATGGTTTGCTGCTGTTGAAAGAACAACGTAATGATAACTGTAAAAGATATCTTTGACTTAGCAGAAGAAGAATCGAATTAGTCAGTGCACAGAACACCAGTACCTTACTGATAACCGCCGGAGTTGTCAGATACAGTAAATTTGGTAATTAAGGTTAATAAATGTTAAAAACCAATTTCATGCATTTTATTTTATGCATTTATAAAAATTAATGTTGATAGTTTACATTTTAATTAACACAATAAATTTAATTTTCCTAAATAATTAAAACAAATTGCAAATAAATATAAAAATTCAATATAGATTGCCTGCGGAATTACAGGAAAGAAAATCATTTTAAAATTTGTGGATATGTTAATAAACAAATAGAAAAATTGCCTGTGGAATTACAGGAAAGAAAACATTTCTAATATTTCTAATCTTTCACACAAATTAAAAGTCGTAGAAATGGAGATGGTACTGGAAGTGTTTTTCTGGTGGTTGTATTTTCTTGGTGGTTCACAAAAAAAGAAAAAAAATGGCGGCAACAACTGCTCGAAGGGGAGGGTGATTTTTGCAGCCGAAGCCGAAAATTAAGGCAGAAAGCAGCAATTTGTGTGTTGGAAAAGAAAAATAAAAAACATCCCTTGAAAATTGTAGACTATTTTCAGTCAAGTTGCAATGCCAAAGGAGTTTACTTTTGTTCTTTCATTGTGCCACGTGGGAGAGCTATAAAAATCCACCCCATGCTATGGCTAAGAATATCTGTAAAAGTTTCATTTTCTTTCCTTGAGCACTGTACCCATAAAAATCCTTTGTCCTCAAGGGTTCAAAAGCCAAACTCACAAAGCATAAATTGAGTTCATTTGGATACAAATAAGAAATTATTTTATATATATTATATGTTTATATGTTATGTTTGATTCTATTAACCATTGTGTCTAGTTTCATAAAGTAAACCTTATAGAATTTCCTGCTAACCTTGAGTATCTGAGTAACAGAACTCAAAAGTTTGTATTCAAAACATTACTTTCTAAACCTATCCCAGTCACCTGGGTCACCTGGGTCCAGTTGTGCCTGGCGCTTAACGATATGACCTCTCAAAGCTTATTACAGGCGGACCTACTTTCATTTTTGTCATGTCTTAAAATAAATCTACCAGATTTGAACTGTTCCAAGTCTAAGGCCATGTCATTTTGTCGCATCTCTCCTTATGTTGTTAGTTGATGTTGTAGTGGTAGTCGATGGGATGCCACTTGAGGGGCTTATTGAAGTAAATTATTTAGGTTATAAGTTAAAATTTGATAGTCATATTGGTCAAAGGAACTTGATCTAATTATTCCTTGCATGAAGCGTTTCGAGTACTCTGTAATGATTACTCAGACTCTATCATATACTCAATTCAGAGTCCTCTATTTCTATTATTAAAAACTCTATCTAAAACGTTTGGGGATTAATGGATTTGTGAATAAAATAATAAATATTTCTTATCTTTTAATTTAAATTTCATTTGAAATTTTATTTTTGTTCTTGACTTTAGTTGAGGCTAAATAATTACAAAACAAAAATGAGTGGGAAAAGGGAAAAGGAACCATTAAAAAATATATCCGTTCACAAATTACATAAGTATTATGTAATTATATATATATATATATATATATATAATAAAAATGAAATTGTGCTTTGATCAGTATTCAAAAGTTAACCAACTACCAAAAACATCCTCAGAATAACTAGCTTTTATGAATTGAATTAAGGAGTTGGATTTTTAAATAGATAGAAGGAAAACAAAAATTTGTTTAATAATGTAATAATTAACTTTCATTTATATAGAGTAGGTTTTAGTATAAAATTAGATTTTCTTATGACTGACAATTCTTAAAGAAAATAAATAAATACATTTCTTAACTATTTTTCAAAATTATGGATTGTTTTTAGTTTGTATTAAATACTTTTGCTTGGGGGCTAGCTGTCAAGCATGTAATTGCTTCTCAACATTAGAGGGTCTAATAAAAAATATATATTTATATATGGCAAGCAGCTGTCCAGCTGTCCAGTTGCACACCTAATCCGTGTTCATGGTCAGTCTCTGATTACACACAAACTGTTATGCAAATGAGAGAGAATAATACCAAAAAAATTCAAATCCGATGAAAATTGCAATAAAATGCAGGAAACACACACAGAAAGGGTGGAAAAGTACGAAAAACAACAACCAAAAACGGGGCAGGAAGTTGGAAAAATATGTTTTGAACTGAAAAAAGCCGGCTGCGCTTGCAATTTCTAATTTTGTGCTTTTTTCTACGGTTTGTTGAAAAAAAACGAAAACTGGTTTTCTTTCCCAGCGGTCAGTTTGACAATTCCAAAAACCAGTTGGTCATTTCCAAGTCACAAAAAAAAAGGATTTCGTATCTGGATACCTTCTTCGACTCAGCGGGCAGCTTTTTCTGGCCTGTATTTATTTTGAAAACTGACCGATGGTCAGCTTGAAAGAAATAAATGATCAACCCCTACTTTTGTCTGGGAACGAGTTACTTTCTTGACCCACCACAAAATTCTTAAGATCCAGTTTCGTTTTCTTATCATAATAAGTCAGTTCAAAGCGTAACTGGTAATTTTACGGGCATAATCGACTACGAAATACTCTGATACTATACGTAATTGCAGCTAATAACAAGTAGCAAATGGAGTAGCCATGACATACTCTCCAAGTTTGCGATGGATATAAGCTGGTACCCTTCCTTCTAATAGTCATTCCACGTTTGGTAACTGTAGCTCCTCAGTTCCGGGAGATATAGGTTTCTAACGTTTTTGGGGGCGCAAAAGAGATACTTCAAATTTGGAGCATTGTAAAGATTTGATATTCGCTACTCTATAAAGCGACATATCTCTCACAACTTTATGGCTACTGTCTCCACCGCCCCTTTTAAATGGTTATATCTTCGGCGGTGGCCGCCTTTAAAAACTGATAATAAAATTGGATGACCACGCTCACACATGCGCCCATAATCGTCAATTCCGATATTTTGATATATTCCGATAACTTAATTAACTTGGTGGTAACCTTTTCATACAGTATATACAGTTTTGGAACACGCCCACTCCCTCCTCGGCCCTCGTAAGCTGGAGCCACCAAATTTTAAAAGTACTGGTAACTCCCCTAAGAAATCGTTAAGAAATTGTATGGACACGCCCACTCCGACTGCCTAGTCCAATACACCTATTAGTGTAAATCGATAAAACCATTTCTCCCATACATTTTGAAAGCCAGAGTCACCAAATTTGCAAGGTATATACCCTAGTACTATAGTACTATATGCTAGAAACACTCTTCCCTAAATCTGGAAAAAAAAATTGGAACACGCCCACTCCCAAAAACGATAAAAGCCTATATCTCCCACAATTTAAGAGCTAAGGTTACCAAAGTTGGAAGGTAGATTACTAAGATCGTACTCCAAAAACGCCACGCCTACTCCCGCGTCCACAATTCCCAATGTCAGCTGGCATTAAGTATGGTATCAAAGTATTTCGACTGCAATATTCTCTTATTATATATATATTATATATATGTATATCTTAATATACAACATTTTTCATTAATTCGTAAATAAGAAATTCACGAAAAGATGAAATTTGTCGGGACATACATATAATTAATGTTAATTTATTCATTATCCTTTTTACTAACTGTTCTTTGTTCTTGCTCTGATTGGACTTTTGCTAGATTTCCCCAAATACATGCAACAAATGACGGATGGATTTTAAAATTAAATCGGCCTTGCAATTACAGATTCTTCTTCTTCTTCTTCTGCTGGTACATTAAACTAATATTATTAAACAAGTAAATACATAAATAAATATGCTAATGCAATTCCCTTCACTCGATAATTGGTGAATGAAAGCAGCTGTGTTAACGTGTGATTAATTTAATTAGCTGTTGAATTAATACGAAAACGGTGTTTTCCCCCTTTCCCCTTTTTCCCCTTCTTTCCTATTTTTTCAGCCATTTTTTCCCCATTTTCTCTCGTCAATGAGTGTTGTTGAAAAACCGTTTTTTATTTATATTTATTTGTTATGTCAACCGTAAGCTCCTTCCATTTTGCCGTTCTCTTTCCCATTCCCTTTCCCATTACCATCCGCAAGCGTTGTGCCGTCAGAAGGAGTCGTGTGCCAGTTTATGAGATAATTGTTGACCAGATGTGCTGTGGCTGTGGCTGTGCCTGTGCCTGTGCCAGTGCCTGTGGCCGGCTCCGTCTCCCGGTCCGCATTTGTTGCCAGTAACCGTAACTGAAGGCCACGTTATTTTCCCCCTGTGTTGGCGCTTAAAAAACGCTGCCACAAAGCGTGGCGAAAAAATGGCGATAATGGATACAAAGTGTTCGACCAACAAGCAAAAAAATAAAAATAAATGAATAAAAATCACAACAAGAGACACAATATAAAGAGCTCGACTAAGAGATACTTATTAAAACTAAACCGAAAATAAGTAACAAATAATAATAATAAAATACTCAAAAAATGAAATTATATACAATATATACAATATATATATATATATATATATATATATATATATATATATATAAAACCGATATTCCCTTTTTGGCCATTTTCAATGGGTGCAGAGTATAAAAAAGTGTGTACACAGGTCATGGAAAATGGGAAATGGGAAATGGACATAACGTCAACTACCTGTTGAGTAAGCCAGCTTATAGGTCTGGGTTAATGTCGTGGTCATGGTGTGTTTATTGTTTTTGTTTTTGTTTTTGTTTTTGGTTTGCTGTAAATGCAATGTAATGGGTATAAATATCTGAAAAGGGTATAATACGCAGATCAGGAATATATTTTGTCCATCAAGTGTTTTCTCTTCTATAACTTATCTAACTGTTAATTCAAAATTATGTTTTAGCTCTATAGTTGATTTAACTTGAACTTAATATAAAATTGTTATTAAATATTAATATACTGAAAAATGGTCTGATTTTTGGAAATAATTTCTAGATGAAAGGGCAAAAGATAGAATCGAAATGAAAATAATTTTTTTTTTTATTTGTTTTTTTAGAAAACCCACCTTATAAAACTCAGAAGTAATTGATAAAATTGCTAGAGTTTTTTCTGAGTGTATGGCGAAACTGTTCCTGGGGTATTGCCCGGTCGAGCACTCTCGACTGGATTTGAATTTTTTTTGGTTTGCTCTCCTGTGCATTGCAGAAAATCAAGCCCAAACATCCTTTAAATTCCCGCGTAAGTCCTGCGGTGTCCTGTAGTTGTTTAAACGTGTCCTCAGCACTTACTCATTTTGTTTGCGGTGCATTTTTTAATATTCATTAGTAGAACTCGAACATTTTACTACACTTGGAAAATTTTGGTTAATCAAGGTGTTTTATATAATATAATTTGCTTTTTATTGAAAAAAAATGTTTGAAAATTAATAAAAAAAAAGGACATGCTAATTTGTAGAACACTTACGGTTATAAATAAATTGATTCTAGTTTTCAATGTGACTTTAATTTTAGCGAGATTTCCCCAAATTCAGTGCGATTTTGTTTCTGATTGTTGTAAATGTGGGACGAACAGGAAGTCGAAAAGCATTTTCGAATTAATTTTAATTAATTAATTTATTATGCTTTGATCGTGAAGACCACTTCAGTTTGCACTAGTGGTTCCAGTTGCAGCTCCAGCTTTTGCTCTTGATTTGATTCCTCCACCAAATGTTGTTCCAGCTCCATTTGGTGCTCCTCATGTTCCAGCTGCTGTTTCTTCGGCTCTTCTTCTTGCTTCTGCTGCTGTGTCTTCTGTTGTTCTTCTCGCTTTTGCTGCTCCTTCTGTTGTTGCTCCATAAGCGGATGGTTTCCCTTTTACTGTCACCACTTGCACCTGGTTTTCCTTTTCTGCTGCTCCTTGTGCAACATTTCTTTTTGCTCCTTCTCCTGTCTTTTCCGCTGTTGCTCCTTTGATTTCCAAATGCTAGCCTCAAACTTGCATCTTATTTCTGCCCTAGTCACCTTTCCACCAAACGCATTTATTAAGTCCTCCAATAGCTCAATAAATGGTCTTAGATCTTTTCTTGCGAACTGAACTTTAGGCGTTGATAATGCATCTTTGACTTTTTCCTCGTCTTCGTACATTGCTGGCCTGACTCGGCCTGTTGAATTTCACAACGTTTTCGCCGGCTGCAACTTGCCGGCGGCCGCCGTCACGATTGTTGCCGTTGTCCGCTTCCTCCGCACTTCCGCCGTTATTTTCAAGCGCCTGCCGTTGCTGACGCATGCAAATATAGCTGCCCGAGTACATTTTTCGCTAAAGCTATTTCACCACTAGGTACTCTTCAAAATTTAGCTTTTCGTTGCATTTCCAAAGTATGCCTTACCCTCGCTCCTCATTTTCCAAATTTTCCATCTTGCTTTGCAGCACTGCTAATTTGCATGGCGTCGAATCCTTTATCCCACTTCTGATATTTGTAGCAGTCAAACCTAAATTATCTTTATTTTTTAAAACACACACAACGATTTCCTCTTCTTCTTCCTTTAGTTTGTGATCACACAGTTGAAATCGATCAACAATGATTTTTTGGCAACCGTATATTTCTCTTGATTATTACTCGCAGATAAAACTAAATTAAGAGCGCCGCATTTTCCAAAGAGAGCACCCTCAACAAATAATTCCTCTTCTTGCCGCTGTTTTGTCCTCTTTTTTTACAGCTACACACACAAGCACGCATGCATGCATGATTCGATGCTGCTCACACGCATACATATTTGACACACGCATGAGACAGACTCACACACACTCACACTCAAGCTATGGGAAGGAGAAAGGGACGCAGAGCTAAGCAGACTTTTTCAACACACGCACGCATCTGTGGGTAGAGCGGTGTGGTGGGGAGATGGTGGGGGATATCGGCTTATGTTTGAAGCATGATAAGACACACAATGAAAATTATATGTTAAGTGTATACAAAAATCAAGGTAAGAAGCTATCTGAAGGTAGATTATTGGCATTAATAATAACAAGCAAATGATAATTTGGCTTTTAATATTGCAGCATTCTTTTCGGCAGCATGAAAACGTCTACTTCTCTGTGTCTGTAGCAATTTAATCACGAAGTTTCTATTGCAATCGGCGAAAATATTTCACTGCATACTTTCAGGCTACCCCTAATTGTCTCTTTATTTTCTGTGCAGAAACATTAGCTGCTTATATTAAATGTATGCAAAAATTAAACTCCGAGCTTCAGGCTTTTAGAATATAAATTTATACCATTAAGGTTTCAAATGTGTAATTATACAATTTAATTATAATATAATGTGAACAGAAACTAATGATCAGTGATGATTTGGCAGTGGATGCTTTTACATATCAGTGAAACAATATTTCACAACACACTTTTAGGCTCTAACAAATTGCTAAAGTTGAAAACCGGCAAGAGGACAAGCAAAATAACTAATAAATTGTAATTAACTAAATATTAATCTGCTGGCGACACACAAACACTGAAACCAATAAAGAAACAGAAACAGAAAATGAAAATTGTAGCTCGGTTAATAGAGTTGGATCTGGCGGCAGAACTGCTTTCTGCGGGCAATGGTTAAGTTGCAACCGGATGCAGATGCAAACGCTGCTTGCAGAAGGAAGTGACACAAAAACTTTTTTAGTTTTTCTTGGCATTCAATTAAAAGTCGGACGCATTTCCGCTTGCCGAGTTTTGTTCCTCGTCCACGCGCAGCCTAAAAGTATGCTGTGAAATATTTTCAACGACTTCCATGAAAAAAACTTGATCTTCGGTTTGTGATTAATTTATTGTTATCATTAAAGTAATAAACTAACTAATACAAAATTGGAGGTTTTAAAGTGTATTATAATTAAAAATTAAAGATGAATAAATAAATTAAAGCTTAAGAAAAACATATTCTAAAAATATATCAAAAGTAAAAACAAAAGTAAAAACAAATTTAAATGAAGGATATAATAAACCTAGACTTATTTAATATAGTTTAAAGTGACGAAATGAATTTAAACTAATAAAAATTCAAGCGATTTTTAAATTTTATTAATTCTTTTGTTAAATTTGTTACTACATTTGAGCCAAGCCAAGAAATTAAAAAAAGGATTCGACATATTTAAAACCTCTTTAGAAATGTAAGAGATTAGCAACGATTAAGCGTTGCAAGCCAATTAATCGATAACTCAAGCAAAAGCCTAACAAACAGCTAATAAATGCTGTGGCTGCCTCTCCCCACTGCAGATCGAATGATTTATCGACTAAAAATTGGGCTAAATGCAAGTGAAAAAAACTCGCAGGTTTTTTAAATTTGTTTTTTCTTTATTTGAATTTTTATTTTAGGAAAAGCAACAGGCAGAAGCCGGTGCGTTTTTTTCTGGGAACGGGGTGCGAGGAACTGTAACCCCGTCCGGGTTTGCTTACGGGCAAAAAAAAGGAGAAAAAAATCGCTGCTGGCCGCATGTTAATTAACATGACTTTGTGGTCGAGTGCTGTGGACTTGCCCCGTGTGGCTGTTAGCAAGTGGTGGGTGGCAAGTGGCAAGTGGCAAGTACAGCGAGTTTCGCGTATATTTGTCCAACAACATAAATGTGTTTGTTTAAAAATCCCAAAATGCCAAAGTGGCCAAATCTCATTCCTTTATTTTCTCAAATTAAATGCGAAAAAATTTGTGAGAAATAAAAACAATTTAAAAGGCGGCAAATCGCGGCAATTATCCTGCCCTGATCCTTTTGGGAATTTGCACGTATTTGACTTTTTTCTTTTTACTTTTTTCGGACGCTTTTTATGGCGCCGTATATTCTTTTTTTTTGCTTTTAAATTTCATGTTTTTTCTGTTTTTTTCCTTATGTTTTGTTTGCTTTGCAAATCGGATTTTAACGTCCGAAAGTATATTTAATTGCTTTGCGGCTTTTTGAGTTCTTAAATCAATTTTGGTGCTAGCTGTTGCAATTGTTTTATGAGTTTGTGTAAATACATACATATCTTTAAATGTGTATATATTTAAATATATTTATTTGTCACAAGTCGAATTTGAATTTAAATGCAATTTTTGACTGGCCGTAGTACGGCTGCCGTTTCGTAGATGTCGCTGTGGAAAAGTACCAGGGGATTTTATTGTTGCTTTTGGGCAAAACTCTCTTTTGCATGCGCTCTTTACGTTGCTGCTGCTTCTTCTTCTAATCAAACTTGAATTCAACTGCAAATTCAGCTTTTTAAGCAAATGAAATTGATACAATTAAAGATAAACCGATTCAAATTTAAATTAGAAGCGGAAGCGGAGGCGGAGGCGGAAGCGGAATCGGACGCGCATTTTTATCTATTGAAATTTAGAAAAGAAGTCGGAATCCAAACTCAATTTATTATTATTAACTATTTATTTGCTATCTATTTTTTCACATTATTTATTTTCTTATTATTTAATGCATTATTTATCAGACGCAACAATCAAAAGTTGACCAATGTATTGCTTCATATGTCTAACTCATTATATTCCACTTTTAACAACCGACCGAAAAGAAAATATATCTTCGAAGATATTCTTGATATTCAAATAATTATGTATTGACTCTTAGAGATAACAACGAAACAAATAAATAATATAATAATAGAAATAATTAATTATTTAAATTTAAAATAAATTGTTAATTGTTTGTTGCTGCATACGAAAATGACTTCTGCTTACTTCCGAGTATATACAATTTTCTATCAGTTTTCCATTTTCTGTCCCCTGCTTAAATGGGGGTGTCTAAAATGGACAGCGGCACCTTTATTTGGCATTACTCACTTTTCAATTAAATGTTGTCACTTTGCCAATCAACAAAGAAAAAACCCTTTCAGGAACACTTCAAGCTCACTTCCAGTCGAATGTGGCTAACACATAAGATAATATGTATTTAACCAAGACAGTATTTTGTGTTAGAAATGTGATTAATTAACTCAGTATTTCAAATTTAGGTGTTTTATTATTTATATATCAAATTTAAGGAGCAAACATATTGCATTTCACTTGTGACAGATATGAATCTATCTGCATAAATGTATGTCCGTATATTACTCTCTAATTTATTATTATTATTATTTATTAATAAAAATCCAAATATTGCTTTTGATTTGTAAATTAATTCATTAAATAATGAGTGGGGATTATTTTTGTACATTGATTTTTTAAGTAAATAAACAGCAAATTAAATAAATGAAATTAATTAAAATAATAATTATTGTAGAAAATTGTTTAATTTACAAATGATATGTAATAATCGTGCTTTAAACTTTAAATTAAAAATAATAAAAACAATTCTTTCATATATATATATAGATAAAATATTAACACATAAAAAATGCTTTAATTTATATAAACTGACAACATAAAAAAAAATGATTTCTATTGAACTGAACTGAAAACATTAAATTCCAAACTTTAAAATATAATTGAAATTAAATGGATTGTATTTTAAAGAAGATTGTCGCCTATAAAACTAAACACTTTGTGATAAAAACAACTTTGAAATAATTCTATACATAATATATAATACAACTAGTAATTTGCTTTAAAAATCATCTGCTATTTCAGTATATAAATGAGGAAAAAAGTTTTTGAATCGTTTTTTCTTTACCTCAATTTTTCTCAACTTTTGACAAGCTTTATTTTTGCACAAGTTTTGATTGCTTTAATCAAAAGAAAAGGAATGTAAAATGAAAAATTATTTGGAAGAAAAAAATGCGGAGGCGCCTCAATTAAAAGGCAAGAAATGAAAACTGCTGTCCTGTTGGCCGTTGTTTTTGGGGGTTGGATTTCCACTCCCATTTTCATACACATAAATAAAAACAAGAAAAAAAGTTGCAGTCGGGCGCAAGCGACTGCGAAATACTTTGATACCTTACGTAATGCCAATTTCAAATTTCTAGGGCCGAGGCTCCTGGGGGCGGCGGGTGTGGGAAGGTTATATTCCAAGTTTGGTAACTGTATCTTTAAAGTTGTGCATATATGCGGTTTTATCGACTTACTCTTTCCCAAATATCGATTTTGGCGATTGTGGGCGAATGTGTGGGCGTGGCGATAAAAATTTATTATCGGTTCTTAAAGGCGTCTACCAGTAACATAGCTACTAAATGTGACGGCTCAAGCTGAAAAACTGCGGAACATACAACCAATTAAAATTTTTAGAGGCGTGGCATATGCCGATCCTTGAAGGACATCGCCAACAACTTTCCAACCCAATTTGGTGACTATAGCTTTAAAATTATAGGAGATGTGAAGTGTGTCGATTTATTGCGATTTTATCGTTTTCCTAGCCCCCTAGTGGACGTAGCACTTCAATTTTTACACTTTTTCTGACGCGGGCACAAACCAGTATATGTGCCAAGTTTCTAGTTCTCTTTCTAAATGAAATGCAAAGAAACTTAATTAAAAGTGGAAAATTAACCAAATAAACAAATAAAAATATTTATAACAAAGTCTTAACGATTTGTTTTTTTTTTTTGGATTTTTTATTAATATGGTATATTGAAAATGGACAATTTGAACACACACCTCTTTAACTGACCACTAAATGCATAAATGCACAATTACATGTAAATAATACACAATTGCGTTCATATTTATATATGTATGTATGTATCATACTCTATTTGGCGTACGGTGCAAGGCAAACTTAATCTTAGCATGATCCACATTCACACGTACACACGCATTTGAATATGTGTGAGTAGTTAACATGTGTAACATTAACTGATCCACACTCACGCATTTACAGGAGAGTCCCCCCCTCCCCATAATATTTGGAATAAGGTGCAAAGCGCAACTTGAAAAGAACGCTGCGGTCATCATGATAGTTGTGTGCGCAACTGTTGTCTGCAGTTACCGTTACAGCGAGAGGGATGACAGGCAGCACGTACGCGAGGAGGGAGAGAGGACCGAACAAAAGTCAATCGGAAACAGCAGCCGAGGCGACGCGACGCCGTCGGTCAGCAGCAGCAGCGTTTTTACGGTACAATGCTCGCCGCGACCGCGTAAACGTTTCGTGCTCTGTAATTAGCATTTTATCAAGCACACACACATGCATACACATATGCACATATGCATATGTAAGTATGTGCGTTCGTAATGGAAAAAGTGCGTGAAAAGGGTTAACAAACAACGAAAAGTGGCATAAAAACAGGCATTGCAATCCACTTATTGTGCACCACGAAAGGGTTTCGCATTGTAATTTATATTATTATTTTGAGTAAGCTACAAAAAATAACGAGAGGAAAATAAGTGGGTAAAACAGATATATACATAGTTAAGTGACTCGCTGGCCTTTTCAGTTTTGTTTTCTTTTTGCCACACTGTCCCCCCGTTCCCATTTATGTTTATGAATGTGTGTGCGCGTGTATAACAAAAGTGCAGCAACTGCAGTTATATTAACGTGCAATGTCTATTTGTTTGCCTATCGGTCTGTCTGACTGTTCTACTCTGTGCAAGGGAGTCAAAGCACCCACGCCCAATGGGAATGCAGCTGAATCGAACGAATAACTGTTACAACTAAAATCTCTACCAGAAAAACTAAGTTGTTAATATCTTTCCATTTTAGTATATCATAAAATTAAAATTACAAATTAAATTATATTAAATAAAAAATATATATGTATATGTATATATATAGTAATAAATAATAATAACAGTAAATTCTATTAGAGCACTTTTCACATTTTTATTGCGTTTTATTTATATCTAAGCTAATATATTACTTTTGTGTGCTTGCGTTTTTATTGCAATGCATTTCATTTAATTTTATTATTTTTTTATTTTTATTTCATGGCAGTTATTATTTGCTAACTGCCAGTCCAATTCACCCTCCCCTCCCCCATCCAGCACATCCCACCCCATCCACTTTAAAGCTTCAGCCTGCCGCGCCATTTTCGGGCAATTAAACTTTCGAGCGAAGAAAAAACAAGCAACAGTAACGAAAAATCAAAATAGTTACTCACGAGCAAATACCCTTTAAATATATTTACTGCAAATTGCACATCATTTTGAAATAGCTATTAAACATTCATATATAAATGTAAGTTTAAATCTATAATATACATAATATAAATGAATAAACATAATACTACATCTATGTTAAAGCTATATATACCCCTCCATAACCGGGATATATGTATGAAAACGAAACTAAAGTATTGCAAAAGAAAATGAATAGAAACAAAAAAATGATGAAACAAAATTACGACAATGGAGCAATTTCGAATATGACAAGTAACAAAAACAAAAGGAAAACATTATAAGCAAAGCAGATGAATACAAAAGTTGCTATTAAATGTGTATGCGTATGCGTATGTGTATAAATATTTATTTTTTATTTTGCCACTGGCGTTTAAGAAGTTTTTGGTCTGTTACACTTTAATAATCCAAATAATATACGAATTATTTTAATTCATTATTATTATTTTGTTTCATTTAAATTTATCGCGCAAAATGAAGTCAAAGCAATTGTGCCCACTGTAGAATAGTCTTAAGAGCCGAAATGTACGCACGATAGATAGAGAAAAGGCACATAACTGTAAACGCCTCTCTCAAATCTTGTACAGCTTCGTTAAGTTGATCAGTCGCATAATCAGTCGTTGCAGAGCATGCAATGGAGTCGGTCGTGCTGCGCGTGACTAATACGATTGGAAATCATTTTATTTAATTACAATTAATAGATATTTAAAGAATAAACATTTGATGTAACTGTATCCACAGTTCACAATGCTCGCTCCAATCTCTGCTCCATATAACACTTTTTACTCGGCGGCAGTTTGCCTTTTTATCACTTCAATTTTTGTTGATATTGCTGCGCTTCTTCGGACCAAATTAAATTTTAAATTGTAAGAAAGCGTCCGTCTATCCGTCCAGTCCAGTTCTCCCACTCTCCAAATCAATGCCGCGCACATCCGGGCACCTCCTTAGGCCTCGACGGACGACGGCATACTCTTTTCTCTCCCTCTTCCTCTCCCTCTCCATCGCTCTCGCTCTCGCTCTATCGTTTCTCCACCCCGCAATTAAATTGTATTTGCGCAGGCTCTTCTTCTTTCCACCATAAACCGCTCCTGCCGCCTTGCAAAAGCGAAGCGTGAACTTCGCTATCCGTCAACACACAGCGAAGACACACAAGACAGAAAAAAAAGACTAGCATAAAAAAAATGGACAACTACAACTTACGATGGCGACTGGGCGCGGTTGTTGGGTGCGGGCGGTTGTGCACGGAAGGGGGTGGGTTGGGGTGTGGTGGTTGCTTCGGAACGCGTTCGGCAAACGAATATTGAAATAAAGAAAAATATAAGGTGTGGGCGATGGGCGAGGGAAGTGGGGCGGGGCGTGGCGGGGCGGGGCGGGGGAAACGGTCGGAATGTTCGACCGCCAGAGTTTCATTCGCACAAACACAAGCAAAGACAAACAGACAAACACATACACACAGATAAAATGGCAACGGTTTCACTTTTCTTTCACACTTCCTTCCACCCATTCCCTTCCCTTCCCTCGCACATTGGCCGTAAGTATTCGCATTTTATTTCTCGTTTTTGTGCCCTTTTTTGTGGGTCGTTTGTTCAAGCGTTGTCCCCCAGAAAACCTCCCCGCGCCCCTCCACGCCCAGACAGCCAGTCCGTCTTAGTTATTGTTGCTCAACTTTTTTTGGGGGATTTTCTTTTTGCTGCTGCTGTTTTTTTGCTTTGAAATGATTGATTATATTTTTACTTTACAATGAAAAATGTATAAAAAATAAAAATAAAGAATTAACGCAATGAGTATTTGATGCAATTCCCCAAAATAAATAAAGCAAAGCAAAGCATATATATAAGCAATAATAAAATAGTTCTTCTTTTTGGGTAGAAAATGGAAAAATATTAAAGAAATTTAATAATTTTTAAACTAATTAGTTACAAGTGTTTTAATTAGTTCCTTTGTCAACCACTGAAATAAGCAAGTCTTAAATGTTCTATTATTCTAATCAAGAATTGTGGAGCGATACATTTTTTTTTGTTAAAAATAATATCTTGATTTAGCATGTTTTTCATGTAACCAAGTGTTAAGTTTTTAATTGTAGTAAAAAATAAATGGATAAAAGGAGTTTTTCGTCAAACCCTTTTTATGACTTTGTATATTTTTAATTTATCCAATTAAATTATCATGTATGCTTATATATATCTCAGCACAACCTTCTCTGAACTCATTCTTTTCGACCTCTCAATCTCTATCCCGTAAACAAGTAAAATCGAATCCATCTTATGATCTTTCGAGAGGATAAAAGCTAGTTAATAGAATCCCTCTTTTAGAAATCATCAATCCTTAAGAAACTTCATCAGCATGACAATTATTATTATTTTTTTGGTATTGTTATTGTTATTATTATTATTATTATTATTATTAATCCAAAATAGGGATAAGACTAAGGCGACACAACCAGCTTTGAGTTTAGGGACTACCTAATTGAATTAGGTGACTTTTTAGTTAACTATCAACTACTATTATTGGATAATATTATATTTACATATTTATTCATTTATATAACAAATTAAGTTATTAAAAAAGACGATGTTTTGTGCTTGTGTCATACTTTCAAATATATTATTGAATTAAACAAAAACCATCGGATTTTTGTCCTTATACCATTTTGACATATGCGTCCAACGATCAGTTTTTTCTTTCCATTATAAATGAGTTCTGACAGGAGAGGATAGGATGTTACAGGACAGGACATGAGAGGACATCTGGACAGGACAACAATCGTTATGCAAATTAAACTATGCGAGGTTTATTTATTGTTTTTTTCAAACAGGGAAATTAGGAATCCGAATCTGAATCTGAAGCTGAATCCAAGCCAGCTGTCGGCTATTCCAGTTCCGAGCAGATCCCGTTGACCCAAAAAACAAGAAAAAAGCACAGCAATGTCCAACCCTTGCAACGGGCAGGCCACTACCTGTCCACACACATACACAGAGAGAGACACACACATGTGTGTCCTTTTTATGCATAAATTAGCGACCCTTTCCCGTTATGGAAACCCTCTCTTTATACAGATCGGTCACTGTTATTATTAAATATCTATGAACCTACAGAACTATGCAAATCACAGTCTGCTGATACACTGAGAAAAATATCGATCTACATTTTAACAAGTCGCCCTAAAATAAAATAAATAAAAACTTAAAGTTTTTCTTGTTTTCCGAAATAATTTCTATTATTTTAAAATTTTTTATTACTATTTTTAATACACTTATTGTAATTATTGTTGTTATTATTGTTTTTGTAATAATTTGTATTATTATTATTAGTATTACTTATATTTGGAAAGACTTGCCCTAAATATACAATTTCTATTATTACGAAAAACATTTATGAGAAGTCGAAATGGAAACTTTATTTTTCGAAACTATATATATATATATATATATATATATGTAAATATAATATCATATTACAAATACATAAAAGTAATGGTTGAGTTATCTGAATTTATTGACTATGTAAAATTTTGCAGAATACACTTAGAAAATATATAATAATAATAATAATAATTTTAGAAATTTACTTGCTGTACTCAAATTTGGACATATTTTTTCTCCCAGTGGACACACACACACACACACACACACACACACACTATTGAAATATGAATTTTGAATAGTTAATTCTTGGGCCTGATCATTTATTTTGTTTTGGGGGGCTGCCCCTTTAGCTTTAGGGTTGACCGGTGTGGCAGACAGGGGTTGCGCACCAAGTGAGATGCGGCAACAGGACGCAGGCGCAACCGTTGGACACACACACACACAAATGTATATGTATAAATTATGCTGGCCAGATGCTCAGGATGCTCGCGCGGATGTCAGCGGTGCGGGGCAGGCAACAAACAGCAGACAAGCAGACAATAAGGGGCATCATCAGAGTACCGTTAAGCTAACCGAACCCTTCCTCAAGTCGAACGTGGCACATTGCACGTTGCATTTTGTACTTGTGCGACAATGCTTGCAATTTCAAATTGACGTCAATTGCAAATCCACATAAATATTTCCATACTCTTCCAAATGTGTTTGTGCCATAGTTATTTGACCATTTCCAAATTGAATATTACCCGATTTAATATATCCCCTATTTTTATTTTTATTATTGTTTTTGTTTTCATTTCAAATTTGTAAATGTAATTTAATTTACTATTTACACACTAACTTTTAAGAATTATTTAAATAATGCAAATATCCTTTGCCTTTTTTTGTGTTTTTTCATTTTCATTTCTGCTTTTATTCATTGAGCATAATTCTGCCAATTATTATTTCTTTAATTAAAGTGAAAGTTACAAATTAATTTATTTTATTTATAACACTTCTATTCTATTATTAATTATTTCACAAAGTTCTCAGTTCAAATTCTCAGACTCAATTCCAGCAAACTACTGAAGTAAGTCAAGGAAAAAAAGGGCTATCGCCAGTCCATGTTTGGAAACTTGTTTTCCAGATACAAATAAGGCTACAGACTTGAGTACAAAGCAAAGATACGTTTGTGTTGAATTTATGCATTGTTAACCCAAATCGCTTTTGTTGTTGTTGTTGTTGTTGTTGTTGTTTTTTTGCAATTGTTTCCTCTACAATATTTATTGTATCTTTGCACCTGAACGCTGCTGGGCTTGCTGGGTTAGTGGAGTAATGGAATAATGGTATCATGGAGTAGGGGAGTCGTGGAAAAGTGGAGTAATGGAACATTTGAGTAGTATGCCATTCTGGCAGACTGCCATCTGCTCGATCCCACATCGAAATCGAGATCGAGTTGGGCCCCCTCCAAAAACCCATTTGCGAGGGTCAAGAATTTAAAATGCGTTCCCCCATTACACAAAAACAACAATAATAACAACAGTTAAAAACGGGCAGCTGCACTCAACAAATAAATCTATATATATATATATATATATACATATATACTCTTTTACAATTGACTGCTCAATGATGGAAATAGAGGACTCTATTGTAATCTATACAGGCAGGTAATAATTAGCAGTACATCGATTAAGAGAAAGTGGCAAGAAGTAACGGTTTTAATTAGGTGAGCAGCATTTCTTTTTAGCCATCTAGCTACTAACTTCTACATCACCTAAGACGACTTCCAGCGAGAGTGGAGTATAACATAAAAAAACGTTAAAAAAATTATATGTGCACCTTTGATTAATTTATTTCATTTTTTCTGTAACGGTTAATCATATTTTCGAATTTTGTGTTTCACAAACAAATTTATTAAATAGAAAAAGAAAAAGAAGAAGAAAAAGGAAAAGAAAAATGTCACCAAACGCAGCTCAACTTAGCTTCGTTTATTTAATTATTTTGTTTTGTATTTGTATTAACGTGTACTGAAAAGGACCAGAAATAAAAAATAAATTAATAAACTAATCAAAGTCCAAGGAAAACACAATGCATATTTTTGCATTTTGTATTATTTATTTTCGTTAATATTTTTATATTTAAATTGCTGGAAGATTGATTTGTAATTGAATCAAGGGGGGACTGTTCCTTGTTTGGTTTTATTCATTTATTTCTCTTTTCTGAATATATTTAACATGAAAATTGCGATAATCACTCAATTGGTTAAATATATTAATATATATACAGATTTATTTATATTTTTATTTTTTTGTTTTTATATATGTACATATATTAATATGTAGTCATAAGTCCACCTATATATATATATTTTATGTATATTTATTGTTTTCCAATTTTCATAATTTTCATCATTTTCATCAATATATATTTATTTATATATATATGCCCAACTGTGGTGTGATTATATCAATAATGAGTTAATTCGGGAGTAACTCTCTCCGTCTCCATCTATTTATATAAATATATGTATACATATATATAAATAAGAGTACTTATTTGTATGTGCATATGTGTGTGTGTGTGTAATGACGCTCTGAGGGTGATTTTAATGTGCTGAGAGTGAGTTGAATCTGGGAATGCATTAACAATATATTGCATACATATATGCTAACACACATGCATACATATATGCATATGCACACATGTATTAAGTGCATATAACAATAAGTACAACAATGCACACACACACTCACACACGCACACATTTCGATTTTGCTGCATGTCCAGCTGCATTACTCACATACAACATGCATATGCCTAAACGTAAATGCGCCTATCCACCTCACCACCTCACCACTCCACAACTCACCTCAACTTACTCGCTGTTATATACTGCGTCTGTATGCGTGCATATATTATATCGCGTTAACATTGTCACACACATGTGCATTGAATGTCCGTATGCCTTTCTATTGTATGTGGGGTTATTTGTAATTCACACACACACACACACACACACCCACATACGTACATATGCATAGCTGTATATATTTATTTATAAATATATTGTATACGCTGCAGACACGCGTTGAGTTTTCGCTTAATTATGGCGACAGTGCAAAAAAATATGAACTTGGACTGGGGTGGGGATTGCTTTGCTATTAATGAAACAAAGGAGAAGAGATGCAGAAAAAAAGCGAAGCGAAGTTATAATCTCAATCTGAAGGGCGGGACAACTATGCCTAGTATATCTGTGAGAGGGAGTGAGGTAGGCATACATACATGCATATGAAAAAAGCGTGAAGGTCTTAAAAATATTTAAAACAACAATTAACAATTTGCATTCAACTTCATATAAATGTATATTACATAAGATAATAGGATAATTGAAAATATAATTCAAATCTATGTTAAATATTAATATTTATCTTTATTTTCACAATTATATTAAATTAATTAAATACACTATGAAAATATAATTAAGATTTATGTTATCTATATTTTGTTCAAACTGTTTAAAGCAAGAGACACCATACATAAATATAAATTAAATTATATACGATTAATTGTAAATGTTTATTTTTCTATTTTTCCATTTTAGTCTTCCTTCTCTGCCTATCCACTAAAAGCCCATTCCTGACTCCTCTCTCTTCTTGGAATTTCTTAAAGCTTCTATCTATACACAATGGTATAGAGAAAGCATAAGTAGTAAGCTTTTATATTTACACAAAGTAAACTTATATAAAGCACTATCATTGATTGCTTAGTGATGAAAATCGATAAGAAATATTATGATCATAAGATCAATTTTGTGAACAGCAGCAGCCTAAATGCATTTTAGATACATACATAATTACATTAACATAAAAAATAGCTAACTGCAACCTTAGAAAACTGCAACCTTCATAAGCACAAATAAGTACAGCCTTAAAAGCTCTATCTCTCTCTCGTCTCTTTGAGCTACGCTTGCACTCTCCGAAAAGCTCTCACTGATCGTCTCGATCTCGCTCAGCATAGTTGAATAGTTGCTGTTTACTGTTGTCGCTCATTATGAAAGAAGAAGAGAGAATTTTAATATTTTTTTTTCAAATTTCATTAAATGTCGCATTGCATTTTATCAATTTCCCAAAAATAATTGCATTGATAATTATACATAAAATAATTACACACATGTGTGTGAGTTGTTAATGTACAAGTAAAAGTAGTACATTAACTACACGCATACACACGTGTGTATAAGTGTAGTAGTATAAGTATCCAAATAATTACACACACACACACACACATACGTTTGTTTGTTTAAGTGTGGTAGAATAAGTATAAGCATTTCAAATGAACACCCCCTCTCCATCCCTCTCACTCTACTGCCAGCTGCAGCAACAAAAACAAGATGGCCGCGCGGCCAACAATGAAAATGTATAATTGTAAATTGTAAATAGTTTCTCTTTGGGCAGCGCATCGCTGCTCGGCTTACGCAATTATTTATTCACAACAAATTGCATTTTCAAACACGCCCAAAACCAAAACCGCCCGAACCGAACGCAATAGGTGTGTGATATTTAAGTACGCGCTTGCAGCATGGGAAAATTTCGTGTGTTGAGTGCAACGCGAAACGGGAGCAGTCATCCCAGCCAGCCACGCAGCCAGACGTATAGCTGTTAGCTATGTAACCCATGCCCGAACTTTAATGCCTTCGAAACTCATGTACACACATGCATATAAGTAGAAGTGTACATATACTCGTGTATATATGCACATGTGACATATACACATAAACCCACACTCACACATGTTTACAAGCAGAAAGTACAGTATTTTGTATATAATTTAGCAAGCTTATTAAAATGTAAATGTTTTTTTTGCAATTACTTCTCAGTTATCAAGAAAATAAGAAAATCTATATTTTCTTCTTCTTCTTCTGTTTTACAAGAACAATCAAATATGTTTTCATTAATTTCCTTAATTTCTGCTACTCTTTGTGGTACCGTAGATTTCAAAGAAAGAGCGATAAGACAGAGAGATTATTTGTAGAAGAATGAGAAGAAGAAGACTAAACTAACCAACAACCATTCCTGCAGCGGGACTGACTTTCGTATAAGCGTATGAATGAGTTTGCTCACGGAATAATGCAAATACTCAACGTTTAACGTATTCAACTGAAAGATAAGAAAAGAAATTTTGAAACCAGGCTCATTTTTCCTATTTTTCACAAGATAATTCTTAATAATAGAAATTATTACTTTTGAAATGCAGAAAATAGTAATGAACATAATTTTCAAATAAAACACTCTTCAGTGTTTGTATATGTGAAGTCTTAACCAAAAATACAGGTTACAAAAAGCTAATAATATTTTAAAAAAGAATAAACATTTAAATATTTCTATAGATATTTTGAATGTGCTCTGGAATTAAGCAAACCAAATCAATGACTTTTGGAATGACATAACTTTCCCTTTTAGAACTATACTTTCGGACTAATAAGTTGAGTTACTAAAATAATTGGTTTTCATCAAAATTTTAACATGTGATATATATATATATGAAATTTATTTTTATACATTGAAGAAAACATTAAAAAATAAAAACACAGATTTTTAAAGTAAAACACAAACTTCCCTTTTAGGGGGGTCAAAAGTTGTTATGTATATATTTCATTTATAGTTTATGAAATATATTGAGATATATATTTTGGATTAAATATATTTAATTCTAAATTTTATTTACTAATTATTATTATTTATTTTAGCAAACTTAAATATTTATTTATATGTTGTATATTTTATATTTGAATTTATTAAATTTGAAGAGCAACAAAAGAATATAAATTTAAAGATTCTGGGATCGAAAAATGTTCTCGGCTTTGCCTTCCTTAAGCGGGTCAGATGCGCTCGGCTGCGATGCATAAACAGAACTATGGAAGCTGCCACCCAATCCGAAGGACGACAACACATGCCACACACACTCAGA
Organism: Drosophila atroscutellata; assembly: GCA_035041605.1. Lineage (NCBI taxonomy): Eukaryota > Metazoa > Arthropoda > Insecta > Diptera > Drosophilidae > Drosophila > Drosophila atroscutellata. The sequence goes on along the minus strand of JAWNLA010000099.1, from coordinate 803,744 downwards.
GTTATATATAGAAGCTGAAACTGCAGCTAGTTCTGATTGCAACGGCAGCAACTACAGCCACATGTGGAGGTAGGCAGCCGATTGCCGGTTGCTGTTGGTTGTATGCCGCATGTTGCATGCTACATGGTTGCATGGTCGTATGCCAAGACAGCCCAGCAGAGCAGAGCAGACAACCTTGACATAGGTTTGGCCTTGCTAGTCGCCGTTGTCATCGTCATCCTCATCCTCATCCTCATCGTCATCCTCGCCCTTGTCGTCTCTCGTCGAAGTCATCCTCGTCCTCGTTGCCTCCAAAAGCTTCGTCTCGTTGATGCAATACATGTGGCAGAGTATCAAACGCTCAAAGTTGAATGCAAAGAAAAATAACCCCATAACCCCAAAATAAATATTAGTGTGAAAAATAAATATTTATATCTATATGCATAATAAATTAATACAAATAATTAATTAATTAGTAAGGGAAAAATAGTAATTCAATGAAATACATGCTCCAATATAATTAAATAATAAATATAAAATATATTATTATATAAATATCAAATTAAATTAATAAATAAATATAAACTGTCTAATTTTTGGGTGGATATTTTTATGGTTATATTTTTTGTAGTTAAAACAATAATTATTAAAATATAGAAAAGATTGCGTTTAAAATCAGAATTGCTCCGAAAATTAGACAAATATTGTGGATCTTACAAACAAATAAAGTTCTAAATTATTAAATTATAAAATTATAATTAATTAATATTTATTTTAATTTTGTATATGCGTTATTTAGAAGATCGTTAACAATTTTGAAAATTTCCATGAAAATTAGAGCAATTTTCTTGGTTTGAGAAACCGATTCGAAAAATACTTTCTAAATATACGAAATAAAAAGTGTTCAAATTAGTGTTTTTTATTATTAAAAAATAAATTACAGTAGCGTAAAAATAGAATAGAAATTCATCTTGAAAATATAATTTTTCTTGTTCTTTTCCAACTTATCAACTAATGTAAAACATAAAAATAAGCCAAAATTATTAATAGTTATCATAAATGAAAATAATTAAAAATAAATGGCTTAAAAGGAAAATTAAGAAATGTAATTAATAATTAGTAAAAAACAATATAAATATATTAATGAATAATAATAATTAATTAACATAATTATAATATTAATATAATAATAATATAGAATTGTGAAACTAGACGATAAAAAATGCAATAATTTAAATTAATTGGTTACAAATGAAAAATAAATTCAACTTATAATGGATAATATATGGATAAATGGAAGAATAATAAAACAAACATAACAACATGTTAGATATATAGAAAGTGATCATAAACATCATCAACACAAAATCTGCGGAAAATAAATGCATTATTTTAAATACATTCAAAGACTGTGTGTATGTGCGTGCACACACACATATATGTGGATGCAACGCACGCAAAATGGCGGAATTCCAGCGACAATGCGATTGAGTAAACGACACCAACTCCCAACCCCCCCCCCCCCTCCTCCTCCCCCTCCACCCATCCAACCACATTCAACTATGTGCTAGGTATATGCTTATATGCACATAACCGTTGTGAATTAAATTATTAAAGCATTTACAAATGCGACAAGCATGTTTGTATGCAGATGTGTATATACATATGTGTGAGTAGGCACATGTATATATACATATGTGAGTGTTTGCATATATGCATATAATGATGCGTGCTTTTTTGTGCGGGTGAATTATTTAAATGGGGAGTTAGAGGGGTGAGAGTCGGCTAAAAATATACAGTTATTTTAGTTTTATCGAAATTGTGTGCACATCAAATGCAGCTGTCTGGAAAAGGTGATTTTGTATTTTTTTATGGATAGTCTGAAGCCAAAGCCGATAATCAGTCAAGTCATGAACCAAAATGGTTGATCAGATACAAAAGCAAAGTTGAGACAACAAATGTTGCTGAAGGTGAACATCAAAAAAGACGAAGACGCCGATGAGAAGATGAGAAGAGCATTGAAGGGGAAGAGCGTGGCGCGAGAAGGGGGAATAAATAATTTATTTAAATAAAAATTATAATAGTTAAATAAAATAGTAATAAATAATTAACTAATCGATAAAAATTTTAGTATTAATATAAATAAAATTAAACAGAAGAATTTTACAGTTGACATCTGCCGTCATGATTTGCAGATCAATCAGGTTTGAGTCACTGATACACACACACACACACACACTCATAGCTCACCGATCTATGCATGTTAAACAAAAACAATTTTGTTTGCTGGCTGCAAGATGAACTGTGAATTCGGGTAAATCGATAATGCTGAAAGTCTAGCCGGCTATGGCGAAAATCGATGGAAAGGCAACGACAACGACAACGACAACGACTTCGATGACGATGACAAGCAGTAAAAAGTGCATACATATATTATATATATGTATCTATGTATGTCTGCAGCCATGCATTTTATGTAAAATTGCACACATGCATATAAGTGCATTAAATAAAGTATATACATAATATACATACGTGTGTGTGTGTGTGCATAGCAGTGCATACACATACATAAGTGCAGCGGAAATGCATCCAGGCACACACAGACACACACACATGGATAGGGCATTAGCATAAACATAAACAGCCAGAAAGAAGAAGAGCAGCTGAGCAGACGAATGAGAGTGTGAGAGAGCGCCAGAAGAAGAAGAAGAAGAGCGAGTGAGTGAGCAAGTGAGGGAGCCAGCGAGAGAGAGCGAGAGAGCGCGAGCGAGCGAGCGTTAGAGTTTGAGAGAGAGCGTGGAGAGAGTGGAGTGTGTGTGCGCGCGAGAGAGCAGATGATAAAGTCATGCGTGCGAGGGGGATGGCAATAGAAGGAGGTCGACATTAAAACGTGCACAAAATTGTGCATGCCGAGTTGCAGCAGCAAAGGGGGTCAGGGTGCGGGGGGCGGTGCCATTTTGCAATGGGGTGGCTGCTGTTGCAGTTGCAGTTGCAGTTGCAGTTTGCAATTAACTGGGTTGAGGGTGCAAAAATAAGGGTTGTTACTGTAGAAAGTGCAGCAGCAGCAGCAGCAGCAACGAAAACTGCACTTGACACTGTCTATGTATGTGTATGAGTGCAGAATGGGCCCAGACGCATTTTGTGGCTCCCTTCCGTAAATGCAGCGACAAACGACAACAACAAACGTTTGGCTGGAAATCGCCTGCCAAATATTCAACGGCAAATGCAACTGTAGCTGATGTTGGCGGCGGCGTCGACGTTGGCGTTGTCGTTGGCATTGACGCTGACGTTAGGCTTGGGAAATTTTGGGAAATCGACTGTGGGCTAAAATGCTTAAAGCGTCGATTGTTCAAATTTATAACATCGATCATTTTATTTATTTCTTTTTCTTTATCTTTAACTAAATAAGTCCAATAAAATAAATTGACATCATCGGTAATTTTACATGTGAATTTCTTTATTCATTTTATTATTATTGGCTTATATGAGACTGCAAAAAAATATATAAAACAAAATTTACTGAATTAAGTTTATTAAGTTTATTAAATATTATGGATGGTTATATTTGTTTATTTATTTATTTAATGTCTACCAAAAAAGTAAAAACTATTTAAATTTTATTTTAAAAAAATGTAATTTAATTTATTGTTTTGGCCGGCATATTTTTGTTGCATACTAAGATTTTTTTACAATTTTACATTTTACAATAAATTTTGAAGATCTTTATTTGGGTTTTAAATATTATTCTTTTTTGTATCAGTTGTAACACGCGTATGCAATAATGCATCTTGATCTCGATTGATACTAGCTTACATTAAATAAATAAATCAAATCAAATAAGGAACAAAGATTTAACTAATTTGAAACAAGTTGAAGTTGTATAAAAAATTTGTAATTTTTTAAAACAATAGTTCTAATGTGCATAGGTAACAATATATATTTCGTATAAATCGAAATTTTAAATAAATTAAGAAAATGGAATTCAGAGCAACACTTTTTTTTCTTACTCCAGTAAGCAGCCTAACATTTGCGGGGTTAAACGATAACCGATATACGATAAGCTCGTTTGGCATGCACATCAACAACGACTAAATCCAAAAGCGCAGCAGATGACATTGGCGCTGCAGCAGCAGCAGCGTCGCTGACGTCGCTGCTGCCACTGACCACTGCTGCTCTTGCTCTTGCTGTTGCTGTTGCTGTTGTTTCTCCTGTTGCCGTCGCTGCTGCTGTTTTTGCTGGCGTCGTTGTTGACGTCGCTGCTGCTGCTGCTGCTGCTGCTTCTGCTGTCGTTTTTGTTTATCGTCCAGCATTTTTATCTCATAATAAGCCTACCGAACGCTGTGCTCCTAGACCTGTTCACGCACACACACATACACGCACACACACACACACACATAGGCATACCCACCCACACACACGTACTCACACTTTGATGATTTTACCGTAAGAGCAAGCAATTTTTTGTTTCGCCATTATTTCGGAGTGTCGGCATTGAGAGACGCAATAGTCTATGGAGTAGAACAGCCGACTGCGGATCGTTTAGACCACGCGGAGCATTTTTATTTCCTAAATGTGAATACCTCTGTGAAACACCCTGTGCAACAAATAACAACAACAAAAACAGAAAAAAATATACAGCAACAAAAATAAGCATTAAAATGCAAAAAAAATAAAATCTAAAAACCTAGCCAGAAAAAAACAATTTTCCTCCATCCTCCACTTTTGTGAATTTTACATTTTTCAATTCTTTTTCTTTTCTTTATGATGTTTTTCTTTCTTTTCTCCTCACACTAAAAAAACCACTTCATTTAAACTTGAAATTAACATTTTTATTGAGAACTTTCTCAATTTTTCGGATCTTTTCCTTTGTTACTCTTATTCCAATTTGATTAAGTCTTCCTTCAATTTGTCTTCTTCTTTATTTTGCTTATTAATAATACGCTCTCCAACTCTCAACTCCCTGAATATTCCAAAATACCGATACCGATACTGATCGTTCTCTCTCACCGCTTCACTCTCGATTTCAGATCATCATAATTTAACCAAAAAAACAATAGACCAAAAACGTTTTCAAGCCACACATGTTTGCCGTAATGAAGCAAATAACAATAGAATCCTTGCCAACTAAACCATAATTCAGTTTGTCACGCAATAGAACGGATAACAGTTAAACTATTTATTTTCATTCCTACAAACATATATACTTAATTTACTTACTTATATATACTACTACTATATATATATATATATATATATATATATATAAAACCATCAAATCTCGACCTGAGCAATCCAAAATTCAACAACAAAAAACACCAAAAGCAACAACACGAAGGAAAAAAAACACTGTAAACTCAACCAAAACCAAAATTAATCAAAATAAAAGCGACAAAAATAACTGTTTATTAGAGAGAGTATTGCAAAAAAAGATTGGAATCAAAAGTACAAAGCTTAAGTATATTTAACGAAACGGAACGAACTCAACATTTTGATACATTAATAATTATATATAAACACTGAAAAAAACCAAACTCTAAAACGCCAACAAAAAAGTCAAAAAGTGAAAAAATACCAAGAAAAAAAGCATCTAAAAAGCAACAAAATTAAACAACGATCAAGTATATAACAAATACAAAAATAAAAAATAAAAATTTTAATTATATCATTTTTCATTTATTTTTTTAAGCGCCAAAAACTCAGCATTCTCAAGAATTAATCAAATTCTGAGCAATAAAAAAAATTAAATTTTCCATTTAATTTAGGCATTTATTTTTCAAATACATACACAACTTACACAACAACTTTGGGAAAATTCAAATTTCCTTAAAAGGTTGGACAATAAAAAAAATAAATACATATATTCAATAAATTTGTAATTTAATTTAGGCATTAATTTTTGAAAAATTTAAGGGTTTTCCTTAAAGTTTAGCCAAAATAATTATTGCTCGAGGCCCACCGATCGGCATCAAAATACTTTCATTGTATGCTTATCGGAAACACACTGACACCGGAACAGACAGTTTGGAATACCACTTACCATATAGCTAGCATTTACACACACACCCACACACACACACACACTCGCTCACACACACTCAGAAATAGTTGTAAGCAAATAATATATATATATATACATATATATATATATATATATATATATATCGAGAAATATTAGTAAGCATACTAAGAACTTAGAGCTAGTCGATGTAATCAAACAAATGTGTAACATATACAATAGCAGATCATAATTTCGATAGCGATAACGATAACGATAACGATAACAATTACGATTACGATTACACTATATAAAGGTAAATCGAATACACAACCAAAATAAACACAAATACCATCAAAATACATAAATAAGCATTTAGATTTATTTTTTAATTTATCCATAAATTATATCGAATAATCTATTAAAAATCCTCCAACGACAACTTATTGGAGTGGGGACCCAGTGAGAGAAATCAGACAAAAAAGTAAATAAATAAATCAATATTTGGGTGATATTTTTGGCCTATAACCTAAAAAACCAAAAACCAAAAAAAACGAATTAACAAATTGTGATGATAAACTTAAACAAACAAAAAAATTACAAGTTGAACTAGCAAAAAAATTAAGACAAACAAAAAATATTTAAAATGGACGAAAAACATAAAAAAATTAACTCTTAATTAAATAAAAATAAAAAAACAAAAACATTATGTAAGAAAATAAATGTAACTAAAAGAAGCAAAAAACAACAAAAAAAAAACATTGAAATTAACAAGAAAAATAAAACATTATATAAAAAATATAAAAAGCGAGAAGAAGAAGAAGCAAAAGAAGAAGAACAAAATGATTATCATTCAATTTACGAGATCGCGAAACCGTAACGTGTGCCTTATTCCGGCCTTAAGTTCAAACTAGTTTCAATAATGCATAAAACTAATATTTAAATAAGAACTACGACAAAACAACGAGCAAATATAAATACTAAAAGCTGCTATATATGTATATATATATATATATTATAATCAGCCTATCAATCACCTCATCATCAGACATACATATATCTGCCCAGCTCCGTCAGCAGTCGGCAGTCCGTCAATGCGACAAAGTGCCGGAATGCCAATGTTTATTGAGCGGTAGGTAAAAATCGATAAATCTATTCTATATTCGTATCAAAGTCCGTCCGTTCGTCTGTCCGTCTGTCCGTCTGTATGAACACCCTTAGAGACAGACCCGCGTCAGACAGGGTGTACAAATTGGAATGCTACATAAGCTAGGAGGCTAGAAAATCGATATCGATATCGATATGATCGATAAAGCCATGGTTTCCAGGTTGTTTGTGATGTCTTTCAAATATCGTCATATGCCACGCCCACGCAGGACGCCCCGAGGCCCCCGGCCTTACAAATTTTAGATGGATATATCTTCCACTACTGGTAGCCGCCTTTAAGAACCGATAACCGATAACATGTGGCCATGCCCACAACTGCGACCATAATCGCAAATTCCGATATTTGAGAACGTGTAAATCTATAAAACATCATATGTCCCACAATCCTAAAGAGAGAGTCACCAAACGTGGCAGGTAACTTGCTGCCAATCTCAAAGATCGGTGTACACATTTTCAGGCCACGCCCACTTCCCCGCCCCTAGGAACGTGTACTCTTTCACAATTTGAAAGATAGAGTCACCAAATTTGAAAGATTGCTAGTAAAACCCTTCACAAAATGCCCAAGAAATACTGCCCAAGTTTGCCTTTCAAATTGAGGAAAATAGAAGCTAGTTGCCTTCCCTCGAAATATGGGATATTGAACATTTTGGGGGTCGGGAGTGGGGAGTGGGCGTGGCTGAAAAAAATGTTGGATGACGATCTTAGCTCTTAAATTAAATTTAAATTTAAATATAAATATAAATATAAATATAAATATAAATATAAATATAAATATAAATATAAATATAAATATAAATATAAATATAAATATAAATATAAATATAAATATAAATATAAATATAAATATAAATATAAATATAAATATAAATATAAATATAAATATAAATATAAATAAAATATAAATATAAATATAAATATAAATATAAATATAAATAAAATATAAATATAAATATAAATATAAATATAAATATAAATATAAATATAAATATAAATATAAATAAAATATAAATATAAATAAAATATAAATATAATATATTTTAATAGCAATATTAATTTAAATATGAATATTAATGTTAATATTAAATAAATTTGGCACCTGCAGTACGTTATTTTTTTGTATATTTTTGCAAGGGTATTTACTATTTTGTCACCTAATATTTTTTTTTATAAGTAAGGCCTCGGAGGATGGTCATACTCGTGCTCATGCATGTGTATGCGTGGGTATTTATTCAGCATTGATAGCAGACAAAGGGAACTTTTTAAGCGCCATCTGATCATTGCCGCGAGAGAGACAAGAGCACACATGCATACACAGATGAAGCTATTGCGATGGTAAGTGGCCAACTGCAATTACAGTTTTTGCTAAGTGCGGGCTCCAACAAGAAGAAGAAGAGAAGAACTTGCAAGAGCAAACTTAAGAGAGATGACGACTAACGTAAGGCGCCGGACGTTGGCGCTGACGCTGGCGTTGCTGGCACGAAGATGCTTCGCTTAGCGCGCCGAAGAAGAACGAAGTGTGCAAGCGAAGACGTTTGACTTACATTCCTCTGCCGCGCTGCGAGGCGCTTTAGCAGCGACTGCTAACATTTCGCCGTTGCCGTCGTCGTCTTCGTTGTTGTTGTTTGCTTTTTGTTAAGCAAAAGTTCTATTTCTAAGCACGCGAGATGTGAACGGAACCCTTCTCAGTGACGGCGACGGCGACGACGGCAACGGCAACGGCAACGGAGACGACGTCGATTCATATTTATACTTGTTACGAGGCAGCGACAAAATTAGTTTTTCAATGACTCGCGTGCCGCCAGGTTATCCTTAGCCTCAACTAGGGACGACACTAGCGACGACGACGACGACGACGACGGCAACGACGACTTCGACGGCAACAGCGACGTTTTCGGTGTGTTTGCAAAAAGTGCGCGATTTTTTCAGTATTTGAAGTAGTAGCGTTATTTCCTCTACAGTTCAATAAATACTCAGGTCAATCAATCGATCAGTCAATCAATCGGTGTGTCAAGCTAGCAGACTCTCTTTCTCTCGCTCTCTCTCACTCTCTCAATGCAATGGTCAAGCATCAATAAGCGAATTCAAACGTTCGACCTTCGACCTTTATATGCGGTATGGAATCAAGTTAAACAACACCCAAAAAATATATAAACTACGGCAAAGTTCAACGAGAGCCACTTAAATGAATATTGACTTGAATAATAGCAAAAATAAATTCCGTAGCGGATTCTATACCTAGGAATATATAATATACAATAATAATTACAACAATAACCTAACTTTAACTTTCCCATATGTTATATAAGTAACATTTTTAAAACACCAAGTATATAAAAACTAAAAATTTAAAATAATCACTAATGACAGTAAATGAATTTAATTGAATTTTATTTCTATTTTTTCAGTTTTAAGATTTAGCTCCAAAAATGTTCACATGAAAAGTACATATTGGAGACAATCATAAAAAATATTGATTTGGAATAATACCATCATAAAAAAATATTTCAAATTTTATTTCTATCACTTTTCAAATATTATATGAAACAACAAATATTTAAAGTTGAAAATAATCATAATTAATATATAATTAATAATAATTAATATTCTTTTTAAATATATTTTTTCCCCTTTTATTATTTGAAAAACTCGAAAAACTCGAACTCGGCCGATTGTTCCCATGCAGGCTGTATGATATAGACCGTTGTCAATTTCTCCAAATGTTAATAGTCTGACTTGGATATGTTCCTAGTTTCATCATCATGATTTCTTCAAAAGTGTACTACAGAAATATTGGAATCCCACGGATTTGGGTCTAATAATTATTTGCCATTAACAAAAGTAAAAAATCTGCTTTGAATAATTAAATAAAATATAGAATGATAAAATGAAAATGAGAATAAACTACGCAATAATAGAACGCAGAAGAATCCAATTAGTAGTACTCGGAAAATCGAAGGATTATCATAAATATTATAATCAAAATTACAAGTTAAATCATATCATATAGGAGATCAAGGTGACTTGCTTGTGGATACTTCGGAAGACTTCATTCGACTTGGAGATAAACCGTGTTTTAAACAAATATTGTGTTCTTACAGGACATAACATACTTTGAGATCGGTATGATTCCTGGTTTCCTATATGAACACGATTCGTAATCTACTTATAGAAGGGGTTTGCTGATGGTATATTTGTAAATATATACCAATAGAAACTGATGATAAACCTGTTGCCATGATATTGGAATGAACGTCATCAGATGTAAGTTTGATTGAGCCTATCTGGGACATGCTGTGGACCAGGATAAGGAAAGACATGATTACATTCAAAGAGTCCATAAATGCGACATTGTTTGTTGGGAAGACTTGCTCAAGGCAAAAGGAGAACACATTTTATATAATTTTCCATATAAGCTGAGAAATCGGAGAAGTGTGCGAATCATTTTTGAGCTAAGAATGTTCCACTTCATCTTTAATAACTTTTGCAAATGCCAAAGTGAAATTTTCAAATTATTATTTTTTAATTGCATATTTTGAAATGAGCTTTAAGTTAGAGAAAAAATACTTGACAGGTGTATCTGTATCTGTGCCCGTTTTGGATATATAAATGAATCTTGTAATTATTTTTTTATAATTTTAATAAAAATTGAAATATGCAAATTGACTTTCAATTTTATTTAATTTATCTTTTACCGTTCGAATTTTTGTTAAATAAATGAGCAAGTCAGCAATATAATTAAATAGATACATAAACAAATAAGTAAATCAATATTTACATGGATAAACAAATAAACAAAAAAACAAATAGTAACTAATTGCAAAAATAATGAATTAATTGTTCAATGAATACAAAAATGGATAAATACATAAACAAACGTACAAATAATGAATAAACGCATATATATAATAATAATAATAATATATACGTTACAATTTATTTATTAAATAAATAAAATAAAAGAAAATATATTTGTTATTTCCATTGTCTACCAGCTCAATTTCGCTTTGTTTGCTTGTAGACCGTTTTGGAGTTGCTGCTGCATTTTGGTTTTCTAGTTCTGCAGTTTTTTCCTAGTTTTGTCATTGCTCGAGAAGCAGCAGCACGAAGCAGGAGCAGAAATAGAAGAGGCTGCAGCGAAAGGAGCTTGAGAGCTTTGTCGCCCTGGGTCCCGCGGAGCTTTTACGGCGATCACAAGCGAAGGTGGACAAGTGGCTGCTGTCGCAGTTCAGGAGCCACCAAACACCCATGTTCAAAATGGATGCCACCGATTTTTGGCAGCAGGCAAGAGCCCCATTCTCACTGCAACATCAACAACAGCAACAACAGTCGCTGCAACAACAACAACATCCCCATTCCCATGCGCACCCGCATCCCTTGTCCAACCAGCAGGAGCAGCTGACGAATGCCGGCAACAATTTAAATCGCCTGCCCTTAAATACCAAATTGGCAGAAAACCAATTGCAGCAGCAACACGTTCAGCAACAACAACAACAACAACACGCCCAGCAACAACAACAACAACAACAGCAGCACGCCCAGCAACATTCGCAGCACAACATTGAAAGTCAATTGTTACAGCAACATGTTGAACAGTGCTATAGCAGCGAAACATTTGCTAGCCATCAACAAACGTCAGCGGCGGCGGCGGCGGCTTCGGCAGCAGCCGCAGCAGCAACGCATTTAAGCAGTCATCATTTATTATTTAATGCGGCGGCGGCAGCAGCAGCAGCAGCGCATCTCAAATCGACAGCGCTGCAAAATAGCAGCAGCGGCGCCGGCGTCACAGCGACGGCAACTGATCAGTCAGAAAATGTGGTCGCTGTGAAGCCAAAACAGGAGCAGCAGCAGCAGCAGCAGCAGCAACAAGCTGAGCAGCAACAATCGGAGCAACAATACAGCGATAACTTTTTCAACGCCGAGCAACATTTGCATCAGCAACAGCAACAGCAACAACAACAGCAGCAGCAGTCGGCACACCCCCCTCATCAAGCACACAGTCCCACGACGCTGACGCTGATCAGCAAGCCGATAACGATAACGCAGGGCCTGCAATCGCCGCAGCACTCGCTAACGCCATCTGGCGGCAGTTCAACACCGGACATGAAATACAACAACGAGAAATTGGCCACTGAAATTCAGGTGAGCAAAACTGGATTTCTTTCTAAAATGAATAGTATAGTATATATATATATATATATATATTTATGTTAATATTTACATTTATATATATATTTATTGCCAATCAAAATATGATTTATTTTAAATATGCAACTTAATCGTATTTATAACTTAAACTACTTAATTTAATTTTTACATTATATAAATGCTAATTTTAATTCAAGACTTTTAAATTAAATATATTTAAGTCCTGACTTTAACTTGGCACTTTAATTCAAAATTATTAATTTTAAATTTATATTTTTTAAAACATCTGCAAGAAAATCTAACCAAGTTCTCTGAAATTCCAACTCCAATTCTATGAATTTATTTGTAATCACATTTATCGATCAAAATATATATACTTCATTTTATTGGTATGTCAAATATATTTACATTTTCATTTGAGCAATATTTATCATATAAGATTCCTCTGTACACAAAATGTAGAATGCAAATTAGACAGTTTTTTACTTGTATTTATTTTATAGAGCTTTCCTAATTTTTTAAAGGGAATTTTTAGATTGGATATAGGACTGAATTTTAAATAAATATTTTACAACCGCAAACAAAATTACCACAAATATTTTTAGCCAAATATTTCGCCTCGAAGAGAGAGTCCAATTTAATTAAGAGCATAAATGCTCTTCGCGTTGACCATTATCGCCAAGAGCTAGCAAAATTAGAAAGAGAGTAACGTTTAGAAATTTCCCAAATCATACATTTATTCCTAGTTCCTACCCCAGCCGAAAAGCTCAGCGCACTTCTTCTTGGAGAAGCTCAAAGCTCTCCTTGCTTTGCAGACATTTTGCTTGAGATGAATTTGTTCTTGAATTTTTTATGCGCGGTGGTGATTTTTTCTCTTCATACCAAGAAGCAGCCACAAATAATTTCCCCGCACTAAGCAAAAATTCAATTATGTGTGTGTGTAAGTTAGAGGGAGAACAGCGCAAGAGAGATAGAAATTCTTAGCTTATTCTTTTTTTGTCTCAAGTAACCCCAATTCATAAACGTTTCCCCCTACCCCACCTCTCCCTTTTGCTATTTCTCCTCCTATTTTTTTCATTGTGTGTTTGTGTGCAGTTTGTGGCTGGGGTGGAATTGAAACGGTTGGGTTGGGTGTGTGTGTGTGTGTGTGAGAGAGAGAGAGAAAGAGAGAGGGAGAGGATGAGGAAGAGCGGGAGAGAGAGAATGGTGAGTGCAAGTTAGTTTTATACAACTACACAACTAAAGCATGGACACACACTCATAGACGCTGCTCTGCACGCTGCCGCCGCTGCTGCTGCTGCTGAGGAAACGGGAGAGAGAGACAGTGAGGGCTTGAGTGAGACAGAGTTCGAACGAGTTTTGTGTTCTTCTCGTTCTTTGTTTGGTTTTTTTTTTCACTCGCGCATAATTTCTTGAAGAAAAGAATAATAACATACACACGCACATACATACATACAGTCATCCGCTATGTGTGAATTAGAGAGAGAAGCACAACTTGCGACGCTAGTAATAGCGCAAGCAGCGACGCCGACGTCGATGTCGACGCCACAGCATAAGACGTTTTGCTTTGCTATCCCGTTTATGGATAAGGCGCCGGCAGAAGTTCAAAGGACATCGGGCCGTCAGGTTGTGTGTGACTCCGCAGTGAAAAAATTCCCAAAAAAAATAAAACAACCAAATGAAAAAACGCATATATCGTAATATAAAAATACACTAACCATAGCAATATTCAATTGTGTTCGCGCAGTGTCACTAGCAGAAACGACGTACACATGCGTTAATCGCTAACTCTTGCTTTAACTAGCTTCGAGCCGGTTAAGGCAGCAAGAACACTTGCAACACATATAGACACATACAGACATGCATACGCATTTAACATACGCATAAGCACACGCATACAATCACACGCATATGCTCAAAAGAAAAAAAGCTCTTGTTGCTGCTGGTATGCTCATTGATGGATTCCGCTTCCCTCTGCCTCTTCTTCTGTAACGAACGAAATGCAACACACAACAACAACAACAAACACTTAACCCAATGCAGGCCGCTGGGATTTTACACATAATAAATTAAATGAAATTCGCGCGCGAAACAAAGAAGAAATCAAAATAATTAAAAAAAAAGCAAAATTATTCGTTACGTTTGGTTTTGAGTTTTGAGTCACAACGATCTCGTTTTTTTTAGCAAAAGAAAATGACACTTGACTGTGAAAAGGAGCACGATGTAATTTTGGTTTTGCAATCTGAACAAAAATCTCTCTCAAAATTCAAATTAACCCATCGCGTTTTGTTTTCCTTATTGTTTGCGTTTGCCTTTGATTCTGGTTTGTTTGTGAAAAAAGCTCTCACATTTTGTTTTCGATTTTTTTATTGTGGTTTATTTGAAGACTTTTGATAGGAGATTCTCAGTGTATATGTTACAAATTTGAGGATATTAAGTTTTGCTTTTTTTATTTATTTTTGTTAATCAAACAAATTCAAAAGTCTAAAAATAAACCACATTCCAAATTAAACTATTTACTTAATGTCGGGAAATTACAAATGAAACGCAAATAAATTGAATTAAGTTTGTTTGTTCGAGAAAAGTCCAATTAGATAATTTATTTGATTGTTGTTGGAGAAATACAAACAACAATTAAATCAATATATAATTTGAATGCTTTTTAAGTTGAATCCAAAATCGCCAAATTAACAACAAATAATGAAGAATTCTATATTTCATTTGATATGCCAAAAACTATTTGAATTATTTCAATTTATATTATTTATTTCTATTCAAAATGTATTTACTTAATATATATCTTGGTTGAGTTTGAGTTTGCAACTTGTATAAATATGATTGAAATATTGTGCGTATTTATAAATATATTTGTTTACTTGGCACTTCTTCTGAATATCTCAAATTTTCTTGTTAAATTTGACTTGCTTAAACAAATAAATTGCAAACACAAATAATTCAACATAAATTCCGAACTTCTAGCTGTCCACAAAACGCAACGATTTATTTGCTTACGAAAACAAGTTGATTAACAAATTTAGTTTGATTTCGATTTCGATTTCCATATTTTATGTTTTGTGTGAGCAAAAAACAAACGAAACTACTAATTAAATAGCTAATTTTTGTAATAACAAACGACTAACGACTAATTATTTGTCAACTGGCAAATGTACAAAAGCACGTAATGATCATTTTATTAACTTAGTTACAACAATTAACAACACATTTACAACAACAAATGCGAAAATTATGATTGTGTTTATTTTTGACTTCTTTTAATAGTTTCCAACTGAGCAGAGAAGTTTCACAAATCTCTATGGGCTTTCAATCAGAAATGATGGTCACCCTAATACAGATTTATGGTCTTCTCTGCAGAGCATTTAATGATAAAACACACAAACAAAGACACATACATGCAAATTGTATATATTGAAATGGAAACATTGAATTGAAATTTTAAATACAAATTATGTGTTCATTAATGATTTTTTTATTTATTTCTAATTGAATTTCAAATGTTTGTTAATTAGTAACAACACAACTATATGTATATGTATGTGTGTGTTTGTGTTTGTGTGCAAATATATATATTTATGTAGCTTTACTATCAAAGTTTTCCTTTATTTTTATGATAAAATTTGTTGTGATTTTAACTTCTGATCATTCTTCTTCTTCCCGTTTTGCAGCTTCAGCTGTCGCGGTCGAGCAGCGCCGCAGCGATCAGCGAACGAACACTTGAAGAATGTTGGTCGACCCTGCAACGAGTGAGTTGGCATCTCTTCCGTTGTGTATAGTACTCTTCCACGTTGAAGACACGAACACAAAATGCAAATGTACACACACACACATATACACATGCATAAAACCTATTGTAGCTGTCACATGCAGAGACATGCAAATACAAAACACACACACACACACAAGCAGGCTATTTTCTCTTATTGTCCCACTCAAATTTGCTCTCTTATGTTCGTCATGCATCAAGCGATCGTTAAGTCGGGCTCAAACATGTGCGCTGTTGATCAGCTGCAATCATGAGAGATAGCGAAGGGAAAGAGAGAGGCAGATACTTAGCAAATACACAAACCTGTTTGTAATTTTCCTTATTTCTTATTTTATATCATTTTTTTTTTAATGCTGGAAATTTTTGATTATTTGTAGGTTGAGTGCAGAATGTGGTATAAATTATTAATTAGTTTATAAATGCTGCAGAGTTGTGGGAAGTTGTTGGTTATTTTCCAACATTTTTAGCTTAAAGAATAATCAAAATAAATACACATACACAAATATATATATATATATATATATATATTTCTTATGTGTATTTTATGTTTGCTCCGCTGCAAATTTACAGTTTGCCTGCATCAAACACAAGCATAAGCATACACACATGCAGCTGCATACTTGGCAACACATAAGACACACACAACAAACAGCAATCGCGGATAACGGTGAAAAAGTAAAGACGCCAAGCGAAATCAGTTTCTTAGTTAATAGGCAAGCCATGCAGGAGAGAGTGAGAGAGAGAACGTAGAAGTGAGATTGAGCGCCGAATTCGAAATACCCTGCAAATGTTGTGATTTATTTAAGAATACACAGTTTTAGTTGCTATAAAATAAAGTTGAAAACGAAGTACTTTTATAAAAAGAGTATAATAATATATTTATGTTATTTTACACACATGTGTGATATATATATTTATTTATTTTGTGTGTTAATGTGTTTTACATACTTATTTTAAGTTGTAATTATTAAGTTTAGTATACGCACTTTTGTAATTTTAATTTATTATTAAATTTAGTCCAGAAACAACTTTGAATAAATTATCAATAAATGCATTTCAAGATCTAATAATTCATTAGATTCATTGCAATTGTTTTGTTCTTTTTTCAGTTTTTATTGCTTGTTTATACTTTATTTTTTTATGGTAAGTTTTCTTAATGTAATAGTTCTAGCCAAATACCCTGTTGCACCCCATGCACCCCATGCACACACTTCCCACTTGATCAACAACTAATTAATAACTTCTCTTACAATCGCGCTGATTTAGTTTCTCTTGTAAATCAGTCCCAGAAACTGTAGCTCAGCAGCAGGCTTTTATAGGAAGCTCTTATAAGCTGGTAGATCTCACTCTTATACGCAACTCAGTATTGTGAGACAATATTCGTTAAGTTTATAAGAGCAAGCAAAAGTAAGAATTACATGCACACACACATGCACACATTGCCTATTTTTCTGTCTGAAAAAGAATAAATAAGAAATGGGTAGAAAGATAGAAAAAGGCTTTAAAGAAAAACAAGAAAGGGCATACGGAGCAACAACAAAGACAATCAAATATACTCACACACATGCAATGTATGTATATTTGTATCAGCAGATAAATATATAAAGACACAGACACACACAGGCATAGAATATCGAAGACAAAAATATCCCAAGACAATTTAACCAAAACAAGGTCCATATGCATGCATGTGGAAATGTGTGTGTGTATGTGTGAATAAGCAGTCACACACACACAAACAAACAGACATACATGTTTTTTTTTTTTTGACATGAGCCGAAGAAACAAATTACCTGTCTGTGTGAGTGTGTGTGTGTGTGTGTGTGTGTGTTGTATGTCTGGGATTGTTCCACCCTCGGCACACACAGAAAAAAAAACAACAAGATGAAAAAGAACAAGAGCTGCAGCACACACACTTTATTTTGTTCAGCCCTCTTTTTTCTCTTTTTTTGCGACCATTTTCATATTGCTCGCCTTCGACCAGTACCGGTTTTTTTCCCTCTGCTTGTGCTTCTTTTTTTGCAGCTCCTCCCTACACAACACACACACACACACAGGCACAGGCAGGCAGTCAGCACACAGACGAGGGCCGCAGTAGAAATTCATTGGCGAACAAAACCCTTGCCCCTTGCCAACCCATCCCTGGTGCGTGTTTAGAAAAATAAGCAAGCCGAGCGCAAGAGAAAAATGTGCACAAGAAAGTGAGGGAAAAATGTTGCACATGTATATAAGACTATCCACATGGACTTGTATATATTCACATGTTTACACATTATTCGCAAGCATAGTGCGCTACAATTCGTATACACATTTTCCGCGTTCTGCACTTTTTATTTATTTACATTTGGTACAAAATAACAAAAATTTAAGAAAATTTAAAAAAAGAAGGAAAACACACAGATTGTGGGATATAATGCAGTTATTAAGCAGCAGAAAATAAGCTCCCAGTTCCTCTCACCGCCCCAATTCATAGCCTTCTGTTATGAAGTCTGTTTTGCAATTACTGTTAATGTTATTACAATGTTAACTAATGGCAGAAGAAAATCAGCTTTTTATATAAAAAAAAGACTACAAATTTATCCAGACGAAATAGCTACACTCTATAAAAATAATAAATAAATAAAAAAATCGCATAAAGAACATTAAGAATAATACTAATAGAATAATATTCTTAATAAAATAATAGCAATAATGCATTTTGCACTTAAATACTCCCAAAAATCGTATAAAATTAAATTTATCAATTAAATTTTATTTTAATTTCACCTCATTGTATTTTTTACTTTACATGACATTCAATAAATGAATAATTACATAAATAAATTAAAGTAAAATAATATTAAAAAATAAAAACGAAATAACAGTATG
Organism: Drosophila atroscutellata; assembly: GCA_035041605.1. Lineage (NCBI taxonomy): Eukaryota > Metazoa > Arthropoda > Insecta > Diptera > Drosophilidae > Drosophila > Drosophila atroscutellata. The sequence continues at coordinate 784,806 of JAWNLA010000099.1, read as the reverse complement.
TTTAGTGGTTGCTTGCATAATGCATATAAACACACACACACACACCCAGTTATGTACATAAAAGTGTGCTCGTGTGTGTGGTTGTGCGCGCAGTTTTTAGGACTGTGCATTTCCCCTGTACACAACAGCAGCAAGAAGAAAAAGAAAAGGAACCGTTCACTGACCCCCGTCCATTTATCTTCTCCTCTTTTGCCCTGCTAAGCACTCACACACACACACACACACACACACATATATATATACAAGCATGCTATTATCGCATTTCATTTGCCGGCGATTCGCAGAATTGCCGTTGGCTGGACAGCGCCGCCTGTCGACCAAAGCTCGCCATTTTTATGCGTTTGCAAAGCAATAGAACGAAACGGGCGAAGCGGGCAGAAGGGGCGAAAGCAACGCAGAGGCGAGCGTAGGTGGTTAGCGGAGGGGGGGCGGGGGGGGGGGGGGCTGCGCTCGCCAAACGTAGAAAAGTGCAGTAGCCTCGGCCAAATGACGAGCAGGCAACGGCGAATCGGTGGGAATCGGTGGAAGTGCAAACAAACCGTTTGGTGACCAACCAACCAGAGAACACCGCACACGGCTCTGCTGCCGACTGCTGCGTGTCTGTCTCTGTGTGTCTATTTTTCTGCTTTTTGCCATCGTCTCTCGTTCTCGGCTCCTACTACAAACACAGCTACAAACACAACTACAACCGTATTTCTTATGGATTATACGCAGCTAGCTGTTTATCCCCGCACATAGCTCCATACAAATATATATGTATAATATCTTACCTTGAGTAAAGTCATGCAATTTTTCTCTGGCGTATTTTTTCAATAATAAATGCAATAATGATCAGGTTAAGGCAACTCCTTGCAATTTATTAGTTTTATAATATTGTCATCATTATTCTTTTTTATAATAAATATTATTATTATGAGTATTACTGTAATTAAAGAACATGTTTTTCCCATATACCTCTCTGTTAAGCATTTCGGGCCCACTTAAAACATATAATTTTTGTTTAGAATTACAATTACATATATTCATTTCTTAGTTTTCTTTTTGTCTTTTAATATTTCTCATGGATTATATATATATATGGAGATATATATAAACTCCTGAGTTTTGTAAGCGTGTTGGAATCCAAACATCAGTAGCAAGGCTTAAAAATTGGCAAAATGGCTTTGAAAAAGGTTTTTCATTCAAGTATTTTGTTCTTGGCTTCAGATAATTTACTGTTAATAATTCTCTTTTTTCCTCTTTTGGAAGCCACTCTCTTCTCTATTGTCACGAGATTGCCATAAACAGTTGATATCCCAGTAGTGTGACCCCATGCCAGTCAAGCCAGTCTCAAGTGCCTCTAGTGTCTGAGACCGCTGCATGAGCCAGGATCTCATGTCAGCATCTTTGAGCGACGCATGTAGCACAAGATTAAAAGTTACATTAAAGTTCAATAATAATTACAATTATAATTAAATTAAATATAATTAAATAATATCCATTTGCAAGACAATTTTGCTCAATATACAGACTTACCTTGTCAAAATAATTTCTTGGCACTTTCTTGGCGTTTATATGTGGGTCAAATCTGCGAAAAATATGGGTCTATGGGTCTTTGGGTCTCCTTCAGTCAGTTGCAAACTTGCCTTGACTCCATTGACCCATTTTTCATGCGTAATCCAAAAATACTTTTTGCGCCTTTTGTTGCTGGCTTCTTTCACTTTAAGTACATAAAATAATAATAATTTTAGAAAAATTCCAACGACGAACTTGAACAGCTGCGGGAAGGGAAGCGAATTTCTTCCGTTTATTAAATGCTGATTGTTTTTTAATGTTGTTTTTTATTTACAATTTTTTGCTGCTCGATGAAATTTTTGTTAAAATCAGCAAAAAATGCGAGCCCATTTTTGGCTTGAACCAAAATGCCCATTCGTATATATACATATGTGTATTTCTGTATATAAATGTGGCTAAAAAAATGTGTTAAAAAAAAGCAAAATAAAAAATTTGTTGGTTCTGCTGACTTGTTTTTGACTTGTACGACATGCAACTATACATATTTTTATAATAAAGTTTAATAAAAACAAAACTAAAAAATTAAAAAAAAAGTGAGATATAAAAGTGATATATACATATATATATATATATATATATATTGAATTGATTGCGGCTTTTCTATAAGTAAGCCTAGCAAGACAGACGCGGCAGCAGTTCGTGCGTTGAGATACTAACAGAAAGTCGATATATTTTCCAAGTACTCTATATATATATCTGCATATATATAAGGGCTTAACCTTGACATGAGAAAGAGCGCTACACAAAATACCAACAAAATCGGTCGCGAATACATAATCAAAATACATAATAATAACGGCAAATGCAGTGAGTGTCCAATGTCCGATGTCCGATGTCCGATGTAAATAAACATTAAACAATTTGTTAATTATAGTAGTAATTTATTATAGTAGTAATTCCCAATATGTGTATAGACCCAGACCCTTTTCGTATTGCGATCCTTAATTTATTTATTCAATTCGAAAAAGGGCTAAGAATATACAAATTAAACTTAATTAAAAAAATATGTTCCAACATTTATTTTTATTTATTTGCTTAATGCGCAATTAATTACAAATCGTTAAGTTCAATTTCACTTAAAAAATAAAGTTCCAAATTATATTAATATAAATTAAAATTTCAAATGAAAAATAGTAGATTAAAGATAAAAAATAAGGGATTATTTGGGGAAATATTAAAATGTATTTACTTATGTAATGTGCGCCAAAAATTACTTAAAGTTTCGAGGAGGGTTTAATACATTACTTAAAATTAAACTTGCATATTTTATTTATTTTAAATTGTAAATAAAATAAATAAAAAATAAAATAAAAAATAAAAAATAAAAATGAAATAAACAATATACAATTGAAAGTGAGTTACGAAACTCAAATTTAAAATGAAAATGATTATTAATATAATAATAATAATAAATAAATATATACATATATAGTTGATATAAATATTAATTGTTATTTAGCTGCAAAATGTTCACTCAAATTTCAATTTATTTATTATTATTTTATTTATTTATTATTTGATTTAGAATTATTTTTGTAACTATTTTTATTTATTTATTGTGTTATTATGTTATACAAACTCTGCTAAACAAACAAACTGTTATAAAAATAGGTCATAGGTCATAGGTCATAGGTCATAGCTCATAGGTAATAGGTCATAGGTCATAGGTAAATATTTGAATCGATAAGTATATACTTATCGATTGCTTGTAATTGAAAATTGAAAATTGAAACATGCCAATTTTGACACACCCTTATGCACGACATAATCTGAATCTAAATCGAAACTTTGTATTAAGTATTTTGTCTCGATCAATATTTAACGATTGCTAACCATTTATCGATAGAGTTTGTAATCGAAGTGCACTCTCATTGCAGCTGTTCATGCACAAGAGCGCCATGCAGCAGATCCAACAGCAGATACCACGGGTCGGTCTCGGCGCCCACGGCGTATCCAACACGGCTAGCATGGGCGGTGGTGGAACGACGCCGGGGGCGGAGACGAAGCCGCATCAGTGCCAGCAGTGCATGAAGAGCTTCTCCAGCAACCATCAGCTTGTACAGCACATTCGCGTCCATACCGGCGAGAAGCCCTACAAATGCTCCTACTGTGATCGTAGATTTAAGCAGCTATCCCACGTCCAGCAGCACACACGCCTGCACACCGGTGAGTAATACCCGCAAAGCGTACCCGTATAAACAAAACCAAATTCAGTTAAAATTCAATTTATATATACATCCAATACTCAAAGCAATCTTAGTCGGGTACGGGTCAAAATAGGTAGCACCATAGTGAAATATAGGTTTGGCTCGGACAAAATTGAAAAAGCATTGTCAATAAAATTGGGAATTGGGAAAAAGATCCTAATAGACACCACATATATTACATGCATATATATTTAACATCACGTAAAAGTCGGTCGCCAGAAGAAAAAAATACGAAAAATACGAAAAAAAGAAATTAACTGAAATTAAATTAAAAGTACAACTCAACAAAACAAGAGAAAGATTCATAAGATTCATAGAATAAGTTTTAGGATACTTAGCATTACATAATAAAATACAAGATAATACATATATTATATATATTGCATTTATCTTTCTTTCAATTTAATACTAATATAGTAACTAACCTTTTATTTCGGTTCATTTTAGCTAGGCTAAAAGTCAGTCGAGCTGCGGGTTCGCGCAACAAATGTATATTCGATCGTGAAAATGTGGGAGGGCTTCTTTTTGGGTTGGTTTGTACACTTTGAGTATTTTATTTCACACGAACATATATTGTCGACTTCTGGTTTTTGTCTTACACAGATTAGATTTTATGTTATTACAAGTCTCAGTTCTATGTTAATACTGGCGTTTTCTAACAGCGCTGAGTGCCCTGTGTGTAAGTTTTCTAACAGCGCTGAGTGCGCTGAGAGCGGATTGCATTGCAAAGAGAGGATGTGGATCGCAGGCTATGTTAAGCCAGCTGATGAAGCCCGGCTTAACATATCTCACATAAACAGATCGCGATGCGATAATTAACAACACGTTTGTTTATATATATTATATTAAACAATGGTTTTATTTATTCTTCACTTGATATTATGGTACGATTGAACTGCCATGTAAATTATCCCTTGGACATAAAGTGTGGTTGGCACAGTTCCCTGAAGCCCTTGGTCGAATTCGATGCGTGCACCTGTTCGCAAGAGCCGGCTCCGGTGATCCGCACATCAGCTGGGCAAGTTTATGACTTCGCCTGTCCGACAGAGAATCTCGTGTGGCTCTCCGGCCTCCGAAAGGCCTAGTGGTCTCCTTGACTCCCCAAGGATTGCCACTAGCACAGCTGTACGCGCTCTGACTAAACGCAGGTCCAGTCGCACTCGCGTCGCAATCCTTTCGACGCTCCTCACTCGAATTATTCAGAGTTTCCACTTCCCGTGTGAGTTCTGACCGACTTGCTTCCGTGTGCTGCGACGCCCTTTTTATAGGGCTGCGTCGCAGCCTTTGTTGGGACTGTACCAAAGATCACGTGATCGTCTCGGAGGCGTGATCTTTGGTACTTTTCCACTGCCGTTTTGCTGCCGCCAGCCCATGTCTGCCGTTAGTGCGAGTATGGATGGCGATATTGCACTCGCCAAACTCCTCACACTATAACGGCACATGTCCTGATGGACTGACAACCTGCGTGAGAAAGAGAGAGGACGAAAGAAAGCGAGTTCGCCGCAACTGCAATCAGTGCCGGATTTCAGTCTGATATACAGTTACTGTGAGAGGCGCATATAGCATAAATGTATATTTATATACAGTGGGACAAAGCTCAAAGTAATCAGGGTCAGAGAAAAAAAGGAATTGCCTGCCATAAAGTAACCATTCATTATTTTTCAGAAATTCCAAAGACCGATGGTAGGTATATATATTAGCCACCAATATGAATGGATGACCCTAATAAACTGGGGTTTCCCCACCTGCTAGGTAGAATTATAAAAATGTAGCATACTTCACGGTATAATTTTCATTTGGAATAGTATAAACAAAATAATATATTTGGCGTATAATAACTTAAATAAGGATGTTAATACTTAGTATGATATCCTTTGGCCTTAACCACTTCCTTTAACCTATTATTCGTGAAAGATACAACCTTCCTGGTAGCTTCTGGGCTGGTTCTGCTCCACTAATCCCACAGAGCATTTTTGAGGTCTTCTTTGCTGGATATTCTGTGTTTCCGGATGTTATTTTCCAGCAGACCCCACAAATTCTCAATAACATTTAAATCTTGAGACTGGACCGGTGGAATTATCATGTGGGGGCAGTTCCTGATGAGCCAGGACTGTACTATCTTGGGCTTATACTTGGGATCGTTGTCCTGGTTGAACCGGAAAGTACGTCGGATTCCAAGCTTCTCGGCACTTTGGACTAAATTTTCCTTTAGTATGTTGAAGTACATATTCTTGTCCATTGTTGTTTCAAAAATCACCAAATTCCCGAATCCGGCTGGACGAGATACATACCATGCCATATCACTTCCTCTACCATGCTTGACTGTGGCCTTTACGTGTTTGGGATTCAGGTCAGTATTGGACTGTCGCCACACATAATTCCGCCCGTCCAAATTAAAAATGGTGAATTTGGACTCACATGCAAATATGACTGTGTTCCAGATCTCCAAATCCTTGTCCAAGTGGGTTTTGACGAACGTCATCCAAGTCCCTATATTTTCCACGCTTATAAAGGGCTTTGTTCGTGGTACTGGGGCATTAAAGTCATGTTTGCGCTGAAACCTGCACACAGTTTCCACACAGAACTTTTCCCCCATTTCATCCTGCACCTGTTGAGCCACTTTTGGAGCCGATAGCTTGGGATTTCCCCTTATTTTCCTGGTGATCCTTCGCTCATCCTCTTCGGTGAAAATCTTATTTGGTGCCTTTCTGCCCTTGCCCTCAATCCGATTAGCGTCGACGAAGCGCCGAATGATGTTATATACAGTTGAGTTGCTCAGGCTGACCATTTCAGCTATTTGGCGATGTGAATATCCGTTTTGGAAGTGGTCCAGGATGAGTTTCCGTTGTACAATGGTAGTCTGTTTGTCCATAGTCTTTGTTGGCTTATTGCACCCGGGATGCAGGATAAAACTAAACTGACTACGAAGGATTGGTCTATTTATACCGAAAATACTCAACTTTAGGTAAAAAATCCGGGTTTTATGGCACCCAGGTGTCCACAATGTACCTGATCCAAATGAAAATTATACCGTGAAGTATGCTACATTTTTATAATTCTACCTGGCAGGTGGGGAAACCCCAGTGTATTGGGGTCATATATAAATTTTGGTGGCTAATATATATACCTACCATCGGTCTTTGGAATTTTTGAAAAATAATGAATGGTTACTTTATGGCAGGCAATTCCTTTTTTTCTCTGACCCTGATTACTTTGAGCTTTGTCCCACTGTATATATATATATATAAGTCAGTCGCAACAAAATTAATACAAAAAGTACCAAATAATTGAAATTAAATAACGAATATAATATATTATATATATATATATATATATATATATATATATATGTATATATAATAGTATAATTCATCATATGAAATTTCAATTTGAACAAGAGATGAAGTTGATACCATTAGTAATACCAGCTGATACCTGCTGATGTGGCACACAACAGGGTATATAGGGATAAAGGCGAACAAATGTTGAAATAGTTTCCAACATTCAAGATTGATAATTGTAGCTCTTACGCCCCTTAGCGGGCAGTTGGAGGACGATCTTAGCTCTTAAATATCGGCAGATTTATCGTTTTTGGGGGCAGAATCGGGAGTGGTCCAACATTGGTTTCTGGATTTTTATATACCTTTACAATTTGGCGACTCTAGCTAACAAATTGTGGAACATATATGCGCATTTCCGATTTATAGGGGCGGAGGGTGAAGGAGTGAAGGCGTGGTCTGAAAATGTATACGCCGATCCTTGAAGGAGTTTACCAGCAAGTTATCTGCCACGTTTGGTTACTCTATGTTTAATGTTGTGGCAGATATGCGGTTTTATCGATTTACACTTTCCGAAATAACAGAATTGGCGATTTTGGGCACATGTGTGGGGGTGGCAGCCAGTAGTGGTTCTACCGATTTACGATTATCTTATCGATTTTCTAGCATTCCAATAGTAGTACTCTAATTTTGAAACTTTGACGGCGGACGGACAGACAGACAGCATATTTTTTCAAGGTGAGATATTTTGTTGAAAACTCCCTTACTTCTGGCCAGTTTTTCTTCAAGGATTACAATGTAATGGATAATGGATAATGGATAATGGATAATAGATAATGGATAATGAAATCAAATCCGAGTTCTTTCCATCATTAATAATTCAATTTACTTTTTGCACTTAATTCAAATTCTACTACTTACGTCTGATTTTTGCCAGCTTTAAATAAATAAATATGTACAGTGAGAGACAGCTCAAATGGACCAGTGTCAAAGAAACGAAGTAATTGCCTCCCATAAGCTAATCGTTCATTATTTTTCAAAAATTCCAAAAACCGATGGTAGGTACATGTATTAACCACCAATATGAATGAATGACCCTAATGAACTGAGGTTTCCCCACATCCACCCAGGTGTCCACAATGTACCTGGTCCAAATAAGTTGCAGGCAATTACTTTTTTTCTTGGCACTGGTCGACTTGAGCTCTCTCTCACTGTATATTCATAATCACGTCGAGAGTTGTTTTCAGGGTCAGCTGAGTCTTCTTACAAAATTGGGCTGCTTGGCAATTGGCTAAAATAACATATTTCATTTATTAAGAATTCAAAAGGGATTCAATTACATATTTAATAATTAGCCTATATCCCATGAGCTATATTTTACACCAATTTAATCGCATTTTATTTATAAATTGCATAATTATATGGAGAATATTTTACTTGCTAAACAGTTTTCAAGTTATCAAAATGTTGTATATAGATGGCTGACCTGATATTTGAAATTGTTCAAAATATACATCATAAAAGAAAAGTAATTATTATGATCATCATCTTATACTCACCGGTCTATTGACAGGACATTGCAGACTGAGAAGTCACCTAACCAAATTGGGTATCTACAGTAGCGATGCATGCAGGCTTTGTGGAAATGAGGAGGAATCCTCAAAGCAGATCCTAGCAGAATGCGACGAATTAATCAGGAAAAGATGCAGCATCCTAGGGCAGCATGTCATGAGGCCCAAGGACATAGAAACCCTCAACCCAACATAGAGCTGTAGGCTCAGGAAGGGGGCACAATAGACGTTATGGGTCGCAGTGCTAGCTTAGCCGCTTTCCCAGTCAGATATTTATTAATTCTTGCTTCAAATATATATATTCGTCCAGACTTTCACTTAACGAAGCTACTTATATTAAGGGGATCCCTCCCCACGCGATTCGCGATTCGCATCTTTTCAATTTGCACTCTTTGCAATTAGAGTTTGTAGTATCCCCATGCCTCATTCCCCATTCCCCATGCCTCATTCCGGGTTGCAGCTTGATTTCTTATTATTATTCCTCCTAATATTTTGTTCGTTGTCTTGTCCCCATAATTGCAAAGCTGATGAAACGCTTACTACTTCTCACAAATTAAAACGGCCCCGAACCCCCCAAGCCAGACCCGGCCAACAACAGCAACTGCAACGTGGAGCAAATGCCACAGAAATGTTGCACAATCAAATCATTTTCATGTGTCAAAACTGAAATGAGATTGTTGAAATAACAGTGTATAACAGTGAAGTTAATCTATTCAATATTTTATAGACTCACCGTAATACGTTCTGTTAACACATATATAATATATTAATTTGAAAAATTGTCTGTTTTGAGTGTTGCAAAGTAACACTAAACATGAAGCCAGCAAACAACATACTTCAATTATAAAAGGTGCTCATCCAACAATAAACAATTAATACAAAAATAATATTTAGTTTATTTAATTTTCAATAATTTTGCGAATTTTTATATTAACCACATTTTGAAATTATTAGTTATATATCTTTTGTGCGTAGTACCTTCAGACGTGCTTGCGATAAATAGTAATAATATAATCAAATTTCGTAAAATATGTCGTTTTTCTACTGTGCCGTCTTGATTTCACATCGACAAGAAACAGGAAAAAGATATTTTAATATGAATACAGTTAGCAAGACTCGTCATATTTAACCGGCAGTTTTGGGCGGTGCCAATGACAAAATGCCCAAATGACAAAATGCCAAAATGACAATGATAATTAAATAAACTTTGAGTGCTTTTCGTCGCGACTTTTCCGGTCGGCGCCAGCTGCGACTAAAAATACCTATGGGAATAAAGTAATAGCAAATATATAATTCCAGAAGTTGTGGAGTTGAGGAAGGAGTTGAGGAGGGAGAGGGTTGAGAGAGAGGAGAGAGGGTTGCTTCTCAAATTATTCAACGTCATTAGTTGCATTGAAAACATTTTTTTCACTCCGTTTTTTCCATCTTTTTTTTTGGTAGCTTGTTATATTCACACCTGATTGAAACATTACAATTCATAATTTTTTCTTCTTCTGATTTTTTGGCTGCTTTTATGCATAGTTTCTCGTTTCTTGTTTCCTTTTCTTTGGCATCTAAAAAACGCCTTAATTAAAAACCAGTTTGTGCCCAGCTAAAACTCGATGACCTTCAGCATCATTATTTCTGGTCCTACTGGTCTTTCTAGATTTTTTTGGCCTGGTCTGGTCTGGTCTTGATAATTAGACAATGCAATGTTAAAGCAACGATTCAAGATGCTAAACTGGCATCAGCAGTAGCATCAGCATCAGCATCAGCAACGTAGATAATGGAGAGGCTATTAAGCAGCCTCGTCGAACCCTTCAACCCCCATTCACCCCTTCACCCCTTCACCAACAGCAAACCGCTTAAGCAAAAGCCGCAGCGTACAAGCTTTGGAGGCGACACCAGTCACGAAATTCCGTGGCAAGTACGAGAGAACGTGACTTACCTCGCCCGCCGCACTCCTTCAGGCTTGTTAAAGTGCACAGCGCATATACACTGCCAAACAAATCTCACTGCATTCTGCATTCAAAGTTGTCGGAATATTATTCGAGGGATCGACATTAAATATATATTTCCAAAATGTTGCAAATATTCTCACTTGCAACTTACTTACAGTTCCTTCATAATTTTGATTTACTTTTCTAATTTTTTAAAAATTATTTAATTAATTAATTGCTTATAAATTAAAAATATAGAAGTTTTTGTGAGTGTAGTTCAAGTGCCCCCTGCAAATAAGAGGCGCGACTTTGTGCAGCTCGAGGTGTGAAAGTGTTGCTGCAACAACTGATGAGGCGACTACTGGCCACTCTCTACTAGCCCTGTCGAGTTGTTGATTGTTTCTGGGAACTGCTGGATGGTGGGTGAAGGATGGGGGATGGGGGATGGGGAATGAGGAATGGGGGATGACGGGTTTTTTCAAAGGGATTCAGCGGAATTGTGAGTTTTTGGCGACCGCACGCTGTCGCTATTTATTTGCATTTACTATTAAGGTTAGGTGTCGTTGTCGCCATCGCTGGCAAAGTGACTCTAAGTAGCTTAAACGACTTAGTCCTTTTTCATGGGATCCTTCTGCGTCCTTTTGCGTACCTTTTGCGGAGGCGTCTCGCGTCACTGACCTCCACTTTCCACATTTTCATTTAATTGCGCGTTCAAATGAAATTAATTTTGCTGCAAATCTGAAACACGTAATTGCTGCATAGCTGCAACTTTTACAGCAACCCGTAAGTATTCCTCTTGCCACTGCCTCCTGCCTCCATCAACTGTCTGCAACATTATTTCCGAGCGCTTACTTTTTAATCTCGTTAAAATGAAGTCAATCAGTCAATTACAGACTCCAGTTGCACGCCCCAAGACGTTGCAAGCAGAGTGCAGAGTGCAGAGTGCAGAGTCACAGAGTGTCTCAGAGGGTAAACATATATGAAAGTTTCGAATCTCATATTCAAATATTTAAAAACTAAAAAACAAACGGACTGAGAAATATTCGGAAAGTGTAGTGCCAGCAATGAAGCTTCTTAGGTGGGGTGGTTGTTGCAGCTGTAGATTTAGTTGCAACTCTGCCTCGTATATCAAATAGCTACAATGAATCAAATTGCTGTACATTTTGGAGCATTCTTCATTTATATATATTTATATGATTGATATGATTCTTTTTGCAGGTGAACGACCATATAAATGCCATTTACCGGACTGCGGTCGCGCCTTCATACAGCTCTCGAATCTGCAGCAGCATCTGCGCAATCACGATGCCCAGGTGGAGAGGGCCAAGAATCGGCCATTTCATTGCAATATTTGTGGCAAGGGATTTGCCACCGAGTCCAGTCTACGCACGCACACATCCAAGGTGAGTTTTAGTACCCTAATCGTATGTGGTACCCTGCGGTACCTGTGGTACCTGCGGTAGGGGCATCAATTAGCACACAAATCCACCGAAATATCCATGCTCGTTTCGGTTACTTCCATGACACAACTCCGAGATTTAGGTCAACTTCGAGCTTTATGTCAACAGTTGCATTATTTGTATTATTTTTTCTGTGCTACCTTCTCCCCTTACAAAATATGCATTACCATCATGCTCATCTGTACTTTTTCTGCACGCACCAATTGCAAAATGGCATCTCATAAATGGCATCTCACAACGACAACGACAAAAACAACGATCTCATCTGCAACTCTCAGGAGCTACAGCTGCATCTTGGTGTCTTGCAGCAGCATGCGGCACTTATCGGCGGACCCAATGCGACCTCATGCCCGGTGTGCCACAAACTCTTCCTCGGCACCGAGGCGCTAATGGATCACATGAAGCACGTCCACAAAGAGAAAACGCCACCGCCAAATGAACCACGTAAGTTGATGCAAGAATTTAAATTCAATTTAATTAAAAATCAAATTTTATATGCAAATTTAAATTAGTAAATTAAAAAACAGAAAGGGGGAATACATTGAGGAGATCACACACAAGAACCCTAAACCAAAATGTAGCGTTATTAATAAATGCGAAGAGAATCTTCTTGTCATAGAGAAAGAAATTCCTTGCAAGAAATTCCCTTCAAGAAATTCCTTGCAAGAAATTCCCTTCAAGAAATTCCTTGCAAGAAATTCCCTTCAAGAAATTCATTTCACAAGGAATTTAAAATAAAATATCAAAATTTGATTGATGGTCAAGAACAAAATGTGAATCATTCACTATCACTTTCACTTTCACTTTCTCCAATCTCTCATTTCAGCTGGTCAATTCAGTGATGGTATTCATAGTGGAGGTGGGGGAGGAGTTGGAGGAGCTGGTCCCTGCTCCCTTGCTGCCCAATGCGCCGCCGAATTGAGCTGCGCCCAGCCCTCGACGACGACAAGCGGATCCAGCCTGAACGATAGCTACCTCGGTAAGCGACGCACCGCGAATCATCCTTGCCCCGTTTGTGGCAAGCACTACGTCAACGAAGGTTCCCTGCGCAAGCATCTCGCCAGCCATGCGGAAACCTCCCAACTGACGAGCAGTCTTCGCATGTGGCCCTGTTCCGTCTGTCAGGCGGTCTTCACCCACGAAAATGGTCAGTTCAGAACTAATTTCAGTCTAATTTCTAGTCGAACTTCTTTTCTTTTCTAATTAAAAAATAATTGATTGTTTTTTGGTTTTAGGTCTGCTCACCCATATGGATCACATGCGCATGGATCCCAAACATCAGTTTGCGGCACAATATGTTCTGGTATGTGGCATTAACTTGAATTCGAAGTTTGAAAAATTATAATGAACTTTAAGCATAAGTTCCCAAAAATTATATAAAAAAGTTCCTTCCTTATAATGATAATATACTTAACATTCCCATTAGTCTCGGGCTGCGGCGGAGCAACGGGAACGTGAATCCCTGTTGGCTGTCACACTGGCTGCCACAACATCTGGTGGGGGAGCGGGGCGCGAGAATGCAGGCATGTTGCCACTGAGGGGTGTCAACGCCGGCGATTCCAATTCGCTGTGTCCATCGCCATCGGCGAACTCCGAGTGCTCCTCGAATGGTCGCCTGTCCTCGTCATCCACCTCGGATCAGGAGCACGGCCTCAGTGAGAACGAGAACAGCAGCAATCAGCACTTGAACAACAACAATAATAATATTAACAATAACAACAACAATAACAACGACAACAACAGCAGCAACAACAACAATAATAATAATAACATTTGCAGTTCGAGTAAAATCAATTTGAGTCAATACAGCATGGACGCAGAGCTGCATGCGAATCGCATGTCTCTCATGGCCGCCGCATCTGCTGCGGCGGCTGCTGTCGCCGCCTCTGCCGGCTCCAGGTCGCAGGATGGCGCCATCGATGCCGCTGTGGCTGCTGGACCGGGCAGCGCCGTGGTTCAAGCGGCTGTTGTTAATCTCGCTGCAGCAATGCGCATGAACAATCCCGCCAACTCACATCAGCAACAGCAGGTAAGCCGTGAGTTGAACTGTGCATGGGTTGGGATAAGGCAAAAGAGGGTTGGGTTGGGTTGAGTGGTCCACTTCAGATCTATCCTCTCATTACTTCCACTCCTATGGAATTGAATGAACATAGTTAGTTACCTAGCCTGGAGAGATATCGGATGAGAACCAAGAAAGTCTTCTGCACCCAATGCATTAGCTACCGCAAAAGACTTATTCTTATTCATTTCATCCTACTCCTGCGCTAAAGGTCACGTTCATCCATCCCGTAGAATTCATTTGAGTACTTGTATATTATCTGAAAAATAATAAAGCTTAAATCAAATACGCAGTAATCGAATTAGAAACTTATCGATAAGTTTTAAGTAACAGTTCCAACTTCTCGATACTTATCGATAATATTAAGTATGCTCTTTTACGAGGCGCTAAATTACAAAATCGCAAACATACCTTGCCTTATCTTCTCTGTCTCTCTCTCTCTCTCTCTTCCACTAACTTCTAGGCCAGCGATCACCCGCTACACCCACAAAATCAGCATCCGCATCCACAGCAGGCGGGACAACATCATCCCGGGCAGTTGCCCCATTTGCCGCTGCTGTCGCCGCAGCAGACACTGCCCGGCACTGGCAACACGCGTCGGTCGCCGACGATCAATGTTCCTAGCCTGCAAATGCAGACGGACACCTCATCGGTGATGATGAGCATGATGCGAGGCACCCTCGAAACCAATCTGGGTGCAATGCATCAAATGGAGTCACTGCATCATCATCACCACCAGCAACAGCAGCAGCAGCAACATCAAAATCCGCATTCGCATCATCAACATCCTCATTCACATCAGCAGGCGCATCATCAGGCCTCGAATTATTCGCAGCACGCTGTGACACCTAGTTCCAGTTCTAATTCCACACAGCATCATCATCCGGAAACAGCGCTACGCATGCATCAACAGGCGGAGGCCATTTTGCGTTCTCACACGGAGGCTGCATTTCGTCTGGCAGCCTCGGTGGCGGCGACAAATGGTGGCAACGCCAACACATCCACGGCAACGCCAAACAACACGAGCAGCAGCGGTGGCAACGCTATCAAAATCGAATCGACAATACAGCAGCAGCAGCAACGTCAATTGAATGGCAGCGATCTTCATTTATCGCCACATCGTTTTCCATCGAGCACGACACAAGCACAGCATCCGCCATCGCAATCGGAACAGCAACTGCAACAAAATCCACACAATTCATGAAGAAGCCGCAGCGAATTGACTTAAATATTTGCCAGCAAAAAAAACATCGCCAAAGCCTCAGCTCAATAAAAGAAAGTAAAGTTATCGTTCAGCCACCACTGCTCAGATCCAGCGCACAGCTCCATAGCAAAATCGCCAAGCAAACGCTGCTCAAAACGCTCGATGTGAGAGCGCGCGCCAATTATAAATGTTGTCGCACAGTGTGGACGTATGTGCATACTTTGCAAAATACCAAATATCGATATCGAACAGCAAATCGTTCGCAATGAGAGCGTGCTCTTTTTTAAATGTTGTTGCTAAAGTGTGAGCTTAATTTGAGTACATGAAAAATATGCTACATTATGGACAAGCAAAATTATTTATAACGGACAGAAAATTATTTGTAATGATAGCGCTTTTTTAATAAATGTTATAGCTAAAGTGTAAACATACTAAGTGTATAATACCAAAGGCGACATTTTGCACAAGTAAAATTATCATTAATGATCCGAAATTTTGTTACATTTGAAAAATGAATAATAGCGATATTTTGGCAATTTTAACATAAAATATTTTGTACATTTAAATACGTTCGGTCATGTTAAACAGAAAAATAACACAGGCAACAATTTGATATTTTTTTTACGCCATTTTTGTTTGGCGCTCTCTTTTGCCTATCGATATATTTATTTATCCCGAACCGAGCACAGTGCTTCAAAGAGGTATGGTAACAATTAGGATTAGCTTTAATTTAAAATCAGGCAACAGCACCCAGTACACAGTACAACAACTAACTGAACTGAATAATCTGGAATCTTGTGTCAATGCTGTGATTTTAAAGTGTTCATGGGTAAGTGGAGGAATACCCATAACGACATCGTTAATGCAAATTCATCATCGATAATTATAGCCAGAGTTCCACTAGCAGCATTTCTGTACATTCAACATTCGTTAAGTATGTTGCGAATATTGGAAATTTGATTTTATAAAAAGGATCAGGACCTATTTCCAATTAATTAAATTGATTTTATTTATTTTGCATAATTTATTTTATAGCTTAATGCTGCAAACAAAATAGAATAGAAATTAAGTTTCGCCTTTATTTGAATTAATTGTTTTATAATAATAAAATAAAAAATAAGTCGATTAGTTGTAATTTTGCCAATGTTTCGAATGTGAATGTTGGAAATGTGTGGAATCCAGCTATTTACTTACACACATAAAAATACTAATCCTCAATAGGCTAATAGACATGTGTATAAAAGTCGACATACATTTAATCTAAATACCAACGAAAAATAATACTAATAAAAAAAAACCATGCACAATATATTATTGAATGCATGCTGCGTATTTTAAGTGAAATAAACAAATTATAAAAACATACAAAAATCAAGAGAACGAACTATTATATTTTAAATGGGGATGATCCATATTCGAAACTCATTTTTGTCTGTCATTCATTTGAAATTTGTACAATTCCGATAACAACCAAAATTGCTTAGTTATGTAATATTATTATTACTATACTGTTTTAAATAATATGTATATTACCTAAGTCTATTTGTCTCAGCCCAAATCTGTGAAATCGATGGATAATTATAATTTTATTTTCAAATATATTTTGTTTCTCATTTATAGATAGAATCTGTTGTAAATACAAATGTACATAAATACATGCATACATATATATACACATAGCTATGCATATGTAGAATTGTATGTATGTGCATATAATACATTGGATCTCAACAATCTCCTACTCTAGTTGGGGTTTGATCCTTTAACTGTGTATTTCAGTTCACACACACACACAATATACACACACCATGTGCAATGGAATTCACTGTACGCAACAAAACTAGCAACATTCAGTACATACATTTTGAAATTGTATAAAGAATTTAGTGCAATAAGTTTAAAAAAGGAATATGTATATACTTATAAGTATATAACGTAATTAAATCGATAAAAGATCACTCGTCTTCTTACTTTGCCAAATATCGTATTTTGGGTGTTATTTTTAAAAATGATTTATTGCTTTTGCAGGTTTATTAATCACAATTTGAATTTTTTGAGAGCAGAGCTATGGATTCGATACTTTACATCGATAATTGCTTAGCTGCTCAATTCGGTATGTTTCACTAACCGATAGTTGGCAGCACCCGTTAGCCTGTCTAAGGCAATTTTGCACCATTTCAAATTAAGTAAACAGATATTTATTTATTAGATTATAATAAACTGTTACTTAGTATTAATCAGTGGGGAAAATAGATTGTGCTTTTTCTGCAGAAAATTGCAATTGAAATGCAACTCCCATTTACCTGGTTAAACTCGACTTTCCGTTTAATGTTTATTTAAAATGTGTGTATAATTTCTTACCAACTTTATTTATTACGTATTTGTATTATAAGTAAATTGATGTACATATACATATACATACAATACGCACGAAATCTTTTTATCTGTTCTTTTTCTTGTTTTTGTTCCTTGTGTATTTCAATCATACAATTTTATGAAAAATTGCATATGTTTATTATTAACTTGTTAAATGTATGTATGTGTGTTGGTGTGTGTATTCCGACCTTGGACTTAAAACTATAAAGTTTTTATTATATATATATATATATAAGTTAAAACTAAAACGACCAAATCCAGGCATTCTCTTGAAGTTTTCCACAATGATCTGCAAAAAAATAAAAGAAATTCCTTCCAATTGGTGGATGATGTTAATGATGATGATGCACTGTACAATATATAATAAACTGCTTCCAGTTAGATTTGCCACGCCGAAAAAGATAAAGATAATCATTCGGTACTCTGCAAACCGGAGCTCCTCGCTCGCTTCTGCGGTGAGCTGTAGGCGCTGCTTGCCGTAGAGGCGCCGCTGCCAGTCTTCTCCTGCGAGCGCTTCAAACTGGTCGCATTTACAGCGCCTTGCAACTTGGTTGTGGTTGGATCTGGGGAAATACCGAGTTTAGATATTCTATATTATTTATTGTTATTATTTATCTATTTATTCACAAATTTATTGGTGTAGTTAATTATTTATTATTTTTATTTATATATCATTTTTTATAGATTTAATTATTTATTAATTTATTTATTTAACTTGTTTGCGGTCGGATCAGTGAAATTCAGATTTGTATTACTTTATTAATTAACTGAATTATTATTTATTTATTATTATTTACTTATATAATTAATTTTTGTTTTGAAATAATTTGTTTTACTTAATATAAAAGTGGACACAAAATAAAATCCCAAACCCAAAAATATATTATAAAAAATATATATTTGTCAGATTTAGTGGGTTAATTGAGGTGTATTCAAAAAATCCAATCCAATAAATATATATAGGAATAAACTAACAAATATTAGATCAACTTTACCTTGAAGCCATCGGACTTGGGTCGCTGGTCCGTAGCCCTTCTGATTACGAGCAGCGATGCGAAAGATAATCGCTGGTTTATTGGAGCAATCCACATGGGCATTCGATAAGGATGCATTGGGCACCGTGCACTGATTGGCGGCACCAACATAGACGCGAACAAACGCCAATTGGGGCGAGCTCACCTTATCCTTTGTGGTGGGTTTGACAGCCAAATAAACGGAGTATTCGACAATTTCCTTGGTCTTTTGCGCCGGCGGCGGTTCCCACGTCAAATGGGCGCCCTCCTTAATATCTTTCGAAATCTTAATGGCGGACGGGGCGCCAGGATAACCAGGCAGACAAGTTTTAAAGCTGGAAATCTAAAGTAGGGCAAAGGAAATATTTAATATTAAATATACATTTTAATATAAATATTATAAAACTTACCTCTCCCCACTCGCCACGCCCACAGGAATTGAGAGCAGCGAGGCGAAAGCGATACGCGGTGCCCGGATCCAAACTGATGCGTGGATATTGCGCCAAATCGGGCAAATGATCAGAGTCCAAATTAACGCGCTGTGTCGCCTCGTTGAAGTATTTGTAGTCAATGTAACTTGTCACCGTGTGAGAGAGCTCTTTGAAAATGCCCACCGTATGCCATTTGTCGTTGTCATCAATGACATTGTTATTATTAGTGGAAACATTCTAGAAAACAACAATATATTTAAAATAATTGGAATATATATATATATATATATATATATATATATATAATAAACATGTTAAACAGTAAATATAAGAGATGGCTTATCTGCTCATTGATCTACCTTTCCACTAGCGAATTCTTTACTTGTTCCAACTTACATTGTTGTCGTTGTTGTTACAGCTTTTATTTTGTTCATTCGATTTGTTGTAGCTGAGATGGCTGACTGATGAGACTGACGCGGAGGCGGGGGAGGAGCAGTCATCGAGTAGACTTCTGCTGGCTGCAGCCGCCGTTTGACTGGAATCCGCCGAAGCAGTCGCCGCCTGCATCACAGCTGCCGATGCCAACGCTTCCAGTTGGCAGCCGTCTACTGCAAGAGGGAAGGAGATAAATGTTAATTTAATATATATTCAATATTTTATATTAATTCAATATTTATAACTCAACACACCATTTTGATGATGATGCTGTTGCTGACGCTGCACATTTAACTGTAATTGATTTTGATCTGCATCCGATTCGCTAGTTGTTGATATGGTTGTGTCCTTCAGCAGCATCAAAGCCTCTCCCGATTTGATCGTCGTCAATATATTGGCAGCCTCCGTCTCCGATGCGGTCGGCTGATTACAATCAGCTGCAGTTGTTGTTACAGCAGGCGCTGGGAGGCTGGCCTATAAACAATGGTAATATAAACAATCAAATTCAAAATATAGATAAAATATTAATAATAACAATTATAATATATAATTTTTAAGCAATAATAATAATGTACAAAATATATATCTTTACATTTGTATCCATATTTTCTTTTAGACATCCTCCTGCCGGATGCATATCCGTCGTGCTGCTGACACCAGAAACATCATCATTTACAGCTGGTTTCTCCAAATCCTGCGCAGTCTCCAACGAGGCGATACCCGAAACTGTTGCCGCAGTTGTTGCCGAAGCTATTGTCGATGTTGAAGCGGATGTGGATGTGGCATTCTCCTGCTCAACCCTCCCCACCTCATCATCAATCTGCTCATCATCATTTAACTGATGAGTTCCCGTTGGCTGTTTGAGTGAATCATCGACGCCATCCAGTTGCTCAATAATATCATCCATGGGATCCGCATCCAAAACATCCAATTTGGCAATGTTTATCGATTGCTGCTGCTGCTGCTGAGTTGTTGTTGCCTCCACAATTTTCTCCTTCTCCTTGAGGGATATAATAGGTGTGGTCTTAAGGGGAGCACCCCTCGCTGACAGGGTCAAAGTGCGTTGACCCGCAGTCGTTGCCACACCGCCCGAATTGAATATGTTGACAAAACCCTTTCTCGCAGCCGTTCCCCCTTGAAACATGACCAGCTTGTTGGGACCGCCGGTAGTGCTGGCTGCCGCATTTGTGGCACTCATCACTGTGACCGGTTTGCCACCAATATAAACAGCAGTCTTTTGTTGCAACTTCTGCGCATGATTGCCAGCAGTTATCAAATGATTTGTTGTTGTTGTTGAGGTGGGTAGCGTTAGAGTAATGGGTCTTCCAGCAATACCAGCTGTACCCGTTAAATTTCGCACCATTTTCACATTGGTCGGCGTGGCAGAGATAACGGTACGTGTTGTTGCGCCACCACCAACAGCCAAGGGAGTTGCTGTTGTCCCTGTAGAGCCGACAATGCTGACAATATTTGTGGCGTTGCTGCCGGCGCTACTCATGACACCCGTACCGGCACCAGTGGAGGACACAGTCCTCAAACCGGTGTTGCCCGTGGTAACAATGATTATTTGTTGATTGCCCAATTGAGCGCCTTGTTTGTTGCTGGTGATGACAAATGCCGGCTTGCCACCCATCACATTTGGCGTCACTTTGCCCATTTGCAATATGTTCGAGTTTTTCATTATCAACTTGCCACCGGCAACGCTGTGTGGCGACACCAATTTTAGCACATTGCCCGATACTAATGACTTTTGTGTCTGATGTTGTTGTTGCTGCTGCTGCTGTTGTTGTTGATGCTGTTGTTGTTGCAGCTGCGTCAGCTGATTGCCAGCAGCAATTGCTGTTGTTATTGTGCCAGAGGCCATTACTGTCTTCGGCTGCAAGCTCCCACCAGCCGCAATCTGTTTGGGGTGGAAATAGTTGAGTAGTTATTAATATCTCAATTGCATAAAGTATATGGAAAATAGTAGTAATACAAAAAACAATACAAATAATATTTAATTGAAGTGACCTGAATTTGTGTCGATCCAGCACCGGCCGATGCAAGTTGTTGATTGCAAATGGAGATTGCAGCATGTGCCTGCCCCTGCCCCGTTGTTGCAGCACCCTTGGCAATATTAAAGTTGACCTTTGGCATCGTTTGCACAGCCATGCCCCCACTGCTTGTCTTCACAAACTGCAACTGCACATTGGAGGCGAGTGTTAAGGGTTTCTGTATGAAATACTGCTTGCCACCAATGGAAGTTGTTGCAGTTGCCGTTGTTGTTGTAGTTGTTGCCGTTGTGTGTTGCAGTTGCTGTTGTTGTTGCATTGTGGCAGCAGTTGTTGCTTTTAGTATAGTTGTTGTGGCGCCACTGGTGCTGAAGCTGCCACTGCTGCTGCTTGTAGCAAGCCGCAAAGTTTGGCCAGCTGATGTTGCAACACTGGGTATAATACGCAAAGAGGCGCCACCAGTTGAACTCGGGGTCGAGCTGAGTTGCAGTACATTACTGGGCGTGGCACTTGCAACATCCTTGGGCCGAAACTTGTGCAGGATGCCACCAACAGTTCCAACGCCACTCGCCACGCCACTGCTGCTGCTTGTTGTTGCAGCTGTGCTGCTTATGATGGATAATTGTGGTTGTTGTTGCACAGTTGCCACAGTTGTGGCAGCGGCAGCCAATATCGGCTTTAGTTGCGACGATGGAGTTTGTGCAACATATACTGCGGCGGGCGTTTTTGCTTCATTTAGATGCAATACAGAAATGGGGCTCTTTTCGAATTTTAATGCTGCAGTTGCTGTTGGCGCTGTTGCTGCAACGGCATCTGTGCCGCCTCCATTAGTGGCGCTTGCATTCGCCACACTCTGAGTTGTCGGCTGCTTTGTGGCAGTTGCCGGACCCTGTTCGATTTTTTGTATTTGCAACACGTAAGCTGCGGCAAATGTTGTCGCGGTCCAGGAGAGTTCCAGGGCGTGGGTTGAGGCACGCACAAGAGCCACTTTGACAGCATACAGCGGCTTTGTCACCTCCAGACACCACAGATCCTTGCAGCACACCTGCAAGACATAGTAATAATAATGATAATCCAAATATTGTCAGACTTAAAACATTATAAAATATACAAATTGAAACAAAAATATATTAAATAATTGCAGTTATTATTTTGTTGGTATTTAAAAACCAAGATTTTTACCTATGCCAAAGCAAAGTTCTCTATTTACAATTTGTATTTTGGCTATTATTATATATTTAAATTTGAGCTTACCTCTCTTTACACTGTATACTTTTGTCTTATAGGTATATAAATAAAATATACTTATATATATATATATATATATATATATATATATTAAATTCAGTGATAAGTGTAGATCATCTCACCCTAACCTGGTTGTTCCAAGCTTTGCGATAACCATCTCGCCCCGACCAAACATAGAGACGACTCTGAATACCAACAGCACAGTGCCCGGCTCGTGCTCTGGGCACATTCTCCTCGATGGTGTCCAGGGTGACATTCTCCCACGTCATCGTATCTACATATATAGCTTATATATATAAATATAGAATACATTTTATACTATATAATATATACCCAAATCGAGTACGGCGAGTGTATTTGTGCATTTCCATTCACGTTCTGTGGTCGCCTTCGAGTCATTTATCACCAGTGGAACCCAGCCTCCAAAAACATACATCTTATTTGCGATCATTGTCGAACTGTGCAAGGATCGCGGAAGTGGAGCTTGTCCTCGAGTCCTTGGCTTTTCCCACGTCATAGAATCTGTAAAAAAAAAAATTAAAAACAATTATAATAACTAATAGATTATGTTTTGCTAGAGAAATACCCGTGTCCAGCAACCACAAATCGCCCAGGCGACAACCGCTCATTCCGCCGTAGACGAGTAGGCTCAATTTGCCCGTATCTTTACTCGTAAACGAAATACCCGTGTGCGATTCTCTTGGAGGCGGACTATCGCCAAATGTCTTTGGTATTATCCATTTGCCATTGTGACTGTGCACGCCTCGCGTATCCAATATATACAAATCATTCAGATATCTGAAAGTAATTTAAATGAGAATTGCTTACTCTTATCTTACATTTATTTTTGGTATTAACTCTAGTTTTCGAGTTCTCAGATGAGGTATTAAAAATTTCTTTCATTTATGTCTCCAGAATTTTTTTTAAGATTTTGTAGCTCAAATTTTAAGATATTAAATTTTATTTTGAAGTTATATATATATTATATTGGGATTTTGCTGTCGATTGAAAGCAAGCATGTCGAAAATTATAGATTACCATCAGAAATAACTGTAAAATTATGCAAAATTATTTGATTTATTTATAATAATGAAATTAATTTATTTTATATATTTGAGATTTTTTTGTTTCGATTGAGGGAGAGTCGAAAATTAGAGATACAAATGAGTGAAAGAATTTTTTTTAAATATTAAATATTGAGGTATAATTTTTTTAATAAGTTTTATATTTTAGCCGACATAAAATAATTAAAGAAAAATAAACAAAAACTTCCAGTATTAACATTAATTGTTACATACTAATAAATATAATTAATAATGCGAACTACTACTAATATTAATTAATAAGTGCCACCTACTTGGGAATATTATTTTTGGGATCATCCGATTCATTGGCCAGTCCGCCAAAGAGGAATATTTTCTCGCCGACCATTGTGAAGCTGTGCCCTAAACGGGGGCATGGCGCGACACCATTATCCGGCGTCTCCGGGTACATTTTGCGCCATTCCCATTTGGTTGCTTGCAACTCGTAAAGTTCATTTGAATATTTGCCATATTCAATCATGCCGCCAAAGACAAACATGCGCGTGCCTTCCACAACAAAACCATAAGCAGCACAACCATTTGGCACATCGCCCTTCAGCACGGGCACATACCATTGATTGGTGACTATAAATTAAAAATTGACAATTAGCAACTGAAATTATCGATTGGCACTCGTGACTAGATATGCAGTGTTCTTAAATATCACCTGCATAAATAGAACGCCACACGACTGGAAGTCCAGACTAAATATGCAGTGTTGTTAAATAGTGCAGCTGCATAAATATCGACTCACAATTCTAAGTCGCTCAACAACACATCGTATTGTGCAGCGATAGTGCATCTGTACACATAGCACGAAACACGAATAAAACAATGTTCTCAATTATCGTTAGTGGCACACCATGTCATGCCTACTGCTCTGCATGACATACAAACAGCGCACTCAAATTAAATATAAAACCACATTTAAAATCACAAAAAAATACCTGTATTGTAAACATGTAATTCGTCGACAATTCCCTCGTTGCCGCCACCAAAAACGACCATTAATTCCTTGATATTTATGGCACGATGTCCGTGGCGGGGACGCGGCTGCGGCCCCGTTGGATTTAAAACGCGTTTCCAGCGAAAACCATATTGATTATTAGACAACGAATTATTATTATTATTAGGATTATCGGTTTGATAGGTGGCATCCATTTCCATATCGATGCGTGCCAAGCAATTTGAGTCAGTTCGAACAATTTGTTCCGCGTTCAGCTCATCAGCAGAATTATTTGATGCGCTTTCCATAATTATCGTTTATCGTTAATCGGGGGTTTTCTTTTAGTTTTTGTTTTTTAGCAATTACAGAGATTAATCTTCTTCAATGGATCTGTTTACAATTTGAATTCATCTTTTTGCTTGTCAAAACTGTAATAATTAATGTAATTAGGTTAAGATTCAAAATTTAAATGAATAAGAGACAAACTTTTATTGCGCACTGTGTTTGCTGCATTGGTGCTAACAAATTTATGTTGACCTGGCAATGCCGTCAAATGGACGACGACGCTCAACAAAAATCGGTATCAAAATTTTGGTGCTATTTTATCACACAAATTCGGTAAAATGCGAATTATTGTTGTTTTTTCTTTTCGCTTACCAAATTAACAATTGCACTTTGTGTTGAAATTGAAATTTAAGTCAATAATAAATGAAAATGCGACACTCCAACATTTGTGCACACACACAATGTGCAAAAAAAAGCCGAAGAAAACGACAACGACGCACACAGAGGCAGCTCAAAAAGGTCTCAGGCAGGGAGCCGAACTGGATCATCGGTTTGCATCGGCGGGTTGCTTGGGAGGGTTGCTCTGTTGACTACGGTTGCTACCCAGCATATCGATAAGCGCAACTCAATTTGGCTGCAGGGGACAATATTTTTTGTTTATATACAATTTGTTAATTATATTAAAATAAAAATATATTTTAAATGAAAAATATGCACATTAAAACTAAACTTCGATTTCTTATTATTTTTATTCATTTTAGGTACAATTTATAAGGACGCATATCGATTAAAAAGTAATTGATTGGCACTCCCTTTTCAAATATCGAGCCATTTACTCAGAATCAGTCTAACACACGACCCAATCGATATAATATGTTCATTTATGTGACCAGGTGTTTTAATCTTCAGCTACACGGCACCGCAAAAATTCTCGCACAATTTTCTTTAAAAAATAATCGATACATCGTTTACTTATAGTTTCGAGAAATAAAAATTGCTAGTTGCAATCGATATTTTTCCTATGCCTGAAAGTATGCCATTGATTTAAAGTGCGCCCATAATTAAAAACGAAGTTAATTTAACTATATATCTAATTTTTTAATGACGCGATGTGTTAATAAAAAATACGTGGAATTTTCATACGAGTTGTGTCTTGTGTGTTGGTCGCTTATACAATTTAAATTCTCTGCGCTTTTTGGTAGGTGAGAAATTGATCTACAAATACTTACACAAGCAAGTATTTAAGTGTTCACATTACGTTTTACGTAATGCTGCTTATCGCATTAGGGAAGCGATTGCAGCTTTTACAAAAATGTAAATGAGAGAATTAGAATATAAAAATGTACTAAGTATATATGTTAAGTAAAAATCGTCATTGTCATTGTTTTGGTGCAGAATAAAACTAAAGCGACAGTAGCGGGTATTATGCGCAGCTGTGAAATATGCAGTTCACACTGCCAGCATCCAGCAGCTGCATCAATTTTAAAGTAGCGTAAAAATAATAAATATAACTGACATATATAATCCTTATTTTTCAATAATTATTAATTACTTAATATTATTATATATATTCATTTTTTTCTGTTTCATTCATCGGCATACAGCTAAGATCCGATAAGCTAGACGTATTGTGATTTTTATGCGCTTATCACGCAAATCGAGGCAAAGAAGAAGAACGTCGCATTATTAACGTAATCAGAACAAACAAAAGACTGACGAAAAAACAACAAAAAAAAACATGCAGCTACACAGCGATAAGCAGGACAAATAACTGTCACTCTGGGATAAATGTGTATACATTAGGTACAAATGTACACACTAGTATAAATGTACCACAATTAGGCTATAAATAGAAGACTGTCTCGCAAAGCGGAGCGCAGTCTTCTCTTTAGTTAATGCAAGTCCCAGCTGTTGCTGCTGCTCCCGTCTTTTTCTACTCAATAAAAAGTTATAAAAAGTGAGTGATGACCACCAACATAAGAAAAGTGACTTAAGTCAGTGACCTTAAAATGAGTGCCACTTATTATTAATATTAGTAAATATATAAAAGTGTGATAAATTAAGGCATTTTTAACTTTCATTACCTTTATGTAGATGAAATGCAAATCTATTAAAAAAAAACCCATAAATAAAAATAATTGATAGCTAATGATCTGGCAACGCCAGTCGACAATCGTCAAGTGTTGAGCAACAAAAAAAACTACCGCCAACAGCAATATATCATTTTGAAAATTTATTTTGCCTTATGCGCTTAAGTCGAACTGGTCACACTGTTCTGTATTTGTGTATACCTTGCGAGTTTATCCGTTGTGCTGGCAAAAAAAAGATAATACAAATAAAAATACTAGCATTTCTGGTAATAATAATTGTTGCCAAAGGACAACGGCAATAAACAAAATGTTTACTTTTTATACTTTTTAATATATAATTTTCATTTATTCACGCGCTGTGTTTCCACATGTTTATGCGCTGCGTTTTTCGTATCTCCTTTTTCGTTTTTTTTCGCCTGCTGCAGTTTTATTTAAATCGCGTGGCAACACCCATAAATATAATTTGGATATCGAAAACTCAAAGTTGGGTAAATAATTAACTTAGTTAAAGTGAAAACAAATGTCTATATACATACGTCAAGTTGGGTGAATAAGTGCAGAGATTTTCGCATAAGCATTCCTGTGTATCAGATATTGCATATGGTATACATACACGCACACATGTACACAACAACTACACATCCATACACACACACGAATACATACACACACACATGTCGTTGCCAGACTATTGGCATGTGTAGGCATGCATACAAATATACATACATGCATACATATAGACGTAAAGATATGTATGTATAAAAGTGATATCATCCCGTTATTTGTCATCTTTACGCCAGCCCCGTTAGAAATCAATAATTTAATAATTAAATGTGTGTGTAGCTATTTAAGTAAGTGTATAAATGCCTATTATCTTTATGTGTGTGTTACAATTCCATTTTGATTTGCTTTGCATAAAATAAAAAAAACCATAGCCGACAGCCAAAAGAATTTTAGAATGCCAATGCCAAGATATATACACACACATATGCACGAAAATCTTTGCACATTAAAAATCTGTGCTGTATGACGTAATTGCGTGTGTCGAGTGAAAAATGTGTGTTGAGGTGTTTTTTTTAAACAATACTTGCTTACATTTGCTCGTACTATTTGCAACGTTTGTGCGTGTGTGAGAGAGAGCGAACAGGTTTTAGCTTGCTCTCGCGCTCTCTTGCTCACACATTGATTAGCATAGAAAGTGTGGCTTAAAAAGGACAAGCGAAATTGTTATGCACACCTGCTTGCATATACATATGTGCGTGCCCTGCATAAAGCTAATTGCATTAGTTTTCCCATGCCCTTGCCAACATATGCATGTAGGTGAGTGTGTATTTATGCATGTGTTGTGTGTGGTTGGCCTTGCATAGCGTCCAGTTGAAAAAAAACCTGTAAGTGTGCTTGTGTATTGAATAACTGGGCTCCAAAGAAAGATATAAATATAAAAAAATAAATAGATATGACGAATATATAATTTAATATTATTTTTACAAGTAAAAAAATGCAGTTCTTTTCTGATTGCTTACAATGTTTTCTTTCATTAATAATGGAATTTCTAACACATAAAAAAATGTATTCCTGACCTACATTAACAATTTGATATTGCTTAATGGATGTTTGCAATTTCATTCAATACAAAGATTATTCTATTTTGCGATAAGCAAATTATCGATATTTTGGCTCGAACTCCAGGTGCTTCCTCTTCTTCTTTGCTTTCGCTCTTTCCTGCGTCTTTTTTCAATTGCGATAAGCAATTGCTGTTTGTTCTGCAAAGCATAAATACTTGATAATTATTTTCTCGGACTTGGGCGGGCCAAGAAAGATTGAAAGTATAAGCGCATTCAGCCTGGGATTTAATAAAGCTGCGGGTATTTTGTGTGTACACATCTATGCTTATCAGTGAAGCCAACAAATATAAAAAAGCAGCGTTATGCGGTCTCTTAAAGAAGCCGGTTGAATCCGATTTTATTTTTGCGCTCCACAGCATTTTGCGTGACAACACGTCATCATCGCTCATGCTTTAATCTAGACATGTTAAGACATTTTCACATAAGTGTTGGATAACAAATAGATGTATAGATATATATACATTTTTTTACTGCTAACTACTTATCTTTTTCTAGTCACATTCTTTTTCATATATTGCTATTTTTTTGAGTCATTGTATTTTTTTCGATACTGAATGTGCGATTTCTTTTCTATATTCGAAACTCGCGCATTGAACTTTTTTGTTTTTGCCCAGGTAATGTTTTATTTTCGAAATATAGCTGCATGTGTGTGTGTGTATGTCAATTTGTGTGAGCCTAACAGAGCCGTTGACCGCCGACAATTTTATTACACGCACATGTGTGTCTGTGTGTGTGCATGGGTAAATAAATGTATGTACGAACATATGTGTGAATGCTCGAGTCGCGTGCTTTTCTCTGCCTGTTTCTACACGTTGTTGGGCTTGAGTCGTTGGTGGGCAGGAAGTGAAGGGGGATGGTGTTGTTAATTTACGTAATGCGCACGGCTGCAACGATTAACGTTTTTGCGAGGGGGTGTAGCGGGCACAGCTGCAATGTTCGTACGCTTAACGTTTTGCAATCGAACATGTTCGATGTACGACGTTCGCTGCTGCGCTCGCTGCTCTCTTCAAACAGCCCTCGAACAAATTGTTGGCAACTTTTTGTTCAGCATTCGATGATCATCTGCAAAGCCATGCATATGTGAAAATTTATTAACTGTGTGAATTAATCGGGGTCATTGGGCCATTTATTTATTTATGTATTTGTTTATTTGATGTCATATAAATTCAGTCGATACAAAAAAAAATATATACAGTGGCTCACAGTTCAAATCGAGCATTGTCAAAAAAAGAAGTAATTGCCTGCAATTACTTCTTTTTTTGACAATGCTCGATTTGAACTGTGACTCACTGTATATTAAAATAATTTAAGAATAAATTTGATATTGATTTTAAAGAAAAAAGGTTCAAAATATTTATACGATTTATAAAATATTTAAATAAGTTTAAGCTAAATGAAACTGGAAATAATTATTTCTTTGTTTCGGTTTATCGATTTATTTAACAAATATGTATGTATATTTCTATTATTGATTTTTTATTATTATTGATGAATACTAAAATATGCATATATATTTTTATTTTGATCAGATATTATAACCAATGGCCACAATCGATGGAAGACCGGCGCAATATGGGGTATCACTTAAGCAATTACGCGATATCATGGAGCACCGGGGCCGTGAGGGCATAGCGAAAATCAATGAATACGGTGGCATTCATGAGCTATGCAAAAAACTCTACACATCTCCAAATGAAGGTAGAAAAATAAATAATAATAAATTTAAATGAATTATAAATATTTCTCGATCTAGGCCTGAGCGGGTCGAAAGCGGATGAGGAGCATAGACGTGAAACTTTTGGCTCGAATGTAATACCACCGAAACCCCCGAAAACGTTTCTGACTCTTGTGTGGGAGGCGCTTCAGGATGTCACACTTATTATCTTAGAGGTAGCTGCGCTAGTTTCACTCGGTCTATCATTCTATAAGCCCGCCGACGAGGATGCGCGTAAGTCAATGTATATTATATATAATATATTTATTTTTATATATATAATATATTTATATTTATAAATATAATATATTTAGTACTATTCATTTTATATCCCCTTTTTATAATATATATATTCTGTGATTTTTAGCTCTACTGCAGGAGGAGGATGAACATCATGGTTGGATCGAGGGTCTCGCCATTCTCATTTCGGTGATTGTGGTCGTGATTGTAACCGCTTTCAATGATTACTCGAAGGAGCGTCAGTTTCGGGGTCTGCAGAATCGCATCGAAGGCGAGCACAAGTTCTCAGTAATTCGAGGCGGCGAAGTCTGCCAGATATCGGTTGGCGATATTCTCGTCGGCGATATTGCTCAAATCAAGTACGGCGATCTTTTGCCCGCAGACGGATGCCTTATCCAAAGCAATGACTTAAAGGTATTTATCTATTTATTTGTCTAATTACTTATTTAACTATTTATTAAATTACTTATCTCTATTTAAATAATTTGCATTGTGTGTTGTGTAATTCTTTAGGTGGACGAATCATCGTTGACGGGTGAATCGGATCATGTGAAGAAGGGTGCCGATTCGGATCCGATGGTTCTGTCTGGGACCCACGTGATGGAGGGCAGTGGCAAGATGGTTGTGACCGCCGTCGGCGTCAATTCACAGGCCGGAATTATTTTCACGCTGCTCGGCGCCGCCGTCGACGAACAGGAGGCCGAAATCAAAAAGATGAAGAAGGGTGCGTATTTAAATTGATCTTTTGAAATGGATATACCCCAAATACACTTAGCAATAATCCAACTTACTTACACTGATAATAAAAACAGTTAAATCTTGTATATAAAAAATAGCTAGAAAATTATCTTTGTGAATTAGTTTGAGTAATTTATTGACCTGGTTATCATAAAAAACTTACTCACACACAAACACACAGTAAGAATAAGAACTTAAATTTATCGATATTCTATATATAAATATATCGTTTATTTATTATTTTTTATTTTTTCATATTCCAATATTGCATGACGTGAATTGATTGACCCATCTTTGAAAACTCCTCCATCTACCTACCAATAAAAAAAACAATCAATCAACCAACCAACCAACCAACAAATCAACCAACCAAATCACCACCACTACCAAAAAAACACAAAAAAAAAAAAATTAATTCAATTAAAAAAAAAAAAATAATAAAAAAAATGACGTAAATGGATCGAACCTTGATTGAAACACCGATTACAAAAATTATCGAAAATTCAGAAGCTAAAAAGGCGAGCAAGCAAAAGAGCAAGAGCCTTACAGGTGAATTCACTTAAAATACAGTTTAAACTACTACTACTACTACTATTACAGATTTACAGTTAGTTTTTTACAATAATTACACTGAAAAGAATCCTAGTGAAACAAATCTAAAAACAAATTCAAAAGGAACATCACAATGCCCTTGCAGACCGGATAATTAAACAGGCTTTTTATGGGTACAAAATAGACAATATATATATATATAATAATATATATATTCCTTGAGTGATTATCATCAATTCGGTTTAAATTGGTTCTAATTACTTATCGATTTTCGATTTCAATATTCAATTATTTCAATCACTTTCATTTCATTAATGCCACAGTAGTTGCAATGAAATTCTTACCGTTTCTCTAGTTCAAGTATCAGTGTTGTTGCTATCGATAATAATCGATAGCTGTCAATGATCAATGTTTCCGTAGCTCTACCCAAAAAATAGATACCATGTAGATTGTTGTATTTTTTTTAATCATTCGCCAACTTTACAAAATATATAGTGGAGTATTAAATAGTATGTCTAAAATAGTTGAAGGATGGAATATGATTAATATTTATAAGCGTAAGCCAGTTTTTATACTTTGATACCTAAGGTAGTAGTATATTTGTCATGCTCTCTGTCCGTCTGGATGAACGCAACTTTTTTCGACACCCTTACAGATAGATACTTGTATCTTGGAACATATATATTGGTGCATGCGTCAGACAAAGTGTAAAAATTGGACTAGGAAATCGATATTCGAAAATCGATACTGGTACCCGCCTTTAAGAACCGATAACACATTTTTATGGCCACGTCCACACTTGCGTCCATAATCGCCAATGCCTATATTTCGGAAAGCGCAAATCGATACAACCTACAACGTAACTTGGTGGTAACATTCTCCAAAATTAATTTTTTTTTTGGCCAGCCCATTCCCGCCTCCAAAATTCCCAGAAGCCTCTTTATTTCTCAATTCAATAGCTATAGTTACCAAACTTGGAAGGGCGATTGTAAGGTACCTTCCCTATAATTTGTTCAGCCATGCCCACTCCCGCCCCCAAAATTCCAAAAGCCCATGTCACCAAAGTTCGAAGGAAGGTTACTAGCTTATAGCTACCGCAATTTGAAAGGCACTCTTGGTCAGTATATCTTGGCTACATCCACCCTCTTCATTGCTACCTCTTTTCAGCTGGCATTACGTCTCGTATCAAAGTATTTTGGAGTCGGTTACACCCGACTTAGAAGCGAATGGAAAATAAATAAAAAAAAATACCCTTACAGCTACAAACGTTATACACACAGATATATAGATACCGAAATATCGTCTGCAGGGGTATAAAAATAATTAAAAATAGAAATTATTAATTATAATTAATAAATTGAAAACTAATATATATATATGTATATAGGTGACACTGATGGACGTACACCAGTGAAAGCAGCAGCAGCCAATGCACCAGCAGCTCCTCGAAGCGGAGGCGATGCCATCAAATCAGAATCTGATGGGAATCATGTGCAGCAATCGTCGACAAGTGCCGCCGAAACTGGCCACAAAAAGGAGAAATCTGTGCTGCAAGCAAAGTTAACCAAATTGGCGATACAAATTGGTTATGCGGGCTCAACGATAGCCGTGCTTACAGTCATCATATTGATAATACAGTTCTGTGTGAAGACTTTTGTTATCGATGAGAAACCCTGGAAGAATACCTATGCTAATAATCTGGTCAAGCATTTAATTATTGGTGTTACAGTATTAGTTGTTGCTGTGCCGGAGGGGTTACCACTCGCTGTTACCCTCTCTCTGGCCTACTCTGTGAAGGTGCGTTATTCGATAATTATCGATATATATTTATATTTTTTTATTATTTGCATATATTTTGTTGCAGAAAATGATGAAGGATAATAATTTGGTGCGTCATTTGGATGCGTGTGAAACGATGGGAAATGCCACTGCTATTTGCTCTGATAAAACAGGCACACTGACCACTAATCGAATGACAGTCGTCCAATCCTATATCTGTGAGAAATTGTGCAAGGTGTTGCCAACGTTGAACGATATTCCACAGCATGTTGGCAACTTGATCACAATGGGCATATCGGTGAATTCTGCATACACTTCTAATATAATGGTAGGATTTTTTACAACGATTTTGATTTGTTATTGCGGTATGCTTAAGTTGATTATTTTGTAAACCTTTACAGCCTGGTCAAAATCCGGGAGACTTGCCCATTCAGCTGGGCAATAAAACTGAGTGCGCATTGCTCGGTTTTGTGCAGGCCTTGGGCGTTAAATATCAATCAATACGTGATGAAATACCCGAGGATCGTTTCACACGCGTTTACACCTTCAACTCGGTGCGCAAAAGCATGGGAACTGTTATCCCCCGACCAAATGGAGGATATCGTCTGTATACAAAAGGAGCCTCAGAGATTATAATGAAGAAGTGAATATTGAATATATAACAAATAAAATAAATTTTGACTAATGACATTATTATTTCAGATGTTCGTTTATCTATGGCCACGAAGGTACGCTGGAAAAATTCACCCGGGACATGCAGGAGCGTCTCATCCGCGAGGTGATCGAACCGATGGCCTGTGACGGTCTGCGCACCATTTCCGTTGCCTATCGCGATTTTGTGCCCGGCAAGGCGGCCATCAACGAGGTTCACATCGATGGCGAACCCAATTGGGATGACGAAGAGAATATTATGACAAATTTGACCTGTTTGTGTGTTGTGGGCATTGAAGATCCGGTCCGACCGGAGGTACCCGATGCCATTCGCAAGTGTCAAAGGGCGGGCATTACAGTTCGCATGGTCACCGGTGATAATGTCAATACGGCCCGTTCAATTGCTGGAAAATGCGGCATTCTGCGGCCAAACGATGATTTCCTCATTTTGGAGGGTAAAGAATTCAATCAACGCATTCGCGACAGCAATGGTGATGTAAGTTATCGATTAATGTATAATGTATGTATATGGGTATGTAAATGTATATTATTATTCTATAAATCAAATATATTATATATAAAATTTATATTATATAAGTCCATTATAAACTTCTAACTTGATTTTCTATATTTTAGAATTATATTAAATTGAATTATTAATCTTCTTTTTTAAATAGTTGATAGTTTAACTTTTCCCAACTTATTTGATATATGTTTATATTTTATATTATGTTATATTTATATTATATACATCCTTTACAACTGAATCTAAATTGCCTTTATTTTTATATATCTATTATCATATATTATCTTTTTTGTATATATTAAAGGTCCAGCAGCATCTGCTTGACAAGGTCTGGCCCAAATTGCGAGTACTTGCTCGCTCCTCACCCACCGACAAGTACACCCTAGTCAAAGGTTTGCTTATAACTTGAATGAAATCTATTTATTAATTATATATTAATATTATTTCTTGTACATTTTAGGCATGATCGATAGCACAGTGACGGATAATCGGGAGGTGGTCGCTGTGACGGGGGATGGCACCAACGATGGGCCCGCTCTCAAGAAGGCCGATGTTGGCTTCGCAATGGGTATTGCTGGAACTGATGTGGCCAAGGAGGCCTCCGATATCATACTCACCGATGACAATTTCAGCAGCATTGTCAAGGCGGTGATGTGGGGACGAAATGTCTACGATTCGATTGCGAAGTTTCTGCAGTTTCAGCTAACGGTGAACGTCGTTGCCGTCATTGTTGCATTTATTGGCGCCTGTGCCGTTCAGGATTCCCCACTCAAGGTACGTCCCAATATTAATAATTAATATGATATTAATAATTAATTAATATAAATAATTAATTAATATTAATAATTAATTAATATTAATAATTAATTAATATTAATAATTAATTAATATTAATTTACCGATTGGTTTTTTTTAATCGATTGCAGGCCGTGCAAATGTTGTGGGTGAACCTTATTATGGACACACTGGCCTCCCTCGCCCTGGCAACGGAGGTGCCCACACCGGATCTATTGCTCCGTAAGCCATATGGACGCACAAAACCGTTAATA
Source organism: Drosophila atroscutellata (assembly GCA_035041605.1). Classification (NCBI taxonomy): domain Eukaryota; kingdom Metazoa; phylum Arthropoda; class Insecta; order Diptera; family Drosophilidae; genus Drosophila; species Drosophila atroscutellata. The sequence goes on along the minus strand of JAWNLA010000099.1, from coordinate 748,783 downwards.
TCGCGCACAATGATGAAGAACATATTGGGACAGGCCCTCTACCAGTTGGTCATCATCTTTACTTTACTCTTTGTCGGTGGGTTTTACTTAAATATATATAGATATAGTTTTCAATATATGTATATATATATTAACAATTCCCTTCTCTTTTAGGCGATTTAATACTCGATATTGAGTCCGGTCGTGGACAGGATTTGAATGCTGGACCAACACAACATTTCACCATTATCTTCAATACGTTTGTTATGATGACTCTTTTTAATGAGATCAATGCGAGAAAAATTCATGGACAGCGCAATGTTGTAGAGGGTCTCTTCACCAATCCCATTTTCTACACCATCTGGATATTCACAATGATTTCACAGGTCTCTCTAAGCTTAAATCTAATTAATTTCTGTTTAATTAACCTTTTGTTTGTTCTTTATTTTTCAGGTTCTTATTATTCAGTATGGCAAAATGGCTTTCTCAACCAAGGCGCTTTCACTGGATCAGTGGCTGTGGTGCGTCTTTTTTGGCATTGGTACTCTTGTCTGGGGTCAGTTGATCACCTCGGTGCCCACAAGAAAGCTGCCCAAAATCTTATCGTGAGTATTTCTATGTAAATGTATCTATTATAATGATACTTTGTAATAATAATAACATTGCATCGCATTGCATCGCATCGCCCAAAGCACTGTCTTTAGTTTGAAAATCAAATAATTGGTTTACGAAATAAATATTTACTATATATTTAACGTTACTTATTATATATACATTATAAATATGCTGAAATATTTATATATAAATTTATTCATTTATTTCCTTTCAATTTTTCTCCCAATTTACTGTTCAAAATTAATTAAAAAATTTATTTTATTTAAATAAGAAATTCGAATCGGTGTTTTTGATAACTTTTGATCGATCTGTGGACAGGGCTGTTACCACTCAAAATCAACTCAAACACATTAACACATTAAGCAGTCCAGTCCCCTCATAACTGTAATTGTTGCAGGGCTGGTAACACTCAAAATCAACTCAAACACATTAACACATTAAGCAGTCCAGTCCCCTCCTAACTGTAATTGTTGCTTGCCGATAAATGTGATAAAAGTGAAAATTCATTTCCCCCTATGCCCGTTCCTTCCCACTCCCTCCTATAGCGATGACGAGTAACAACGCTTGAAATTATCTTGGCTTGCATTTAAACACACAAACAGCTTTCACACAACAGACACACACACAAACAAAATTACGGATAATTATAAATAATAACAAATATTCCTAGTTAAAGTTAGTAAATTGTTGCTTGCTGTTTACTATTTGTTTTTATTACAACATTTTATATATATATATATATATATATATATATATATAAATATTAAGTATAAATATTAAGTATGTATTTTGACTACCTATTCCTACAATTAAATATTTTCTGCAAATTTAATTGAACAAATTAAATTTCAAAAATTAAGTATTATCAAAAACTGTAGGTATTTTTTCTTTATATTGTTTATATATTTCTAACAATTGGACCTTTATTAAATCGTACGCAAAAATTGTCTAGCAATTAATATTAATGTTATGCTTCAAAACATACTAAATAAATAAAAGATATCTGTTGTATGCTGTTAACAAGTTTATCGCTGACAGCTCGAACTCACACTAGAACATGTTCGCGCTAGAGCCATGTTCGCTGTTGTTGCCGGCAGCTATCGGTTAGCATTGCCGCCGCTTTGAACGTTTTGCCCTTTTTGGTTCGATCACACAAAACACGAAGCGACCGATTAAAAAGCTAACTCGAGCCGAGCCGAGCCGAGTTGCCGGTCGCATTTTTCTTTTGGGAGGGTGGACCATCAATACAATTTGTGTTTGACTTGTAATTACAAATAAAATATGATGAACAAATTGATATAATGAAGCGAAATTTAAAATAAAAACCACGTATTGCTAAATAGTAATAAAGTAAAGTAAGTAAGAAAAATTCAGCTTAAGTTAAATATTTTTATAAATTAATTTGCAGATGACTAATATTTGTATGATATAGTTTAATATCATTTGCATAAGATTATTTTAATATCCTTTTATAGAAATTCTTTTATATGGTTAAGGCATTATATAATATATATTATTAATATTTGTTTAATATGCTTTAAATGAATTTGCTTATGATTTATAAGATGGTTTTTAATTAATTTTACTATTTTTACAAATTAATTTGGATTTGATGAAACTTTTTACATAGTTTAATTTAATTTGCGTGTGTGATTAATAACTTTATAATATGCTACTTGAATTTTTATTTATTTTTTTCAGTCTGCAGCTAGCCCTAAAATTTGTTATTCATTTTTTCATTTGCTAAAATAAGTTATATAATTAAAAGTAAGTCTATTTAGGCATGCCAACTAAATTTTACAATATATATTTTAAAAAGTGCCTGCAGCAAAAATATGGGTATATTTGAAGTTTCAGCACAATGCCTCACAGACTGTGAGATAGTTCACACCCACAAACGGAATCGGCTCGTCTCTGAACTCAGTTTCTAATTGGTTTGTTCGTCTGGGCAGGACGTCTCGAGCGTACTTGTTCGTTTTTCGCACTTCAACACATATTCTTGCAATTCTCTCTTGCAACATGTTCGGCTCGCTCTCTCGAAGCAATTCTGAAACAATATTGGAGGAACTTTACCGTTGATAACGGTGCATTTGCTGATTTCTATACATTCTGAAGGCTGTATGATCATGATCTCATGCATAGATTTTGAAGACTGCACTGAGCATTAGAAAATATGAAATCATAATCTACTATAAATATAGATAGATATATACGAGTGATCAAATTATAAATCATTTTTCTGCATAAGCACTACTATTTTATTTGATTCGTTCATTCGCACTTTATTCAAATTCTTATTCGCCTTAAATATAATAATTAAATAATTACAAAGATTAATTTGTATTCTACTATACTAATTTGAATTTTATTATAATGATTTCAGTTGGGGTCGCGGACATCCCGAGGAATATACAGATGCGATGAATTTGGGTGAGGAACGATTCGATTCGATTGATTCGGACAAGAAGCCGAGAGCGGGACAAATTCTATGGATTCGTGGCTTGACTCGTCTGCAAACCCAAGTAAGTTTTTTGATACCCTTTCTTTCATTTTTTTTGAAGCAAACTGTTTAGCCCAAAACGAGTGCCATTCTTTTCTTTTTAATTACGAAATACAGTACAAAAACAACAAAAAATATATATATATCTATATCTATATCTATATAGAACAAATAGTTGACTTCCTTTTTTTCTCGAATTATTCATTTCTTTTTTTAAATTGTATTTTTTTCTGATTGAAAATTGTATTTATATCTACAACAAAACGTACATATTCAGATATTTTTATCTATATTATCTAATGTCGATTCATGTCAATCCATGAATTCGAAGTATTTTTACCGAACAACATTTTTAATATTATAAAAAATATTAAAGAAAACAAAAATTGTGTTTATATACATCCGTCGAATTTGAAGTCGATTTGGTGGCATGCGAACGCAGCCAGGGAATGCCTCTATTGTTTACTCGCTCGGACATAAGTAACGAGTATTAACCTTCTAGTGCCCAAGGAAAGGTCCAAGCTTATGCCGAGCTTAACGAATATTAACCAAAAATACTTTGAATACTTCAATTGGTTACTCGCTATTACGAATGTAACGAGTATTAACCCTTTGGTGCCCTGAAACGGCCTTAGTTAATGCCGAACTTGAAAAATATTCATAAAAAAATAATTCTAATAAATTAATTATTTATTTTTGTGTACTCGCTCTTATATATGCAACGAGTATGAACAAATATTAACGAGTATTAGCGATTATTAGCGAGTATAGTGCCCTCTTATGTCTCTCTTATCATAATAAATTCCAGACAGTTAATGTTAATGCTATAACACTTTGCATTTACAATTGCATTTGAGCAATTTTCACACTTTATAACTTTGTAAATTCTATACATTTTACATTTAAATATTTTTCAAATATATATTTGATATATTTTAAAATATAATTCCGAGCGAATTCAATTCTAATCAATTAAACCAATATTGAAAATAAACTGAAAATAATATAAAATATATTGAAATTATGTGGAGTGGAAATAAATATGAACATAAATAATAAATAATATTTGTAGGACTGACAATCAAAAGTAAGCTTAGCTCTAAGGGAGGTCTAAAAGTCCCGTAATGAGTAATTAGGGGGTTAAGTGTTAAGTGTTCAGAGTTCAGTGCTCTTAACCATAAGGTTTTTCTGCCCCGTTCGCATGCACCAAAAAAATGCTATGTTCAAAGTATTATTTGATTTGAAATATACACTTAACCAATTAAGCTGGTTTTTGGGATTTTTGAGGTTTTTGGTCAGCAAATTATTTATTCAATGAGTTCATTTTTTGGATACATTTACGTAAATTGTAATCGTTTTTTTTTTTATTTTAATTGTATTATTTTTTCTGGTGTATTTTTATTATCAATTTGTATTCGTTTGCTTTGAGTTTTTTTTGTACACATGCCGTGTTCCATGTAATGTCGTTATCGATATATAGCCGATACTTCGATAGATATTCGTCATCAAAACAAATGGCTCAAAGCTGTGACAAACATATATTTTTTTATCAGTTATCAGTTCCGCTGGGCCCTCTTCCCCTCAGGAGCTAATTCAAAATAGGCCATTTTTTATAAATTTCTAAGATCTAAATTAGGCATTGAGCTCATAATACAATCGTGTATACCCCATATATATAGAGTGTATAGCGAAATCGTTTCTATTTCACAGTTGCCAACAAAATAATAGCACCATTTTCACAAAAAAAAAAATTTTTAATTTAAATTTAAATTTAAAAAAAAAAATTAATTTTTGAAAAGGAGAAAATTAACGAAAATAAAAATAGATTCAGAATTTTGCAAATATGAACTTAAATAAACATAAAACAATAAATAAAATAATATATATAATAAATAATAATAATCGCAAATCGTAATAATATAATTAATAATTATTAAAATTATATTTTCATTATTTTTTTCGCATATTTTTGGCTCTGTTCCCTGCAAATAAAAAAAATACATATAATATATATATATATATATTATTATATACATATATATATATATATGTAGTCGTAGAGTGCTATTATTTTGACCGCAAGTGTGTGTTGTGAGCACAAAAAATATTCTAGTAACGAGTTGATGGCAGATATACACTGTAAAACTAAAACAAATTTTGTTTTCTGACTGCAAAATTTGGAAAAAATAAATTCCTCGTAGTTTTTTGAAAATATTGATTGCTTTGTAGTTAAAGAAGTTTTGAATAAATAAAGGTTTACTTGTGGTAGTGTAGAAAACACATATTCTTCCCTATTCTCTCCTCTCGCTCTAACACTCTCCCTCTCTCTCACTCTCTCTCTGTCTCTACCTCTCTCTCTCTTCAGTCCACTTCTGGATTTTGTCTCTCTTCATTTTTCCGCTTCTAGTTTTTCGTGTCTAGAAAAATTACAAAAATCATATACTGAATGCTTTGCTTTATTTAAAATAATAATTAAAACTAGAATTTTATTTTATTCTTTCGGTGTTCGTCGTTGCATTTTTTGCATCAGGCTTAACTTTTGATATTTAAACTAACTGTGTGATATCTTTACTCTCTCTCGCTCTCTATTCTATCTCTCTCTCAAACACTCTCAAGAGACCCTAATTAAATCCAAAAACAATTTATGATTATATTCGAAATGCTATTGACGTATCGATACGTTGATGGGCTCTCGATAAGCTATCGATAAATGCAAATTTCTTCAACTGTTGAAAATATCGATACTTCTGCTACAGTACTACCAAAACCAATTGCACATAACCATTTTGACTGTCTATGAATTATTTTTGAATGGATTTTCGTATTTCTTCTGTAGAGTCGATTCAACAGGATTTCGTCACAGGTCACAGCTCTCTCTCTCTCTCTCTCTCTCTCTCTCTCTCACTCTCACTCTCTCTCTTTATCTCGCTCACTCTCTATGTATCCTCTCTTTTACACTAGACATTGATGATATTCCGGTTCTTCCCTTTTTCTCCCTTACCCCAAAATCTGTCCAGTTGAAGCAGCAGTTACATTTATCGATTTTCCTTATTTTTTTGGCTCCATACTGTTCACATTATTTTATCTGAATTTTTTTGTTTTTTTTTTTGTTTTGAATTCTAATTGAAATTTGTTTTTTTTTTGTGACAAAATTGCATGTGAATCGTAATCCACAAATATATTTTTATATTTTCTGACGAAATGTAGTTTGCTATTTATACAACACTCCCTCCTCGATATAATTCATTAACAAAAAATACATACTATAAAAAAGGAGTCGCCTTTATCGTAATTAGTTTGATTTAATCAATTGCGCTTCGGTTCATCGAAGCTGGACATACTCTTTAACAAATCTATCGTCATTTTGAATATCTTGTATGACAGAGAGCCATCAGCGACCGAACAACATAGAGCCGAGCATAGCTGCACACACATGTTTGCTGTTGATTTTACAGCACTCAAACCCAACTTTTGTTGTTGTAGCTCTGAGCTCATACATATTTGCATACAACTGAGGTTCGCAGCGTCAATCGACAGCCGTTCGTAAACATGTAGCATTTGAGGACGAGCTCAAAGCTGAGCTTGCATAAATAAGCCTTCTTCCAGAATAAATATCCGATCGTAAGGCAATTGTTAGTTAGGGTTAGCAGCAACATGTTGAGTTTAGGGTTCAGTTCACTCAACAGTTGAGCAAATGCTTAAAATCTTTTAAGGCGTATTGAAATAATTAATTCAATTATTTAAAGAGAATGTTCGCATAGCGGAAAAAATATCGAACGTTGAACCAGTTACAGACCCATTTCACACTTGCTCCAACAACAACAACTACAACTTAAAGAAGAATATATTACAAAGTTTATAATACTCATTTCATATTTTTCGCCCTCCTTTTTAAAAAATGCTAAAAAAAAAAAAATCCAATCCCAAAACGATTGATTGAATGACTGACTGAATTTTGACGTAAAAACCGCCAAAAAAAAAATAATAACATACATAAATAAAATTACCAAATTCAAAAATTAAAAATGCCAAAAACAAAAAAAAACATGTATAATTAAATATGTAATTCGCGTAAAATCTCAACTCACCTACAGATTTCAGTACCGGTAAGAAAAGTGTATATTCATTTAAATTTATTGGCAAACAACAAAAATTATAGACGGTGTTCTGTTATGTCTCCCACTTCACAAATTAAATTTCCCCAAGTAACCCAACACCCACCCCAAAACACCCCACCCCTCTCTCAAACCCACCACTATGCCACCATCTGTTCAAAATGACAATTGTAATTTTCTTTGCATTTCTTTTTTTGTGTTCTTTACGCTTGTTATTGTTTATATATTTATCGATAATATATCGTTAACGCGTTCAAACCAAATTGTGAATAAAATAAGGCATTTAAAAATTACAAATTACAAATTTAAATATTACTTGTCGCATCTGTGTATATATATTTATATATACATGGAAGTAAGTATATACGATAACTGTGTGTGTGTGTGTGTGTGTGTGTGTGTGTGCGTGTGCTTATAAAAATATGTATTTAATTATCTGTAATTCACCTCTTTCTTTCTTATTCTTATGCTTATTCTTCTTATTGTACGTATGTATGTTCTCTGTAGTTGCTTTGCCCGTATTTGTAACTGTTCTTTATGTTTTACACACATGTATCCTCAGCGAAATTCGATTATTGGCACTCATATTTATGCTGCTAAAAACTGTACCAAGCCTAACGGGATCTTGTTTACGCATAACAGTGTTTCTTCTTCCTACACTTATGGTGCATTGGAATAAATGTTCCGTTAGTTTTTTCCTTTTGATGGCTAGTTTGGGTGCGAAATTCGAATAAAGGCAGTCATCTTGAAGCCTTTGGAAAAGTAAGTAGTGCGTTGGATACGGATTTTCTTTGAATATGGGATATTAAAGTATACATATTCATTTAATATTTTACATAAAGAAACCGATGAGTTGCCTTCAAAAATTTGGAATGGGAAAAGGGAAAGACACTCACCTGTGGAAAGAGCTATGAGAGCTGGCTTACAAATTTTCCAAAAAAAAAACATGTGTCCTGGAACCAGGAATGGCAAAATGTGGTATTTTTGATGAGAAAAAAATTGAATCTCGATGGTCCAGACGGTTGCCAGTAATAAACTGGCACGATTTAAAAAAGCCTGAGAGATTTTTCGCTACTCGAAACCGTGGTGGTGGCTCAATCATCATCTGGGCTACATTCAGGACCCCGATATGTAAAATATCAGGCCGTATGAACTCGGAGGGTTATATAAACCTGTTGGATACAGTTTTGGCAAACTCTATGGAGCATGAACCCAAACGCCTTATTCCAATACATTTGTCACGGGCCTGTCGTGATTGGTTTCAGGGTAAGGATTTTCAACTTTTAGAGTGGCCAGCAAGATAACCTGATCTGAATCTCATAGAAAACATGTGGGGCCACCTATGCCGTCGAGTTTATGCATGTTTAAGACAGTTGAGCAAATGCTATCGTTGAGGAATGGTCCCAAATCCCATTACCTGACTTCCAAAAAGTTGTTGAATCGATGACAAATCAAATTTTTGAAGTTATTAACAAGTCTGGATTCTGGACACATTATTAATTTGCTATTTTTATGCCATTTCTTTATTGTATTCATTTTAGCAGTGACTTTAATAGAATTTCGCACCTTCAAAATCAAACAAATTTATATAAAATGTTATCTTAATGTTACAAAAAAAAATCCTTTTTTATTTGACGTGTGTTTAAATCAACAATTTTCAGTTTTATAAGGAAAAAAACAAGTGGCTTTAATCGAGTTTCGCAGAGTTTATATAGATATACATGTATATAAAATAAATGTGGCACCAAAAAATATTAAAATTTTCGTAAAATAATACTGCATATGTGTGTGTGTGAGCAGCAGTTATTTTATTAAACTTGGCTCTTTTATTGGGATTGAGTTGGGCCACAAAATCAGAGAATTGAGCAACACTTTTGTGGCTTGTGTCTGTGCAACTGTGGGCAACATATTGAGTTTTTGGGTTCAGTTACGATCAAGCACACGAAGTAAAGTATAAAATCGATTTCTTATCGATTTTATAACTGCAAACTTTCCTTTTTCAACTGATCTTCTTTTCAACTCTTTTACATATCCAAACACACAAAGCTTGTTTCAAATATTCCATTTATTTAGTTTTTTTTTAATATTTAATTAGTTTTCTCATTTATAACAATTTTACTATATTCTCTTAAAAATGTTATCTGAAAAAATGAAATATCAATTACACATTTTGGGCGTGACAAGAAATCCACCACGGTTACAATTTCACTACGACCTGATCCAGTCTTGGTTTTTTTGTTATTGGCATGTCTTCTCTCTTTTCCAATTTATTGAATGACTACTGTCTGTATATGGTTGGATATATTTTTGCTCTCCTTTTTCAAGTTTCGATTTCGATTTCAATTTCGTTTCGTTTGTAAAATTCCTCTTCTATCTTCAAAATGTTTGCTGTTGTTGCAATTTTCAAGTCAAGTTTTTGTTGTTTCATTTTTCATTTCTTTTGCTTGTGTTGTATTTATGTGCATACATGCATACAAATATATATGTGAGTGAGAGAGAGACGACTTGTATATGTGTTTATATCTATCATGCATTCCACAATTCCACATACATATGAACTCATTTTGGCGCCACTTGTTAGCTTCCCAGGATAGTATCGATATTCAATAATCTTTCTTTTATCGGGTCTAATGATTTATTTTAATTGTTGACGCCGCGTGTCAAGAAATCATCCTTGAAATAAATTCTTTTTCCAACAAACATAAATAGTTAGTATATATATCCAAATACATGTACACATGCGCATACCTTTTTTTCTATATATATTTTTTTTTTTCGATTTGATTACGATTAATGTTTAGTTGTTTCTGATTTTGAATTATTTGATTATATTATTTTTCATTTTTTGGTGACATTTTAAATAAATAAGTATATAATTCATAGATTAGTTTTCAAATTTGATTTAATTATTGCGAAAGTAATTATCAGAAATTTGTTAATTTTTGTAATTTTTAAGCCGGCGGAACCAATACGAGAGACTGAAGTGTAATTTGACATATTTGCAATAATATGCAACACAGAAGCACATATTTATGTGCATATATATTTCATGTAATGATGTTCAATATTAATACACTCATACAACTCACACAGACACACACACAGTCAGTCACTCATCCAATACACAAATCGAAATAAGAATGGTTAAAATAGCAGATATTAAAACACCAAAATACATACATACAAAAGACGCAGGCAAGCAATACATGCGCGCATATGGATGTGTGTGTGCGTAGCGAAAAAAAAATCAAATTGTAGGTGAAATAAAATGAAAACGACATATGTATGTGTATATGAATGTATGTATGTATGTATGTATGCATGTGTGTACACATATGTGCATATATAATTATGTATGTATTTAGTATTAGTATAATTTTCAATTATTTATGTAGTAATTAGAATCATATAAAAGTTGTTTGTAGTTAGGATTTAAACCGCTCCAAAAAATTTGTATGTATGTATGTATATATATATATATATGTATATATATATGTATATATATATATATATATATATGTATATATATATATGTATATAATTATATATGTCAAATTTGTGGCGGCGAGTTTAATAAGCAAACCAAAGAATTATTTAATATGTACAAGAAAAAAATACTCAAACACAGCTAATAATAAACCAAGTAAACTAAGAACTTAAATTGTTCACAAAAAGAAGTCCATGTGTGTGTGTGTGTGTGTAGGAAAAATGGAGTTTTAGTTTTGACGTGGATTTTTAGTAGGAGTTATCACATATACATATATACACACACATACATACAAGTTCTCCACACTTACACACAAACATAACATTGAAAATGGCAACTATGCAAAACGGCGGACGGCAGCAAAGCAAAACGCAAATTGGCATGTTTAGCATAGCAACAAAAAGAACAACTACCATAGACACAAACCATGCTAATGTTAGTAACCTGATGCGACGGCGATAAATAAATTTCGATAATTGTAACTGCTAACAACAATTCGACAACGGCAAAAAAAAACAACAGCATCAAATCAAAACAACAACTATAACAATCGATAACAACTACAACAACAACAGCATCAACAACAACAGTACAAGGTCTTCTTTCTACCACTACTATCTGCTCTGTCAACTACTACTTTACTACTACTCTACTACTACTACTACCACTACTACTATTCTACTACTATCAACAAAACTGCTAACGAGCATTGAAAAACGTATGTAATATGAAAAATTATGAATTCCTTAAAAAAAACAACAACCACCCTTTCAAGGTAGATAAAAAAAGCACGTCAAAGTAAATATTAAAATAAGGTTTTTACACACTTTCCAACTTATGTATGTGTGTGTGTGTATGTGTACATTAGAGATGGACCGACACCCGAAAATTTCAGCCTTCGCATGATCCTGCTGAGTATGAAAGAGATGGGGCGATCAACGACAAAGCTCGCAGCTGCAAAAAAAAGCGCAGCCTTCGCGAAACTCGACATTTTAAGAGCTCTACATACAAATTCGTATATTATTACATTTTAGTATGTATGTATCTAAATTGACTTTCAAAACGATCTCATTTTCTCTATTAATAAATGACAAGATTATTCCACTGCAATTTGCCATGGTTATTTTGGCATTAAGTAAATAAATAATTCATCAGCTGCTCGGTAACTGTTATTAGCAGCTGTTGACTTACCATTAGTTAGTGTCATTTTTGTACCCTTGCATCATGTGTGTATGTATTGTATGTAAAGTAAAGCTCTCTTAACATTTTCCACCAGCATTTAGCTTTACATACTTCTGCTCGGTTAAGTATTTTGTCTAATGCTAGATATTTGAATTAACCGGCACAAGCAATCAGCTAATTCGATCGACCAATCAGCTTGACTCTGCTCTAAATTAAAAGTGGCGCCGCCCGGTATAAGCAGGGTTGGCGTAGGAAGTGGTACAACGGCCATCTTTACGTTGATTAATGAGTAATTAGAGAGTGTGTGTGTGAGCTTATTTAAAATGCAATTCAAATCGACGTCGTTTTTTTTTTGTTGGTAAGACACATATGTCTGTATGTATTTAAGTGTTTTATTTTCTTATTTACATCTAAATATATTTTTGCTTGCATTTCTGGTCGATTCACATATATATATATTGCAGTGTACTATATGTGTCGACACGTGTATGTGCCACTCACACACAGACAACTACACCAACAACTACAACTGCAACACTTGCTGCTTGACACTAACCCTAATGCCTAATGTAAACATATGTATTTATGGTAAAATTTACATATGTATCTATATACAGTGGGTTAGATAAAAACATTTCCTGTTAATTGGATTTTTTGTGCAACGCCACCTGTTGGGCATATTTTTGTTGTATATATATGGTTGTACATCATGCATGTCTGTTCGTGTACAGCAATTAGAGTTGCATTTTGGACCTCTCCCTCACATCTCACTAATACAACCAGTGTATGTATGTATGTATGTATTCTGACAATACTTTATCTGCTGCTTCTTCTGCTTTTCTCTGCCTTTTTTCATGGACTGTTAACAAATTTCCACTGATTTCCTATTGCTTAATTTGTGTAATATCAACAACAGTTTCAGCAGCAATTAAAAAAATAAATAGTGTTGCAAAGTTTACGAAAGAAAAAAGCCCTCCCCGGCCCCCTTGCTAAAAATTGCATGGTAATTGAAAAAAAATAAATAAAAAGTGCTTTTTTCAAATAGGGAAACGGACAAAAAACACTTGATGATCCACCCCCTTTCCCGCTCCGCTCCCTCGTTATGTATTTGCATTGTTTATTATGTGATTATTATTATTAGTGGCTTGATCTAAAAAAAAACATTTATTTATTTTAAATTGCGACATGTACAAACTTGCATACGCTGTGTGTAAGTGTGTGAGCATGTGTGTATTTACTCAGTCTGCACAAGTACTCATTACTCAGATTGGTAAGCCTAGCAATAAATACTCGGTACTCAGTACTGGCAAAAGTGCTTACACATGTGCGCACACAACATACAATTGCGCTATGCATGTTTGAACATGTTTTGTAAAAAGCGTTTATTGTTATCAATATATTGTGCTATTTAATTATGATTATGATTGTTATTACTGCTACCTGTTTGTTTATTATGTTTATCACCCCCCTCCCCCCCGTTCTGTTCGTTTGTTGTCTAATTTCGTTTGGATTTCAGTTGCGGGTGATTCGTGCTTTCCGCTCGAACCTGGAAGATCTAAGCGAACGCCGCTCGATGCACAGTTTGCACAGCTTGCGTACGCCACGGACGGCAGCCAGTAATGCTGCTGTCGGTCATCCGCTCTACAATTTAAATCTGTTGAGCCCCAATTACAACAGCAGCGCCAGCAAACAGCAGCACCCGCAGTCGCAGTTAACACAGAAGCCAACGTCGCAGCAGCAGCAACAGCAGCAGCATGCATCAAACGCAAACCTGTCTCCGCTGCCTGCGGACATATCATACATTGACGAAGATCCGCAGCAGCAGTCGCAGTCGCAGCAACAGCGCAATTTACAAAATGGCTGCCCAACTACCTCAACACAAACAAACACAAACTTATCCGCTTCACATTCATATTCGCCGGCTGCTGCTGGCGGCGGCGGTGGCGGCTTCTATGACGTTGTCCACAATTTGCAGCAGCTGAGCGAGCAGCACAAAAATGGACAGAACGAAACACGAATTTAAAGAAAACAAAATAAAAAAAAATTTGACATGCTTGTGTGTGTGTAGTAACGTAACTCATACACATACACAAATCTATCGACAAGAGTTACACACACACACGGACACACATTCATATACATATACACACATACATATATATTTGCCACTTAGTCAGCGTGTGTTGCTTTGTTTTTATTTTATTTATGCCGTTGCCCGATAAAGTACATAATTTAATTAAGATAATTAATCTAACGCTTAGCAACAATTTTTGTTATATATATATATTTAAACGCATGATTTTTTAATACTTTTAATGTTTATGATTTTTGTTTTTGTATAAATTTCATTAATAATATTACTATTATATTATTGTGGTACTCGTATTACTAACTTAATGAACAAACTACCAACAACAACAAAAAAACAACAAAACAATTTTTGCATCTTTATTTGCCTGGCGTGCGGGTCCATGCGTGCGTGTGCTTGTGTGCGTGCGTGCTGTGAATGAGCTAATGGAAGAGAACAGTTACAGTTTTGCAGTTATCTAGGGTGGCTGTGGATCATTCGAGCAGCGATGGCAAGTACAAAAAAAAGCATAATAAAAAAAAAATAGTGAAAACAAATTTGGCGCAAGTTGCATTACAATTTCATTACCCAATATTTAATAATAATAGGTCCACCCTAATGTGTATTAGTATGCATATATTTTGTGCAAATATATATGTATTATATATTAGACTTGTTTTTAAATACAATTTTTATTCATATTTGGCGCAATACAAATAGGGCCCTAATTAAGATATTTTCATATTTGATTTGTAGACATTTTGCTTTGCTCACATACCAGTGCGCTATGAGCTTTCCAACACTAGCGTTTTACTTAACTTAAGACCTGATTAACACAACACACTCTTTAGTTTTAAATAAGGTAGCTTTAAGGCTTGAAACAAAATTGCATTGCCCATTAGCAAAATTGTAAATGCAAAAACGAAAAGTTTGCCAAACAGCTTTTTTCCTACGCTGCTGCTGTTTGTCGTAACGTGCAACGATCTTGACCAACATTTAAGAAGCGCGCTAACCATCATGCAAAACTATCGCCAACCAACTTCGAAAACGCACATATATACACATTTACAGACAAGTATTTTAAAGTATTCGCTCATCAGCAGACTTTCAATGTACACACATACACACATATATTATTTAATTATGTATGTGTTTAAAATGCGACTTGTGAATATTGAAAGAAATTATATTATCTATGTATATATAGTATATATATATATTACTGAAAAGTTCATACATCAACAAATCAACATTTACAAATATATTTACATTAATATATGTACATATTTTCAAAATGGCGATTTCTTATTTTGGTTTTATTTTAATTTTTTCTTGTTTTTACCCCACACACGCATACACATACCATCCACCTCTGTCCATCCCCCCCACCTCCTACTTCCTAAAAGACACCAATCTATTTAACAGTTATGTTTTACATGTACGTAAATATTTACATACATACATACATGAGTATTTAAAGTACTTGAAAAATACGCACATGCATACAGCAAATGCATATATTCGTATGTACGTATGCAAGTAAGTATATCGATATATCGATAATTCTTTCAACTAGTAGTAGAATTCTTTAATCTTTAATCACAACATAAAATCAACACTTAAAATTAAATTTAACTCTCAACCTGTATTTCTCTTCTTCCCCCACTTATTTTTTCTTTCTTTTACATATATATTCCATTTTTCTTTTGCTTTCTCTCTCTCTCTCTCTCTCACTCTCTTTTCGATTTTTAAAGGTAATAGGCGGAGAGTTGCAAGAACGCCTGATTCCGGTTCCATATAGCAAGAGCAACACTGATCAAGCTGTAAGACTTCTTTCCTTATTTTTACCTTATCTACCTTTTTGACCCATTTTACTATTTGATCTAGTTAACCCATTTTATCTACCTGCTATATTAACAACCTGCTACACAATTAAATAATTCATTTTTATGTATACAATGTCTAACAAAGTAAGAACGCTCTGCAGTCGGAAACTATCGACTATGGCCATACTCTGTTCCCAAAAAAGAAATATCTATTAACGATGTGAGACATAAAGTTCACGGTTTATATAGTTTCCACAATATGGGTGTACTTGGGATTTTTGTTTAGGTTTTAATTGGAATATGCAAAAAAAAAAAATTTGAATTTTTTTAAAGTAGTTCCTGAATTTTTCTGTATTTTAATTGTTTTAATTAATTATAAATTACTTATTTAATTGTTTTTTTTTATATATATTAATTCAACTATAATACTTAATAATAATAATTAGATTTTTTTGGTTTTTATACTAAGTTTGATTTCTAATTCATTGATTATAGATTTTTTATCAGGGTTTTCGTTTTTTAATATTTTTATTTATATTATATATTTAGTTTTTTTCTTTCTGGTGTTTCCTTTTTATGTATTGTATATTTATACAATACAGTTTAGATTTTTAGTTCACTAATTTAAATATAAGCAATAAGTAATCTTTGTAAATTAATTAAATTAAAATATTTACTGCTCCATTTTTAAATCTGAATATGCAACACAATAAATTAGAATATTAAATTATTAATTCACTTAAAACTATTTATTTTCTATTTGCCTCACTTTTGATTTCGTGTTGGAGCAATTATTTTAATTTCAAACAGAAACTTAGAAAAAATCATTTTATTTAATTTCTGTAACAAGATTTTTCTGAGTCGAAAGATAATAGATTTAAAATAATAGAACAATAGCCTTTTTACTTATTTAATGTCGTCGGATAAAAAGTTTTGTGTCCCATTTTTATTATTAATTTTCGTCAACGTATTTTTCAATTTTCAAGTTTCCAAACCAAAATTGAACCAAGCCCGCTTCTCAAAATTAAAATGCAAAATAAACTTTGGCTATATTATTGATTATTGATGGTCCCAGAAACATTATTTCAAACGAAAGCCAATAATTTACTGCTATTTAGATTTAGATTAAGCAAATAAATACAATTATATATATACATATAAGAGTACGGCTGACGTGAAGAAACGTGAAACGCATTGCATGCCGTTGTTCAACTTTGATGACTTAATCATAATATATTTCACGCACGTGTATCTCCAAAATTATATTTTGATGGAGCCGATCATCAAAGCGCCGCTGAGTGTCATACTTGACTGTCCAACTTGAGTGTTATACTTGCAGTCTTCCGATCTGTGGAAAATCGAAGCGTGCCTAATTTGATGACGCTCTTGCTTGTGGTTATTTTCTTCCTGTTTCTTTTGTTCCTTTATAGCCTTATTTTCGCATTTCGCTTTGCGCTGCAAGTTTTGCATTTTAATTCGAATTTTTGCATGAGCTTTTTTTTGTATATGTAGATAAATACAATGCATGCATACGAAAATACATACATATATGTATATATTTATATATATTTTTTATTATTATATAAATATATATACTGGCAATTCTCCCCTTGTCCGTCCGCCATTTTTCGCATGCTTTCTAGACACACACACACTCACTCATATATATAACACCTTGCACTCATTTTGGATGTTTCTGTTTTTTATTTATTATTATGATTTCCCTCTTGTGTGCATTTGTATGTGTTGTGACTCTCTCTGGCTGTCCCTCTCTCTCTGTCTCTGACTCTCTCGCTGTCTGTTAAGAATATATAACTGTAACACCATAAATACATTTATATTGTTGTCTCTGTCTTTATCTTGTCACTGTTCTCGGTGTTGTTCTTTTCTTTTTTTTCATTTCTCTACTACAAACGCGGAACGTAACGTAACGTATGTCGTAATAGATACGAGTGGTGAATGCGTTTCGGCAAGGCCTCGATGCCCGTTACGGTGAGCACACAAACACATCGCTGGCGGAGGTGCTGCGCAAGCAGACATCGCTGAGCAAACGTTTATCGGAGACGTCATCGATCGATTATGCCGATAATATACCCGATGAGCTGCACATACCCGAAATCGATGTTGAGCGTCTCTCATCGCACAGTCACACCGAAACGGCCGTTTAAAAACCAAGCCAACCAATCCAAAACCGAAAACCGCAAAAACAAAACCAAAAAATAAAACCAAATTTAACAAACCACAAAACCATTCAAACAACCCTCGCACTCATCTACACTCACGCATATATCTACTTAAGCGCACATACACACACATGTGCTAATAAGCAGGCAAGAGGGCGCGCCAAAGCGCAGCTTAAATTGAGTTAGGCATGCTATCTCGCTCTATCTTAAAGCAGCTCTCTTAGTTGATGATGTTGACGTTGTGATGGCACATTTGCAGATTACTTACATATGTATAAGCATTTGTATGTGTGTGTGTGTGTGTGTGCTTAGGTACGTGTGCATGTGTGTTGCTGTCAGAAGAAGAACGCTTCAAATCTGCCACAAGGACTTTAATTATTGATATTAAGATATTACACACACAAAGACATGTGTTAAGAGAGAAAACTTAAATCGAGTGGCCTAAAAAAAATCGGCAAATTTAAATTATAAAAATTCATACACACACACGTACGACAATGAAAAAAAAGAAAAACCAACTGCGTTAAAGCCAAGTCGCCTATACTCAAGTCATTAATATTATTATTACATACATAATACATACATAACAAAAATAAAAGATGTAAAATGAATTTTGACTCGTTGTTTTATTATTGGTATTTGCCTAATTGGTAGTGGGAAATAAAACAAAAATGTATAACGGTTTTAAATCTGCAAAAATTACCATATACGTTCAAACTTGTATGATTGTACAAAAATGAACGCATACCTTGAATATATATAATCACTAATGCAATATATTTACGAATAAATATCCGAACGTAAGGCACAAGTATAAAACATTTTTAAATTTTGAATTAGGTAATTAGTTAGTCAGGGTTATCCAAGCAAAACAGTGCAAAACGAACATTTCCATACAACTTAAGTTACTCAGCAGCCAACTCAAAATTGAGCGATCGCAGACGTTCGCCAACATGTTGAGTTTAAGGTTTGATTAAATAGGAACTGTATTGTCCGCCATGCTGATGCATTGCTTCTCAGGGGTGGCTGGAATGATAAGCAAACATATTTAATTGAAGCCAAGGCGAATCGATTTGCGGCTAATCGGTATCGTTTATCACAATTCAAAACTGCTTGCATTAATTATGCAATTGAATGACTAACAAGTGTATATTGCGCGCAAGCCCTACATTACAACTTATAAATATATACAAATTACGAATTAAATGCTAGCTATGAATGTATCAATTTTTTCTGAGGTTTCATTTTCTTAATGCTGATGCCCAAAAGTGATGACCAGGGGCAGCAAGGCGCCACAGATCATAATGATGAGTTCACCATAGCGCAGCCCTGGTTTGCTGCTGCTGTGAACCTGAACACCGCCAGCAGCGTCAATGCCCGCTTCGCTGCGTGAGTCCTCCAGCGCATGATAATCATACGAACTGGAACCGGAACCAGTGCCACTCTTGCGATGCGTTCCACTGTGTTGATGGCCCTGCGTCAACTCTGGCAACACATGTACCGTTGCCACATACAAAAATGTGCCCGCCGAAAAAAGCATGGCAATTCCAGTGGCATTCACAGAATTCAACGTTTCCTTCTGCTCCTGTCCAATGCCAAAATACGTGAGCAGAGTCAACAGCGGCGCCGACAGCGAAAATATGCCCAAATGTTTGCGTATCTGTTGTCTTTCCACTTTCTCGTGCAGCAGAAAACTGACCAAACCAAATGCGGCCGGCGCCTTGTGCAACATTATAGCAAGGAAAACAATAATTTCTACATCCTGGTGACTGGTGGTGGCAGCAGCGCCCAAAGCGACTCCATCGGCTGGAAATTGCAACAAAGAATATCAAAATAAAAGCAGAGAAACGAGAAGAAAAATTTCAGTGTGCCCACCTGCCGCGTGCACGACCAGACCTAGTGTGGCCGTAATATTTTTATCGTTTTCGCTGCCCGTCGTCTGGCGCTGCGACACCTGATCAACAAGCATCATGAAAACAAATCCCAACACCAGCGACAAGCCAATTGTCCGCGAATAATCCAGTTGCGGTTGCGCCACCAAAATGCCCGTTGTGCTTGCATCCGCTGCTTGTGGCATCTGCTGTCGCCTGCTATCCATATACAGGGATCTTATGCCCTCGGGTATTATTACAGTCAATGCTGTGCCCACCAGCAGACCTGCACCCAATACGGTCACACATTTTAGTTTCTCCTGCAAACATAGATTTTACCCATAAATATTTATATGTATTTTATATTTGCGTTTTTCTGCGTACCTCGCTCAGTTTCATGACCAGCGGTATGCTGCCTGCTAAATATGAGCCAACTAGCATTACAATTACCAGCAATATTAGTATTATAGTCTCCTCGGTCATGATTGTTTCTCTTTAAATTTTTTGTTAGCTTTTGTTTGCCAACTCAACTACTTGTTTTCGGGTATTATTTTGTGTAAATTTGGTACTTTTAGCGTTTGTCATTTTAATGCGTAGAGCAAATGGTCACACTTCAGCCATGCATACTGGTTTAGTCGTTCATTTGTTTGTGTGCGCATAAATCGTCAGTCGTTCATTTACACAGTAAATATATGTAAATATTTGTATATGGTTTTCAATATGCAACGGCAATCATTCTTATTTTGTATTAATTAAAAACAATATATTTATATGAAAAATAATTTATAATACAACTTCGCTGACTCTTCACCAATTCATAAAGTGCCATCTCTAATGTGAACAAGCCAATTACCAAACTATTGTCGCTCAACGATAGTTGTCAGCGAATTAGATATACACAGTTTGTATCGCTGTTACTATCGATGTTTTACAATTTTTATTGGCATTAACAAAAAGAAATTAAGCAAAGCAAGAGCATAATAGTTAATTAAAACCACAAAAGCCAACTGGTATGTTAAATAAGTACAATGTTTACGTGCTAATTAAAGCATAATGCAAATGAACAACTTTTAATCTAATCCTATGTACATATAAACTATATACATATATACATATACATATACGTATGTAAATATATATATGTGTTATTTACGTTTTGCGTTATTGTTGAAACTGCTAAACAAAGGAAGTTACATTTAAGCAGTTAAAGTTGGCTGCAATTGTATATGTTTATATGTGCTTGTGTGAATAAATATATGTATAGTTAAAATGTAATAAAGCGCAAATTTATACACATGCACTGTGTGTGTGTAATTGTTACAAGTACTAATCGAGTACTCAGCATTATTTGTTACTAAATTCGTTACTGGGATAATTTGCCGATAGATATGTATATTTAATAAGTATATTTATATTACATATGTATAGTTAAAATGTAATAAAGCGCAAATTTATACGCATATGCAGTGTGTGCGTGTAATTACTACAAGTACTTATCGAGTACTCAGCATTATTTGCTACTGAATTCATTATTGGGATAACTTGCCGATATGTATTTTTGAATTTACAATAAATATTAAAATTTTACTATCTTCGCCCCTAGTCAACGCATGTAAAATGGGCAATTGTTTGAAAATGAGCAGTCCAGATGACATTTCACTTTTGCGCGGCAGCGACAGCATTATTAGTGTACAGGATAACGGACCAATGCCAATTTATCAGGTAAGCAGCACCTGCGTATCAGCTTGGGTATTTATCGAGTTATATATGTGTATTTTATAGCAGGAGCCGCTGCCACAGCTGTTCTATCAAACGGTCAGTGGCAATATATCTGGCAACGCTGCAGCCACCACCACTCACATGTCCGAAGAGGATCAAATAAAAATAGCAAAACGCATTGGATTAGTTCAACATTTACCGATTGGCACGTATGACAGCAGCTCGAAGAAAGCGGCACGCGAATGCGTCATTTGCATGGTGGAATTTTGCCACGATGAAGCCGTTCGATATTTGCCCTGCATGCACATTTATCATGTGAATTGCATTGACGATTGGCTAATGCGCAGTTTAACCTGCCCCAGTTGCTTGGAACCGGTGGATGCGGCTCTACTCACTAGCTATGAGACCACATAGCGTATATAAAATATGATTTGCACTGCGTTTGCGCGCGTGAGCTTCTATTATTATTATGAATATTATTCAAAAACAATTGGCGAGCGTCAGTTTTACCATACGTCACAACACAAACGGATGAGAGATACAGAGAAGGACAGCAAACGCATGAGCAGCGAGTGAGCAGAGTGATCGCATGAGCACCGAGGGAGCAGAGTGAATACTTAAGCAAGCAAACGAACGCGTGAGCAGTTGACTCGCTCGCAAGCGAACGCATAAGCAAAGCACTCAAAAAGGAAACGAAAAAGAAAAGAACACAAAACTCGCCCTTCAGGAAGCAATTGAAAATGAAAAGGAAAAAAGCATAAACAAAGCAATTCAGCTGAGATCAGGACACACATTTTTTGGGGGGTTTATTATACACATAACACACACACATATATATATATATATATATATATATGTATATTTATATATATACCCTTTGACATTGTTGTAAACAGTGTAAGAAACATTACGTAGTAATTTTTATTTGTTCGTTTTTAGTTATTCAATTGCATTTTTCCATTGACTTAACGAAATAAAGTAGAACATGTAATTAAATTATGTATCAGTCAAAAATAACTCGATCGGTGTACATATAAAACATTTAAATTTGGGTAAAACGTTATTTAAGGCACAATCCTAAATTATACAACTAATTATTCACTAATAGCTTAGTATTGTTAAACATTAAAATATAAAATGCAGCCTTTATATATGGTAATTCATTTATTTTTATACTTCAGCTCAAACTAATCGATGTAAATTGCCTTTATTAGTAATGCCAAGTTGGCTAAGAAGTGGAGAAAGAAATATTAAAGGTAGTAGAAATAGTTGGGGCTAAATGCGAATGGCAATTAAGGTTTACTAATTTATTTTGTTTTGTTAATAGTTTTGTTAGTTTTTATCGGCTGTTTTGTGCGTTAAAAAGCTAAAACGACAGCACTGATCGCTTATCGATATCGCCAATCGATTTTACTTACAAGCTGCAGAAATTTAAAGTCTCTTATGAGCAACAACAAGTTGAGCAACACAGATGGCTGCTTTAAACGGACAACTAACTAACAGTAACGAGTGTGTGAAGCAGTGAGTAACGTTTGAAATGTAACTCTTTAACGTGACGAGTACCGTAACGCTTAAAATAAAATCCATTCGTATTGCAATTTATTCAAATATAGATATATAATTTTTTCAAATATAGTCCTTTTTCAATAGAAGGGAAAAGTGCCACAAAGTAACGAGAGAAAAATGTACATCTATATCTATAATTGTAAATAATAATAAAGTATTTTTCGCTCATTTTCTTATTTGCTTACATTTCCATTTTCATTTTGCAATATTAAAGAAAATGGAACCACATTGCTGATAAATGAAACAGCAGGATCGTTATAAACGAGTCTGATCGACTACTAGATACCTTTCAATCGGCTCTTCCATAATAAATATGAGTTTAAAAAATATGTGAATAGGTTTTCGCTCATCACTTGGGTATTTCGAATAAGATTTTGATGTTATTTATGGTTTCATAATATATATTATATATCTATGGGATGTGTGTGCCTTTAAAGTGGTGACTTTTTTGTTATCGTACATCGATATATATTGATAAATAAAGTAAACTTAAACTTTAGGCTTTCAGCAACTTCCGAAAGTTTAATTATTTAACTACGAAATTATCTGTTTCGGTCTGACCCATTGAATTTATTTATTTTTTAATTCTTGGAGATGCTTGTTTATGACTGTTGCTTAAATTGTCAGTAAATGAATATACCAATTTAAAATAAACCAATTTTGAATGGCAGATTGACCCAGTCATAATGGTTGGATAACCACCCGCAAGGGATGTGGTAATATTTTTTTTTGTGGCGCAGACGCATTTGAAAAACGAGTTGAATGGAACAAAAAAAAGAAATGAGAGAAAAGAGTGAAAGAAGAAATATTGCTCGGTCCGTGCCCAGTATTGAGTGAGTATTGAGCTGTGGCAGCAAAAATTTTGCCGGAGTTATTTTTGTAAAACGCAATTCGCAATTCGCAATTTGAAATAAATTTAAAAATTTGTCTATTTTCAATATGTATTTAATTCCGCCTCGAAAGCGTTGCACATTCAAAACAATTGGTATTTTGACAATTTTATTGGTTGTTTTGTTGCAACAAGTAGTTGGCACTCGGGTGCACAGTGAACTCCCGGATCGTGAAAATATGGCAGCTGTACACGAAACGCAGGACATGAATGTGGAGAATGCGTTGAACGCCTTTTTTGGTTCGTCAAACGCAATACATGAAAAATATTAAGTATATAGGAGATATACATAAAATTTATATATACACGTCTAATAGTATATATATAATTATTATTTAATTAATTATTTTTTTTCAACTATTAAATTTTGTTTTCAATTATATTTAATTATCGCTTCTCAGCCTTAGGGCTAAGATCAAAGTGTAGTATCTGTTCTTATCAGCTTAACATCTGATAGACCCTCCATCGGAGGACCACAAATGTTGAACTGAATTTTGGAAGCAGACGGAGTGCAAGGAGCTGGCACCACCTCTGTCACGGGTTGGCCTGGTATTGCAGTACCAGTGCCAGGATTCGGCCCAACTTAATAATAAATGAAACCATTATTGAATAAGATAGCTGCGAACATTTGACTGCCGAAGTGTTGCATACTTTTAAGCAGTTCGATTTAAGTGATACATTAAAATAAATTGTTGCATACTTTGAAGAGCGTGTAACTGACTTTATTTTCCAGGTAAATCGTTTAACTAAACATTTGTGTTGGCGTGTTATTTTGAGGAAAACTCGAAGAGAAAAGCGTTCACATTTGAAATATTGATTTATATTTTCACAGCCATTTCTTAATTACTATTGCACATACAATATATATTCATAAGAATATACATTTCTTTATAATTTTTAAGATGTTGCTGGCTGCCTGTTGCTTTTGCTATAGGGGTTTCCTGGGAGTCATTGTTGATGATCCTATTGGAAGAACAACAAAATATTAGCTAATGCTATCCAGAAATAAATACCGTACGACTGTACTGTGCCTGGAACTGCACAATAGAGCTGAGCATAAGATGCTGCACCAGCAGGAATGGTCAAGGATTATGAGCTGAAAGAGATTCTTACATTTATCTTTGCGATTAGCACAGTTTCCCTTAACTGTGTTTGTCGTACTTACAATTTGGATTTGGATTAAGCCGTTCAAATAAATATTCAACTTGTGTTTTAACTTTTTATTATATTTTTTTATTGCTTTTTCTCAAAAAGTTTTCTTTTTTCTGAAAAAGAAGTACACAAATTTTGAAATAGGAAACAAAAACGAATAATTTGGGAAAAAAACATTGGACGAAATTGGCAAATCAGCATAGAAAACAAAAACAACGATTAAGTTTTGGGGGTGTCAACAACAAAATAAAAGATAAATAAAAAAAACTTGTCATTTGTTAAATAACATATTTATTTACTGGTTTTGCAATACTTAAATCACATATTGTACGTTTTAATATTTGAGTACTCCCAGATTGATTTATATTATGTTTAATTGGATTTATTTTCTACTTTCAACTTGAATTTTTAATTCAATTTCTTCAATTTAATTTGATTTTGAATTTGGTTACTCCAAAATAAAAATGATTTACGAAAATCACTTCGACTTGGAAAAAAAAAATTTCAGTTATAAAAAGAAAAATAATAAGCAATAAATTGAACCTCGTCAAATCTGAACTTAGATTAAAGAGCGAGGGCTTTTTGATCATGGTTTTGCCACTGAATCAATCGTGCATTTAAAGTTGGAAACCTGATTTTACATTGCACACACATTAAATAAATAAATAAGATAAATTATAAATATAAATAAAATTTTATTAAGCTCATTTAAGCTCAATTAAACATTAATTGCGAATTGTTCTTCAGGCACCTTGAGCCGCAACAAATATTCTGGAATTGCTACAAATACATTCGATGATCCCAACACATTTCCAACTTCAAGAACTGACAAGTAAGCACATATTTATATAAGAATTAATAATAGGAGATTTCGAATCTGATTAATAATCCTGTCTTAAATCCTTACTCCACAGACGTCGCTCCTCGTACAGGGCCCATGCCTATCGGAAGGGTTGCATTCGTCGGAATGGAGCCTGTGACAATCGACCAGGCGATTGTTGCTTCAGCAGCTCCTGTCGCTGCAACTTGTGGGGCAGCAACTGTCGATGCCAGCGCATGGGACTCTTTCAGAAGTGGGGTTAAATCGCCTATCGATAAATCGATATATCGCAATCGAATCGAATGGGATGAGCAGCTAGGCATAGATAGATCCAAGCATTAAATACAATACAATACAATACTGTATTATCTTAAATATGTATATAAATATATATATATATATATATCATTGAAATTGATTTCCTATATACATTTATACATATAAATATAAATATTAAATATTAATATACACAAATTTACTAAATAAATATATGTACAAAAAGCTGCAAAGCTGTCAATTAAATAAATGTAAATCTATAATTAATTGAATACGTAATTTTGAATCTATGCAGTCCGATTTTTAGCTAGGTATTAAATCAGCTCAGATCGGAAACATTTCTTTGACAATTTTTATTCTATTCAAAATAAAACAAAAAAGACTTTTTCTCCGATTATAAGTGTTTCTTCTTTTATCTTCCTCAATTTGTAAGTTAGAGTCAACCAATTTGGAAAGTATCTTACTGGTAACTCACCACGCCCACTTCCGCCTCCAAAAGCTACACGTTCCAAACTTGGAAGGAAGATAATTGGGAACCTTCTCCGTAACTTTGTTCAGTCACGTCCACTTTCGCCCCAAAAATCCCATATCTCCCGCTGTTTAAGAGCTACACTCACCAAACTTCGAAGTAAGGTAATATATATACATGTATATCTTATATCTACCTCAGTTTGAAAAGCAAGCTTGGACATCATTTCTTTGCTACCAATTTTCAGCTGGCATTATGTAGAGTATGAAAGTATTTCGCTGTCGGTCGGTCCCTTGTTTTTATGAGTGTTTGTGTGTGTGTATGTTTGTGTGTATGTGTGTGTGAGTAGCAACAGTTATCGGAAGCGAGTGCTGGAATCATATCTGAAAGAACTAGGCTACCGATTTTGAACCTCTAACCATCGATAAAAATAATTGCAAAAAGTGGGTTTTCTTCATATTTATTTATACATATATGTATATATATGTGTATATATTTTGACAATTATTCGATAATAGGCTAATTCTATTGTTACAATAGAAAATTATTATTAATTATTATGTAATTATTTTATGCACAAAAATAATATTTAACAAATTTAGTGTAAAAAAGGAAAATCAAAACAATGAAATTTATACACAGGTACTTATTATTTACAGAAAGTGTAGGAATGTGCGTTTAATGACAATTTTACATTCCCGATGTAATTATGAATGTTTATGTATATAATTTATGTATATGTGTATATGTGTATATGTGTAGATAGGTGAATATGGAATGTAATCCTTTGGTTCTTTTGGGGAAGCAAATTTTGTATATATTTTTTTGGTTTTTTCTTTCTTTTTGTACATCTGTACAGATTGTGTTTATTTATATGATATATATATGATGTAAGTTGATGGCGCCAAAATAATATCATATTAGCTTAGAGTAATACATTTTTGTTGTGTATCCTTCTTGTTTTGGAGTGTATATGTTTCTTTGTTAAATATGTATTTGTTGGGGATAGTTTTTCGTAATGCTACTTTAATGTATAAATTCTCCTATGAATAAGCATGTTCGGTGTTCAGATTGAGCATATGCGTGTGTGTGTGTAAGTGTGTGTGAGAGAGTTAAGTGCCCATGGTCGGTTCCTGACGTATCTCCGATTTAAGCTTAACAAATTCCTTGGCAACCTCATCGTTATTCCTTTGCGATAATATCCTTAAAATGGTCCAGCCTGTTTCATCCATTTCGATGCGGCGCTGCAGGGGCAGCCAACATGCCACCGATCCCTATTTATTCATAGTAAAAATATTTATTCAATTAAATAAAAAAAAAATATTGTTAAATTTCCATTAAAAAATAAGAAATATTTATAAGATATGTATATATATATAAATATATATGTGTATATTATACCTTTTCTGAAATGTCCTTGAGGGGAATCACTGCCACGCCCACGAGTCGATCGTCACGGGCGAAGCAATAATCCTTGACGCAAATATGCAGCTCGAAGAAATCCAATTGCTCTTCATTGCCAATGGCGCTATCAAAATAAATATATAAACATATATAATTGAAAATCAGAATTCAATTAAATTAAATACGTGCTTTTTAGATTTAAATTATACAATTATACATACACAATCTGATATTATTTCTGGGTGTAAATTCAATTATATTGTTATATTAGTCGATCCAAAAAAAATGAACGAAACTTAAACAAATTTTGTACACAAACTTTTATCTATTATTATTTAATATTATTTAATGTTAATAGGAATATAAACTAAGAAATACATTTAAAATAATCCTTAAAATAAAATATATGTAAGTGTGTGATACACGAGCGGGCCCTTTATTTACAACATTTATATATGGCCCTAATACACTGAGGTTCCCCACCTGCTAGGTAGGATTATGCAAAAAAATACCCTATTTTTGGTTTACTGTTTATTTCGAGCAGTCTTAAAAATGATCCATTTGAACTGTGAGCCACTGTATATGATATTATGCAGCCGTTTGTAAGGCGTCCGCGTCGGCGCCTAACAGCGGCAGACGGTTGAAAATAACGGCGAACGTGCGGAGGAAGCGGATGGATAAGGGCAACTGTCGCGACGCCAGCTGCCGGCAGTTGTGAAATTAAACAAGCAGAGGCAGGCACAACGATTATGGCGCATTATCGACAGCTATATTCAATTCCAATTGGAAAATAATGTCCTGAACAAGGCTGGCTTGCATGGGCTATTGCAGCTATCAGCATCTCTCATGTTCATACTTGAACATATATATATAAGAAAATAAATGTAATTCAAAGTACTTACAAGCTGAAGGATTCATTATATTTGGGCGACCAGTTGTTTGATTTTGATTTTGTTGCATACTTCCGTTTTTTGTCCTGCAGATGCGGTCCAATCAGATTTATTTCCACAAATGGCCTAAACATGCCAGAAGGTATTTGCCACTTCAGATCGTTGGCAGCCACAACTGAAAATTAGGAAAAACCAAATAAAAACCAGTTAATTGAGCTCCAAAATCGAGTTGCGATCAGGAGGAGACTTTAACTAGGGTATATTCCGTCCGTCCGCCCGTAACAATTGGAGTGCTACGTCCACTAGGAGGCTAATAAGCTAGGAGGCTAGGAAATCGATTATATTCTTTACCTTTAACATTAACTTTGTGCTCTCCCGTGCCCGGATGCGAGAATAGATCGATTTGCACTGAAATCTCGCCCACACTTTCCTCGGCATTCTCAGCATCAACTGGAGAATAAAGATTGTAGATTGTAGATTGTAAAGATTGATGCTGATTGGGATTACATTGATTGTTTGATTACAGACCTTCGTGCACCTGGCTTGAGATGAATGTCTTGATGAGTGTGTCTGTCATTTGGGTGTACAGGCTGAGTGCGTAGCGGAGACTTTGCAGCTCGGATGATTTCTCGAGGAAGGTCTTCTTCAATCCATTGCCGCCGGCATGGAAGTATTGTTTGATTGTATCTAAGGCAACATCGAGTACGGCACATTGTTTGGGTGATAAATTCTTTTCCACCTCCTTTGATATGTCCATAACACCGCTAAGGGCACTTTTCACATCCTGCTTGCCAGCCATATGCGATTTGAACAATCGGCCCATATCTTCGATTTTTGCATTTGATGCCAAATTCTTTGCATTATCAGTTAGGTGCTTGAACATCATCTAAACATAATTATTAATTATTAATTATTAATTAATTAATTTACTTATTATTTAAATGTTTAACTTACCGTCTTGTCAGTCATTGGGGGTAGCACTATGGTCTTCTCCAGAATTCGCATAACAATCTTCCACAGCTCCTTGAGCAGTCGCTTCAGCACCGTCTTCTCACAGGACTGGGCATATAGGGTCAAGGATCCGTCGAGCAGATCCATCAGAGGCCTCAACACATCATCTGCCTCAACGGCAACTGCATTTCGTTGCACAGCCTGATTTCCCGCTGTCAAAGGCCCACTTCCGCCCTTGATGGAGAGCAGCATGTCGCCCAATTCCCGTACCGATTGTGTAATTCTTGGTTCCAAACTATATAAAAACAATTGAAAATAAATAAGCATCGACTACGAAGACAACAATAAATGAAATGAATGTAGAAATAAAATGCTTTTGAATAAATACATAAATAATTCATAATTTGATAGTAAATATATGTTTATAAATAATTTGATTGTAAAGTTATCGGTCTTGCCTTATAGCAAACTGCGTGGCTAGATCATCCAGGGCGGAGTTAAGGTTCTGCTGTAGTTCCTTGAGAATATTGGCAGCATCCTCCTCCAGCTTATCGCCGCCCATCGACTCAAACATCTTCTCCAATTGCACCCTCAACTGCTGAATGTTGTTCATCAGAATACAGGCCTGGCAGAGCAAGATAATTCAGTTATTTCTTATTATTATTTATTTTGAAGTATGTAAGAGCTGCAGGCAGACCATCTTGTAGGTGGCATTTACACATATTTTGTATTTATGTTTCTCGTATTTGTGAAAGCGCCTGGATGAGTGCGTTGCTCCGTTGTACTTACAATTCGTTCGTCCCTCATATGCTCTGGGAACTCCATTTTCACAATATCAGCATAGGCAATGAGTACTTTTACGATAGTCTTAGCAAAACGCCTCATGTAACGTTTCCAAATTTCTGGATCTGGACACTCGAGCTTGCTAACGACATCGAAGCACTGCGTCAATTGTGTGAAAACATCGACAACCGAATTGGAGAACAAAGCATGTTCACTGCTCTTTTGGAACTAATTGGATCGAATATACAAATATACAATGAAAATGGCAATAGTCATCAGAGTTTGGGAGAGACAGAGAGAGAGAGAGAGATAGAGAGAGACAGAGACAGACACATAGACATAGAGGCAGAGAGAGGGAGAGCATTTGCATAGTCCGATCATTTTAAAGAAGATAAATACACATATATAGATGAATATATAAATAAATAAATATTTATATAAATAAATATATAGATATTAAAGAAATAAATGTATAAATTAAATGTAAATACATAAATATATAAAAATATAAATTATCTGTGTATCTGTGCTTACCCCATCCTTTTTGTCACGATTGAAGGCACCGTGCAGATATTCCAGGGACACATCATCGTTCTCATTCAGCCACTGCATGACGAAGGGCTCGAACCAGGCGGGATATTCAGGTACAGCCCCCTTGTAAGGCGGCACCTCTTTCACGTAGTTACTGTACAGCCATTTGACGCGAAAGTGCAGATTCATGTAAGCCGATGACTTGCACAAGCGATGCTGCTCATGCTCCTCCAGTGCGTACTTCATGTCCACGGCGAACAGGCCCCACATCGTCGCAGCCGATAACTAAAAACGAAAATTGTTAAAGCCATTGCTTGCCGAAGCGTGTTAAAGCTCTCGGCATCGGCATCGGCATCGGCATCGGCTTCGTATTGCCGTTCGTGTTTGTTGTTAGCTTGCGTCCAATTCGAAGTTCGAAGCAAGCTGAGCGCCGCTGTCTACTGCCTGCTTGTATGCAGCAGAAGCAGACAATCGAAAATGAGCAAATGTTCGCTGAGCTTAAACAGCAGCAGCAGCAGCAGCAGCAGCAGCAGGCAAGCATGTGTTTGGATATATGCAGCGGCAACATTGATTATGCTCGACGGTCGAAAGATAATTCGCCATTACGTTGAAATCGGGTTTGAGTTTGGGTTCGGGTTCGTGTCCTTGATTCGAAATTCGAAGTAAGCTGAGCGCCGCTATTTGCGTATGTTAATGTTTGTGTGTATATGCGCAAAATGTTTGCTTAACGCAAAAAGTGGCAGCAAACTGCATGAATATGTTGAGGCAAAATAATAGCACCACTTATGAATGAGAAAAAATAAAGCATTTTTTCGCGAATTCTTTCAAATATGGATTTTGAATACATATTGTTTAGTATTCCCTTCACAAAAAGCACTTTAAATTAACTCTTAATCGCACAGGTAGGAGGTATGTTTTATCGATTTGCAACTATGGATTTGATCGATATGCCATGTGGTGCTATTATTATTGCCACAGCTGTATTTAAGTTCGTTTATTTTCTAAGCAAGTTCTAAATATTTCTAATTATAAAATAATATAATATTATTTGGTATAATATAGTTTTATATATATACCTGTCCGATATTCAGTTCTTGTGGGAATTGATTGAGGACGGTGCCATAACTGTTTTTGTCCTCATCAATAACAGATACAATCAGAGCAATCAGCTTGTGCCAGAAGTCGACGGTGTCCAGCTTTGGTCCATGGTCGTCCGTATCACGTTTGGCCTCGTTTGGATCCACCTGCGATGTAATTCCAAGTAGTTGAAAGTAATAATAGTAAGTAATACGTAATTACATACCTGAAATTCTCTGTTGTAGAGTTCGTAGCAGTTTTCGAATAGGAATTGATAAGTGGATCTAAGACAAGCTTTGACGCAATCCTTGACAACCGTACTCGCTCTCGGTGGACTCGATAGCTCTTGAACCTGTTCGATGAATCGATTGTTTGACTTGTTATCGTCTTTCTATCCATGCCCTTTACTCACCTTCATGCGGAAGAATGTTATGGAGGTCAATAGGTCAACAGTTGATTTAAGATCCATAAGTTTCTCTTGGCTAGATGCGGGAAAATTATTCCGATACATCGATAGATCAATCCGCAGTGAGTTATGCAACTGATCCAGCAACTTGACAAACTTCTCCTTCTGCAAAAAAAAAAACCGATGGAAACAAAAACCAAATCAGAAAAAAGAACGTTGTATTTAAATATTAACTGATCAGTAGAAAAATAAGGAAAGATATGCAGTTAGCATTAAGGTGCTATTGATTTAACAACCTATCGATTTATATCGATAGGCATTGATATTTCAAACTTAATATTTTTACTTGTTTACTTCTGGAAAACTACAAAAATAGGTGATGGTGATAAGTGATTTTATGTTATGGTATGGAATATCGATTTTTATCGATTATAGGCAATATATTTTGAAGCAATCTAAACAAATAGCCAGCGAAGACCCGAAGAGAAATAATATTGAGTAAGTATATGGGTAATACGTACTCCAAAATTGCTGGCCGCAAATCGATCGCTGGCCGATACAGCTGAGGAGGCAGTTGTATGGGCATAATATGCATTTATGTTGGCCAACAGGGTGCTCATCACAGCCGGTACGCCGGGACAGAGATATTTCGCTGACAGACAATGGAAATGGGTCATGGCCTGATAAATATTCTCGATGCCATATCGCATGGAGAACTCATCGACAATCTCCTCGGGAATCTCGTCAAAGTACAACTTCCATGCATCGTCACCTTTCTGCGTGGGCAGCTTCACCTATGAAGTAAAGAAAAGTATTAAAGAAAGTCAGACCCAGCTTAAACTCAGCTAATACACAATTGCGGCAAAAATATATGCAACTTTCTCTCTCTCTCTAAGTAACTTGTATAAAGTATTATATTGAACGGTATCAAACTATAAGAATATATAAATAATAATATAATATTTAAGAGATTTGCTAATTTGATATTGCGAATTCTGAACAATATATATTCGAAATTTGGATTCAAAAAAATGTCAAATCAAATGCTCTGTTTTGCCCATTCATAAGAAATAATATCGTAGTGTTGCTATAGCTTTGACCGCAACTGTAGGGACAGTCTTACCATGCCGCAATTCTCCTCACAGAGGTAGTGAAATAGGTTCTCGTGGAGGCAGGTGTACTGCACGTGATAGGGTGCCACCTTCTCCTCGCCTTTGATCTCCACGGAGATGTGCAATCGGATTGCGCCGGACACGGCTGATTTATCCGTACGTTTCTCCAGATTATACCACACATCCATCTCACCAGACAGCGTACGGACTTCAATAATTGTTTGACCCAAAAAATCATCCGATTCGCGTGTCAATTTCTGGCGCAATTTCGATTTCAAATCATTATCCTCATCCCAAACACGAACTTTGATGCGATCCGAAGAATTGTGGCACTCACTGTGATTTTTTTAATATATATTTGTACGTATATATATATAAAGATATTTAGTATTCAATTTTGTGGTATGTTGGCAACCCTAGAAATCCTTATATATATTGTGTGTCGGAAGGTTTTACATGCATGGACATTAGTTATGAAATTAGGCTCAAGAATTAATTAATTAAGAGATTTGTGCATTTTTGGTATATATATATATATTTTTTACCTCGCAGTATTAATGTTTACTTGGCCGGTAAACGTTGTGTGGTAATCCCAGGGAATTATTTCTCTAAACTCAACCAAATTTGCATGCAGGAATTGGGCTGGGGGCTTAGAAGGATGCCCTATTCAATAAAGCTAGCCAAGTTCCCCCAATAATATTATTAATAATAATTTGTATATACATATTAAACATTAAATTCCCTCGCTAATTGTACAATTTGTTTCACACACACATAAAAATTAAAATATTTACAAAATAAAAATAAATTAATCACATATCAAATCTAATTTCATTTATAAGAATAATAGTACAAATAATAATAATAAATTAATAATACTCTCAGTTCTTGCAGTTCTGGTACAATTGTACCTAAGAACGGATACTTTTCATTTGTTGATATTCGGTTTCGGTATAGAAAATCAGCTTTGCTAACTCTTAGGACTTCCTTTTAAGTATTATATTTATTATTATTATTAATAATGTTTAGTAACTTTTTACATATTTGAAAATGATGGCGAAAGTCCCGAAAATTTGTCTAGTTTTCAGGGCATTTGATGTTTTTTTTTTTGAGTGTACAAAGTAAACGCTGATACATATACAGATATTGAATGACAACTATCAAAACGAGCAGTTTGAAATTGAGGTTTGTAACTGTGAGCAAAAAGGAGAAACTTAACATTAAGATTTTGCAAGTGGGAGCTCCGCTCGCCCAAAGCTCTCTCGCTGAGTGCAATCGATCGATGCGTTCTAAGAACGTTTTGTGCAGTGTTGTGCGCAGCATACAAGGAAGAGAGCTAGAGAGAGCGCGAATAACGACAAAGGCGACACCAAGGCAAACAAAACAAGTTGTTGGCTCTCATACAAAACCAAGCAACCGAAATGGATAGAAATGAAGCTAATTATGTACAAATAGACAAAAGTAGTTGTAAATAGCGAAAGTGCATATAAAAAGTAGAAGAACTTTAGTTGTGTACAAAATAGTTAGAATATCGAAAATCTGTGATTGGTTGGTTGGTGGGGGACACAACACAACACAAACACAAAGCGAAAGTAGTAGTTGAAATAGTAGTAGAGTTGTAAGGAATAGGAATAGTAGTAGTAGTAGTAGTAGTGTTGGTGGTGGTGGTAGTAGTAGAAGTTGTTGTTAGTAGTGGGGGAAATACTCACAAGTGAAACTTCTCGTTCCACACAGGGTTTAGCTCCTGGGGCATTGTGCGCGTTCTCTTTTTCACCTTGCTAACCTGCACCGTCACATATGGATCACTCGTACCGCTTTTATCCTTCGCTATCAGGCCTTGAGCACAAATCACTGCACACATCGAATTTCGAATTCGAATTGGTTGATTTTTGCGTTTTTTTCGATTTTCGTTTTGTTTTTTTATTCGTTTCAATACCAGAACCCCCAAAGAGAAAGTGTGAGTCATGTTTGTGGTTGGTATTATTTTTTGGTTTGTGTGTGTATGCAGTTTGAAGTGTTTCGGGTATATGTTTAATTTGTGCAGTTTTTTTTTTGGGTATGTGCATTTTTATTTTGTTTAAGTGTAAATGTATTTTTTTTGTGTGCAGTTTTTTTTGTTTTGAATGTATTTGAATTATTTTTGTGAGTACGTTTTATTTTTTTATGTAGATTATTTGGTATGTGTGTATGTGTATTTTTGTTTATGTGTAGTTTTTTTGTTTTTGTGTAGAATATTTTTTGTGGGTGTGCGTATTTTTTGTTTTGTGGGTTTTTGCGTTGAGGTTTGAAACGAACATAAATGTTATGAGAGAGATTTTTTTTTGTGATTGTTATACAATTCCAATTGGTTTTTTTATTCGATTTTTTTTCGGTTTTGTTGTTGTTCAGTTTTGTTTATCAAGGGAGAAAGAAGAAGAGAAAAAACGGAAGTTTTTTGGTTTTTAATTAAAGAAACTCGGCTCGCAATAAAAGTTGGGAATCAGTTCAGATCAGTCAGATTGATTGATTGACTGATTGACACATTTACTACGTGGTGTGTAAGCTAAATTTAAATTGCAACGGCACAAATATCGTGCGAAAATTAGTTGGTTAATTAATTATTTATATATATATATATATACAGAAAAAACACATTTATGCATTCACAGTATAAAAAGTGGACAATTAACAAATTAAATAGCATTTTTAACCACACACACACGAAACACACTCATTAAAATAATAATAGTAATAATAATAATAATAATAATAATAACAATCATAAATCCAGCTTAAAAACCAACCAAAAGTTTCGACGAACTCGAATTTCGAATTCGAAACGTGCAAGTTAACGTTGGATGTTGTTGTATTGTTGTGGAAAAGCTGAAAGATTCGAAACGAACATAGCAATGTGCTTGGTGAGCGCAACGAGCGTTCGTTGCCTAACAAAAAGCTCCTTGCTACATGTGTCCAGGCTAGCTCTGTTCAACAGCCAGCAACAACATGTTCGATTGCTGCAGCTCTCTGCAGTGTGCGTTTGAAGGTTGTGTTCGAAGCTTGCAGCACATTAACAGTTTTGGTTTGACAGGGGCTATTTTGTTTGTGATATATACAAATTTTTGTTAATACGAGTAAGTAGAATAAGAAAAGAGTAGTGTGAATAAAAGGCTATGGGAAACTCAGTTGAGAGTGTTTGGTTTGGCTACAAGCATAACCTGAATGCTACACAAACAGATCTGCTTTATAGTATTACCTATTACATATATATATAATTATATTTATTTTTCATATTTATCTAAAAACCATTAATCCTCATGTGTTATAGAATTAAAAACATTTTATTAGTTGTTAAATTTTGTTGGACGAGCAATTAAAATATATATACATATGTAAAGAAAAACAGGTTTTTTTAATTATCATCTGCAATTTACTACTGAAACACGTTTCTATTTAATTCCCAGCTCAGCTACAATTTACACTAGCTTTTTCATTTAACTTTTATTTAATTCTCATCTTTAATTAAGTTTCAAATATAGATAGTTTCTATTTAAATTTATTTTATTTATATAAAGAAAGAAAGGTTTTTATTTAATTCTCTGCTCAATTTACACGAAAAAAAATAAATAACGTGAAACCCTTAATTAGAGAAAAATGAGATAGGCAGAGAAACACGACTGCAGTAAAGGATTGGAGAGAATTTTAGAAGAGCGCAAAGGCAAAATAGGAAAAGAAGAGGAGAAGAAGAGGAAAGAAAAAAGAAAGCTCACAAATATCCTAAAATTAACGAGAGAAAGAGAAAATGTACAACATTTAGTGGAGACAGAAGCAGAAGAAGAATTGCGAGGCAATGGAGAGCAATAATACAAGTATAAGTTTAGTCATAGGTACAAGTATAAGATTAGTAGTAAAACACGTATAAGAGTAGGTCTTAGTATAAGTGTTAATATCAGTTTAAATTGCAGTTTCAGATTTTATTACAATTATAATAATAACCGAAAACAGAAGTGAATTTTGAATGTGATCTTTATGGTGTTTTATGGACATGTGGACATTCTACTGCTATACATGAGTGTTATACTACTTTTATACACGATCCACAGAGCGACACACATAAGTTATATTTCGACCGACCGGCATCATGCATACACGTAAGTAAGTTGGTCAACTCTCCATTATGTATGGAAAGTTCAGTTTGAAAATTTACTCATGGTATATACAAACTGTTATCAAATATTCATATTTATTAGATTTAACAAGTAGGAACGCTATAGTCGCCATAATCTGTACGACTATTGCCGACATCATTTTCATCTTCATTATTATTTTATATTATATTATATTGTTCTTTTAGTAATTCATATATATCGATTTATTGAATAACTCTATCGATATACAGATTTCGATAGATTTGTTTATCGGCCACGATCGCACTTGTTATCTGTCTAAAGATAAGAATTTCTATGCGTAACTATGTAAGAAACATCTGAAAGGGAGGCATTTAAACCATTTTGTATGTCAATAATGATTTGGTGTTTTTTGTATAAGATGTTTTAGTCTTATACAGAGTATTTTGTGTTGCCTTGTCGAAAGGTGCGCATGTGTATGTGTATGTGTATGTGTATGTGTATGTATGTATTTGTGTGTATTGCTTTGATTTTTTAATTGCGAAATATAAGAAAGGAAATCAAGTTTGTATTATTCACATAAATTGTTGTTATTGTTGGTGTATTTGTGAATAGAAATATTTACAATAGCAAAGTTAATCGGAAAGCTAGACAGAGCCAACACTCAAGTGTGTGTTTTATGGGGTAAGTTCTACACTCTGAATGAACAGATAGGTTCTCCAGGTGGGGGGGGGGGGGTAAGAAAACATGCTTAAGTTATTCAGATTCAGATTTAGATTCAGATTTAATTTGAAAAGTGCTTGTTTTTCAACTGGATTGGTTCAAAATTGAAATATTAATCGGCATTTGTTGTATGCTCATCGATATGTATCGATACATGTATATTTAGAACTCATGCTTTGGGGCAATCGGTTCGGAATTTTTGTGAATATAAACTACTAATCGTGTAGTTAAAGTGACAGATCGAAGCAATGAAACTCGCTAAGAACACAAAACAAAAACGAAACCAAACTAGTCGAAGGCGATCGACTAGCAGATACCCTGTACCCAGCTCAAAAAAGTGTTTCAGTTGCTAGTTACAGTAATTTAATGTATAACTATAGAAAAAATAAAAAGCAGTTTAGATTAAATTCAAAAGAAAATATTCAATTTAAACTAACAAATGAGATGTGATTATACGAATTCTGTAATGTTAAATTAAAAAAATAGATAGGTACGGTCAAACGTAGTACAGTCATATTTGTAATACATTTAATTTATAGTTCATAATATTTATGAGAATGAATTAATTTCAAAATATAATGAATTATTTAAATTAATTTGATTTTAAAAAATAATAAATATTTACCAGAATCGGGGAATAAATATATTTATAATTCGAGACAGACAACTCGAGGTCGGAAACATTTGAGGGGCCTTTTCTGACACCCGTCTAGAGGTACAGGGTATATAAGTGATTGTCAAAACAATAATAATAATAAACAAAATACCAATAATAATAATAACAATTATATCAATAATAATAATAGTAATAATAATAATTATAATAGTAGCTTTTAGCTAGTAGCAAAAAGAGCCGGCTTCGGCCCGTGTACCTGTAATTGTTAGTTTGCATGACCATTTAGATGTTCCCTCAACAGTTGCGTGCTCAGCCTGTTCTAATGAATCTATGTGTGTATCTGGATCCACACCGAATGTCATCCTTGAATTGAATTGCAGATATTTGCAGACATATGGATATATATATGATATACAACAGCTAAATACGTATTGCGTGTAATGTTTTTGTATTCGATTTGGGTTGTTATTGTTATTGTGGATACTGCAACCAATTCCATAACTTATAACTAAAGTTGTATTTTCTATTGGGGCTGGTGCGCTAACAATCATCCATTGGTTATCGATTAATATCGATTCGAATTTCTTTGTCTCTCTCTCTCTCTCTCTCTTTCTCTTTATATTTATTATTAGAATAGAGAGCAGCAGTTCTAAAATAATTGCTCATTTGAATATTCATCATTAACGTTTCGATAAATATCGATTAGTATTTATCTCTCAGTATAATGCTTATTTCACTTACACTCTAAATTATATTACCTATCTAAATATAACCATTGTATTTACTAGAGTCTAGATTCTAGGTTTTAGAGTATATTTTTTTTGTGCACTGCTCGACTCTTGAAGGGAACTCTTTATATAATCCATATATATATATATATATATATATATATATATATATATATATATATAATCTTTTATTCCAGCTTGAATTAACTTGATAAATACAAAAATAGCTCAAATTGCTATAATTACTGACGTATTACATTAATCAAATAATATATTATATTGAGTTTAAATAATTTCCGATTTTACAAAAGAACTGTTTAATAAAAAATTATTCTTCATTTACCTTCAAAATCTCCTCATTTTTTGGGTACTGGTTAATCACTATTTTTCTTAATATTTAATAATTACTTCGGTTCAAGTTGAAGTTAATTTAAATGAAGTATGGATTAGTAAAAACAACTAAAACTCTGTCTGCGAACAGTTTTGCGAATAGATCTAAGAGGTTTGCTATGTTCAAGTGACGCGGGGTGTATGCTGACTATTCATAAGCGCAATATATTGGTTTGTATGTAGAGCAAACCAAACGAATTATGATGTTAATGTTAAGATTGCATTTTGTAACTGTAAACTGGCTGTTAAGTGTGCATTGGTAGGTTAATTTCTGTATATGTGTGTACATACATATATATATATATATATATATATATATATATATAAGAGTTGAGAGACAAGCATTCACACATGCGCACATACAAACCATTCACACACAAAAACACATCCATATATATATATATGCGAATACATATATATATACAATTAGATACATATATATAGTTAGACATTGATTTGATGACGAAAACATTGAAAATCGAAAATACATCCATAATAATAATAATAATGATAATAATAATAATACATACATACATGTTAAATGTTGATTAGTTTAAATATAAATCACGCACATATCGGATATCGTATGTGCACATATATCGTATATCGTATGCAGTTGCAAACCTGTTATCGCAATTTTCGCCGACCATTTACTGGTGCCGTCCAGAACGCTTTGCTTAACGGCCTTCATGTGGCCCGTATGGCTTTTCTCCTCAATGCTGAATACGGCTCTACGATACGATACACAAAGTTAAAGGCAAAGCTCTCTCACACACACACACAAATCACACTCTCTTCGCACCAGCCAGCTGCACACATGTTCGATTCGAACTCACACTCACTCATTACCTGATCAATTCGAAAATTTCGGGCTTTTCGCGCTCTCGCTGCTTCATGCGCTCCTTCATCGCTGTGATTATCGAATTCGCTTTGTCCTCGGCGCCATGTTTCGAACTCTTCTCCGCAGCGCCTGCGAACAAACGAACATTTTTGATAGCGGATATGTCTGACTTACGTTACGTTTCGTCATTGCACTTACGTTGCAGGCAGTCGGCGTTTAGCAGGTCTTTGCACTTCTCGTGACATTTGACGCCGCACTCGGTGCAGCGCACCCCCTGCCGCGCTATGCCCCACAACAGCCCTTCGCATTCGTAGCAATATGTTGGCGACGTCGCCGTCCAAAGCACAAAGTTGTGCGGCGTTGTTGACGATATTGGGTATATCAGTGCCTGCAGGGCTTTCTTATACACATGCATTTTCTACAGAAACACACACACACACATATAGAAATGTTTTTAGTCATGGCAAGCTTTTATTTTCTGTTTCTCCTTCGCTCACCAATTCCTCGTCGTTGAGCGTCGCTCGCGGCACTGCGGACGTCAATCCGGCGTTGCGCTTTGTAGCCGCCATTGTCTATAAAAAGCGCAAGGCAAACATTAACAAAGAGCGAAAAGGAGATAGCAATAGTGAAACGCATACGTAGCAAATATCGCTGCACGTGTAAACTACGTAGCAAGTCAAACGTAAACTCAAAACGTAAATTGAGCTTGCATTTAATTACGTCATTAATACGAAAAGCAAGCAAAATATGAATATTTAATTAGAGAAATGCAATCAAAATTCACTATGTGATAGAAATCTAACCAATCAATTGGAAATGTGTGCAAATATTAAACTAGTTATATTTATAATTATTTATGTTTTAATGCAACTTACTATTAATCGATTAATCGAAATGTGATAACAACTTTTCGATTGACGTGTGCTCAACAAATTTACAAAAAAATATGTGCAACAGACAAGAGCAGATTTTTATTTAAGAATTAATATATTAAGAGCAATATATATTTTTATTTTCAATAAGTAATTATTTATTTATTTTAATTAAATCTTTGAGCTTTTGTCAGTGAGCGACTTCTGTTATATAAAATAAACATGTTTCGTATTTTAAATACAAAATGTAGCTTTTGTCTGTTGCATAGCTTTTATTGTTATCAATAACTTACGATAGCTAAAGCCTTAAACCAATAGCAAAATAAAGCGAAATTACAAAAAAGAATGGAATAATAATTGAAACAGTCTGTAAAAGCAACGCAGTAACAAATTATCATCGTCGAAAGAGAGAGAATAACTATGAAGGCAACATATGCATTTAAATAGAAGCAAACACAAATTGTTATCAACACTTATACATAGTATTCAACAATGCTAGCCGTTAAATAAAAATAAAGCAAAGTGTGAGTTAAAAAAAACCTTAAAATTGACTCTTAACGAACCTGATTACGTTTATAATTAAATTCTGATCAACTTTAAATGATTATAAAATTCTAAATAAATAAGCAAAAAAAAACAAAACTACAATTTATTTATTTATTTAATTTTCCCCAATTAAAATATGAATTCTCAAAGCAATTAGTAAATGAATATGATTTAACATAATTGTCATAGCAATAGCAAATGACACAATGCTTTGCCCTAATTAAAATATGAATTTGCACAATTGTCATAGCAGTTAGCAAATGACACAATAAATATAATCGCTATTTTGTATATCCTACTAAAGTTTAAAAAAATTCTGTATTTAAAAAAACACTTTGCCAACAGTTTTGCCAACATAACGGTAAAGTTTTGTGGTGTTGTGCATACTACAAAGTCTCTTGTAAAAAATAAACGAAATGTTGCACATTACAGAATACTGATTAAAGGTATTATTATGCATATATAATTTTGTTACACATTTTACATGGAATTATGAGACTAAGGTGAAATTGAAAAAATCGAAATTGAAATCGATAAGCGTTCGATAATACCTTCAGCACCTGTCCTCCACATTTAAATCATTTTTCATTGTTGTACAAAAGAAAAAACACGCAAAAAATACACACAAATAAGTTGTATTCAATTTAGTTTTGTCTTGCTCACATACACACACATATACAAATGCAATCAGAGAGTAGCTGAGAGAGCGAACTGATCTCTGTCGCACTTTTATGAAGTGGTCTCTCTTTGTGCTTGTCTCTGATTGGTTACATATGCCTGTATGGATGTGCTCGTGTATGTGTTTGGATTTGGAATGAGGTTTAAGTTTAATGTGTATTCACCACACCTTAGTGCCCGAGACCGTTAGACGCTTAAATTTATTTTCGCGCCTAATTGCTTATTTTGTGAGACCGACAAAAATGTCGTTTTTAATTTAAAGAATTTTTAAATTTAAATTTTACTATTTTCAATTTTTAGTTTAATTTAAATTTGTTTATTTATTATTAATTTTTCAGTTTAAGCTTTTTATTGAATTTATAATTATTTTTAATTTAACGAAATTTTAAACAACTTTATTTTTTTAAATTAAAATTTAACTATTAAATAAGATTCTTAATTTTAATTATTTATTTATTTAATTTGAATTCAAATTGAATACATTTTGAGAGAGTCTTAAAAGGTCGATTTTAATATAAAGAAATAATTACAATTATTCTAATTATTTCAATTAACGTTAACTATACATTTTTCCATTTAAGTGAATTTATTGTTAATTTGTTGTATTTTTGGTACATAATAATAATATTTATGTCCAACTGTTAGCAAATTCAATATTTTTTCTAATAATTTCTGGAAAATGGATAGTGTTTTTTTAGTGAAAGTAAAGACTGTTCGTCTGAAGTCGTCTCGGGCACTCGAGGCTTACATAGAGCGTCTAACTTACCAGCTCGGAGACAAGGGGAATGGATTTACGCCTGGGTCGAATGTCGGGCATGCTGTCGATATTGCTATAGAAGGGATTGTCGCCCGGATGCCCA
The DNA here is from genome assembly GCA_035041605.1 of Drosophila atroscutellata. Taxonomy (NCBI): domain Eukaryota; kingdom Metazoa; phylum Arthropoda; class Insecta; order Diptera; family Drosophilidae; genus Drosophila; species Drosophila atroscutellata. Next base: position 704,555 of record JAWNLA010000099.1, on the reverse strand, counting down.
TTAGAGCGCAGACCCACGTCGCCAGTTGCCGTGCCATTCTGCAAAAACCAAATTTAAATATTGTTATTATTCATTTATACAAACATAACATGTATGTGACAACAGAATTGAATTTAATTGAATTCATAACATCATTCAGAATGTTTAAATGCTGATTGAGGTTGATTGAATTCAATTTATAATATATATATCATATATATGCTAACTTAATTTAATTAAATTTATTACAGTTATATATGTATGGGGTAATCGTTATCATATTGTTACTCGTACTCGTTACTCATTTTCTTGACTCTGATACGTTACTCATTTTCAACTGCAAACAGTTTACCTTTTCCTTGTCTTTGGCCAATTCCTCTTCCTTCATTTTATCCAGATTGTTTTTCTCCTCAATTTTGCGCTCCTTGAGTGTTTTCAGCAATTTCCACTTGCTGCTGCCCAAATTGCCAGCCACGCCCCCATTTACACCGGTCGCTGCCACTCCCCCCGATTGCGAAACATCGACACTTGAATCTTGACTAATTAACTTAAAAGGGCGATTTGTATTTGAATTTGGCGCCGTAGTTTTCTCTTCCTCAGCTGGTAGTGATGTCGTTGATTGAGTTGGCAACACTGCCTCGGGAAGGGGTGCATTTTGCGAGGTGTTGATTGCGGATGCTGCCTGTACCTGTTCCTGTTCCTTTAGCTCTGGCTCTTGGTCTTGCTCTTGCTCTTGCTCTTGCTCCAGGTGTTCTCGCTCATTTTGCTGCTTTTGCTTTTCCTGCTTTTTTTGCACCTTCTGCTTCTGCTCCTCTTGCTCCTCTTCATCTAATTCTAGCTCATCGCTAAGTGCTGCTGGTGTATCTGGACCCGAAGTAGCTCCACTTGATGACAATTTCTGCTCATCATCCGATTCTATGGAAAGATTATCAAGTTTTTGCTCTCTGTTTTTTTTCAACGGCTGCTCCTCATGCTCCTCTTCAGAGGTGTATGCTGAGCTGGATGAGCCCATTGGCAAATCTTTGTTTAGTTCATTTTTGTTCTGATAACTTTTGCTGCATCGGGCTACCTTTTTCTTTCTGCTAACCCTTTGCTCCCGCTCACGCTCCTGCTCCTGCTCCTGCTCCTCATCCAGTGAATATTCATTTTCGCTGCTCGCTTGTTGATATTCATTGTTGACATCCTGCCAAGCGCTGTGCATATCAGCAACCCTCCGCAATTTCTGTGATTTTTGCTGCCTGCTAGGGGTATTTAATCCGTGCTCGAGAGGATTAGGCTTAAAGGTGGCGGAGCTGGGTGAGTAGCAATCACCCGTTTCCGCTTCCACTTTGACTACACAGTGCAGCAACTCCTTGAGCACCTGCGACATTCTCAGCTTAACAGCCTCATCGGGCAAATAATCGGAGCTGGGCCAGGAATTGAGTCCATCTATTTGGGAGAAAAGCACTTCATTTTGCTCCTGCTCCAATTGCTCCTCGCTTTGCTCCCGTTGCTCTCTGCTTTGCTGCTCCAGTTCTTCTAGTTGTCTCAGCTCGTAGCAAAAATATTCATCATCCGTATCGATGCTATCCTCGGTGCTTTGACGCCGCGATGAAGAGAAGGTCCTCGCCGAATGCTGACTGCGATTGTCGTCGTCCTCTCGACTAAATAGTGTTCCTGGTATGTCCAAGGATTGTTGTTGTTGTTGTTGTTGGTTGGCCCAAATTCCAGCACGATATTGCGATAAACCATTTAAATGCGAGTGCGCGCTGATTTCGAAAGGGGGTAGTGCTGAGAGTGAGGGTGGTAGCGTTGAGACGGTTGCTGGTATGGGTGAGGCTGCTGGAGACGGTTGCGTCATTACGATGGGTAGAGTAGAGCCAGAGAGAGCTGATGGAGTGGGTACAGTTGAGGGAGAGAAAGAGGGTAAGGTTGATAGGGTAGCTTGTTCTGGTAGTACTGCATAGGGTAGAGTTGATAGGGAGGACAGAGCTGATAGGTTTGCCTGGGTTGGTAGAGGAGAAGAAGGTGCTAGTGTAGATAAATGGGGCAATGTTGAAGAAGAAGAGGGTAGAGCTGATACAACTGGTAGAGTCGATGGGGTAGCTTGGTTTGCTAGGGTAGAGGCAGAGCAAGGGGGTACGGCTGCTAAAGAACACAGAGTGGATAAGTTTGCTGGGATTGCTTGGGCTGGTAGAGTAGATAGGTCGGGTTGGGCTGAGCTTGCTGCACAGACTTCGCCCAAGGCGGAAGCAGAACTTGTTAAAATTCCAGCAGCAGTTCTCAATTGCAATGACTCAACTATTTCATTGTTCGCCACAAATATTTGCGGCACTTGCTCAAATTTATTAAACTCCTCAAATTTCTGGAGGTCCTCAAGGTTCTCAAATTGCTGCACCTCGCCGCCATTTTGAGGTCGCCTCAAATCGCCAACGACAGCAAATAAATTCTGATTATTCTCCGGACTGCCCCGATTACTATCCTTATCCACATAATCCTCAATTGTATTTAATATATAATCATCCACATAATCCTCATCATTATCGGATCTACGCACATCCTGCTGCTCCTGCTCGCGCTCCCGCTCCAGCTCATTATCGTTATCGTTATCGGGCTCCGAGCTGCTCGATTCGTGACGCAAACCAAAACTGTGCCGTCGATAGGTTTTTGCCTTTTGCATCAAACTGTTCATTTTGTGCGAAAATGAACGTTTCTTACGACTCGCAACTGGTTCAACGGAACGTTCCGATACAGCACGTTGCATGAGACGCTGTGGTAATTTTTGCAAACGTTTCGACAACTCTAAGTGACGCGGAGGTTGTGGAGTTGTTGATGATGTTATCGTTGTTGTTATCGTTTTTGTTCTTGTTATTGTTTTGCTGGTGACCAACGGACAAGAATTGGCCTGGCCACGAATTTGCAGCTGTTTGCCCACAGCTGTTTGCCCACGCACCACATTCTCATCCACATCCGCATCCGCATCCGCATCATGGCCGGGTAAAGATTGGGAGCGTTGATAGCGCGTTGAACGCTTTACTTTTAGATTGTCGGGCAATAAATTGTTCAATTTATTCCACACTTTGGGCGTTTTGTGTGCAGCAGCATCACTTGTTATCGGTTGTGTTATCGGTTGTGTTATCAATAGCGTTGGCTGCTCCATTTGCTCACTCTTATAGCCCACATAATCGAGATTATTGCTGCTATTATAATCCACAATGCTATTCGAGCTGGGATAATAAACCAAACGATCTGTCAAATGCGGTTTGCGTGCCGGCAAATTATCGTTAACGTTTAACTGATCACTATCGATTAATCGATACGTTGAGCACGGTTTTATGGCTGTCTTTAACTGCGTTTGATTTGTGGGACTCTTTTGTATTAAGTCCGGAATTTTTTTCAATTCGATTTTTTGATATTGTTGGCGATGATCCCATGCCAACATTTCATCGATTGTGCAAATTTTCTCATTCGATGACGCCTTAAATATCGATTTATTTTCATAGGCCGAACAAATGGGCATATTTTTAGATAGTTCGTGGATATAGTTGAGATTCTCCTCGGATAAGATGTAGGGCGTGGAGTTTATCGGTTGCTGGTAGAGATTTGAGAAGTGTGCGACTTCTGGTTGCAGATTGAGGAAGGTTCCTCTTCCTCCTCCTGCTACTCCTCCAGATGCTGCTCCTCCCCCTTCTTCTCCTCCCCCTGCTCCTCCTCCTCCTCCTCTCAGCTGCAACATCAACTCTATCATATCTTTATAATTATTATAATCCTCTCCTGGCGGCAGCGGCGAATTTGGTGACCAGCCACTCATCGAACTCAGCCCTGAATCAGACTTCACCTGAAACGGGTTCAGTTCATCGTAGAGACTATCGTTAGGGGCTGGAGGCGGTGGACTAGTTCCATTTGTGCCCAGCAAAATATGATCCACATCCGTTGAGATCTTATGTTTTTCCGGATTCTGCAGATGCAATAAAAATAACATGCTATTATGTCGTTCCAGGCTCTTCTTTAAGGATCTTATGTACGCATCTTCATTGTATATATTTAGTGAGGCTGTCTCGATTGCAGTGGGCGTGGCCTGCTCGAAAAACTGCTCCGTTTTCAAACCGAGTCTGTTTGTGATTACTTCTATATTTTTTTTGCGATTGATTTCGATTTCTTGGGTTTCCAGCAATTTAAGTTGTTCATCGAGATCGGAATTGTTGCGCAATAGATGTGCACTGTAATCGATTGGGGTGACTTTTACAATTTCTTTATCTTTTCTACTTTCTATTTCCTTTTCCCTCTCATTTTCTAGCTCTTTTTCTCTGTCCATTTCCCGTTCCCGTTCCTTTTCCTTTTCTCTTTCTTTTTCATTAGTTGCTTTCTTTTTTTCCTTAAATTTGTACTCCTCGAAAGAGTTGCCCACCAATTTTTTCAGTGTATCAATGTTTTTCTCAAATTTACGCATAACCAGTTCGAATTTGGACTGAGCATCCTGGACGCCAAGACGACGCAGCTCCTCCGCCATTGTTACGGGATTCAATAATAAAAGTGTCAAATTTTTATCCACCTGATTTAGTTTTTCGAAAAAACTTTGCTCCTCGCGTATTGTTTGACGTAGTTTGTGGATTTGATTCGGGTTTAAGGATTGTAAATCGGTTATTTTATTTATTTCACGGGTAATTAAATCCGTCATCGCATCGAGAATAATTACTTGCTGCTGATAATGATTATCCTGCGCGAGTAGAATTGATTGATTGTCCGCTTTTAATTTCTGATTTTTATTTAAACTATTGCAATCGATATCTGCAGCTTTAGCTTTATCTCTAGCTTTATCTATATCTCTATCTATGCCTTTATCCTTGGCTTTATCTTTATCTGCTTGCGCCAGCAGACTTTTTAGATTGTTTATCATGTCCATTTCATTTTTGTGATGCTTTTTTTTACGATGTTTGCGGGCGTCTTTTAAGCGGAAGGATCCCTCTCCCCTCGTCAGGGATCCCTCCTCCCCCTTCAGGGCACCCTCTTTAATCCTCTCCTCTTCCTTGATTTGTGGCAACTTTGCGCTTGACTCCTGTAGCAATTGCTCCACACTGTTAATCTCCGTGCTTAGTTCCTGTTCGCGATACGCTTCATTTAAATGCCTGTAGAAGTTCTCATTGATCTCCGTGCCGCCCGTATCCTGGATGGGCACCACTTGGTTGCCACCTTGGCCGGCTTTAAGGGCGGCTAACCGAAAAAACTGTACTTGATCCAGGAGCTGATCCATAGATTGATTGCAGCTGGCACTTTCCATGGAAGAACTGGCCACAGTTGATCTAGTTACTCCTAATCCTTCTTCTGCTCCTCCAAATCCTCCAGCTCCAGCTACTCCTCCTGCACCTCCTCGAGCTCCACCTCCAGCTAATCCTGCTCCTACTCCTCCTTCTGCTCCAGTTACTCCCCCTCCAGGTCCTCCTACTCCAGCTACTCCTCCGCCCGCTGCCACCTCCTCCAGCACTCGCTGTCCATTGAGGAACTCTTGGATTAGCTCCGCCCTAGCATTATTTGCCATCATCTGTTGTTGTTCGTACATCAAAAGCTCCGCCTCCGAGTAGAGTTTGCCTTGACCAGGACAAGTATTCAACAACCAGTTGCCATCTAATTGAGCTAGTTGGGTCTCCTCCAGCTCATTCTGGCTGAGAAAAAGCTCACCTTGCAAATCTGGCTCAATTTGCCGGCAACGTTTCAGTTCCAGCAGCACATGTTGAAAATCTGCCTTGGATTCAAGTTGCTCCAGGCCAAAAGGCAGCCCCAACTGCTGCTGCTCCAAGCTCTCCTGCATCCGCTCACACTCCAGCTGCCGCTCCAGCTCCTGCTCCTGCATCCTCTCCAAGCCCAGCTCCCGCTCTAGCTCCCGCTCCAACTGCCCCCGCCCCAGCAATCGTTCCAGCTCCTTCTTCCGCTCCAGCCCCAGCTCCTCCCTTCTCTCCAGCTCCAGCTCCCGCTCTAACCCCAAGCCCAACTCCCGATCCAGATCCCTCTCCATCCCCAACTCCCGCTCCTGTTCCTCCTCTTCCTCCTTGGCCACCGCTATTAACCCCATTAGATTGCCCACCACCGATTGCTGTTCCACCGATATATTCTCCAGCTTCTCCAATCTCGTCCAAATCTTGCCGTACTCCGTCGATAACAAATCCAAAGCGCGCCACGCAAATTTCAACTCTGTTTCGAGCAAACTGATTCTTGTTGCGATCTTATCCATATAATCGGAGATAATGTAATCGGAGTGCTGCTGGGCATTATATAACTGACACAGTTGCTGTTCGCTGCGTATCGATGCCAGGCTGCCATTGTTCATCGACTTCGATAACGATAAGTTATCGCTGGCCAAACTGAGTTGTGATTTGTTTTGATTGATATTTTTGCCAAAATCCTGTGGCAAATTGATCGTTTGTGGTTGCTGTTGTTGCAAGTGTTGATGTTGCTGATGCAAGTGTTGTTGCTGCTGTTGCAAGTGTTGTTGCTGCTTCAGTTGTTGCTTGATTTTAAATTGACTATGCAGCGCCGCATTTGCGGCAACAATGTAGGATTGTTGTTCTTGCAACTGTTGTTGCAACTCCATTTTGGTTTTGCTTGCTGCCGTTTTTTGCTGATTTGCGGCTGCCACATACTCATGCAACACTTCGTTGCTTGCCTCATCTGTAGTGGCAGCAAGCATCGGTTGCTTGTAGCTGCTTGTTTCATTTGTTTTTGTTTTCAACGACGACATTTCACTCAGCGACATTTCACCTTTTTAATTTTTAATTTTACAAAATTTCATTTTTGTTCAGTGTAATCGACACACTAACACACACGAATATACATTTACAGAACCACTAGCCAAATTCTTGTTCGAATTCGAATATATTTGTTTTTTGAGGATATTTTTTTGTACCCCTAATGCAAAATTTCAACTTGTTGCACCCTGTTGGACAGTCAATCATTCATAATTGATACCTAGTCCTAACTAGTTGTCAACCTTTGTAAGCAGTTGCTAATTAACTAATAATTAATAGATATCAACTAACTCAAGGAATTAATACTGAAGCAATTATTAAGTTGATATCTAGATGACAGACAAATCGATAGATAAATATCTCTGAATTTCCAGTTCCAGTTCACCTCTCCTAATGCCCTAACCTATTTATGTATATGTTTTCCACTAAAGTCAGTCGACACAACAAAATACACAGAGTACGAAATTGGTTTAAATAAATTAAAATAAAATTTAATTTAAAATTTTAATTTGAAATATTAGAAACATTTATAAGTGGCTCTAATTTAGAGACAAAAAAGTAATACATAAATATATTAATAATTTTTAAGTACATTTTTTTTTAGAAAATTCAAAATAATTTTAATTTTAAACTGTATGTGTAAAATCTTAGATTATGTACAATCTGAAATACTAATAATATAAAATAAAATATAAAATAAAAATAAGTAATATATGTGATAAAAAAAGAAAAACCATAGATTTATTTCCATTTTTTGAATGCCGCTATTAATATTTTTTTTTCATATTTATTTATTTTTCTTATGTACATATTTTATCGGATCGGATCGGATTTATCTGAGAAATTGTGCTTAGACATTTAGCCTGGTCCCAGACATGATCTTATATGAGCAAAATAAGCGTAAGTGTGTGTAAAATATGTGTGTGAGTGTATGTATATGTATATATAATTTTATATATGTATAAGCATATATATAAATGTGTGGGTGTGTGTGTGTGTATTAAGTTTGGCCGTTCGTCTGTTGACGGAGTCCACCATGTGACACAATTCTACATTTTATACACACACACACACACGCACACACACACACACACACACTGACATAGAGACATGCAGCTATAAAATTGTGTATACATATTCGGTTTTTGGTTTTTAGTTGTTGCCTCTAGTTCTGTAAATATATATTTCTGTGTAATTTCACATATACTTTATTTATTAATTTTACTTTAACTACGTAAATATATTTAGCAATATATGCAGTTAGTTTTCGAGTTTTGTATGGCGATACTTTTTTTTAATTGTATTTTAGTCTTTTTGCTGCAGCCGCGGAGGAAATTTTTGGTGTGAATTGAAAAACGCTGAAAAGTATACTACAATTTGGTCAACTCTGCTGCTCTTCGTGGCGAACACACACACACACGCCCGCTTTCTCTGTTGCGCTCTCTCTCTCTCTCTCTCTCTCTTAATGTTGGTGCGCTTCCTTCAGAACTTTTATTAAAGTAGCACACACAAGCACAGCGACGGGGACGACGACGACGACGACGACGCCAACGCCAACGCCGACTGCGGCTGTGTAAAACTAAAGCTCAGCGCCAAAGCTCTAAAGAGACTAGCAGGAGCTAGCGTTAGAGAGCGAGCAAGCGAGAGAGAACGCAGCAAATTGAGAGACCCAGCAGCGAACACAAATGCCTGCCTGAAGAGTTGTATTTAAAGTTTTGTTTTAATTTATCTATCAACATTAATTTTGTTTTTATTTAAAATTTTAATTATTAATTCAGGACTTTTAATTTGATGTCTTATTAATTCTTATTTCTGTGTTGGTTTTAAGTACGTTTCGAAAACATCTGCTACATATGGAATGGTTATTTTTACTTCTGGGTAGCGCATACAGAGAGCGCATTAAAATAGAGAGAACGTAACAAATCGAGAGCGCGCCCAAATTGACCAATGAGCAATGAGCACTGCGCATGTCTTGCACAGCTGAGCACAGCAAAAGCTTACAATTGTTGTGCGGGAGTTGCAAGCAATAAAAGCTGTGCAGTCTTTACAAGCCAGAGACAGCAAGAGAGAGAGAGAGAGAGAGCCACTTAATATAAATATGCGAACACACACACATGCAAGCATAATAGGTGCGCATAAGCTAGAGAGAACGGGACAGGTTCTTTACAAAATATTCACACGCACGCATGCAGAAGTGCCGACTCTTTTTGCCCAAATACAGCGTGTCCCAGTTGAGCAGCTGTTTAATTTACTCTTGTTTATTTATTTATTTTCATTTTATATATTATTTATTATTTATTTTTATGTTATATATTATTTATTATTTATTTATGTATACTTTATTTATTTACTTTATATTTATTATTTTTTTCACTTTCTTGTTTTTCTTCTAGTGTTAATAAATTCATTTTATTTTTAATATTTTATTTGCAGACTTACATAGGAGACAACACTTTCCCGCTGATTCTTCAAAAGGCAGCTAAATTTGCGAGTTCTTTCAGCGACTGTTGTTGTTGTACTCTGCTTGGTAGTTGTTGTATTTGTTTCACAATTGCCATTTAGCGGCATTAAACGCGGCCAGCTGCGATCACCGATCAAACCCAATATTAAATTCATCTTTCGATTATATTTCACGATCCGTGCCACTCGAGCAACAATTTGTTATGCAATCAGCCAATAACAACCAATAAGCAACTTATTCAACTGTTGCCAATTTCACGCTTACAGCGAGAATTTGCATTCATATCATCACCATATCAGCATACACTCGGACAAAAAATTGGTAATCTCAGAACATAATTCTTATTATGCTTCCTGCTTCCCAGGTACTTTTAAGAACCAAGAATTTTCCAGTGCATTTTTTCTGCCAGTTATGAATATTATGTCTAATATCTAGGGTATAGTTTTTATTATTACTAATATTATTATTGTTATTTTTATCATTAGTAATTTTAATAAAATTATTATTTTTGTTACTGTTATTATTATTATTTTCATTGATATTTTTTTTTAGATTATTATTGGTATTATAAGGTATATTATTACTAACATTATTATTATTTTTATTATTATTATTACTATTGTTATGATAGTATTCAATTATTGGTAATTGAAGTTTTCACACAAATATTTTATGAAATTCACATATTTCAAAATTGTTTACTTCTTTCAGTTTACAAAGTATTTTAAATTTTTCACTTTTAGAAATCTAAGTTCTGAACAGAAACACCTTTTTTACATTTATTTAGAAACTATTTGTAAAACCAGAACAGATGAATTCTTTTCGCTGAGTGTATGTATAAATTGACATAGATACATAGACACTACACATAATTAAAGACTATGCAAATTGTTTTGTTATCAGCCGCACTCCAACCCAACCCGACCCCAAAGCCAATAAATTAATCGCATTATTCCCTCTCCCAAATGCGACGACTACAACTATTATCTCTATGTTAGGTAAGTAACTTTCAAGTCGAGTAAGCTCTACTACCAAATACCCTTTTCTACTTTTATTTCAATTCAATTTGGGAACTCATTTTCGATTATAAGTTGGATGTGGCTTATGCGATATTGCCGAAATTATCCAATTTCAATCATGAAATCGAAATATTTATATTGTAAGAAATTGCAAATAATTATTATCGTAAAATCGCACTGCCCTATAAACAGATCATCCTTTTTATTACGATGTAATTTGTTAATATATAAACTCAATTTTTGAAAAATGAGATAGGATGGAAAATGAATTATTGAAATGTGAAAGTATTTTTTGTCCCAGCTAAATCTTCCTTATCTAATTTTCAGTTTTTAAAATTATAATTGAATAATTAAATTAAATTATTAATTAATTTATTAATTATTATATGATATTTAGTAGTTGTGAATTAAGAAATTCTTTCTAATCTTAACTTTTCTTATCTTTAAAATTCGAAAATATATCGAAAAGTAATTTGAACCTCTTTTAAGTCTATAAAGAATAATTCTATTAAATTTGTAGTTGTGAGACTGAACATTTATCTACTTTGAACTTATTCTTTTTGACTTAAACGTAAATGTAAAGAAATGTACTTACATTGAGTTGCATGATGATTTTATTGTAGGCCCAATGCCAGCGCTGTTTGGCCGTAATCTCCGTCTTGCGCATAATTTGCATGTGACCACTGACAACCTCCTCCGTCTCCCCACGCATCAGGACCTTCTTCGCCTTCTGCGACTTGCTGCGAATGGGCAACAGATCCGCCAACTGATCCTCATCATCCACATCCACATCATGATCCTCCTCCTCATCTTCTTCCTGGTGATGTTCCTTTATCGCTGCTTCGTTTAGGGCTGCCTCAGCCTCTTCGATAATAATGCTATCCTGTTTCTGTATCGGATGATGCACGCCAATCGAATGCGTAACTGGTTCACCTTGATGAATACCCTCCTGAATTTTGTGGGTCTTTGCAATACCGAGTCCAACACTCCCACTCGAGCTTTCATCTAGATAATTGCCACAGTCGTCATCACTGTTATACGGCTCATCCAGATAATCGCCTTGATAATCGAGCGAACTCTGCTTTTGACCGGCCACCGATTGATAATGTTGCGAATGTTGGGAATGTTGAGGGTGCTCTTGATGATTATCTGGATGTTGTTGATTCTGTTGCTGTTGCTCAAGATATTTGTATTCATCCTCCTCGTTAAAGTAATCCTCACGATAATCATAAACAGGACCCGCTGCTGCAGCAGCAACACTACCTGCTGCAGCACTACCGGCATTAACAACACTGTGTTCATAATAATCGTTCGTTAGACGACTGCTCGACGGTGTCGTTTGTCTACGCTGATCCATATAGTAATCATGCTGTTCACTATTCATGCCATAAATCGGTTCTGCCTCCACAAGGTCCTCCTCCTCCAGCTCCTCCTCATCAACTACAATGATATCATCGTCCTCGTCCAGTTCCAAATCGGATACGTCTTCATCATCTTCGTAGATCTCTGTGGGCTGTTGTTTAATGAGCAGACCCGATTTAGCATTTATGGTGGGCAGTTTTTTGCCGCCGGATATTGTTAACGGCACCGTTGGCAGTTGCTGGCCTTGATTAGTCCCCGAATAGTAGGACGTATATGCCGTGTTATCGATACTCGATAACTCATTGTAATTGTTTGGCATATGTGTATTGCTATTAGCGTAATCAGCGCCAGTTGTTGTCGTCATCGTTGTCAACGTCGTCGTCATTAGTTCGTTATAATCACTATCCATCAATAGAGGGTAGCCAGTTGTTAAAGGTACTGCAGTTATCGGTACGCCCATAGTTGGTGCTGTTAGAGGTGCTGTTGTCATCGATACACCCCCCATCGATACCTCTTTAGCCTTGCCTTGATTGCTTGTGGCGGGCACCGTTTTTTGCACTACCGCTGATGCCACCGATGAGGCACTCTGCGTTGCCGACTGTACAGCTGCAGCGGCCTTCCCAAATATCGAACCCAACATGCCACTACCACCGCTACCCTTTGTACTCAGCTTCGCCATTAACGGTTGCGTTTTCGTCTCTGTCTCACTCTTTGAGACATAAAAAGATGGTGCCATTGTCCCAATGGGTTCGCTCTGCTGGCACGTCGTCACCTTGTAGGGGTCTGTGTAGTTGTAGGCCTCATTTGGATAGCTTTGTGGGTACTCACTGTAGCCGTACTCATCGTCAAAGTTCAGCTGTTCTATGTGCGAATTATCCGCGCTCATCAGCTCCTCATCGAGGCTATCGAGGTAGTCATTAGCTTGTATGGCAGACGTACTGACTAGGTAGTCAGCAGCAACCACAGCATTTGGTTCGCAGTTATAGTCATAGTCATCGAAGGCGTATGTTGTATATACCGACTGCTGTACCGATTGTACCGATTGCTGTACCGACTGAATCGGTTGCTGTACCGACTGAATCGGTTGCTGTACCGACTGTACTGGCTGCACCTCCTTGTTGGTAGCACCCGACAGCAATCCGCCCACATTTGGCACCAATTTTGATGCCAAACCAAAACCGAAACCTTTTTTATTATTATTATTGCTCGCTGTGCTCTGATTTCTACCCGCTTCCATTGTGGAACTGACTCCACTCAAAACACCATCCAAGCCACCTTTGAGACCTTTGGAGAGCCCGCCCAGTACACTGCTAGCAACTACCTTTGCTTTCGGTGGCTGTGATTGGGATTGTAACGGTGACTGCGTCTGCGACTGCGACTGTGATTGTAATGGTAACTGTGACTCTGTTTTATTGGGTGGCTTGTAATAGCCACCCGATAATTCAATCGCTTGATTATTATCAATCGATAACACATTATTCGCTGGCTTTGTGGCTGTCGTTAAACTCGTCTCGCTTTCGATATGTGCGATTGTTGCTGTTAGTGCTGATAAATCGACATTGAAACTATCGTAGAAACTATCGTCGAAAGCGGCCGTTGAAGTTGTTGTTAAACTCGTTGAGGCTTGAATTGATAAGGCTGGCAGCGCTGGCTGATCAAAGGCATAGGTTGACAACTCCTCCTGGTTATAAGAGATAGGTGGCAACTCTGTTTGCTTATAGATGTCAGCTGGCAGTACTGACTTATTATAAGAGATAGATGACAACTCCGTTGGTTTATGGAGGTCAAGTGGCGACTCTATTCCTTGATCAAAAGAGGTAGGTGGCATCTCTGTTTGCTTATAAAGGTCAGCTGACAACTCTGTTCTGTGATCGTAAGAGGTAGTTGGCAACGCTGTTTGCTTATAGACGTCAGCTGGCAATTCTGACTGATCATAAGGTGGCAACTCTGTTCCTTTATAGTCACCAGCTGACAACTCTGCCTGGTTATAAGAGCTATGTGGAAAATCTGGTCGATCATAGCAGCTGGGTGGCAACACTGTTTGTTTATAGTCACCAGCAGGCAGCTCTGTTTTTTTATACAAGTCAGCTGGTAACTCTTTTCGATCATAAGGTGACAACTCTGCCTTTTCCTTGGTCAAATCTAAATTCCATGCATTCAATTCTTTAGGCCTATAACTATTGAGTTCAAATTCCGATTTGCGCCCCAATTCATCAGTTGATCTATTGTTATCGTTATCGTTGATCGCTGATGCAGTCAATCGAATAACATCGCCATCAACATTGCTACAAATATCAAGAATGGGCGGCAAATCGGGCAATTGAAATTGTTTCATATAGTCCACATAGGAAAGTGTTGGTGAACTAATTAAAGCAGTGTTGACAGCGCTAACTTCTGTTGAAGTGTTATATAATGTTGTAGAAGTTGTTGCTGTTGTTGTTGCAGTTGCTGTAGTTGCAGTTGTTGTTGTTGTTGTGAACACGTTGTTGTTTAATTGGCCCAGTGTTGTGATTGCATCGTGAGCAATACTTTTGCTCTCCAGTGTTGATAAATAATCAAATGTGCTTGTTGCACAACGTGCATTGTCAACACTGGACGACATTGGTGCTGTTGTTGTTTTTTCATGGCTCCAGCTTGTTATGGAATTGGGCATTTCCATTTCCACTAATTGAAATTTATCCAATTTACCAAATTTATCAACACTGTTTTTTTCTTTTTCAACGTTAAATTTGAGTTGATCGTATTTAAAGGGTTTTAAATACTCGGAAATGTCGAATGGGGAAGAAGATGTAGTTGTTGTAACAGTTGCTGTTGTTGGATTGATTGATTGATAGGCGCTTGATATGATTGAAGTGGTGGCAAAATCAGCAATTTGAGGAATTTCTGGCATTATTTTCTCGCATGTTTCAAATTTCTGGATTTTATTTGGCTCAGGCTCAGTTGACGCTGGATCTGATTGATGTGTTTTTGATTGATGATTGATTGATGGCATTTCGAATTCACTATAGGCCAATTTATTAAATTCATGCTCAACAGTTGCCAGAGTTGTGGCATCCGTCAGCAAAGCGCCGTCAAACGCCGTTGATTGAATGATTGATTGACTAGGAACTAATTGTGTATGGAATGCAGCGGTTTTCCCTTTGGGTATGGGTAACTTTGGCAACTGTTTGTGGCTCCGTGGTTGTTGTTGTTGTTGCTGCTGTTGATTGCTTGATTGATGAGCGATTGAGATTGAGTTTGTGTATGTTTCAGCTGCGCTCGGCATTGATTGAATGTGGCTAGCTGTGCTGTATGCGGGCGGTGATGGCAAACGTTTTGGCAATTTTCTAGCTGAGCTGGCCTCCGATTTGCACCAGCTAAAAGCTAAAGTGGAGGGCGTGACGGAGGCGGAAACGGAATTTAAGCCGGAGTTGGAGACGTGATTGGAGCCGTAGTTTGAGCCAGAGTTGAAATTATTTATATTTGTGTAACGATAAGAATTAGAAGTTAAGCTCCAATTTGTCGACGACTCCTGCTGTCCAGCTGCATTTTCGGGTACTTGTACGGGTATTCTTGTCTCGCCGGATGCTATCACCGACGCCGTAGTCATAGCCATCATTAGCGATATTTTACGCTGCTGTTGCAACTTGTGCTGCGCATTGCTCATTGGCGGCGTATCGCTGTAAGCCGATAAATTATCCGGATAATTTGAGCCGTAATCGCCACCGTAATCCATGCCGTAGTCTAAAGGCAACATGGATGTATACGGCCGATAAATTTCCGGCTCCAGTTCCGATTGCTGTTGCTGCGTTTGTATTGAGGAACGTGCTCTCAGCTGTGGTTCCGGCAATATCCGCGTTGTTGCCGGCAAACTGATAAAGCTGCCAATTCTTTCGTCCGTCGCACTTGCACCATTTTGTGGCAGCATGCGATACTCCGTATTATCCATGGGTGCGGCGGGCAAACGGCATCCGTAACGACTGCCACGACGGACGTATGAATTTTCCGTATTCTCCGTATTGTGGGAGCCACAGCCATTTGGCATACCGGGCACGGCTGGCAGTATTTTCGCCGTATAACCAGCCGTATAGGTGCCGTAATCAGTAGTCTCCGGCCAATAGTGCTGCTCATCCGTGCCGTAATCGTAGGCTGTATTAAATGTACGATTACCATCGCAATCGCCCTGTCCCCATTCCTCGCTGAACAACTCATAATCATCATCGTAGTTTCTCGCAACAGTATCGCATTCCGTATTCTCCGTATACGGCGATAATGGTCGACTGTCCGTGGTTAAGGCATCGTTACGATTATTCTGATAGCACTTGTCCGTTGCATAATGCTGTAATTCATATTTATTATAATATATATATAATTATATTTTCGATGTCAAATTTACCGTCATGCTTCAGTGAATAATCCTCGCGCTCGGATTGAAGACCAGATATTTTTTGCTGTTATTGTTCCTGTTTTTGTCGGCGAGGAATTTCGTGCATTGAAATCATGCAATTTTCTCGATTTCGCTTGTAGACAATGTTGCGCACTGAAATCGGGGAGAGTTGATGGCATCTTATCACCTGATCGACATCAGAAGACTTTCTGAGAATTAAATAATATTCAAATGTTATATATATTGAATAGAATTTTGAATAAAACTGCTCCTTTATTTTATTCTTTAACGTCTCCCGTAATTTTTAGTATTTAAATTTTTATTTTAAATGCAAAAATATTACATTTTATTATTTCTTAAATTTGTATTTAAGAATCATAAATGTTTTAATTTTGGAATAACGTAGCGGGATGTTCCTTCAATAATTTGGTAACAGTCAGATTTCACTGATCGACATATCCAACAATGTTAATTTTTATATAATTATCCACGCGTTTCTTTCAAATATCTATATATTTAATGCATTTTTCAATTTTATTGTCAAAATGCGCAAATCTTGCATTTTATTTTTAATTCTGCATCGATTATGATTTACAGTAAAAAAAACTGGTACTAGCAACATTTTTATATATTTTGTTTTTTTTTTTAAATTTTTATTTTAGTTTAATAAATAAGGCATTTTATTTGAAATTTTCGTTAATTTGAAAATAATACTTTTTTTGAAAACTGTCGCTTAAATGTATTATTTAATTTTTAATAAACAGCAAACAATATTTTTTAATTTTAATTTAAAATGTGTCAATTCATTTAATTTTGTAAATTTATTATCATTAATTATCAATCATTTGTTTAAAATTGTATTTTTAATTTAATTTAATTTAAAAAAGCGGTTATTAAATGGGAAACTCTTGCCCTTGAATTATTCGCATTGTGTTTTGGAGAAATATATGTGTGTGTGCATGTAAAACTAGTTTAGCATCCTGCATATTATTCGATCAGCGACACAGCAACTGTAAATCTCCTTATCTTCTTCTTCAACAAGCAATGACGCTTTTTGCACACACATGCACACACGCACACAAACAAAACAACGTATTTGATTTTCGTTACAACACACAAGCAAACGCAGGCGCCTCTGTGTGCATGTGTGTGTTTGGTTGGTTAAACGAAAAGAGACACAAAAAAATACGAAAGGCCTTGGCCCAATATTTGTGCATTTAATTTGGCTAACATGTTTTATTTATCGATACAAAAATATAGCAGTAAAAATACTGCAGCTAATTAAATAATATATACGCACATAAAATATATATATATATATATATACATACATATGTCTACATGTATATCTATATATAACTGCTTATATACACACATTTCATACGATTAACTTTTATGCATGTTTTTTCTCTCTTTAACAGATTTGTTTTTTTACACTTCTATTTTTGACACACATTTTTTTGTTATCTTTTTTGTCGAACTTACTGCTGTATATTAAGAAATTGGCGATTGCAGCAGTTCAGCTTTAACTGTTACGCATTACCCGTTACCGTTTCGTGCACAAAATCATTTAACATGTAACGTTTTGATTATTTTTCATTGAATTTTCGGTTGTTCCGCTTTGTAATTCGACTCATTTTTTATATATTTTGCAAAACTTTTGAGATTTCAACGCTGCGGAACGATTGGAAAAAAATAATTTTGTATTGTATAATTCTTAACGTGTCTGAGTGGGAAGAAGAAGCATGCGCAGTAAAAAACGCATTTCGAGAGTTACAATTGGAAGTCAGTTACTTTTTAGAGCTGCCAGATCGTCTGAGAGTTATTTTCGATATTCGATATTGTAATCTAAATTTAACATTACGTTACTAAGTAAATAGTATAATTGACATATATAAAATGGAATTTGTTAATATATTAAATTATTTCTAGGCACAACTATTGAAACAGAAAACACCATACCTACCTATCGATGACAATCCAAGCTTGCGGGAACTGAATCGAAGAACTTGCCAACTATCGCCAATGAAGTATAAATATTTTCTGGGGCATCCCTTGGTAGAGTCGATTACGAGCATATTTGATAGAAAAAGAAAAAGTAGATGAATAAACGGCGAGCAAAGGAACAAAATAATATAAATTTACAAATTATTATAAAAAAGGAAGATAAAAATGAATAGGTTAAGCAATGTTTATCACCCTTCAGAATCTATAACAGCTAACCTTCACAATTGACTTTGATGCTGATAACACGGTATGCGTACGTGTGTTTGTGTAGCAAATAAGTATATACATGTATAGGTGTGTGTTATTTTTATTTGGCACCTTTTGGAACAATTGCAAAACAGTTACTTTGTAGAGGTGGCAGCTAGTTTGAGATTAAATGAAATCTTCGATATAGTAATTTAAATTTAATTTTTAAATTGAATATAACATTTAATATTTTGATTTCATTTTTTGTTGCCGATAATAAATAATCGTAAATAAATATAAATAAAAATGGAACCATTTGTGGTTGAAAAATAAATAAACAGTTTATATTATTATTCATTATACTGTTCAAATTTTAAATTAGAATAAAATGGTTACTAAAAATCATTGATTAGAATTTTTTGGAATTCAAGAATTTGTATTTAGAAAAATTATATTTTGACTCGGCTAACCATTTATTTTCAACTAAGTGCATTAATTACAAAATTTACCTACATATGACACCCAATTTTTATTAACATCTATAATAGTAAATTTTATAATATGTTAAATTATTTCTACGGACAACTATCGCAATTGAAAACACGCTTCAGGGAACTGAATTCAAAATATTGCCAACGAACGCCGATGTTCTACCGTTCTAACTATCGCCACATTTGCCTATCGATGTGCAAATATTTTCTGGCCATCCCTAGAGTCGATGACAAACATTTTTGTGAGGAAAAGGCAAAAAGTTCGAGCAAAGTAGCAAATTAATATAAATATACAAAATAACACTTAATTAACAAAAAAAAAAGAAGAGAAAAAATAATAGTTTAAACAATGATTATCACCGTTAAGAATCTACAGCAGCAAACCTTTTCAATTGACTTTGATGCGGAGAAAACGGTATGTGTGTGTGTGTGTGTGTAGTATATAAGTAAATGTATGTGTATGTGTGTATTAATAACTCATTTTGCAGGTCTTGGAACTGAAAAAAACAATTTTCAATGAACGCGGGGCGGAATATTTAGTGGAAAAACAAAAATTAATCTACGCTGGTAAGTTAATAAATTTATTGAATGCAATTTTTGAATTAATTTGTTTTTTTTTTTTCATTAAGGCGTCATTTTAAACGATGAGCGAACCATTAGTTCATACAAAGTGGACGAGAAAAAGTTCATTGTTGTGATGCTGACTCGCGACGTAAGCGGAACTGGCAGTGGTGCCGGCAGCAGCGGCGTCAGCATCAGCAGCATTACAAATACAACAGACGCAGCTGCATTGACGCAGCGTAAAACGCAACAGGAGACGACAGCGCAGCCGAAAGGAGCATCTGTAGCAGCAGCCGCTGAAAGACAAGCGGAAGCGAATCCAACGTCAAAATCGAATGCGGAGGCAGAGGGAACAACAAAGACTAATAAAACGACAAATGAACCGATTGTGGAACCAGCGAGCACGGCTGCTGTTGCTGTAGCTGCACGTGCAGCTGACGTCGACGTCGCTCCCTCGGATTTTTCGAGTATTGATTTAGTTGGGGAACTGGCGAACGCTTCGCTACAGACGCGAGCAGAATCGAATCTGCTGATGGGCGAGGAATACAATCGCACAGTGGCCTCAATGGTCGAAATGGGCTATGCCCGCGATCAAGTCGAACGCGCCATGGCAGCCAGCTTCAACAATCCCGAGCGTGCCGTCGAATATCTTATCACGGGCATTCCCCAGGAAGAGAGCCTCTTCAATGCCGGCCATGATGATGAGGGCGTCCCCAGGGCAGGAAATCTGCTGCAGCAGCAGATCGGTGGTGGAGGAGAGGGAGGATCGGCCAGCGATTTGCCAGCGGATTCAGCAGCGGGTAAATATTTAATAAATATAATGATATATTACATATATCATCAATAATATAAATATAATAACATTATACCATTATATATGTATTATATATTGCGTTTATTTTATTTATATGTTCTAATTTTATATATTTTATCATTATTTTGGGGGAATATAATGTCTGTCTTTTATATTTATATTTTATTATATATTCTTATATATCATATTCTTTATTGTTTAGGACTTTTTTATTTATATATTATATTATTATCTGTATTGTCTTTATTTCAGACCCTTTCGAGTTTTTGCGCAGTCAGCCACAATTCCTACAGATGCGCTCGCTCATCTACCAAAATCCGCACCTCTTACACGCTGTGCTGCAACAGGTAGATTGAATTATAAATATCTATATGTGTAATATATATTTTATATAAATATCATATTCAATTGCCATTTGTAGATTGGTCAAACGAATCCGGCTTTGCTGCAGTTGATATCTGAGAATCAGGATGCGTTTCTTAACATGCTGAATCAGCCGCTGGAGGGGGAAGTTGGCGGTGATAACTCTCAGCGACTGGCCGGACGCACTGCCTCCTCCACAACAACAACAAGGGCAGCAGTAACTACAACAACAACAACAACAACAGCAGCAGCAACTAATCCAAGCAGACAAACTGAGAGCTCAGTTGAGGCTCAACGCTCAGCAGCCGGCGGCGAAACTCTGCCAATAACAATTGCAGCAGAGGATGTTGGTGGCTTGAGCCAGGAGCGGAGTGTGCAGCAGGAGAGCCAACTGGCAACCATACGGCTGACACCACAGGATCAGGACGCCATCGAGCGGGTAATCGAATTTTTATTTAAATCTAGTTTTGATTAATTTATGTGTAGGCTGAATTAGAGTTAACATTTATGTTAAAATTATGTTATGAGAATCGATTTAAGTTTCAAGTTTTGTTTAAGGTTTCAGCCCAGTTTTCAGTTCGAAACAGAAAAATGACATACAATATATATATTATAAATGCATATATATGTATATATATATATATATATGTGTACATCATGTTTTCTATTAAATTTCCTTCTTTTTTAAAAAAAGGATCGTTTCCAATGTATATTAAATTGGTATGTTTTAGGATCGGTTACGATGTAAATTTTATATATTAACTATATTTTATATTTTTATTATATTTTATTTTTGGCTGCTGAAAACGGCCGTTAATTTTGACGCCTCTACGGTCTTCAGAAATATTAGATTAATTTAATTTTATTTATTTCAATTGTATTATTTGAATACCGCCGAACAGCTGTTCCACAGAATACACACATTAACAGGGACTTAACAGTGGGCATTTCAGTTTAGCCCTCAAAACAAAAAAAGAAAGAATAATGCCAAATTTATCTATTTTATTTTATTTAACTGTTTTGCAACTTTTTTGCTTTTATTGTTATTATTTATTATTGTTATCTATTATAATTACTATTATTTATTACAATTTATCTACATTCCCGTGACTATCGCTGTATACTTTGAAATTGTGCCTCCATTTTGCCTATTAGCTGCTTGCTATGGGTTTATAAATTATTATATCGGTATATAATAAGTTATGGTTCTATACAATTAATTTATGAGTTTACCTAATAATTTATTTTATTTCTATATCTATTTGCAGTTGAAGGCACTTGGATTTCCAGAGGCGCTTGTTCTTCAGGCTTATTTTGCCTGCGAAAAAGATGAGGAATTGGCTGCAAATTTCTTGCTTGCATCCAGTTTCGATGATTAGATTTGGAAATGTTGTACACACACACATACAGACACACATGTATAATCTCCTCCCTTAAAAACAAGAGCCGTTACAATAAACAACAATAAAACAAGAGGTTAATCCACAAAACATAAACTAAACAATAATAGCAATTGCTCATCTTGAATTTGTAATAGGAATATTTACTTGAATGGATATTTCGGATTCTAAGATAGAAACGGCAGTAATACTTGCTTGGAGCGTACACAATTCTTAACTGCTCGGACTGCTGTTTGTTGGATTGCTTACTGTGGAGCACAAACGAGATGACTTTTCAATTCATCCTTATTGTAAAACAAGCAGCGCCATCTGTCGGCTGACTCATACGCATAGGCCATCGATACAGCACCAGCTGGTAAGTTGCGATAATGCAACAAAGCTGGCGCCATCTAACGTTCGTTACAGTGTAGCATGCTCGGATGCTGTAGTAACCAGCTTCTTGTAGCGCACTTGTCTGATTATATGTACTGTATGTGTTGTAATGCTGATGTAGCAAACTGCTTCAAGTAGCGGAGGTTTGTAAAAAATGCAATTATTATATATGGAAACAATCTTAATCTCAATTTAATATCAGAGCTAAAAAACTACAAATCTGCAATACACACTCAAATGAATAGATACACAGCAGATTACATTACAGATTTTTAAAAATTTATTGCACTTCATGTGGAACACTAATTCTATGCACATTCAATTTTATACGTATATAAATATTTGTTTTTTGCTTATTTGTTTTATTTTTTGTCTAATCTTTGTTTATGACTAATAATTATTAAATCAATCATTGCTAAAGCGATGAATGTCTTTGCCAGATTTTACACACATTATACACATAATTTTTTGAAATAAAAATTGGAAATTGAAAAACTGTAGTACACCGGAAAAGTGTAGAATTGATTGCGGACATTAGTGTATTATTAGATGTATAAATTGTATGTATTTTTATATTTTTTTTAAGTGTACGAATTGGCAATTGGAGCCTCTGTCATTTGAACAAGTCCATACAAACTTCATCAAACAACTATGAGCGCGACAGTTCCATCAAACATGTGTGAGCGTCTGTGTGTGTGTGTATGTTTAAGTTGTCCGAAAGTTGGCGCCAAAAGAGTCAATTAATTAATCACAACCTGATTTAATTTTTTTCTTTTTTTTTTGTATTTATGCTTTGTCATTGCAGCAATAATATAGCACACACACATATACATTTACACATATGTATTTATTTATTTACATGCAAAATTTTATATATATATATATATATATATATATATAATAGCACAATTTATTTTATTTATATTTTAGTTGAATTTATGCATGTATATTTTTTTTGTAATTAAATCAAAGTTAAATATTCAAATTTTTATGCATGTGTGTCTGTGTGTGTGTGTGTGTGTGTGTGTGTGTGTAAACAACACAGCTACAGTGTCCCGCATACAATATGAAATGTGCTGTTAACCTATAAATATAAATATGTACATATGCAGTTAGATCGAACAGCCGCAGCACATAAACTTGCATGAGTTGAGTAAAAAGAAGAATCCGAGCGCCAGCCATAGTTCGAACGAGCGGCTCACTCAACGAGACAGTTGGAAGCTAGCTGCGCAGTTCGACTCGAAATCAAAGCGAACGCTTGAGTCCGATCGAAGAACAGCCGCAGCTAGATGACGCCCTCAAACGTGCAGGAGCTCATGAATAAAATGCCGTTTGAAAGCAAGCAGCTAGCAACTCGCAACTCGTTTGAGCTGACCAAAAAGCGAACAGCCTGTTGAGCAGACGCTTGAAGGCTGCTCAATCATAGTTCGAACGATCCGGACGCTCGAACCGGAGGCTCGAAGGCTGCTCAACTGTCGAGTGCTGAGTGATTTTGCAGAGAGATTAGGCACCGCCGTTTTGTCCCACGCTGGACTACGTACTTTTATCGATTTATTTGACGTATTTATTTTATATGTGAATAAATATATATATGTATTATTTTAGATAATATTATATATATATGATCGATGTTTTTTTGCAGAAATATTTTTCTTTAATTTAATATAATAGATATGCTATTGTTATCGTTATCGTTATCGTTATCGAATTGTGCTCACACATCTATATAAGAATACAAATATGTACGTTTACGGAGACGGACTACTATAGCTATATGCCATATATATCTGATTATATATATATATATATGTATATATATTTATGATCCAAATTACTAGCTAACTACGATTAAATGAATATTTTGCTATATGGCATTGGTGCGTGAATGGCACAAAAATTGCAGCGATTAATTCTCGACGACTACGAAACACTCTATCAAATTAAATATATATCTAGATATTTATGTCTATATATCGAGTATGTATTGTGTGTGTGTGTGTGTGTGTGTGTGTGTGTGTTTGTGTGTTTGTATAATGGCACTTGAACTGAAACTTATGAACTATGCATACAGAGTTTTTTAGCCTACGTTCTATATTTATTTACTTTGTTTATCTTTATGTTTATCTCTTGGTTATTTACAAAAATCAAACTATCGAAAAATCGGAAATCGATCAAAAAAAAAGCTTAACCCTCTAATAAGCAAATCTCATAAAAAATGAGAGAAGAAAATAAATTTAAAAAATATATTTAGAAATTATTTATCTTATTTCAGAAAATCAATTTGGGCTTTTTAAGGACAGCTTTGGGCTTTAGAGGGTTAAGCTTTCTTTCTGTCTTTTTTTCTCTTTTTTGTCCTTTTCTTTTCAGCAACTTTCCGAGCGAGCTTCTTAATTTAAATTTCTGGTTTGTTGAAATTTCGACACACAGACTTTGCTCTTTCTTTCTTTTTGATTGTATTTTAATCGGGGTGTCAACCCTAAAACCGTAAGCGATACGGATCCTTTATACAGCTTAAAAAATTCATCAATCATTTAAATTAAGAGCCGATTAATTATAATAATGATAAATACAATAATAATAACCGTTTCTATAACAACATTCCTATAATAGGAGAAGAATAACGAACAAAACCTAAAATAAAATCGGTTCGGCAATGATACAGCTTGAACAGGTGAGAACAGGTGTCGGAAACCAGCTATAAGAACGGGTATTATTAGTCTGGTACCAAATTAGTCTGCTAATAAAACCCCTTTCCATAACTATGACGCTCCTATAACCGTAAATGAATATCGAATAAAAACCAAATGGCAAAGGATACAGAAAAGAAGAAGAAGAATCAGTTAGAGGAATGAGTTTTATTAGTCTGGTACTGAATGAACTAAATAAAACCGTTTGTATAACTTGAACGGCAACTTTATCGCTTCAAGTTGAGAGCCGATAACGGAATATTCAACGCTAAAGAAGAAGTTATTGGAACGATTATTATTAAATCATAACGGAAATGAATATTGAATAAAGTCGAAACTGTAAACTGCGGTACCGCAACCCACCCCGCTTCAAATTGCGCCAAGTTATAAGATATACGGGTACGCTAGGTTTGCTTGTTGACACCATGTTTTAAATCCCAAAGTTGCACAACCCTCCCTAGTTTCCTTTGCTGTAGCTTTCTAAGTTTCAGCATCAGCATCATTGCAACTGGGGACAGATTTAATCGTCCACGTCCCTCAGCGCTGCCATTTCCATGTCCTCATCGGAGAAGCCCGACGGCGACAGACTCTCCGGCGGATAATAGTAGCCGCCACTACCCCCGCCGGGTCCATTAACAATTAAAGATGGCGGCGGGGGTGACTCACAATCCCCCCCCGCCCCCGCCCCAGCCGCCTGAGCCTGGCTGAGCTCCTGGAGATGATAGGCAGCTGCGGCGGCGGCGGCAACAGCAGCCACCTGTCCAGGGCCAGTTGAGCAGTCGGCGGGTGTTGCGCCCGTTGAGGCTCCCCCTCCACCCCCGCCTCGACACCAGAGTTGTCGCATTTCCGCACGACGATTTCGCATTAAAACTTTATATTCGGAAATGCGCATCTTTTTCCCATCAACGATGCAGGTGCGTTTGGGGCGTGGTCGATAACGATAGTCGGGATGCTGTTCCATGTGCAGTTTCGATAGACGCGATTGTTCCTCGTAATAGGGTTGCTTATCGGCATTCGACATCGCCTTCCAGCGTGCACCCAATATCTTCGATATATTCGAATTGTGCATATCGGGGCAGGCCTTCAATATCTTTCTCCTTTCGTCCTTGGCCCAGACCATAAAAGCGTTCATTGGTCGCTTGATGTGGGGCTTGCTGTGACCGTGACTGTGACTGTGACCGTGAGCGTGACTGTGACTGTGGCCGTGAGCGTGACTGTGTCGTTGTGGCTGGGCGGAGCCAGAGGGCAGAGCACAGCTCAGCTGATTGTGCACATGGCAATTGTCGGCATCGAGCGCGGCGGATCTCTCGGAGCTGTTGCCACAACTATTAATCGAATCCCGACTCGTGCGTCCAGCGCGTGCAACACTGACACCTCCAACGCCTGCCCCTCCGCCTCGTGCGGAGAGTGATGCAGTGGCATCGGAGGCAACACCAGCAACGCTGCCAGGTGCGCTGCTGCAGTTGCTCGGGTTCCACAAACGGCTCTGCAATTAGAGGAGTAAATATAGTTTTGGTAATTAACCATTAATACTAATATTATAACATTTAGTTGCTTTAAATTTATTAACTATCATTATTATTATTTATTATATATATTTTATTAATATTCAAAGTTTTTACTTACCCTCGACTGCAAATATGTCGCTTCCACATCGGCAAACAAAGGCGACGCTTGATGCTGATGTTGGGGCTGATGTTGATGCTGATGTTGATGCTGATGTTGATGCTGATGCTGAATGCTGCCGGCACCTACAACAGCGGGGGGAGGCGGGGGCGGGGCAGGGGCGGGTACGTTAGCATTGGCATTGACATTCGTATTGCCAGCTGTTTGTGCGATTTGCTGATGCCAATTCAGAGGTGAACTTGGCGCCAGGGGAGTCAATTGCTCTCCCCGCTGATCCCTGGGCGATGAATCCGGCGAAGCGCGCGGCTTGGAAAGATTTAACGGTGCATCAAAGAGCATTTCATCGATGCTGTTGCTGCGACTCCGACTGCTATTTCGATTGCGACTCTGGCACCGACTCTGATTCCGCGTTGGGTTCGTGTCTTCGCTAGATTTGTGTGCGCCGGGCGAAGAAGAGCGCTGACTCGGCTGTGGAGAGTCGGGCGGCGTATTGTGGCTGTACGTGTGTGTGTGCGTTAGCGTGTGTGGTGAATTCGAGGGGGAACAGCTCGCACCACCAGATGGCGCAACATCGGCGGCGGTAAATTTTGAGCCGTGATTAATATTAATATTATTATTATCAGTATTATTATTATTAATGCTATTATTATTGTTGTTGTTGTTGTTATTTATGTTATTGTTATTGTTATTTATACTGCTATTGTTATTATTATTTGTGGCTGCCACCGCAGCTGCTGCAAGTGCTGCTTGTATGTATGCCGTTGTTGGCCACATCGGTTGCAGCTGCTGCGCCAACTTGTGGCCGTGTCCATGGGCGTGGCCGTGTCCATAATGCGATTGGCTGCCGCCGGCTAAAATGTGATGCGCTGGCGGCAAAGGCGGACGCAGGAATGGTAAAAACGGCACCAAATTGTTGGGCAAACTAGCCAACGTATGTGGATGCTGTTGTGGATGCTGTTGTGTATGATGTTGCTGTTGCTGGACATGCTGCTGTTGTTGTGTATGATGTTGCGTTGCATAGCGCTGCTGACTGCTGTTAAATTGTGCAGTCAGCTGCTGGTGCAGCTCCTGTAAACAGCTCTCTTGATGCATTCGCTGTACAGTTTGCAACTGCTGCTGTTGTTGTTGTTCTTGCTGCTGTTGCTGTTGTTGTAGGTTTGTCTTGATATCGGTCATGCTTTCGAATTGCGCCTGAAAGAAGCAAGAACACAGAAGAAAATATTCATTATTACTTTATTAAATATTTCTTATTTATTTTATCCATTTATATTACATTTTTTTCTATTTAAATGTAGTCTAATTTTACTCTTTGTATTGTAAATAAATGACGAATCATACATATTGCATGGTGGTGGAGCAGCGCACTGCAACCAAGTTCGATCGCAGTTCAATAATATTTCAATTGGTTTGTATTCACAAATCTCATTAATATTTATTTTTTATTTTCATTTCATTTTAATATTAATTATATTTTGAATTTATTTTGATCTTTTTTTCTGCAAACATGAAGCAAAATTAAATAAATATATCGAATGTAGATTATGCACGCAGCAGACACAAAGAGCGAGCGAACTGCAAGCAAGTTCGATCGCAGCCGGGTTTTTAAGTGGTGATTTAAGAGTGACTTGCATTGCAACAAACTTCGATCGCTTAGTCGTTGCCCAGCATGTAATTTGCATGGATATCAAACATTTCTGCTTGCTTTCGGCCTGCGCATTTTGTGTATGAGTATGTGTATGTGTATGTGTATGTGTATGTGTATGTGCAATAAAGATTGTATTGCATTGCCAGCCAGGCTGATAATCGTATCGAACGTAAGAGTTCATACAATAACTGCATTGTCTGCTAAGTGGTTCGTCTTACATTCGCTTTGATTTGTCTGCTTCTCACGCACACAATATTGGCTTCTTCTTGATTGAAATAAAGAAATGTGATTTGATGAGACGTAAAGCACAATTGTATGCATTATAGATTACCCGTAATCCAGGAGAAAAGTTTATGTTCGGAATCGCTTCCCGTTGTTTTTTTGTTTACAGACTTGCACAACTTTATTAAACACTTTTTAAGTATGTGTTCTTTTAAATTTTCCTTGAACCTTTTTATTATTAAATTATATTTATTTTATCATATACTTATGCCCATTCCTTGCAATAAATGTTGCAACATTTTATATTTGAATTCATACAAATTTATTATATGCTTTGTTTTGGTTTCATAATTTTTTTTTTAAGAAAAACGTTTTGAAATTATTTTAGTAAATTAATAAATAATACACATATATATTTATATTATATATTCATCTTTTAATACTTTGATACCATCATGCTGTTTACCTGTCTGTCAGTCTCTATGAACGACACCTTTTAGATAGAGACTTGAAACTTGAAACTGTGCCCGCGTCAGACAAAGCGTTAAATTTTGATGGCTAGGAAATCGATAAAATCGATATTCGCAAATCGATAAAGCGACATATCTCCCACAATTTTACATTCACAAAATTTGGTTGGTTGATTGTTGGCGATGTCCTTCAAAGATTGGGATATGCCACACCCAACTCCGCCGCCCACAGACCCCCGAAACTGAAATTTTTAATTTTTTTTTTTGGCAATATCAACAACCTTTAACAACCGATAACAAATTTGTATGGCCACGCCCACACTTGCGTCCATAATCACCAATGCCGATATTTCGGAAAGTGTAAGTCTTTAAGCCCACAATTTGTAAGCTAGAGTCACGAAATTTTGAAAGTATGTTACTGTTACTCCCCTAAGAGCACAATCAGAAATTGGGTGGCACGCCCACTCCGGCCGCCCAAAATGTTACATATGTGTAGTGTAAATCGATAAGACCATATATCTCACACAAAGGCCTATATCTCCCTCAATTTATGAGCTATAGTTACCCAACTTGAAGGTAGATATTACTAAAATGATATTCCAAAACATTTTTTGGTCACGCACACTCCCGCCTCCAAAATTCCCGGAAATCTAGTTCTCCCGCAGCTTTAAGTTACCAAAATTGGAAGGAAAATTACTGTGCTGTTTCTCCATCATGTTTTTCAGCCAGCCCACTCCCGCTCCCAAAATTTCCAAAATCCCTCATCTTCCATAATTTAAGAGCTACAGTTGCCAAACTTCGAATGAAGTTTACTAACTTATATCTACCTCAATTTGAAAGGCAAACTTGGGCACTATTTTTTGGCTACATCCACCCTGTTCTCTGCTACTTGTTATCCGCTGGAATAACTTATGGTATAAAAAAAGTTCACAGTCGGTTATATATTATAATGCAAATTATAATTTTACTTATGCACTTATTATAAGATATCATTTAAATAATTAATCATTAATTCTGCAGATTTAAATACCAACAAAGATATGTTTATCGTACACATACAATCGCATAAATAGATATATATTTTTTGAAACTTAAATTGAAATTCTATTTTAAAATTGAGTTAAAATTTAATTTTACACTTAAAATTTGTATTTTTTTAAGAAGTCTTCTTAAAAATTGTAGTAAATTATAAATATACATACATAAATATATATGTATATATATATGTATATATATTATATATATATATATATATGTATATAGATATTTTTATAACTTGTTGCACAAACGATTTTAATTATTTTTATCTTTGGCTTTTTTCGAGTCACTTTTTGCTTTGCACTTGCATAGTAAAATCTCAATAACGGTTAAACTCCTGCGTAACGTAAACGATGCGCGGTTCGTACTCCATTCTGGCAGACAACTGCAATGACTGAGACAAATACACATACACACATATGTACGTGTGTGTGTGAAACAGTCGTCAATTGTATGCACGACTTGCGGACGACTTCGCCTGATTGGCTGAAAACAGTTGAGTTACGTTACGTATCGTTACGTTACGGTATTGCTGAAGCTGCTTTTGTTTTCCGCACACAACAAAAAAGCTAGCAAAGAAGGAGAAACAGCAGAAGCAGCGCTACTGCTGCGCAAGCCAAAAATATTACGTTGACGTTGTCTTGTTGTTGTTCGTTATTTGTTACCTTTGCCTTCGCCTCGCACTCGCAATCGTGTTCGTGCTCGTTTTTACCGTTAGCAGCGACACATCGCAACGAACTGATGCCGACGACGAGGTCGGCCATGTGAAAATCCGGCTGCTGGCTGCTGTTGGAAATAATACAGCTATTGTTTTTTTTCCAAGCTGCGCAGGTCAAAAACGTTAGAGAGAGCGAGAGGCAGGAAGCGAGTGAGTGAGTGAGTAAATGTTGAGCGTGGGAGATGTGTGTATTGGAGGGGGGGGGGGGGCGGTAAAGAGAGCGCAGCAAGCGAGAGTGCGAAGGTGTGTAAAGAAAAAGAGAGCGAAAGCGAGCATGAGTATATGAAGGGGGAATGGAGGAGAAGCAAAGAGAGTGAAGGCGAGCGAATTAAAAGAGCGCAAGCAATAATCGTTGTGACGTCAGCACATGCGAACTGCATTTAATCCATTATCAAATGTTATTTAACAGAGCATGTAAAATGTAAATGTAAGAAATAAACATATGTAAATATAATGTATGCGCAGAGAGAGAGACAGAGAGAGAGCGATTGTAAGGGTTGCAGAGAGAGCGAGAGAGCCGCAAAGAAAAGGCGTGTGCTGCTCTTTCGCTCGCTCACACAATGGTACACGACGAGGGGCGTTCTTCAATTTTTCTTCTTCTTTTCTTTTTCAATTGTTCACATTGCGCACACATTGTTGCAATTTAGCGCACTGTCTCACTCGCACTCTCTCTTTTGTGGTTGGCTGGCAGCTTCAGAAAAAAACAAAAACAAAAACTACGCCGTTGTTTCAAAAATCAATAGAAACGTCAGCGTCGGCGTCGACATCAGCATCGCACACAAAGCTTATTGTGTAATACAATACGCAGCAAAGAAAAGCAGCGCTGTAAGCTCCTCCCACTTTTTTCTTTGTATATATACAGCTGGCAACCCTAGCTAGCAGAAAGCAGCGACGCCAGCGTCGACTTCGCTGGTTTGTCTCCAGCCAATTGTCTCGTCAATTATTTTTGCCATTGTGCGTTTCGGTTGGTTGACGCTTAACTAGAAATCTACAACAAACACACAAACACACAACACACACATAACACACACACAACACACACACACACCACACACATGCAGCTACAAATGCTTACGTACATACATATGTACCCACTGCGTATTTACTTAGTAATAAAAGAGGTACATTTGTACATGTGTGTTTATGTGTGGGTACGTGTGTTCATATGTGTGTAGGACAGTTTTCTAAAGTTGTTGGCAATACCGTCGCCATTTAGCAAATGGTATATATTCGTACATGTGAGTGAATGTGTGCGTTGCATTCTAATGCAGTTAGCTACAAACACATACAGGCTTCTATATACATATTTAAATATGAATAACACTAAAAAAAAAATGAAATGAATTGGGTTATTGGAATCAATTATAAAAAAATTAAAATGAAACCTAAAAATAAAATTGTACACAATAGAAATGATATGATATACACTTAAAATGCATAATTACAATTTTAAATGATTTTCAGAAAAAACTTTAAAGTGTAAATGAAAAAATGGAAAATGAAAACTAAATAAAAATGAAATGAGAAATTGTTATTTGGTATGCGTGGAAATCATTAGAATTATTTCCAGATTTATATCTGTGCTTATTGGGAAGCAATTATGACTTAACCCAGACAAATCATCGACGGACAGTTGACAAAAAGGGAAAGAGGGAAAGAGTGAAAAGGGGGAAAAAAGAGAGTCTCTTATCTTGGCCTGCTTCTCGCCTTGATTTTCCTCATTTTCCTGACGGATGAGCAGATTTAATTACAGGCTAGAGTCAAAAACAGAAACTGAGTCAGAGATAATAAGTGAGTTTTACAGCAACTTGCAACTTGCGTTTGAGGTGTGGGTGATAATAAATATAAAAATAGAATTTAATTTTATATTTTTTATTTAATTTAATTTATGTTGCTGTATTATATTATATGCAAAAGGAAAACGGCCTTAAAATCTGCCGAAAATAACAATCCGTGTAAAATAAATTTGATATCAAATTTTATTTGAATGTACATGCAATTAATTCAAATAATCAACAATTGCATCTTATTATAGTTTATATTTCAGCAAAATTGAACGCTTATCTTATCCATATCCATATGCTGGCATCTCGCTCTAGTACACCATTCAAATTCCACAGAACAAATTAGCTCAGCAGCGACAAGTGCTTAGAACTTTACTCACACGCATAAAATCAGCGAATAAAACAAACAATACAGCCAACAACAACAGTGCTAACTTACAGTGGGGGACAGTTCAAATGGACCAGTGTCAACGAAAAAAAGGAATTGCCTGTCATTAGCTAATTATTAATTATTTTTAAAAAAATTCCAAAGACCGATGGTAGTATAGTACATGTATTAACCACCAACATGAATATATGACCCTAATAAACTGAGGTTTCCCCACCTGCTAGGTAGAATTATGTAACAAAGTAGCCTATTTTAGGGGACACGGTCTTACTTTTTTTCTTTGACACTGGTCCATTTGAACTGTCCCTCACTGTATATGTAAGAACAAGCGACGAACCGCACCCACCCCCAAGGAAATTAAAGGGTGGGACATTTTTTGTGTCCGACTTTTGTTTAGTGTATTGATTAAAGGCGTGTTTATTTTGGGGGCACCCAAAGCAAATTAAATATATGTGATTTGAATTCGTTTTATTTGTTTAACTTGTTAATTTCGGTTATGGCATCAAAAGCAAAAGCAAAAGCAAAAACAACAAGTTGGAGTAAGCGAGAGAGGGCGAAAAAGATCAAAGGACAATTTGCTGATTGTTTTATTCCGTTATTTTCATTTTGTGTGTTTGTCTTGCGTTCTTCGTCGTCTGCTGCTGTTTTGTTTTTTTTTTTACATTATGTTGTCTTTGGTTATTTGTTTCTATTTCGTTTACTTAGCCGGGCGCCAGCAGATCACACACTCGCGCGCGCACACACACACACACACACATATATGCAGATGCACGAATTTTGCTTCTTTGTTTTCATTACTAAATCGGACTTCATTTGCCTATGCCAACTAACGAGTTAGAGCGAGAAAGGGTGTGAGAAGGGGAGAGAGCCGGAAAGAGATCACGTTAGCATTGCCAATTGCCAGGCAACATCAAAGCTTATTTAATTGATTAACTCTGCTGCTCACAACAATGACAAAGATCCTGCTCCCCCTCCTTCCCCTCTTGTTGTTTTCGCTCTTGGGCGCGGGAGTAAGGTTAGTTTAATACCAATTATGCGCAATTCCAGCGAGAACATCTTCATCATCATCTTAATCATTATGCTCATTAGTGCCGAGGTTTGTTTTACACAGTTTCGTACTGAAATTGAAATCATCCTTTAACAGAGATTTATTGCAGAAAGTATATTTTGATATATATCAGCGTTGTCTTTCTAAATCTTATAAATATTTATTGTTTAATTTGAATTAAAATTAAATTTTAAATTGTATTTTTAATTGAATTTAATCTATTCGTGTACTTTTTGGACTTGTTTGTGTTGGTTGTCCTTAGATCACAAATTGGGGAACCGTCACTGCGACCTTTATAGGTCTATTGTGCCCGCTTCTCAGCCTATAGATCCTCTATCAACCCCAGCTCCTGCACGAATACTAGAATCTTTGTTGGGTTGACAATAGACCGGCGAGTGTCCTAAGCCTGTTCTTGTCGATTTTCTTTTCTTATTGCCAGTTTAAAGTTTGCTGAAATTCACAATAAATATATCTAATGGTAAGGGTTTGTTATTATTACTTATACTTTTGAAACTTTTTCCTTGTCTCATATTAGAAAAATATCTTTAAAAACTTTTCCAACATGAAGAAATTGAATTTATATATTTAAAGGACTTTCTCATAGCGAATATCCGACATTCCCAATGTACTTCATGAATGTTAAATGTACAGAATAATGTTTGAATTAATCGAATGAAAAATATTGAAAATAATCTCAAAGTTTTGTTCATATTTGTCAGCTGATTATCACATTAACATTAGCAGCATTTTGATGATCAACACAGACAAAAAGAAGTTTCACAAGCCAAAACTGAGCATACCCTTTGCAGTGCATTTAATAAATTACAGGGTATATGCAGAGAAATAGCACAAGCCAAGCAAAAAGTAAGAACCAGCAAGCACCTCATTAGCGCAACGAAATGCAACACAATAACCAGATTTGAAGTGGACATTCAAACACAGCACTGCAGTTCAGATACATATATATACATATACATAAATGTGTGTGTGTGTTGCAGAAACATTCAACGCCTTTGTTGTGGCGTTGCTTTGTTTGTTGTTGCCACATAAATTGAGTCGAGTCGAGTCGAGTCGAGTTGAGTTGAAATGATAGAGAAGCGCAGTAAATTTACAGATGCTGATGCTG
Organism: Drosophila atroscutellata; assembly: GCA_035041605.1. Classification (NCBI taxonomy): domain Eukaryota; kingdom Metazoa; phylum Arthropoda; class Insecta; order Diptera; family Drosophilidae; genus Drosophila; species Drosophila atroscutellata. The sequence continues at coordinate 669,703 of JAWNLA010000099.1, read as the reverse complement.
ATGCTGATGCTGATGTTGATGTTGATGTTGATGCTGGAGACACACTCATTTCATATTCATTGACAACTGAGTGGAGGGTGTGGGCCAAAGCAAGACGAGGCGCAAATTGCTCCCCAATGTTGTTCGCACCATGGAAGCTGAAAGCTGCATATTTACGTGTGTCTCATCTAGATAAACAAGTAAAATTGTCGTTATGCAAACACACACACACACACACACACACACGCACGCACACACGCACAGTAGGTTGCTCTAGAGTTGAGTTTGCAGGACTAATAAACACCCTACATCCATTTTTATTCAGGACTCTGACTTGATTTTCAAATATTCCAAATCCTCTCATTATAATTATTATTTAATTGTTAGTATTAATTATTATTTGTTTAACTTACTCATTTCTAAATTTGATTAAACTGTTAGTTATTGTTAATTATATTACTCTATTACTTATTATTACTATATCATATATCATTATACTATTCTTCTATTTTATTAATATTATTATAGTATTTTTTGATTCGATTGTTTATGATCACGATCTGCATTTAAATAGTTATTTTTTATTTATTAATAATATTATTAATAATATTTTTATTTATTTAGTAATGATCTGAATATTAGAAAAGCTTTTTTATATTTCTTTTCGATTTCTTTTCAGAGTTTCACACACAAGCAAACATTTAAATACTTGCTACTAAATGCAGCTCTCCTGCCAACTCCCAACTCCCAACTCCCACCTGCCCCAGCATCCAAGTCCTTTAGACGAACATATTCGTGTCCTTTTGACGACCTCAAGTCATGAATCATACACGGCTCTTTTTTTTGCCAGGGGTTGCAAAACTGCCAAAGAGTTGTCCGGAAATTGTCTCGGTCCTGGTCGTGGTCCTGGTCCTGGTTCTGTTCTTTTTTTAGGACCCAAGTGTCGGTCTGTTTCGTTTCGTTTCGTTTCTTTCTTTATTTTTATTACTATTATCCTTGTTATTATTATTTTGTTTTACGTTTTACGTTTATTGATGTGCTTTCGCTGCGTGGAGCGTCGCACGCATAAATAAATAATCGGGAAACCGAAGCGCATTATTTATACAAATGTATCTGGGCTTACCCTTAAGTAAGGTCAGCAAGCCCAGGGTTGACTCTGTAGCTCTGCGGCAACCCTACACCAGCGACAACACCAGCCTACTCTAATGGTAGTTTTTGACTTAAATAAATATCGAACATTAATATGTATTTATTCATTTATTTAATTTGAACTAAAACCATTCGTCAAAATTTGAAAAAGTTTTTTAAAAATCACAATTTCAAATCAAAATTTCGATTTAAATATACCAAATATAAGAATTTCAAATCAAAATTATAAGCTAAATAATCAAAAATCAAAAGTGAATTATTCAAATAATTATTAACTTTCAATAAATATTTTCTATTCATGTATTTAAAGTGGACTAAAAACAGTCAAAATTTGAAAAAGGTTTTGTTTATTTCAAGTGGTTTCGAAACATAAGAAATTCAAATTGTAGCGAAATAAAATCAATAAAGAATATTCCAATTATATATATTTTTTTTTTCAAATACAATTTTGATTGGAAACATTTCAAAATCACCTGGTAAGTAGGTTGTAAGTACCTTGTAAGTAGTACCCCTTTAATATGTTATAGTCAAAAAAGATATAAAGATACATATGTGTTATTACCTATTATAAGCCCATAACTTATTTTGCTGTATGAAGAGGGTGGAATAAGGGGAGAGGAAGACGAAGACGAAGGCGGAGACGGAGACGGAGACGAAGACGGATCGTTATCAAGTTGTCAGCATCGTCAAATTGGCAACCGCCGAAAATGTTGCTGCGAATGCTATTAAAATTCATTGGCACTCCGAGCGGAATATCCATTCATGGGATATGGAGGCACATAAGTAGATAAGCCGAGAGACACGCACTCACTCAAAGCAAGGGCTACACTGGCCGAAACAAATTCACCCTTAGAGTTCGAAAATTGCCAAGAGCTGCTGTATTTGTACAAACCAGAAGATTTGTAAGGTTCAGATGAGGCTTATATTTTCTAGTAACAGAGGACTTTCTTTAAGGACTTTATTCTTGAAATATCAAATAATTTATATCAAAGAAATTATTTGTAAGTCCAACAAAGTTTGAACTATTTTTCAGATTTCAAAGATTATGCAAGTTAGAAAGTTTTTTGTATTTTTAAATGGTCTATTTCCAAAACATGTTTTCGTTTCATTTCAAAATTATTTGTAAGAACAAGAGCATTTTGAGAGTTGGTGCCACTTTTTCGAAATTTTAATTCTTAACAATAGAAACAGACCCATTTTAAATACTCGAAATAACGATTTATTTTAGTCGATTTCATTTTTAATATTTCGAAATTATTATTTCTTGCTGCATTTTAGAGAACAAAACATTTCCAAAAAATTGAAATAAGAAGTTTCCAATTGAAATAAATTTGTTTTCGTATACTTAGAAATTATTTAGAATAACACAAAATTTGTACAGTGTATTAATTCGCAAATTTGACTACACCTTTCTAAATTTTAGATACTTTTTTTCTTAAATAAAAGCTAAACTAAATTAAATAAATAATTTATGAAATAAAATCGAATGGAGAACTTTTGAATCCAAATAATTTGATTTTGAACATTTTGACATTATTTTATTATTTTTGTACTATTGCTTCTATTGTTTGAGTGTAATACAAGAGGCAAAGCTGGCTACGCACTAGGCAACACTACCGCAACTGCATCGATGGCTTGTTGTTGTTGTTGTTGTTGTTGGTATTTAGGATTCCCAATTGGCCGCTTCCAATGTCTAATGCCACTGTCACGCGACTGTCGCCCAAAGCGGCGAAGAATGCCAACAACCGTTGCCCACAAAAACCACCAACAACAATCCAACAATCCAACAATCCAACAATTCGTCAATCCAAAAACAATCCCCAAGGATGTGGCACAAATCCGTTGAAAGGTGGCACTGTGGCTTGTGGCTGCCACAAGGCTGCAAATTACACCGATGACACGCTGTGTCTTCGCTTCATTGACTTACTCGTGGCAACACCACCCACACCACCCACACACCCCACCATTGTGTGGGGTATCAGGGGGTTGGGGGTGTCAGCGGGGTGGTTGAGCTGAGCTGAGCTGTCAAAAGTTTTTCTCTTGCCACGCCAAAAAAAATACCTCATCAATATTTTTGTGAAATAATTGTGGCATTGTTACTTTTTTGTTTGTTGTTTGTTATTATGATGGTGACTGTACCCCTGTGACTGTGACTGCCACGGTGACTGTGATGGTGACTGTGATGGTGACTGTGATGGTGACTCTGATGGTGACTGTATTCCTGTTTATTTCTAATGGGGCTTGACAAAATTCAAAATTCTTCCAATCATTATTCCACTTGTTTTATTTATATAGTCGATAATCGATATTCGATAATCGATAGAAATCGAAGAAACCACATACAAAAAGTCAAAAATTGATTAAATTTAATAAAAAAAAAACAATTTAAGAAATATTTTTAGGATTTGTTTTGTATTTATATGTATATATATATATATATATATATATTTATATATTATTTTGATTTATTAATTTAATTTGATATTATTATTACAAGGTATTTTCCTGTTGCGCTCACTCGACTGCAGCATTCTTAATTATTGGATATGATATTTGCCTGCTGTTATTGTTATTGATATTGTTTACGTCTCTTGTGAGCCTTTAGCTCTTGCCACAAAATGTTGCCTTGCCCCCCCCCCCCCCACCCCACCCCACCTTACTTGTGATCCTTTTTAGTTTTTATTTCATTCAAAAATCTATTAAAGAAAAATGCAGATTACAGAATATATCGTAGATCGCTTAGGCAGATAATGTGTTTAATCCCTAAAGCAAAATACAAAGTGCTTCCTCTGCAACCCTCCTCATCTCCTTGCTACTTGCTACTTGCTACTTGCTACTTGCCACATCAGTGGCAGCTACACAGGGGTGTCTTTCCGTTTCAATTTTAATGAGTTTGCCTTTGTTGCTTAACAAATTCATCATCATTCATTGGCAGTCTCGTTTTCTTTCATGCCACAAGTTGAATGCTTGAGTGGGGCAAAAGAACATCGCCTCATTCCCCGCCTCCATATAATAACAATGTCAACAATGTTAGATGTATTTAAATTGCTATGCTAACTAAAAAGGCTTTATGGACTATATACGATATATATCTTGCACAGTCCAGGCCAAGCTAAGAAAACTTCTACAATTTATTTGAGACTTGCATTTTGTCCAATATACTTTAATTAGTAATTAAATGAAATTAATAAATACTTGCAGACTTTCATTTGGTTTTGTTAATCATTTTATAGCTATATAGCTATGTCCGATATTTCCTATATCTAAAAATATTACTTGGCAGTTGGGCAAATCACATCTTTCATTTTAGCTAAGATTAGTTATTCATTTACTATTTAACTTTAATTTGTTTACAATAATTTGATAGCTATTTGATCTTGTTTTTACTTATCGATTATCGATTATCGATTACTTACATTTAAATATAATTCCGCTACTTATTTGAGCATATTTTCACTATTTACAAAACTGTATAAACATGCCCTGTTTGAAGCTGTTCAACAAGGCTTTCTCACTTTAGATACACTGTTTTCTATTTACAGTAATCTACATCATATGTTTATGATTACATTATCAAGGCTCAATTGAAAAGATTTCAATTTTTATGCTTTTGAAAGAGAGAAGCGAGAAGAGAAAAAAAGAGGGAGTGGAAATGCCATCCCTGCAGCTGAGTTGAGCAAAGAAAATCAAATATGTAGTACAAATGAAATATAATAAAATGTAATGTAAAACTGATTATTCAGATTTTGCATTTCCATTGAGACTCAAAGTGGCGTGAAATTCAAATGAGTCCAACTCAATTATAATAAATGCTCTTCATTTTTTTCACTTTTTTCAGATGTTTTTTTTTTGTAATTTGCTTTAGCCTTTTCAGTTTTCGCTCGTTGTTGTTGTTGTTGTTGTTGTTGTTCTTTTTTGTACCCTAGACGATTGGCAAATAAGGGAAATGGGTATGATGAGCTCAAGCAGAAAGGAGCCTGCATTTATATAGACATAAATATATAGAAATAATTATTTCTATTGATTATTAACAAAATATAAAATATATAATACATTCCATACATATCAGACGACAAGTACAGTTAAATCAAATAACAGTACAGGGTATCCATGAGTTTAGATCTTAGCTCCGCTTGAAGCCTTTTTTGTTTGTGCTTTATTCCGTTATTCTTTAATTTGAAAGCATGCTAAAACTCATTGTTTATTGTGCGTGCGTGTGTGTGTGTGTGTGTGTGTGTGTGTGTGTGTGAACAACACTTGTGCAATTCAGTGGGATTTTGTATTTTCCTTTGAGTGCTGGTTCTATGACTGAAAGCTCTAACTGTAAAAGCAGTATATACAGTGAAGGACAGTTCAAATGGACCAGTGTCAAAGAAAAAAAATTAGACCGTGTCCCCTAATATAGGCTCTGTTTTATATAATCCTACCTAGCAGGTGGGGAAACCTCAGTTTACTAGGGTCATATATGCATATCGGTTGTTAATACGTATGTACCTACCATCGGTCTTTGGAAATTTTGAAAAATAATGAATAATTAGCTAATGGCAGGCAATTCCTTTTTCTCTTTGACACTGGTCCATTTGAACTGTCCCTCACTGTATATGTATATGTAAAGGTTAACATTAAAAGCGGATAGTATGGAACAAGTTCAAATAAATGAGTAACTGTAAATCAAATCTGAGTTCAAATATTGATTTGAATAAAAATTCAAATTGTGGAATTAGAAATGGAGCATTTACAAGTTAAATAATGCAAAATTAGATTGGAAATTATTCCATTGGGAGTTGAAATTCAAATGATAAGATTCAAATATTAAATAGTCCAATATTAATTAATTAATTATACGACGTCAGTTAATTATATTATTATATTCTGTAGTTCAAATACATTTGCAATATGTATATGAAATATTCATTTTGGATTTTTTTGAGGCCGTGAATACAAAACGTGTTCCAAAATAATACGCGTATCAATTCGAAATTCTTTTTTGTTTTTTGCACCTATTGAGAGCTGCAAGTGTGTAATTGAGTGGCCGACATGCTTGCAGCACGTGCTGCGGGGCATGCTGCACGTAGGCAGAAAAAGCGAAAAGACTTTCTTTGCAAAAGCGGGTGGCACGGCGCACGGCATGCAGCAAGAATGTCGACGACGATGATGCCACACCATTGTTCCACTCGACGTTGGCTTTATTCTAATTATGATGCCCACTCCATACTCCAAACCGGACCCGGAGACCGACCCGTAGCCGTAGCCGGAGCCAGAGCCAGAGCTCACCCGCCGAGCGGCCAATGTCAAGTGCAAAAGTCTACGGCAAAAGTCGCGATATTTGATCTGTGTGAAGCTGCGTCAAACTGTTGCAGGCACAACAATACACTCAGCGAAAATTTCGAAAATCGCCTTGATAACTCGAATACATTTCGAAAACTTCTATATATACTTAAAAAATATATTTAAATTAGAAAGAATTTTTTAATCATTTTTTTAGAAAAGTTGCTTTTCAAAATGTTGAAAAGAAAATTTGAAAAAAACCGATTTTTAACTAAAGAAATACATATCATAAAAAACTGAATAATAAACTGATCTTTTTTTTGACTGTAGGACTGCCATTGGTAGACTTGAGAGTGTGTGTGGAGGGCCTTCCTACCAGTACCTGTACCGGTATTGTTATGGTTCCGGACCGCCCAGTGTGTTCGAGGTAATTGTTTTTCTTTCTTTACATGATTTTTCTCGACTCCCAACTCCGACTCCAACTCTGACTTCAATTCGAACTTGCTGCTGCATTGTGCATCCTGTGTTCTGTGTCCTGTATCCTGTGTGTGTCCTGGCGTCAATTCAATTACAAGTTATTTCACGTTTCACGCTGACGTTGACGGGACACGCATGAGGCAGCTACATATCGTCAGTTGGGAGATTACGCAAGGGGGAGGGAGTTCTATTCCCGGTTAGGAAATTCGCGCACAAATTGGGGAAATTGAAGTTTGAATTGAAAACATGATTTGTACAAATTATGATGATGGTTTTTGCGACAAAAAAGACAAAAGCCTAAGCAATGAAGCAAAGCTAAAATAGAACAAGTAAGAGAGCTGTAGTTGAGTGAGCTCGACTACAATATACCCCGAAACCCAGCTGTTAAACATATTCTAGTTTTATTCTCTTGTACCCAAATGTGAGAAGGTCTTCAACTCTGCACTTTTTCCTTATGGCACGTCGAGGGACTACAGACTTATCCGTAACTTATCCGATCTTGATGAAATCAGATGAACAGTTGATAAAATGCCTTTGGATATTGTGTATTAATTAGAAGATTCTGCTTTAATATTTTGGCATTTACTGCTATCGGAAATCGAATCGGAATTGGAATCGGAAATGCCAGAAACGGAGGCAGTTATCGATAAAATATACGTAAATCTATATTCTCTGTGCTCATACAGACAGACGGACATGACTATATCGACTCGGCTGTTGGCCTTGATCAAGAATATATATTCTTTATGCGCTCGTAGAGGCTTCCTCCTGTTGCCTGCCTGTTGCCTGCCTGTTGCATACATGCATGCACAAACCCAATTCACCCTTTTTAGCCATTTTGAATGGGTGCAGGGTATAAAAATGCCCAAAGTCCTACATCCATTTCTCGTTCTCGTCCTGTAAATTTGTCCACCCCCTCTTGGGAGCGAACTTGAGCCCGTGCCCCATTCATATGCGAAAACAATGGCAACTCTAATGATGGGAAACGAGCCCAGGCGTTTTTGGTAGGAGATGATTAAATCTGGGCACAACAAAGCATAAAATAGCATTCAAATTAGAAGTTCATTGTCGCTTGTGTTTTGTACAATGTTCTATTATGTTGTTGCCAAAGTAGCGCCCAATGTCAATTCTATGCAACAGCAGCAGCAGCAGCAGCAGCTTTGTGCCACATCAAACAATGGACACACAAATTATGGCAACAATCCCCAACTCTCCCCTAAGAAAGTATATAGATAGACTTGCACTTGTTTCCACTATCTGACTCCCTCTCCCTCTCCCGCTCCCTCTTTCTTACAAGTGTGTACATACACTCATGGACATATAAATATGTTATTTCCATAATTTATGCTCCTCTTTTATTTGCCTTTATATATATATACATATATATATATATATATATATATATATATATACAGTAAAAAAAATACAAAATCTATTTAAGAATTTAGCATTTGAGATTTTTAATTGAATTTCTCGGAGTGTAAGTATATGTTTTGAGCACGTGTGATTGTTCAGTTCGGTTCTGTTCTGTTCTGCTCTGTTCCGCTCTGTTCCGTCAATGATATGGATAATAACGATCATCAATAGACATCATCAATCTTCATCCATAACCTCGGGCACAACAATAAATGTCTAATCATTTTTGAATGGGACAGCGGTGGTTGGGCTTGGATTGGCGGATTGCTAGACTGTGGCTGGGTAGGTTTGGGTTTCAATTGTTACTTTTACTCTTGCCAGAAAACGGGGAAGGTGGGGGAATTAGGAAATGGGAACTCCAACTTGTGGCAGAAATCTGCCCTTTCTGGAATATTGTTGAACAGGTGCCACAACTGGCAACTTCCCAGCCTCCATGTCAAAATTAATTGCTTGGGAATTGTTTTTATTTTATTTATGGTTTTGGTTTTGTGTTTTTGTTGTTTTTTGTTGTTTTTGCTGTTGTTGTTTTTACTGTGCCTTCACGATTTGGCCCCCAAATGTAATCCACGTATTTAAATTGTAATCTGTCAGCTGCGGCACACGACTAGAAACTGAAGTTCAATTTTCTTTACACATATTCATTATAATTTACATTTACACACAGCCACTCCCCCCCACCCCCCCGCCAACATATCCACGATTCCCCTTCGATTTCCATGCGCGTGAGTCTGTCAGAATAATGTCACTATAAATATTGTTCATGTCTAAATATAACATTTATGATTTCCCCAAAAGAAATAATTTATAAAAACTAAACAGATATTTGACAAAATGCCGCCCAAAACCAAAAAGCCCAAGCGAAAATAAAATAAAAACCGATCCCCCTCCCCCCTGCTCCATTCCCCTCTCTTCATCCTCGCTAGACACCTCCTCGCCGACAACAATAAAAGCATCGCCATCTGATCTTTCATATACACAGGGAACACACGTCACAAATTATATACTGACATGACATACACTGAACAAAGTAAGGTGGTGAGTTTGGCAAGAGAGTTCTGATGCCTATATACATATATATCAATTATGAATTCGAGTGGGGTTGCCCCAAGCAGATGGGGAAAGTGAAACCTAAAAAGAGCTTAACAAATTTCCATTTATTTTGCAATTTCGAATGCATTCCAGAATGTGTTCTGGAATCATCTGTATTTATTAGTCTTATTTCGATTTGTACATATACATATATATATTGCTCAGTAGCTAATGCCAGAACGTGTTTGATCTATTTATTTATGTTTTCATATTATTTATTTTCAATATAAAAAAATGCTCATCGATTTTTGGGACATGTGTGCCAGAAGGCGTGATGCAGCCGCATCAATCTCATGCCTTCTTTATTTCTGCTAATTATTCATATTTTTATATTATTTATATGCAGTTGTCAGTCAATTGTCAGATTAACATTACTTCTACGTTTCTCTGCTCGGTGTGTACGGTGTGTAATTAATGGGGGGATGACAAAATGTGTAGCCTATTTGCGGTTGCAAGTGCCGCATGCCATGTTGCACGTATGTACATAGATAAGTGCAGGCGAGTTACTCGATTTGCCACAGATTTATTTACCATTTTAGGAGTCATTAACTACGCACTCGCAATCGACTAACCCCTCTACCTCCACCCCTCCACCCCTCCACCCCCCCTCTCATCCCTTAACTACTAATACAAATTTTGACATTGCCGTTGGAAAATTACGACCAATTAAGGCAATGCCGCAAGGCTGGAGACGAGTTTCTCTTTCGGCCTGCTGCCGGAAGTGGCTTTTGCCACGGGTTGGATTGGGTTGGATTGGGTTGGTTTGGTTTGGTGGATGGCAATTAACCGGCTATTGCCACACTGACACTGGCCACTTGCCACAGGCCACTTGCTACTTGCTACTTGCTACTTGCCACTTGCGGCATCTGAAGTATCACAGCCTTAATCCTTGTGGCGCTGACGCTCAGTAATCAAAACTTTTTGCATGCGTCGCATTATTCTGTGGCGCCCTTCTTTTTAAATACACACGTCAATACATATACACTGACAAAAAAACTAGCTGGTTATTAGAAATAATTTCCAAATATACCCAATTAAATTTCATTCAATTATAAAAATTTCTTTTCTATTTACAGAAATATTTACCATCAATAGGAAATCCATTTTTCAAAAATAGAAATTCGAAAAAATACATTCCGTTCGCTGAGTGCAGGTACATAAATGTATTACAAGTTTTGTGGCAATCTAGTTATTATCCCGGGCTTTGAAAACCATTCGCTCATGATTGCAATTATGTATGTAATGTGCTGTGATGTAATGTAATGAATGAAGTAAGCACTGAAATAAGCACTGAATGCAAGTAGGTCGTTCGCAGGGAACGTGTGTCGGTACTCGGTACTTGGTACTTGGTACTTGGTACTTGATACTTTGTGAAGATTACAGTTAACCCATATGTAGGTAGTTACAAATCACCCCCTCTTGATGGGGTGGAAATCAGGGGGTTGGGAATGCGTGTATTGTAATCAACAGGCGTGTTGCATGCTGCATGACCCTTGCATGGAATTAAGTGTCATCCATAAAACCAACTATCATCGCTGCGCACATTCAAATTCTACACTTAAAAAAAAGAGCCCTTCATAATATTATTATTTATTTATTCGATTTAAGATCTATTATTATTATTATTATTTTTTTTTTTTTTGACTTCAATCAGAATCGGATTCACAATCAAAATTGATTCTATTAGTTGGGAGACAGATGTCGACGTCGACGTCGACGTCGTTGCACTCATGAATAATGTGCCACACTCAGTTCTCCGTTCTCAATTCTCCGTTTCTGCAGTTCACTTTGATTTTGAAGATGTTTTGTTTTATTTCGTTTCGGTCTGCTTCTAATAATAGTTGGTCCAAGTTCTCCTCAGTTCTCCTCTGATCCGACCCGAACCCGGTCTCCTTTGCATTGACAGAAAGGCGAAGAATGCGACGAACGGGTTGAATGGATGAGTACACTTACATATATACATATATACATATATATAAGTATCACAAAAACATTTCTCACCTCATTAAGAAGCCTTATAAATATCAAATGGCTGTGTGCACTACAATGCCATTGTTGTTTATGGCTTTTCAGTTTTGGAGAAGTCGAGGAGTAGCCTGTGGAAAGTGGCCTGTTTTGCTGCACCCCATTCTTCGAATGGTTTAGTTTTATGTTCGGGTTTTAGGTTTAGTTTTTTAACTCTGCCCTATCCTGGCGCTGATAATGATGCTGATGATGATGCAGTGCGACAGGTTAATATTGATGTGCCAACGCCAGCCAGAAACAATTATACCTTTGGAACTTTCGCTATTTCACGCCAGATATTACAACATCTACCATACTGCCAATATATTTATTTATCTATATTATACATATATATATATATATATACATGTGATTTCATATCATTTTTAACAAATAACAACAAATAAGTAATATATATATATATACATATGTATACATATATGTATGTATATATATATACAACAAATATGTAATATAGATTAAAGAGCCTATCACAATATCATCATATGTTGGATTTGGTATGGAAGATAAAGATCAAAGATCAAGTTATCGAGACAGTAAGGATGTCAGTAAAGTATCGATATCTGATCGAATAAATGGCATAATATCTACATATAACCCGTCGGAACATTTCGCTTAATTTGACAAACCAGAAATGATATAAACTATATTTATTCATTTTATTTACTTTATTCTTTACTTACTTGCTATATGAACGTATACTTTGTAAAATTAATTATTAATTATAATTGTTTATAAGTGTATAACTGTAAATATTAGAAAATTGAAGTAAAATAAGTAAAATTTATAAAATAACTGAGAACAATATTAATTAAGAATTACATTATAGATGATATATATGATACATGGAAAGTAAAGAAAGCTGAGGAAAATTTGTTCTTTTTCACGCAAATTAACTTCTTACTTTCTGTATTGCTGCTATAGCTGCTAAAGTTGAATAATTTTACCATATCCATTATTATTTTTTTATTGAAATTGAATTATTTAGTTTTACCTTTTTTTTTAAATTTAATTTAAATTTAAATTGCATTCGAAATGCTCTTCTTTTGAAACTTTTTATAATTCTAAATTCTAAGTAAAAAAATCAAATGTGTGTTTTATGAATCGACATTAAAGATGCAACTTTGGAGGTTTTTCCAATATATTTCTAAATATTTTACTGAGCTGCTAATATAAATTTCACAAATTTCTATGACAGTTTCTAATTTTATAATATACTGCTCTATATGTACACATATATAATCGCTGCCACCAGAAACATAACTCACACTTTTCGCAATGCATATATATATATATATATATATATATATATATACATATATATATATATATATGTAAACATATATATGAGTGATAAGCACGATTAGCATTATTTAAAATCGGTGAAATATTTCTCGATAGAAACTCACAACCCACGATGGTCGTCGATGTCTGTGTTTTATTACCCTGGAAATCGGCGCATTTCATTCCCCCCTCAGAACAAAAAACACCGAAATAGAAACAATGATTTTAAAGAAGAATTTATGAATTTTATGACATTTATGGATGTGTTGAACATTTTGCCGGCTTGTCGTCCGTATAAAATATGAACCAGTCGGTCAATTTAGATGAGAGATGTTCAACGTTAGTAATTTCTCGGAGTCGCCACCCACATCCCACATTCACACTCGCATTGACACTCATACACTCACATGCACACATTCACATCCAGAAACTATGAATCGCCCACATCCATCCAGAAGATCGCAGAGCATCGCATTCGGACGGATCATAAATTTTCTATACACACATATAGATCTATATACACAAAATATGTGTGCTTATAACTGTGTGTATATATCTGTTGTATCTGTGTATATCAAATATTCACACTACATTGTCCATTTTGGTTATGATATATGTTTGTTTGTTTAAAACAGATCAACTCTTTTTCTGGATATCTTCCCTAGCATTATAAGCATTACATTATTATATATTTGATTAATCGATAGCCACTTTATGATATCATACAAAATAACAGAGTTCATAGAGAAAAAAAATATTGTTTGCATTATTTGAATACTTAAGAAGGTTGTAAGGCGAGATAAATAATGAAATAAATGTTTTAGATCTCAGCAAACCGTTTTTTTTGGGCTCCTCAAATCTATTGCAAGTTTCGTGAGCAGCTTTTTTTTCAATCTGAATAGAGGACTTCAGCAAAATTGGCTTGTTTGCCCTCGTAATAATAATGTGATCCTGCTTTCTCTTCCCCATGTTACGTTATGAATTTTTGTTTTTTCTCACCATTGGCAGAAGCAACGCCTTGTCACTGCTGTCTCACAAAACTGTATCTGTAACTGTATCTGTAACTGTAACTGTAACCGTTACTCTGACTGCAAATGTAACTTTAACAGTGACTTCCACTGTCACGGTGACTGCTACTGTCACTGTGACTGCACTTCTGAGCAACGACAACTGCAACAACATCGCCTTAGCCTTACTCTTTCTCTTTCTCTTTCTCTTATTCTTCCACTTCATCTTCGCCTCGCTCTCCGAACCGCTCCGCGTCATACTCTTCGTTCTTCGTTTTTCGTTTTTGTCAGCGTCGTCAGCGTCATACCCCAACACCAGCACCGGCAGCAGCGGCAGCAGCAACGTCATCCGTTTTCGTTTCGTTTCAATTTCTGGTTTCATTCATAAATTTCGTGCATATAAATAGAATTCTTATACCCGAATGTAAGTACATGCATAAATGAATGCATACATACACACACACATATATGAAAGTAGTGTAGTTGTCATTTCGAGGCAGCAGCAGCAAAGGCAAACCAAGGCAAGGTTAGCACAATTTGATTAATATTAGAATATTTGCAGGCAAATTTTTTAATGCATTTCCGGTGTGATTTTGCATTTGCACATGGACAGCGACTTGGATTCTAACTTTGTGTATGTGTGCACTATATATACATATATAAATATATATATATATGTATATATATATAAATCTTTCTACAGAGTTGGTTAGATATGGAGTAAGTGGGCACTTTGGGGCCGCAGGGTCGACAACCGTTCACAATTTTGTATGCTGTCTGTTTTGCTGTGTGTGTGTTTATAGGGGGATTTGCGTATGCATTTTCATTGTTGAATATAATAATGGAATAATAATAATAATGATTAATAATAATAGTAACAATTAATTATGATACCCACTAATAATTATAATTAAATTATCCCTTAAAAAGCCCCCATTTCTCCAAGGCCTGGAATGTTTAATTCTAAAGTGATAACTAAGTGAAAGATAACTCTTATCGAGAAGAGATGTACAGATTTTAAATATGGCGATGATGACTATTATTATTATTCCAAATAATATATTATATATTATGATTATGTATTGGTTTATATCTTTCAAGTTGAAACTGCAACCTTCCAAAGCATATCAGAAACTAGCTCTCAAGTTTTTCCTCTTTTTAGTTTCTGCTTGTGTTCATTATATTTAAAAAATTCGTTTTTTCTTTATTCACTTTACTAATTAATTGTTTCTGCATTTATTTATTTGTTAAATTGCCTAATTTAAGCTGATATATAACCAAAAATTAATCAACTAATTTTTTAAATTCAAATTGATTGCTATAAATTTAAAAATGAATAATTAAATTAAAATTTAAATGTAAAAAATTATATAGATTATATATAACATTATATCTATATATTATATATACTACACTATACACATACATTTATTATATCCTTCACATTATTTATTTCTTGCATTTTACATTAAGATATTATACAAATATTTTTATTTAAATCTTTCCTTTATTTTGCCCTAACTTTAATTGTTATTTTTATAAACTGAACAATTAGAAAACAAAATAAGTACACCTAACTTTCGTATCTTTCCTTTAGGTGCAAGTATTTCTCACACTCACACAAACAAAAGTCACATTTGAGTGAGATGGCTAAATGTATGTGTTTTCTATTGGCAGACCTATGAGAACGCTTTCCACACACAACCAAACACATACACACACACACACATTCAATGTGACTCATGTACATCTGTTAGCTAATAGCAGAGTAGGTGGCTAAGTACACACACACACACACACACACGCATTGGTATCTCAAAGTTTTTGTTTCCTATGCTCTTATGCATAGGTACATATAGGTACATTTAGGTACATATAGGTACATTTAGGCACACAGATAGGTACATATGTACCAGCTCAATCACGCTTGAGGTGGAGCAAAACAATGCAGACTATTCACTGAGTGAGAGAGTGAGAGACAGACGAGTACAGTTGACACTCTTCACGGCTAACTGTAGTAGTGGTGCGCTGATGAAGAAGAAGAGCTATCGATTCTCGGCTTTTATTGATAACTCATTAATCGCCCAGTCGGTTCACAATAAAATACCACTTTGAGCAATCAAACAAATAAAAAACAAATAATAAAATAATAATTATAAGATTAATAATAAAAATAATATTGATAATAGAATTGATAAGACAGATCAATTAATTAAATTCAAAAATTCTATTTAGTTATTTATTTTCTATTTAAATTTAAATTTTTAATTTAATTCATAAACAAAGAAATATTATTTATAATTCTTTTTATACTTTTTTTCATTCTTTACCGATCAAATGCTCAACAGATTAACGACCCCTCGCACCCCTCGCACCCACAACCCTTAATTCTAAGGGGTTATTTAAAGGGTCATTTTTATTGTCAGTTGGGAATTGCCTCTATATGCTTTTGAAATGTGTTTTTTGATCACCCTTCCGTTGTTTTTATAATCGTTTTACAATGCAGAAAATGTTGTAGAAATTGTATAATTGTTATATATATATATATATATATGTATATATATATATATATATGCATATCTATATGTATATGTATATGCATATGTGTTAATGTGTTTTTAATGAGAACCTTTGAACTACTTTGGTTGTCGATTTGTATCTCTTTGACACGAATGCTATCAATTGCGGCTGTCTTTTTTTTTTAAATCACGGGGAAAGAACAACCCCTAAAGTAAATGCAGATTTTGCTCGAGCTAACCTTTGACCCATCAGTCTGCCTGTGTTCAGCGTATCGGGCAGATAAGCATCACATTAGCGTGATTTCAAGCCGATTAGCCCAGAGGGGTACACGGCATAAGTTGCCCACTCATCAACCAACATCCTCAAATCTGCTACCTCATTCTCATTCTCAGTCTCAGTCTCATTCTCATTCTCAGTTGACAGTTAACAGTTCTCATTTCCCAGATAGGAGTTGCATAACTCGGCCAGGAATACAATGAGTTTTGTGACTGAGGAATGATTCTTCTCTTTTTTATGAAAGTAAGCTTATTAAACATTATTTTCAACATTCTTGCCGAGTACGCAGAAAAAAAGGGTGGCGACTGAGAGCAGAAATTGCTCATTTTAGAAACATTTCTGAAAATATATTAACAAAGCTTAAAGAGAATTTTCATGATGGTGATGATTAATCGATTTCAACTAGAAACTAGAAACTAGAAACTACTTGACTAAAGTTTATTGTTCTGTATAAGCATAGCACAGGGTATTATTTATAACGCTAATTTGTTCATTATCAGAATTAATAATCATTTTATTGTAATATAAACATAATATAAATATTTGGGGATCTGTCTTCTTTTTGTGAGAGATTTCCATAGATCTTCAATACTCAGACAAGGCTGAAAATCAGCTGAAAGCAGTTACACTTACATCGACATTTCAAATCGATAACTTATCGAATGGGGGAAAAATAAACAAATTTAATAAATCCTAGGTCTAGTCTTCCATAGTTTATTCATATCCAATATATATCTATATTCAAATTGATACCAAGGATTCCAAGTGCAAGTTGAGGCAAAAAAGGGAGAAAATAGAGGAAAATGGGAAAAGCTCTGTTCGACGGCGACGGCGACGGCGACGGTCAGAGCCAAAAAAAGAAGAAAAGCAGAAAAGCAGAAAAAAGAAAAGAAAAATACGGAAAATGTGAAAATGGAAAGAAAAGCTTATTGTTCAGAGCTTGAATGCCAAGAGTAGCACAAAAGCGTTTCAAAAGAAAATTTAAGCATGGCGCAAAAAAAAAAAACAAAAAGCTGAAAGAGAATTCTGAGCAGCAGAATGGAATAGAACGCACATAGAGGCCACACTCACACACACACACACACACACACACACACACACACAATGGATATGAAAAAAGCAGAAATAATAGAAAGTTGTGTGGTTGGCACAAAGCCAGGCAAATGCAAAATGAATGTAATGAATAGAAAACAGCAAAATAAAATATGTAATAAAAAGAACAGAAGAAAAGGCATTCATAAGCACACACACACACACACACATACTCAAAGGACTCAGCCGTATTCCTGTTTGTCCAATAGTGTACATAGCTTTGTTTAGCTCCTTTTTTAGCTTTTTTTTGCATTACATTTGCATTTCTCTTGCAAAGACTTTGATCGTTCTGCGATTTTTTCTTCAGTTACTTTAAATCCTGCCTGAAATCGATACCACTTCGATAACACCTCGATATATTTCGAGCCAACAATCGATCAAATTAGACAGCAGCAAATTTGTATCTTTTCTCAATAACAGTTTAGACAACAGAACCGTCAAAATCGATAGTAGCTAAATAAGAGTTAATATATAAATGTATATATACATATATATATATATATATATATATATATATATAAGTGTTCAATATACATATAATTAAATATTTATAGAACTACATTGGATATTTAATATATATTGAATACATATAATTCATCATTTTATTTTGTTTAATTTAAGTACTTAATACGATGAAACGGTTGATTTTTGTTGAATCCTGTATTTTTCAAAGTGTTAATATTTCCTTCTACAAATATCGAAATCGGAATCTATATATTTCATATTTTATAAAGAAGTGAATATCATCAACTACTATTCCATTTCTGTAACATTTTAGTAGATTTTTATTTTTATTTCTTTTATTTTTAAGCATTGAATGTATGATGAGAACCCAAATAATTATTCTGTTTTTTCGAAACAAATTCTGAAAATAAGAAAACAAATTCTTAAAATAAGAAAAACTTTTCTTCTTATCTTCCGAAATATTTTCTATTCTTAATATAAATATCTCTAATGAGGAAAAGAGTGATAAGATTGGAAAGGATATTTTGGGTATTTTTCGGCACTCTGTCGGCCCTCCGTCGACTGAATGACAGACGACAACAATAAGGCACGTGACAAAAGTGGGTGTATGACAACATATATATATATATATATATATATATAACAATTTGTATTAGCTACAAAAGATTATCATTGTTTACGTGAGTTCTTACAGACATTTGTCTGTTTGTCATTTTTGGGAATGGAGTCGAATGCGTGACTGGATAAGGAGCACTCAAAACTGTGGATATCTGGGGATGTCTGGGCCGTAAAGCTAAAATTAAATATATACGCAGAGCTCAATTTAATTTACATATTATGCTGCATAAAAGACGCCGACAATTGTCAGTCTCAAGGCATAAATAATAAATGTGCCCTTTTTAGCCCTCTTCCCCGAGTTACACAAATTTGTTAAGGGTCGTAATGTTGAATGATTGAATTGAATATTATTTCACTTACAGCAATTGATTAAGGCAAACTTATTTACTTATTTACCTGGCTGATCAGACGACTTCGAATTAGTTGCAGATGTCGAATCATTTCAGAGACAGTTCGATCCTTTTCGAAGGTTCGCTGCGATTGTACAACTCCTCCTCCCTCGGTTGCCCTTAGGCTCTCTCTGTAATCAAGAATAAATCAATCAGTCAACTATATATAATATAGATTATTTGATTTTTGATTTGACAAATGTCAATATCTATATCATTGTCTATCGATACCTATCGATATGAAATGCATTTAATTGATTATTATTAATCATACGAAAATATATTACAAAAAGAGATGCGTAGAGAGTATATAATTGATCCGTGTCTATATGTGCCATTGATGACGCCAATTATCGATAGTTCACTATTGAAGGGAGTCTCCACTCAACCAGTCTACACTTAACCAGTCTCCACTTAATCAGTCTCCAATTAATCAGTCTCTCTTTAATCACATCTAAGTCCATTCAACTTGTGCTAGTTGCGCATTCTGAGCCTTCTTCTTCTTCTTCTTCTTCTAGCCAATAGGTGTATCACCGCTTCGGCGATTATGGCCATTACACTTGGCTTCCTGTTTGAAAATCGCAGAATCTAATTTCATTAAAAATGAACGCCGACCCAAAACTACCAAATAATTTGGTGCCGAAACTTGGCCGGCGCTAAATTCGTTGCACACTGGTTCAAAACATTCATATTTATTCCCCAAATATATTCATTTCATTTGTTGAAAGAAAATAAATAAATAAATAAATTGCTGTAAATTTGACATTTTACATTTTGAAATAAAACTGAACCACAGTGCGCTATTGGCACGTCCGCCTTGCCAGCCACTTCGCCACTTCGCCCCTCTTTTTGTCTGAGCGTCCCTCCGTCCCTCCGTCCGGCTGCTCAAATTTCAGTTTATGCTTTTAGACTGTTGCTGAATAATTCAATGCTACAAACGGAAATTGCGACTATAGTTTGAGAGCAACAAATTACGACCACAGAACTCCAAAACGAACCCAATCTGATTGGAGCCATCAACCACGCCCCCACCCACAACCCCCAACCCCAACCCCAACGCCCATCGTAAATATTGAACTTTGAAAATTGGCAGAACTCAATCCAACCTTCTCCCCAACATTTGTCAAGGATTTGGTTTTGAGAAGGGCCGGCCAATTGTTAGTCCTTATGTTAGTCCTTACGTATTCTTCTCCTGGATTCAATATAAACGGGAAAGAACGTTGCAGTCGGGAGTGCTCCAAAAATGCACATGCCGATCCTTGGAAAAAGTACACTCCAAGTTATCTTCTAGGTTTGGTGACTCTTTATATTGGGATATGCGGATTTATCGATGTGCACTTTCCGAAAATGTGTGTGGGCGTGGCCATACAAATTTGTTATCGCTCCTTAAAGACGAGCCTTAAATTTGACGAGCCTGACTCAAAAACGGTGCAAGATATACCCATTTAAAATGTTTAGGGGCGGGGGGCTTTATCTATGTGGCTTTATCGACTTTTGAATACCGATTTGATCGATTTCCAGCCACCAAGTTGACGTAGCACTCCAATTTTTACACTTTGTCAGACCAGTATATGCCCCAAGTTTCAAGTCTCTATCTCTAATGGAGTCGAAAAAAGTCGGCATCAAAGTATAAGTATATATATATAGCCAAATATACAAGCTTTGCAGCTACCCCAGAAAGGTCTTCTTCAAGGATTGGGCTATTGGTAAGTTTCTCACCTTATTTGCTTTCCCAAATCGCTCTCGGGCGCAATTAAAGTGGGCAACTCAGTGCGACTGAGTAAAAACTGTTCTCCGTCCAGCAAACTCTTATTGGCAACGGAATCTCGACAAGGTAGCTGCTGGAAAACACTGACATCTGGTTCCATCTGCTGATCCTCTGCGACAACGGTGCTCAACCTTTCTGGGCCTTCAATCTGTTCCTCTTTTATCACTGTATTGCTGTACTGGCTATTGAGTGAGTGAAGTGAGACCTCGACCGCGTCGACCTCTGAGTTCATCACGGTATACACTGCATCCACAGCATCCACTGAGTTTTGACCATGCGTCGTCATTTTCGAGTTGCCATTCACCAGACGAGACTTGGACGACTTTTTAATACGCTTTGTTTTCGTGGCCAAAAGCTGGCAGGCTGACTGCAAAACACAATTCAAATAAACCAAATCAATTTTAAAATATTTATATATAATACATAAAGTAAATGTATAAATATATATCTATATACTTACGGCATTATCGACCTCCGATTCATTGGAACTGGCTAATTTAGGACTAATGCTCCTCGTGTCGATATCCAGATCGGTGTGTTCTCCATCGCTGGCCGAGACTATGGACGGTCCCAGCTCTCGCTCTGCCTCTGCCTCCCCGTCGCCCTCGCCATCGCCCTCTGCCTCTGCGTCCCCCTCTCCCTCGCTGTCAACTGCTGTGACTTGTGAATTACAAATAAAGCCGCAATCGTTGCCACTTCTCAGAACATCGCCGTCATTATAATTATTGTTGTTGGTGAGAAACTGTTGCTGCATTTTGGCAGCAGAGATTTCATTGAGATTGAATTGGAATTGGCGTCTCGATGTGGCAACCTCTAATCCTTCCGAGCTGTTCGAGTCGCCATCAAATTTATTGGGTGGCGATTTTCGTTTTGCCGACATCCTGAAAAATAAAATACAAAAAAATAAAGAACAAAAAACAAATATTTCGAATTATTTTTTTATTAATGATTAATGATTGCTTCAGTTTATGTCGATTTTATCGATAAATCTCCTTGAACAAACATCTCAATCCAGGGACGAAATGGCAGCCGAATACCTATTCGAGCGAAATTTCAAGGTTCATATGAGCAGCAAGAGCGAATGGACGACATTAGATGAAGTCCACCCTATGAAACCCCACACCATAAAATGGTATACCGACACAGGGAACAGGTCTTGGAGTGGTGGGCCTTCGGATATCCTACCATGAGTCCCTTGGAAAGCACACTAGCATATTTCACGCTGAGGTGTGTGCGATAGGGAGATGTGCGGAGCTTAACTTGAAACGACACTATCGTAATGTGGATATATCCATCCTCTCCGATAGTCAAGCAGCAATAAATGCTTTAAATGGGACGAAAGTAACATCCAAGTAGTTCACGAAGTAAGATCCAAGCTTGACCAACTCGGAAAACATAATAGACTCACCCTAAGATGGGTTCCGGGTCACAGGGACATAGCGGGGAACGAAGAGGCTGACAAGCAAGCAAGAATGGGGGTAGAGAGATCAATGATAGGCCCTGAACCGTATTGTGGCATAGGAAGACACACAATACAGCTTCAAATCAGGGATGAAGAAAGGCAGAGGCGAGAACGGAGCTGGGCAGAAGCACCAGGACTCCGACAAGCCAAGAGTCTTTTAGGTGGCTATAATCACAAGCGATTTAAGCAAGTAATATCCATGGGAATGAACAGGCTCAGGATACCTACCGGTCTATTGACGGGACACTGTAGCCTGACCTAACCAAATTAGGTATTTAAAGTAGCGAAGTATGCAGGTTTTATGGAAGCGAGGAGGAATCCTCAACGCACATCCTAGCAGAATGCGTCGCCTTAATCAGGAAAAGATGCAGCATCCATAGAAACCCTCAAACCAACAAAGATCCTGGCATTCGTGCAAGAGTTGGGACTGATGGAAGAGCTGCAGGCTCAGTAAGGGGGCACAATAGACCTCATAGGTCGCAGTGCTAGCTTTTTCCCCCAATTATAATAATAACATATTCAAATTGATGATTAATTAAGAATAAATTAAAATCCATGTTGATTTCCTCCTATTTATAATGTTGATTTTTTCCCGCAAAGCGGCCAGAAGTAGATGTTGCCTCCTTCCTTGTTTTGCTGAGTGCATTATCATCATAATGATGCCATATATGCCTATATCTTTTATTTTATTTTTAGCAAAAATCTTGTGGATCAACTTCCGTTCGCTTGGCAAAAACTCTTTTTGCGCTCGCCTATTTTGGCTGACTTCCACTTCGACATCCACTTCGACTTCGACTTCGACTTCGGAGTACGGAACACTTTTTTCACTCTTATTTCTTCTATTAAATAAAATGACAAATTATTAACAGCGAAACTGCACGCACCATGAGCCCTCGCATTTATGCACATGCTCCATACACACCACACACACACCACACATACTTGAGCTCACCACACTCCCTCAAAAAGTCGATTTATGTTTCAGCTGGCTACGCATTTTACACGATGTGTGCCAATTGTGCCAATTTCACTTCAAAAGAGAACGACTATATAATACCCTACATTCAATATCAAATCAACCGATATATGATATATATGTTATATAAGCTGTATTAAATGACCAAATCCGCCAACTTCTTTCACAATAAATTCCGATTTTTCTCTAACAATTTTTGGCACATAAATCAATAAATACCGTTAACGATATATGTATAAATAAAATATAAATATTCGAATAGAAGGATGTATTGAAAATTGAAATGAACATTGAAAATTGTCCTTGAAATAAAACAAAAATATTTAAAAACTTGACAAATGTAAACAAACAATTTTTGTGGAATTTTTAATTTTAATTTAAAGTATATAAATATTGTATTTAATTTGTAATTTGCTTTTAAATTAATTTAGGCAATTTTAATATTAATTTAAGATGCATAAATATGGAATATTATTCGTAATTCATTTGTTAGACGAACTAAAAAGCGAACTTCTTTTTTGAATAGATCATTTAAATATAAACTATAAAATACAGTTATCCAATTGTTATCCATCTATTTATCTATATATCTGCAGTGTGGCAGAGGGGAAGGAGGAGGAGGTGGAGAAGTGGGCTGGAGGGTGGTTGTGTGTGTGTGTGTGTGTGTGTGGCAGGATGCGTCAGCGAGAGTGAGCCCATTTCGTGCCGCATTTTGTTTGTTGCCAGAGACAATTTGCGCTGCAAAAACAACAAATGATTGTTTTTCCGATTTGCTTTGAACTGAACATTTTATTTATAATGATGACTTCCGTTACTCGGGCGACTCAAACAACACCCGCAAAGCACACACAGCACACACACACACACTCATCAATTCAAATATTGACTTGTACATTTACAAATAGCTTCCGCAAAGTTTACTTCAATGGATTCGAAATGAATGCATCCCATAAAATATTATCCGGAAATAAGCAGCGGAAAGTGTCAGCACATATATATATATTACATATATCATAATTCAGCTAGATCCACCTATGAAACCTTGAGCATAAGAATAATACCAATTTATTGTCAAGTAAATAATCAAAATAGCCAATTTCCAAACCAATTTTGGTTGTTTATGGTTTAATACTTTGATACAAACACAAAGTGCTAAATTTGGAGTGCTACGTCCACTAGATGGCTAGGAAATCGATATAATCGATATTCGCAAATCGGTAAAGCCACATGTCTCCCAAAATTTAAAGGTTATAGTCCCAAAATTTTGCTGCAAGCTTGTTGGCGATGTCCTTCAAGGATCGGGAGAACCCCCCCGACCCTAGTTTTAAATGGATATATGTTCCGCAACTTTTTAGGTACGCACGTCAAATTTGGTAGTATGTTACTAGAAGTCTCCTTTAAGAACATATAACAAATTTTTGAGCCAGTAACGGTTTGGCGTATCCTTATACATAGTGGTGGTAGTTGGGGGTTGGGGGGTATCGAGGGCATGATCCGATATCCCTGCTACTAACATATATATAACATATTGATCTTTGACATATTTTCAATAAAATTGCACTTTTTACCTAATTGAACTTGCAACAACAGGAAAGTACAGGTCTTGGTACGGTCCGTCCGTTCGGTCCGTCGTCATGGTCTCTTCACTTGGTAATTTGCAAAGTGGTAATAGGGGGCTGTTGTCCACAAATAGAGTAGATTACCCACAACTCCCCCCCACCCCCCAGGATTCGCAGGATTAGAATCATTTCCATTGCCGGCGGCGTTGCTTTGGCTAACCAAATTCATTTTTAATGCCAGCACGTGCGCAAAGACATGAAGGCTTTTGCCGGCGGCAGCTCGTAAACAAAGCAACTCTCCGATGGAATTGGGTACAGGATCAGTAACACAGGACCTCAGCCAGGACCTTTGTCCTGCGACGACGTGACGAGCGAGGATTTCAATTGAAAATTCATTATTGCGCCGGGCATTCTTTATTTCTTTCTATATATGCTTATTTTTTATGTGTTGTGTGTGTGTGTGTGTGTGTGTGTGTGTGTGTGTGTTTGGTGTGTGTATTCATCTTGTTTGTTTGCCAATGTTGTTTTGCGTAGAATAATATTTATTTTATTTACCTTGGCCATCTAATCCTGCATTTGTATTTACGAAACGACTTACAACATGCTATTTTTGCTACTTATTTGTTTGTATTTCTTGCTTCATTCAAGGGGGAGTTCACTTTTTAACCGCACACACACTCCCAACCCCAACACGTGGCAGAAACCCCTCTGCTCTCTTGGCATTGGCCTTTTAGGACTATTACGGACAAATTGCAGGCACTTCCACTTCGACATCTGATAATGATAAATGGCCCAAGAACAAATGTACAATTTTGAGAATCATCTGTGAATGTCTACTACATATATACACAAGACAAATATATATATATATATATATATATATATATATATATATATTCCTAAATCTGGTAAAAATCCTTAAATCGGTACTTTTGAATCCAAACTACTTTCTGGTAAACTCCAAGGAGAATATCTATATATGTTAAGATATCCCTTCTATCTCTCTCTGTCTCTGTCTCTTCCTCTCTCTTTATATATATATATATGTATAACTGGGCATCTTTCATTGAGTTACATTGCAACCCATTAGAAATGTGTATGTGTGGCAAAGTGTAATGCAAAAATGAACAAACATCAACAGGCATAAATAATGGACAAGTGCGGACAAATGGACGCAGGGACAGATGACAGATGAAGTGACCCCCAGCTGGACGATGTCATCGGAGCGTGGCTGAGTCGACCTTTTGTTAGCGCCCTTTTGACCAAACAAGTGCAACCGCCAACAAAGAGACAAAGCACAACAACAGAAACAACAACAGCAACAACAACAGGCCACAACAATACAAAAAGGTCCTTTGAACTGCGTTTTGCAAGTACCATAAAATAATATATATATATATATATATATATATATATATCCACAATAACACAATGTTAGGAGTAGAATGGGAGCTTATTCCAATGAATATATACTGAAATATGCAAATGCAAATTAATAAATTCGGAATATGAATATATATATATATATATATATATTGTCGAATTCAGATTCAGAAAGCTTATAATTCAGTAAATATATTCGCAAAAATCAAGCTATATCTTTTTAGAGCTGAGCTTCAGATTCGTGTTCGGGTTCGGGGAGTAACACTTAGGGAGATATGGCCTTAGACAGATAGGCAAAAGAGGAAGAAAATGCCTTGGTCATTGTGTATCCTTAAGCGGATTAGGCTTAACCAAAAGACTTTTGCACGATTTTTTCCCTTCTCGTTGACTGCAACAAAAATCAATATGCACCTCAAAGTGACAGGACGAGGAAAAGGAACAGGAACAGGAACTAAGATGACTGAGAACTGAGAACTGTGAGATGACAATGCGCAAAAGCAGCTTTCGTTCAACAATAAGTCGACATCATAAAAATGCCCCAAAATACAATGGACACAATGGGGCGCGACAAGTGTAATAATCACACCAGCAAATGGGGTTTCCGCTCTGAAGAAGGGGCAGGTAGAAGTGATGGTAGATGGAAGCCACTCCCACTCCCACTCCTACTATCAAGAAAAAGTTGCCAACTTTTCGTTCAATTATGGGAAGCATTATAATATTTAAGGACCTCTCTTCATACCAGCTTAGAGAATGGAAATTTGTAGAGAGAGAAGAAGGATAAAGACAGATAAGTCAGATAAATAGATAAGTAAATATATATGTATATAGAGATTAAGAGATCTATATATTGATAGAGGCAGAATTATATAAACACATGATTCTGAATATTGATGTGTATAAGTAGAATGATAACTAGGCATAAATAGATATCTAAACTTATAGATAGATAGAGATAGAGATAAATGGAGAGAGAGTGCATGAATATGTCGAAGAGGATGGGTGGATATATATACAGATATACAGATTGATACATATCAAATCCTGTTCTTGAATTTTTATTCATATATTTTTTATTTATTTGACTTTAGTTAAGGAACTCTACCTCGTAAAGGACATTCACATGGACCACATTTGCGCCTCAGGGGCAGGCACTTTTTTCTCCTTCTTCTCCCTTTATGGGTCTTGAATTACTTGAAATGTGACCACTTGACCGACCAGTCAATGAATATTAAATGCGTCTCGAAGCGTCCCCAGCTAAATCAAACACACAAAAAACCAACAAAAAACCAACCCCAACCCCAAAGACGAATCGGAAAATTATGCTCCCACTGCGTCGCATCACTTTTCTGCTTCTTCTGGACACCGGACACTGGACACTGGTCTTTTGAGTATCAGGTTTTAGGTGCTGCAAACACCCATTATCTTTGTAGATGACCATGAATAAATACATTGCTATTGATTGTCCAGCTGTGCCCTTTGCCGCACAACTAAGGTCAGTATCGAACCCCACTCCTATGCAGTTGCCACATTCCATGCCACAAATGCCACATTCCATCCCTTACCATCCCGCTCAATTATGCAATCAGCAAAAACGAAAATTGCACAGAAAACTATAACAATATTTTTCTTCAATAATCTGTGTACACAAATAAATAAATATTGGTCGGTTTTTTGGCTCAGTGTGCTATCCGCTAATGCTTACAGGTTGACGTCGATTTGGTGAGTGTAGTTTTGATTGTTAAGAAGTTGCCTCACTTTTCCATTTGAGGCAACACAATTATGCCTATGTTATATTTGCATCATGATTATGTTTTTGAGCTGGGGCAAGTTGGAACTGAGTTGTTGCCGCTTATTGTCGGTATTGTGTTCGAAAATAAACTCTTTAAGGAGGAAGTGGCAAAGAGGCAAAGAGGCAAAAGACAAAAGATCCGACAAAACATCTTTGACAATGAGATAATGACACAACACATCTGAACCACATCTGGCCACCACATGCAGGCAGCAGCACCAGCAGCAATCGCGCACATTGCAACAAGCGTAGCAACAACCGTTGGTGCTAGCCCAGACCAAGTTCCTGTCCCTATTCGCTATTCCCTATTCCCTATTCCGTATTCCCCATTTGATTGCGACATTAGATTATAAACATACACAAAATAACAATATACAAAAATAAATAATATAAAAATTATAATAAATTAATAATAATGATAATAAAAGAAGAATTAATTTGATTACTCTGCTTCTTATTTGAACACACAATTTACACACATTTAACACACACACAAACTTGCCTCCTCTTGCCTCCTTTCTCAACGGTCTGAGCCGTCTCGGCAGATAACAGAAACAGAGCTGCCACTAGAAGAGATGGGGCAAGGAAACATTGTGCCTGACTGGGATGTAGATCAGGATTTCGTATCTTTGTCTCTGTCTCTGTCTACTTATCTGTCTCTATCTCTGTCTCAGTATTGCTGTTATGCTGCAGTGGCAGACAGGTACATTTGGTAGGTGGCTGGCTGGGTTGCCTGCTTGCATGCATCAAAGGGGCATCCATACACTCAGAAAAACAAATTATACCCTAAACCTGGACCTGAACTTTACGGATACTTCATATATTATGGCAAGCAAGTGTTTTCTTATATTTTGAAATTAGAAAAATGTTTTCCGATATTTAGAAATTATTTCAGGATGGTTTCTAAAATGTTGGCCGATTTTTTCTCTGCGTGTACGCAGCTTTGGCACTGTGTTGAAGACACAACAAGCTCTAAAACATCTTATAACGATCACAACTAGATTGAAACAAGGACCGGGAATTGGGAATGGGAGCTGAGAACTGGGAACTGGGAACTGGGCATGGGGCATGCTGCGCAAAGTGGTTTTGCTGGCTTCGCGTTGTAGCTGTGGCAGTGGCAATGGCAATGGCAATGCATCATGTTGCCTGTGTGGCAGGCTTGCCTTTGCAGCAGATGCAACTGAAAACTGAGCCGCGTCCGAGTCTGAGTTCGAGTCTGAGTCCAAGTCGTTGACTTGCAGTTATTTCGTTTGTTTTATTTGCAACTATTCTTCTTCTTTTTGTTGTTGTTGTTGTTGTTGTCGTTGGCTGCTCTGTCAATGTGATGTTTGTTTGTTTGTTTCTCTCCTCTCTCTCTCTCTCTCTCTCTCTCTCTCTCTCTCTATAAATATATATATGTATTCACATAATAAAGAGTGCAGGGTATAAACTCTTTATTATGTGAAGGTATATCATACATAAAATAAAAACGATAAAATAAAATAAACTTGAAATCGAAGTGAAGAATATATATAAATAATACATATTATATATACATACATATATATACATATATAATTATAGATTTCTGCTACCTGTTACTTGATTGATTATAAACCAAGACACCCATTTTGGCGAATTTTCAAAGGGTATACAAGTGAAACCAATTCTCGGCGTACAGCGAAAAAAAGGGCGAATTCTATTGACGCTTATCAATTTGACAATTGACACAAGCTGATCTCTCTCTAGCTCTCGCTCTCTCTCTCTCTCTCTCTTTCTCTCTCTCTCTCTTCCTCTTTGTGCTTTGGCAACAAACAGTTTGTCTGTAAAAACGACGGCAATCGGTGAATTCTTGGTGTTATTCAAATTAAACAATGAAACTATTGTTCTTCTGCTGCGTGCTCTTCTTCTTCTTCTCCTTCCGCTTCTTCTGTTTCTTCTTCTGCTTTTTCTTCTACTTGCAAATTGAATGCAAAATGAAAATAAGTAGGGCAAACGGCAAATAGAAAATCGCTTAAAAAATACATCCTTTAAAATAAAACTGATTTTTCTTTGCTAATATAAAATTATACAAAAATATTGTTCAAAATATGAAATATGAAATTAAAGAAAGAAAGAGAAAGAAAACCACAATTAAATCGCAAGCGCAAAAGCAAAGAGAAAGAAAACGAATTAAAATCAAATTCAAATATATTTATCCTGTTTCAAGTTCATATTTGAATTTTGGTTTTGGTATTTGCTCAGCTAATTTCTTATTGGCTTTTGGATAAACTTAAAAAAGAACTAAATGAATAAATTTCGCTTTGTAAACTCTTTAAATGTGTGCGTGTGCGTGTGCGTGTGTATGTGTGTGCACGGTCGTTGTCCTAGACTTTTTCCAGGGCTCAATGCTGCCAGGTCGCTCTTAACTAATCTGCATGGCTCTGATAAGAGAGAGGCGAACAACCATGACGAGTGGAAGGGGGGTGCCAATAGAAGGTGAACGCTGGTCAATGATCGAGATGGGAATGAAGTGCGTGCTCAGCACAGGACTAACAGAGAGAGGAGGACGGGCAGAGAGCACAGAAGAGAGCGAGCGCAGAGGAGAGCGAGCGCAGGAGAGAGAGTGGGTGGGTGAAAGAGCACACGATAGAGAGCTTGCTGGCGACGTAGATGCTTAGATCGAAACAGAAGATGATGCAGCATCAGCAGCTCAGGCGAAGCAAAGGTAAAGAAGAAGCGGCAGCGGCAGATCGAGTTAGCACAAATGATAAACAGACAACGCAGGCACCTAAAGCTCCCTCCTTAACCACCACCACCACCATCCACCACCACGCCCCCCATCCAACCTGCAACTGCAGCACCTGTAGCCATCCAAGAAACAGGAAACAACAATGTTGTACGAGAAATTTGATTTCTTGTATTTTGCTCTTGCGTTTGCAATTCGCATTTCGCATTCACCTGTTGTTATTTTTTTTTTCGAGTGTGTTTATTTTTGCGACAGGCAAACGGACAACAACAACAACAACAAAAACAACTAGTTTTCCATGTTTTCGCATCTTGCGCACATTCGCATTCCAAAGCTTTTCGATCTCAGGCGCAGTCGCTGTCGACGTCGCTGCCGACGTTGGCACCGGCGCCGCGTTTCAGATTCGGCTTTATCTATCTTATGGTAAGAAACAACAACAAAAAAAACAAGAAAAGCAAAACAAAAAACACGTTTTCGCTGCATTTTCTCAATAGACGACGAGACACGCTTTGCACGCAACATTTTTTAGAGCCCAAATAAACGCACACACACTCACACACATACACACACACACAGAGAGACATATTTGATTTTTATACATTATGCGTAACAAGTGCTGCTTGTAGGCAGTGGGAGGGAGCCAGAGGGAGAGAGAGAGCTCGACTGGGAGATACCCTTGGGTATACATTTCAATACTCTATTATGTAAAATAACTAATAATTAATTAATAATAATAATAATTATAATTAGAATTATATTCATTGTTATTATTATTAACATTATTATTCAATTCAATTTGAATATAATTTAGTTTGCAGTAAGTGCTAAAGTCTACTTTAAATAAATAAATATTTAAAACTTTAATTTTATTATTATTATATTATTCAGTCTTAATGTAATAACCATTTTAGTTTTTAACTACTGTAGATTGAAAGAGTTTATTAAAAGATAATTTTGCATCGGTTTCAGCGAATGGAAACTAATCAAAAACTTCTATCATGAGTTTACCGTTAATCCCAATCTTAGTTTTCTATATTTAAATTTAATTGCTCAGGTTTAGTTTATTTTGTTCGTTTTATTTATTATTTTATTTATCAACATTTAATTTGTTTTTTTTTTTGTTTAATTTATTGAAGTTTTTATATTAATTTTTGAGTTTTAATTACTTGTCAGTTTGAATTGAATTTTACTTAGGACTGTTTTCAATTTTAATATTTTAGCGTTTAATTTGTATTTTAGATTTTAGGTTTACATATAATTAAAATTAGAATTATATTGAATGGATGCTAATAAATCACCAAAAATTAAATTATTTTCCAATTTAATTTTAATTTTAATTCGTAACCTAAATTTTAAACTTAAATTTAATTCACATTTAAATTTGATTTACTAATTATATTTTACTTTGTAATTTTCATTTTGGATTGAATTTTCGCATGACTGATTTTAGTAGCCATAAAAAATTAAAACATATTTTGAATGGATTCAAAAAGGCCTCCAATTCGATATTCGCCCATATATATGTATATAAATGTGTGTGTGTGTGTGTGTGTGTGTGTGTGTGAGTGTATATACAAAGAAACGATATTATTCTTTTATTTGTTGTTTTATTTGCTTTCCGCTGGCAGTTGTCCAGTTTTACCAGCTCCTCAGAACTGGATAAAAACCTGTCGTTGTATCCCCCTTATCCTCCTCCCGTTTCCCCAACACTCCTTCTATGGACCCCCTTTACCCTGGTTTCCTCTTAATGGCCGAAGCAGTTCTGTTTAGCTTAATGAGCATGCGTGCGCCAAGGTGTGACTGTGTGCGTGTGAATATGTGAATGTGTGTGTGTGTGTGTGTGTGTGTATTTGAGTGACTGCGTATGTTTGGCTTTGCGTTTACATGTTGCCAGCTTCCAGTTGCTTTCAATTGCATTTGACTAGGATTATAATTTGCTTAACTTAAAAACTGAAATTAATATTCAATTCGGTATATACAAAAAATCTGCGAATAATAATTATTAATTAATTACATCGCAAATAAAATCAAGCAAAAATTGTACAAAGTGCCTGAAAAGGGAAGCAGCGAAGACAAAAAAAACTATCTCCATCTCTTTTTATCGGCCAAGTGCTGCGCGAGACGTCGAATAACTATAAGCAAAAAAAGTACTCGCAGTGACATTAATATATGGGGAGGGGGGAGTTCGATGTTCACACGAAGACACGGCAAAGACACGATCACAATTTCGGATGATGTTGGTTTGTGTGTGTGCGAAGGATCGCCTTGCGCGAATAACAATGCATTACGCAGTGGAAGGGAAGGGGGGTAGCTGTGCACACACACAAACAAGCTCAGTTGCCTGATTATCGATAATCAGTGTGTGACGTCAGCAACGCTAATTGTTGTGCGCTTGGAAACACTGTTGACAAGAGTACGTACTGCTATTGTCAACATTGTTGACAAGCTTACTATTCTCATTGTTGGCAACTATTCGCACACACAAATTCAAATGTATGTTTGTATATGTATAAATGTATATTTGTGTATGCATATGTGTATATACATAATGTACACATCTATTTGCATTTTGTTGCTTGTCGCTGTCTGTCATTGTTTTAGTTGTGGACGCGTCTTTGGCTTTTTGCCGCCATTGACTAGAATATTGAAATTGGAAGAATAGCTGAAAAGGAAGGAGTCAAGCCTGCAACACACACACACACACACACACACACACACACACACACACACACACACACACACACACACACACACACACACACACACACACACACACACACACACACTCACACACACAGACACATATGCATAAATGCATATGCATGCTGCAGCTACTCAAGTGCACTGAGAAAAATAATTAGTAATTAATAAAAATGAACAATAAATGAATAATAAAAATTTCCGAAATTATTTCATAATTTAATACCTAAAATTAAAATGCTTTTTTTTTATTTCATAGATATTTTTTCTATAATTAGCAATAACTTTATGGAAAGTCGATATGAAAAATAATAAAAAAAATAATAATAATTGATCAAAATTTTCCTACAATTATTTTTATATTATTATTTTTATTTTTAGAAAATATAAATGAAAAATTATAAACAAAAATGCTTCTTTTCTATATATTGAAAATATTTTCTATAATTAAGAATAAAATTGCTAAAGAGCAGGAATAATTTCCAAAATACTTTCTGAGCTATTTTTCTTCGTTTCAGTACTCCTTTGTTTTTCTCAGTGTAGTCAGAAGCTACCGCTTTAAGCATCTTGCGCAAAATTTGCCTCATTGTTTTTTTTCGCCTTGATTGTCTCTTTGAAGTTTCCCGTGTAAGCAATTCCACCGTGGAATCATGGAACAAAAAAATGTACAAATGTAAAAGTATACCTTTACAAGTAACTAGCAACAAATGTACATATGTATGTACAGATGCTGGCAGCAGTGCAATTTATGGCGTTCTTAGATGACACTTCGCAACAACGAACGACGAACAATCGGAAAGCAACAAATAAGAACAACAAATGAAGGCAACTTTGACACATGTGCTCTGAGAATGTGCAGAGAAGAAGAGCTAGCTTTGGGCGGAATTTAAAATAATAAAATTTTTATAAGAAGAATAATATTATAATAATAATAACAGTACTAAAAAAATAACAACAATAATTACAGTAAAAATAATTATAATAATAAGAATAATATAATAATGAAATTTCATATTTTTAAGCTTTTTCTTAACACTGAATATTTTTTTAATTGTTTTTTTGTTTGCTCTTTTAATAGTTAAAATACGTTTTTAATGAGCTGGACACAGTAAAAAATATTCATTTATTTATTTGAGGTTTTGATAAATTAATTATTTTTTTAATTTAATATCGAAAAATTACAGTCAAAATATAAAAGGCGAACTAATCCTTAAAAATCAAATAAACAAAGTTAATTTTTAAAATAAACATTTTGAATCCTCAGAAACGAAAAATAATATAAATGATAATAAAAAATGTAATAAACACAAATATGAAAACTAAGCTGCATAAAGGAAGACGAAGAAAAAACTGATCACTCCTATTTGAATATCCATGAGTGTGCTTATGTGTTTGTGTGTAACTTGAACGGGATCATTATTTTTGAACAGCAAGATCGAAATGAAATGGGAAATGAGAAATGAGAAATGGGAAATGGCAAATGTGAAATGTGTGCGTAATCAACGAAAATAAAAAAAATCAAGAAAAAAAGAGACAACTCAAAAAACGGGCAATCAAAAAGCAGACAACAACAACAACAACAACAACAACAACGGGTCAAAACACGAACACGAGCCACATACAAAAAACAAACAGACAAAGCTAAGCGCATGGTTACAGTTATGCACATACATACATGTGTATATGTGTGTGTGTGTGTATGTGTGCTTGCACGTAAAGTTACGCGTCGAGTCTTCGTGTCTCTCGTCTTGTTTCGTTTCGTCTCGCTTCGTGTCGTTCGTTCGTTCGCATTTACAATTACAGAAAACCAGTCACAGTTTTCCCATCCGACTGGAAGCCAAGCTCTGCTTCTTCTTCTTCTTCGTCTTCTTCTTCTTCTTCTTCGGCTTTGCCTTGCAAAGAGCTGTCTGCGTGGCAAATGCACCTGTCGCACTCAATGCTTGTGCGCAGCAGCCAGTGGCTAGTTGCAAAGTTGCAAGTTGCCAGGGAACAGGTCCCGAGGCTTTAATTTTCATAGATTTCTACATAATAGCAAAAACTTTAATGCAAGCTATACACACACATTTTACATGTGTATTTGTTTAACTCTAAATTTTATTTTGGTTTTGCATGTTTGCATTTTAGAATTCGCAACAGGTTCTACCGAGCTAAAGCTAAAGTAATAGAAGATTAACGATTGATTGAAATTGTGCGTAGACAAACGCACGAGCGTATTTGTTAGTATATAGTATATAGTATCTAGTTGTTATCCTTATCTAGAATAGAAGAGTGAAATCAAGGAGAATGTCGACGCGTGGCAAATGTATAAGAGCTAAACTTTATTGCAAGTATTATAGGCATTCGTATATCACTAATCCCTTACTAAGAAAGTACTAATTTTGTTATTGCATTATTGCAACTTAGAATTCCCAACTAGTTATATCGAGCAGCTACTGAGTAGGAGAGTGAGATTTAACGTCAATCGAAGCGTGGCTATACATAACAGGTAAACCTAAAAATAGTTGTCATACGGTCATATAGAAATCCGAGTTTGCATATTGAAATTCCCGAAGTTGTAGAAGATCAGTGTGTATCAAACATTAATTCAAGTATATGTATACTACTTTTGTATAATACTATTCCTTTTTCCTAAGCATATTTAAATTCGGTTTTACCTTTGCTCTTTTCCATTTTGGGACTCCCAACAGGTTCTATTGAGCAGCCAATATGGAGTGAGAGTCACATAAGTAAACCATAAGTCAATAGGCAAGTGTTCTTCATAGATAGGCTTTATTTCAATTTATGTCTATATACGTACATATATAGACTAGTTTAAATATTTTTGTACAACTCTAAATTATCAGATTTTGCAACCTAAAATCTACAACAGGTTCTATCGCATCAGCAATGACGGCTAAGTAGAGATAAGTATGTGTTTGTAGAACTCTAGTCGTTTTTTTGAACCACATTTCAAACTTAATAATTTTAACTTTTTTGTATTTTCGATATATAATAGACGACCAAAGTATACCAAACACGTAAAATGTTATGTAGGTAGGTTCGCATCCCCAAACAGTTTCTCGAGAGAGTGACGTAAAG
Organism: Drosophila atroscutellata; assembly: GCA_035041605.1. Taxonomy (NCBI): domain Eukaryota; kingdom Metazoa; phylum Arthropoda; class Insecta; order Diptera; family Drosophilidae; genus Drosophila; species Drosophila atroscutellata. Next base: position 633,227 of record JAWNLA010000099.1, on the reverse strand, counting down.
TAAAGATCAAGTGGAAGAAGTGGGGAGTTGTTAACTTGACTATGCAAGAAACTCACCTTTGCTTTTGCTCGATCTGCTTGAATTGTGTTATTCCATATATATGTATACAATATATATATATATAAATATATAAATTGCTTGATTTGTTGTTACTTTGACTAGCGCCGCTTGCTGTTTTATTTTTTATTTTTATTTTGTTATATAAATTTCCTAAACTTTATATATGGCACTGTTGAAATTTTTATTGTTTTCTGCCCAATTTTATGGGTCACATTTCACTTGTTTCTTTTTTCAGAGAAGTTCCTTCATTTTTGGTGAGCTGCACTCACTTTGATTGAGCCTGTTGTTGTTATTGCCTCATATTGATATAATTATCATTAAAAACATAATGATGATGATCAGCAGCAGCCACAGCAGCCACAGCAGCCACAGCAGCCGATTTGACAACATCGAAACAATGGTGCCGATTTACCGACGATAGTCGGCGGCTGCCCGCAACACATTTTACAGTTTTGTGATAAGTGTCTGACCTTTTTCATTAACAGTTCAAATTTAGTTTTATGTCAAGCGACAAAATTTTGAACGAGAGTAGCAAACATATTCTATCTCTCGCTCTCTCTCTCTCTCTCTCTCACACACTTGCTGATTGGGATCCTTTTGTTGTGGCTGCTAACGGTTAAAAAAGCTCACACGCGTCAAGCGGTAAAAACGGTCCGCCGACAACTGCAGCGGTAACCGGAGCGACAAACGAAAAAAGCACGATAAAGACGAAAAAGCACGACAAAGACAAAAGCACGACAATAAACGACAGTCAGCGACAACTGCAACTGTAACTGTAATTGTAACAGCGACGCGCGACAAGCAGACAAGTAGCCACCACCACCAAACACCACCACCACAGCGTGGCAATGTTCAATTGTCACTGATTTCAATTGGATTCCACTTCCACCTTTAGCTCTGCTCTGCTTGCTGCTGCTGCTCTGCTTGCTGCTCTGCCTGCGCTGCCTTTGCAAGAGGGATGCTGCCAGCTGCTGCTCTTCGTATTTAAGAGTTGCTTTAATCTGTCGGCTTTTGCTCGTGTGCTTTCGGTTCGCTAAAGCGTCAGCAGCAGCAGCGAACACACACGCATACAAGTGCAAGCACAACTCTTTGATTTCCTGAAGAGAGCAGCAGCAGCAGAGAAAGATTGAGAGGGTGCGCGTATATTCTAATTGTATGAAGCAGTTGAGCAGCCAATGAAAGCTGCGCACAGACCATTGACGACCAATCGTTCATTTATAGAAAGCACATTGCAGCAACGCCCATTGCTTGTCTCTCTCTCTCTCTCTCTCTCTCTCTCCGTTTTTGTATGCATTGCAATCCTTCTTTGCTGCTGCTTACCAATATTTATCCGTAAATTATTTGTGCAATTTAGCCGCTCTCTCAAAAGCAACAACAACAATATCATCTTGTGTAAATATTTCATCACACATTTTCCAAAATCGTACACTCAATTCTATGACGTATTCTTGTTTTTGTGTTGTAACTAGCAAATATTCAGCAGAAGCCAATCATATTTCCTTTCTTCCACTAATGGTCAAAGCTTTCACTGATCCTAGCTTCACTCGGAAAAACGAACGACCTGTAATTTAGAAATGTACCCTGAAAACTTCAAATAATTTTCTGATTCTAAAAAAAATTATAAATATAAATAAAAATATGTATAAAAAACATTGTTTAAATATAAATTAAATATAGATTTAAAAAATTAAAATTAAAAAATAATTTTTAATATTAATACGTGTTAATATTCATCAGAAATAATAATAATAATTAAATTCTAACAATTTATTAATGAACTAATGTTTGTTAAAGTGAATTCTTACGTTACTTATATTGTATTAAAATATAGAGCTAAACAAGAAAGCTAACATATAAAAATGTCCCTGGATATTAGACTAGTTGAACAAAATCGAAGTGGCAATTTAATTTTTAAACCATCAACGCCACCTATCGGCAACGCTGCGCAATTATTAACTGCTTATCCTATACACAAACCCTATGATTTTAAAGTTTTACAATTAGATTTTAACTCTAGTTGTTGTTACAAAAATAAATTACGAAAATAAATGAATGGTTGGCATATTTGATATATTTTATATATAAAACGAAGTCGAAAATGTTGCACCAAACTCGATACAAACAATTCGAAGACACAAACCAAACAAATTGTTGTTTGGTATAAATCTTTGATAAGCTGCATACAACGAATTTATCAATTGGCCAAAGCTCTTCTAATAGGTGTAGATCTTGGAAAAGGAACAAAACTTTGTTTATGGCTGCGCATAAATTCATTTTCGAAAGCTGACGAAACTATGATTGGTGTGGATCCTTGGTTAAGTGAAAAACCCGAATTGGGGCTGCAAATTGGAATCGCTAACAAGCAGAAGCTTTTAATTCGACAAGCTTTATTTACTGGGCACGCTAGCAAAGCTTAGCACCATACACAAATAAAATGCTGCTCCGTCGAAACTGAGCCTTAACTCCAATAGATTGAAAAAATATTGCAAAGCTCATGTTTTATTTGCGCACATTTTGTGCTTCACGCTTAGCATGCGCGAGAGAGAGAGAGAGTTATAGCAAGACCAGAAGCTGACGACGTTGATTCAAATAACGTTCTCTCTCTCGCTTTCTCGCTTTCTCCCTCTATATCTCACTGTCCCTTCTTTGGCACTGCCTGGAATAATGGCGTAAATGAATTTCAGCCAAAAATCAAAATCCTTGTTGCAAATGTTTTAATGAAAAGCGAAAAAGTCAAAGTAAAAAAGTAAAAGCTAAAATATTTGTACATATATATATAATATGGGGTTTTTATTTATGGATACTAGTATAATATATATATATACATATATATATATATGCATAGCTATATGGCAATTAGCTATTATTAACTATTTACTTTTATCATTCCAATTCTCAGTTGAGTTTTGTGTTGTGTGTGTGTGTGTGTGTAATAATTCCAACATAACAATAATTAAAAACTTTATTTTTAAACAGATTATTTTGAAAACATACACAATTATTTATTATATTTACTCAATTTCACTGGACTTTTATTAATTTGGTTTTCAGGGTGGGCGCAGTGTCTAGTCTCTCTATATAAATATATAATATATATATATATATATATACATAAATGTGTTTAGGTACAGTTGTGCTCAAAATAATAGTAGCGCACTTTAAACTAGTCAAATGATGATTAAATTCTTTACCGCATTTTGAATTAGGTTTTTTTCTATACGATCTCGACTCAGGGAATGCAATTTGCATTACATTTGCAATAAATGATGATTTTTAATTAATTAAAGTCTAAACTTGAAATGAGCAACTAAAATGAAGGGAAATTCCTTCTTTTTTATAATAAATAAAAATCATAATCAACTCAACAGCGATATAGCGATATAGTCGATATAACTATGTTTGTATGTCCGTCTGTCTTTATGAACCAGCGGATCTCAGAGACTATAAGAGATGGAGAATTCAAATATATATAGAATATAAGTTCCCGTATACTAGGCGCAGATCAAGTTTGCTTTATTTCATCGATAACTGCCTCCGTTTCTCGAATATCGATACATTTCGATTTCCGATAGTAATATATTTTTGAGGCAGAATCTTATATATTAGTAGTCCACTGCCCTAATTTCATCTATAACTAGATAAGAAACACCGAAGTTGTAGTCGGAAGCAGATTCTCATCTTGAACTCCTTTCTATCAGCAGGCGCAAGCATTTGATGTATGTATAAATATGCGAGCGCATATGTGAGAAAGAGATGGCATGATAATCGCGGAGTGCGTGAATGTGCGTTTTTGTGTGTACTCTGCAGAGCCCCGTTACCTAGGTGTATGCGTGTATGAATGGATGCACCAGTTCGGGTCAGTTCGAGCTTGTGAATAACGGCTTAAATTTGGTTTACTCTGTAGTCCAACTGTTACAACTAGGTTCAGGGTATATCGTAGTCGATCTCACTCGACGACAGCCTTCTTACATGTTTATATAGTTCCAAACGAATTGAAGACAAAAAAAAAGGATTGAGTTATCTGGTTTTTTAATAAAGATATAATAAATCAAAAGTCACGAGGATCAGAAGTAAGCTTCCATATATTATCCATTATCCATTATCCATATTCACAAATGAGCATAAAATAAATAAAAATTTATGAAATATTTCTACAGAATCAAATAAAGTAGACTTATAATTAGTGGCACTATCATTATCATTATTGTTTTTGAAAACAGCAACAAAAAATTCCCGATAATATGGCTAATGGTGAGTAGTCAAATAATATTCTATATCTATTCTATTTGAACAAACAAATTTGAAGAAGTGTAGTACCTTCATCATTTTGAACGCAACTGTACATATTTATGTACATAAACAATACATATATATATATACATATACATATATATGAGTATCTCATAGTAAAGTTTGCATATACATCGATAGCTAATGTCTGATTTTACGATTTATTAGGTAACAGTTCCGGCGGAGGAGTGGCAACCATCATCGTCGTCTTCGATTGGGCTCTCGCAGCTACCTCGAGGCTGGCTCTCCTCGCTGCCGCCGCCATATAACTGCCATAATAGCGACTGAGTATCTGTGGGTCGACGCCATTGAGTTCCACATACGAAATGGGCAAGGGGTGTACGGCAGAGGGTGTCAATAGGTTGTCAGCCGTACCGGCTGTATTTAGCGGACACTCGTCCAGCGAATTCGAATCATTTGAGCTGCCCAACACTGGAGAGTAATTATGTAGATCCCGCTCCTCCAGTTCCACATCGCTGAGGTAAGCTGGCACTGCCGCACCCGGACCAGTACCGGGCGAATTGGGTGTACCAGGGGACTTACCGTGTGCAATTTGCTCCTCCTCGCAATCCTCGACATCAATTTCCGCCTCGGCATCCACGTCCAGAGCCGGATTAATATTATTATTATTATTATTATTATTACTATTATTATTATTATTATTGCTCGTTGGGTGCTGTTCCAGTACCATCATTTGTTGCTTCTTCACCTGCACCTTCGTGATGAGCGTGTGCTGTGTCTGTGTGGCAACCTCTCCATCATCTGCCACAATGTCCACGATTTGCACATCGGGTGCCAGCAGCGAGGCAACATCGAATTGCCTCTTACGCGTTTGCGAATAAAGATTCGCAATTGTTGTCGTCGTCGTCGAATTGATGTAGGAGATATGCTGATGGGGCAGTGGATGTGCAAGTGCAAGTGAGTGCTGTGGATGATGTGGATGTTGCTGTGGATGCTGTGTATGTGGTTGCTGCTGCTGCTGCTGCTGCTGTGGCTGCTGATAATCCAATCGGGGTTGTGCTCCAACGATGCCCCTGCCAAAGAACTGCCCTATATAATGCTGCTGCTGTTGATGATGATAGGGATAATGTAGAGCCGACTGCAGCTGAGCTTGTGGCACTACCGGCGGCGGCGTAGTCAAATCCAGGGGCGGTGGACTCGGCGAATCTGTGCTGGCATCATCCACCGATAAACCCATATGTTTGCGCACCTTGCGCTGTGCTTTCCTACGCCGAAAATCCCCCTTGCGAAAGTCATCCATATTCGCCGGGTGAATGGCCCAATAATGTCCCTTACCATTCGCACTGCGACCCGATTTGATGAAGCAATCGTTTAGCGATAAATTATGACGTATGGAATTACGCCAGCCCGGGCCGCGACTTCGAAAATACGGATAGTTATCGAGTATGTACTGGTAGATATCCGACAACACCAGTTTCAATTCACTCGAACTCAAAATCGCCATCGCAATGAGTCCGATATAACTGTGCTGTGGCTTCGGCTCCTCCGGTTGAAAGATGCGCTGTGTTTGCGGAAATAAGGAGATCGTTGAGAGCGTCGCCAAACGATTGCCGCCGGAGTGTACAGCTCCGTAGGTTGCCGATGGCTGTAACCAGCTGGGCAGCAGCGAGCTACCCGTCACGGCTGTGGCTCCATATTGCGGACATCGCAGTCTCTCGATGTTCAGCGCATAATTGTAGAGCTGCAGGCGGTACTGCTCGAGGGCCATGTGCGTAGATGTGGCTTGTGGATGATTCTGACGTAACACTACCGGACTATTGGAATTGCTGCTGCTACCTCCGAGTGGGTAGTGCTCGCTTGCGAAGAGCGGCTTGAGCTGCTCCTGCTGCTGACCAGCTGTGCCTGAGGTTGATGTTGATGTTGATGTTGAGGGTGTGGAGGGTCGCGTAGGGGACAAGTTGTGAGTGTTGGCCATCATCGTCGGGTAGCGGGTACTGCTCTCTAAATAGCCAACATGGTACAGATCGGTTTGTCGGAGTTTGGTAATAGAGCCATTCCCAAAACCCCTCGCCAAATTAGCTGCAAATGAAATATAAAAAAAAAAAATATTAATTAGAGAAGATATTGGTTAGGTTTGAGGAGAGCATGTCTATATTTATGTATATATTTATTTACGATCTATTTATATATATATAGCCACTACTATTGCTGCTATTTTAGGAGTATTTTAAAGTTAAGCTAGAGCAGCCCTCATAGATATATACACATATAAATAATCAGAATCTAAACTTTATTGATATATATAGAGTCTAGAATCTAGTTAGTCTTAGGAAGGTATCTTTTCAGGTTGAGCACTATATATATTGTAATTATATTTAGATAATAAGTAGAATAATTTGAGTTTCTAGAAACTAGTTAGGATTTGGGAAATGATCTATGCTTGGTGGGTAAGATCCGAACAGAAGGTGTGAATCTTTATGGTTAGACAATAATACCTAGCTGGGGATAACCTTCAGTGATACCCTATATGCAAAGAACCCTTCAACTAGAGCAGCCCTCTTTTAAATGCTATACAGTAGCTATACAGCTGTCCATGAGTCTTGCAGTACCTTGTTAATACCTAAATAAACCGTATATGACTATATGACTACCCCCTGACACTACAACTACCCACACAAAAAAAAAACCTGTTTATTTATTTGAATCGAATACTTTTTGTTTCCGTTTAGTTTCGCAATTCTCATTTGTTGATTCCTGGATGAAACTGAGCCTCAGCCTAAGCTCAACTTGCTGTGGGGTCTGTCTCTTAGACAGAGATACAAACAGACAGACAGACAGACAGCAAGACGGACAGAGAGCATAGTGATGTTTGGTATTTATGTTAATGAGAGCTGCACTCGATGTCACTTCCCAAGTGCTGGCCGTGTTTCTTCGTTTTCACGCTTGATATAATAAAAACACTCTTCACATCTCAAGTGCGCCCCCCCCCCCCCCCCACACACACACACACATACACACACAAGCCCGATGACGATGCCTCGCTTTTGAGTGTAGTTCTTCAAGCGTATATCATATGTAGATACAACTCCAAAATAAATCGACGGACGTCTGAGGGTCTGAGGTGCGGTTATTGTTTTCTCTCCTTCTTACTTCCTCCTTCTTTTTATGCTAATCTTGATTCCCTTATAAGGGGATAATAATAGTAATAGATTCCCTTTCCTATGCATAGATATACATTTAGAGTAACGAACCCAGGACACTCCAACAATTAATTATAGTTTTCGACAAAAACTCGGAAAACAAATCAAACTTTAATCTTAAAAATTACCCAAAAATTAAAATCGAACTTAAAACAAGAAAAATTATTTGGCTTTGCATATAAATTCAGAAAAAAAACAACAAATTTAAAAAAAATAAATAATTTTTTTTTTAATTATTTCTCAATATTAACAAATTTCTAAAAAAAAAAGAAAAGAAAACATTGATTTTTATAGGATTGTGGAATAAATCTAAAAAAAAGAATTATAAAAATGCAGTAAAAAATTCTTAAAAATTCTAAAAGAAAACTATGATTAAAAAAAAAAAATACAAATAAAATCTTTTTTACTTTTTAGAAATGTTTTCCACAATTGAAAGTGAACTTCCAAAGAGTACCGATGAAACCGAATAATTTTAGGAAGAATACGAACGAAAAAAGAATTCTAAAGAAAATCTTAAATAAGTATCTATAAAATATAAATGAAAACTATTATTTGCCCCAAGTTGCGGACAGAAGTAGTCAAATTTGCTCTGTCGATTTATCATCGCTATATATATATATTTATATATTTAATCTCAGCTAAGGTGAGTCGACTCAACAAAAGTACAAAATATAAAAATGGATTAAGTTTAACTATAAATCAAATTTAAAATTTAAATGGACAAAGCAAGAAATATTTATAAGAGATCTGGGTGCACTTATCAATATAAATTATATAATATATGATATATATATATATTTGTATACAACTCCATAAACTATATACCAAGACCTATAAACCTCATCAAACTCACCAGTTTTTCGTGTTATTAAGATCCTAATATTTTGATAATATTTGAAATGATCAACATCGGCTTACTAAATTATATACCTGCCATATGGTAACATTTTAGTGACGGCAATTTGACTTCGGGTTTATTTTCTTTTTGTTAATATTATATATATATATATTATATTCATATATTAATCCATTTTTTCAGCACTTTTATGTAGAAAACTATTGTTTGCATTTATTAATTATTATAAATTGAAAGTTTAGCCTAGGCTTGATGGCAAAACTATTTATAATACAATTTGTAATAGTATTTATAGCAGTACTTGTAGTAATATATATATAATTATATGTACAGTTACTTTTTCTTTTTATTGTTGCTTAAGTTTTGCACCATTTTACTACTACACTTTCATGATAGCAGTAGCCACTTTTGACTTCTGTTTTATATTTGAACCGGAACGCGAATTTGATATTAGTTTTATTTATGTATATGTATATGGATATGGATATTTAGATATTTTTCATTTTTGAATCGATCGATTTAAACTTTTCAATTGTTGAGCGCTCAAATCGTGCGTGTAGTCGTCGCTGAGTTTCAACTGGGTCTGGGTCTGGGTTAGTAAGCGATTGCTGTAAAATTGCTGTGCTCCTCTTCTCGAATGCTGCTCAATGTTGCTGTGCTGCTTGCGCAGAATGGAAAGCTAACTGGACTGGCCGGCCTGCCTGCCTGCCTGCCTGTGCCAGGGTTAACTGTAACGGCTGCAACAGCTATATAACTGTGCGCTCCGCCTCTGCTTGCGCTTGTGTTTGCCAGTGCTCGCTTCTGATTGGCGTGCGCGTCTTAAGGGCTGCTCGTTGAGCACGTCAGTTAGCCAATCAAATGCAAGTAGCCTGCATAGAAACGCATTATTTTGTTTTGAGCACCCTTGTTGTTGCTCTTGACAGTTATCTTACTTCCACTCATACACACACACACACACACACACACACACACACACACATGCTAGATTAAAGAACAGGTTTCAAAGAAACGAAACAATCTTCGAGTGTTTTTAGCATTTTCAGTAATGTAACCAGCCAAGGAACAAAATCATCATTTTATAAGCAGTTTTGTATGTTTTTATTTAAATTGAAAAGCGTAAGTATACAATTTTATTTGTAATCTAAATTATTTATATTTAATGAATTAAATACAGCTAAAATCATATCAGCATCATTTTATTTGTATAATTCAAATTGAAAAAGTTTTATTTTGAATATTCCTTATCTCAATTAAGTAGTAGTAATTGTTTTAAATTCAATAATAATATGTTTAAACTATTTATATTAATTATCATTTACAAGCATAATCAATCGAGATATACAGTTTACTGTATAGAAGTACTATACCAAAGATGTACTTTATTTTATTTAGTTTGTTTTATTAAAAAAAAAAAACTTTAAATAAATACAAATTTTAAATAAAATGTACAATTAAAGCTATCAATTAAAAAATATGAAATTCAAAATAAATAATTTAATTCAATTTCGATATGGACTTGTCGAGTTGTTTTGCTATAACATAGAAATTCTCCACTTCGAGTCATCGTTTTCAAGTGCATGCAGGAAGCACATTTTCAGCAGGACAATGGCGAAACGGGATTTGTAAATAGTACTCGACGAATGCGATTAACAATGAGATTTCGGGATTGATCCATTTGGCTTCGGACCCTATTGTTTTGCTATACCTTAAAGGATAGTAGCATCTTTTCGCATTAAGGCAAATTTTTGAGAAAACCATGATAAATATCATTGTTATTATTATTTGTTTTCGTCACTTACCCAAACTGTTTATTTTTCTTTATTTTCGAAAATATTTAGCGGGCTTAGATGATTATGCATTCGGTATGAATACAAGCCACTCATATATATATATGTATATATGTATATATTGCCTAGAAGGCACACATCTGTCCTTTGTTTGTATTCAAGTGTTATTTTTGAGCGATTCTTAAAATTTCAATTCTGGTTTTCTTTTAATAACTTATAAACAGAGAATATAGAAATTCCATTTTATGTTTAACTTAATTTAATGTTTTATATTATTATTTTATTAATTTGTTATTATATTACATTATGAAAAGTTAGTTATTGAATGCAACAAAGATTAGAGCTGAATAGGTCTAACGTGAGTTTTAGCCACACGTTGATCAAAGACTTAAGCAAAAGGTGCGCTCAGAAATTTCAGCTGATTCCTGATATACATTTATTTTTGAACATTTTTTGTATATTGTTTTTTTTCATATTGCAACCAAATGCCACACACCTGCGCCTGAAAACAGCCCGGACTCGATTTCTTGAAGATTTCAATCGATTACCGTTTTCTACTTTTCACACATTTCCTTCAATTGTGGTCGACGAGTCAAATTAATAAACTAAAGTAGATCAAAGTGCCTCGATATGGCGCTCAAATTTGAGAAGTCATTCCAGGGGTGTGTGTGAGGGAGAGAATTGAGTATAGCCATCAATAACAACAACAATACACTGATCCTCATCCTCTCTCACTCTCCCCCTCTCACAGCATGAGTGAGAGAGCGATAGAAGACAGATGAGCAGTCGATGAGCTGCAATCAATAACAATAAGCTGCTGATCCCAATTCTCACTCTTTCTCTCTCCCTCTCTCAACTTCACCTTTTTCTTTTGCTGTTTCCATTTATTGCGGTTTTAATTTTTATACATTGGCCAGCCAAAGGAGCGTGCGAGCGAAGACAGAAATCTGTCAACCTTTTACTTAAAGCAGTTGAAATTGCTGTTTACTAATAAAGTAATAAAATGTATTATAAAATTGATTGAATAATGATAATTGTGTAAGAACTGCAAAGAATAGTAGAAATATAGGAAATCAAAGTAGAATTAAAGTCAATAATAAAGATTCATAACTTTGCAAAACAAATGAAAATAAAAAGAAGAATTTTATGCTTTAACTAACTATTAAATTTGTTTTTAATTTATTTGAATTTTGGTTTTAAATTATTAAATACTACAGATACTAAAAGTTAAAGTTTGTGAATTTCTTGCTGTATCAAAATACTTTGTTAACATAGTGTATATAACATAGGCCAGCTTAACGAGCGAGCGAACAGGAGAGAGCAACAGAGACAACAGCAACAACAGCTGCTGCTGCACTAATACAACTAAAACCGCGACTATACTGATTGTATGTACGTGTGTGTGTGTGTAAACGGGGATTAGAAGCGCACTCAACAACGCACATAAAGGCAATGAGAAATCATCATTCGCATGAACTGTAAATGAAGGGTGGGGGAGTTGAGGAGTTGAGGAGGCATGTTGACAACCGAATTGGCTTTAAAAGCTGAAAGCTGAAAGCAGCTTCATTAATGTCGTAGCTTAGCGGGTTTCCCTGCGGCTTCTCTCAATTCCCCACTGTCTCCATTACTGTTATTATTTTTATTATGTATCCGAATAAACGGATTATTGCATTGTATTGTGTTGTTGTATTTATATGGAAGCTGCCTGCTTGTACTCCTTTCAATTCAACTAAACATAAAGCGCAACTAAGCATCCTTCTATTTATCTAATATACACTCAAGAATCAAATTCTAATATTAAAAAAAGCTCTCTAATTTGTATTAATTTGTAATAATTTGTACATGTACTCAACCAAAAATATTCTATTATTATGCAACATATTTCTGATAATCACACAAATGGATGTTCTTTATTTTTTACACTTTTACACTAAAAAAAAAACTGTTCTACAACTTAGAAATTCTATCGCCTTTTTAATACATTTAGAAAGAATTATTATTACTTTTTTTTAATAGTCTTCAATATAAATTGGAAATATACGACATAGTCTTATACTAAACTATTTGTTCAAGTTCTTAGACAAGTTTTCTACTATTTATTAAGGTTAAAAAATCATTTAAATGAAATTTTATCATTGTAAATATAAATGTCTAATATAAGTTGCAAATATACATTAAAAAGTTTCTATATTTTTCGATTTTTTGGAAATGTTTTCTTTTGATAAAGTTATTTTTATATTGGTTTGCTTACATTTTATTTGTATTTTATTTAAAAAAGCAGTAATATTAAACTAAATTTAATTTATCATTATTCTGCGTCGACTGTAAATAAACAATAATGAACAACAATAAATTAACAAATAATTACTTAAATGCAGAAATGCAAAGAATATTCTACTAAAAAATAATAATATTTGATAAACAAAAATTTAAATTATAACATATACATGAATAAAGTTTTATTGATCTATTCTACTCAATTTAATTTAATTTATTTATTACTTTTCCTAAACTAAATGAAAAGTACATAAATAACAATAAAATTGAAACTCTCGATTGGAAACACAGAGAAAAATTATTCCAAATTTTAGAAAACCTTCAGGAGAAAGCCTGCTTTTTAGGTATTTGCTTGCAGATTAAAAATTTCTTTTTTCTGAGTGTATTTTTGTGTACTGTTTTCTCTATATTTATTCCATTAGAGTCTTACGTCCCTTTGCTGCTGTTGCTGCTGCTGCTGCTGCTGCTGCTGGTTGCTCTTGAAATAACAAATTTTTGTGGTTGCTTCCTGTTGTGTGCGTGCGCCTTGGGATTAGCCAGTCCCAGTTCCCCGTCCCCGTTCCTAGTTACCAGTTCCCCTTTCCCTATTCGTAGTTGCCAGTCCAAATCCTCTCGTGCTGCTTGTTCTGTTTAAATACCGTTTAACAATTTCCCGTCGGCGAGTTTTGTATTCGTTTACTTTTGATACCATTGGAAAATTAATAAAAAGGGGTATCATTAGTATAGGCTCAAGAATGTAACAGTCCGAAAGAGAGGCAGAAAGTGAGAGAGTGAGAGAGAGAGAGAGAGAGAGAGAGATAGTTCTTTTTAATTGAAGAAACCTTGATTTTTATTATGCCTATTTATCTTCAAATATTTACTTTAAGAAACCCATTTAAAACCCGATTTTCATCTTTTCCAACTTCAACTAACTTTAGTTTTCTTATCTTATCTCTACCAATAGCAATACTAACAAGTTGCGAAGTATTTTGAATTTCTCTTATTATATATATATGTTATCATATTCAAATTAATGCTCTCTTCTCCGTCATTCTCAATATCAATAGCACTTTTCATTATTATTCACATTTTTAAATACTGATCTCATTATTATTATTATCCTAGGGTATCTCCTATTCCAGCTTTCTTTCGACTGAAGCGTTCTTATTTGTTTTCTTTCCTGTTTTTTTTTTATTTTTTTTTTGCTTTGTTGTTCGGTCAAAGCAAATGAGCAAGCAAGAATGAAAGAAGGAAAGCTACACTACCCTTGTGAGCCCACACCCACTACCCACCCACACTCACATACCACACACATACACACACACACACACACACACACACATACAAAACTTAAGCTCGTTATGAAAATCAATTCCTTGGGGATAGGTGATTTTCAAACAATTTGCACGCATTATATTTATATATATACATACTTGAACTGCCATATTACAGAGAAGGCAAATATCTTGTGACTTGCATGGTTGCCACCCCATGTAAATATTCAAAAAAAGCTATAATTAATTGAATATTTCATCTTTGATCAAACAACAAGTGTTGAGTTTATTTTAGAGTGTGATAAAATTATTGCGACAATTTGAAGGAGTTGCTCTCGCCCTTTCCCCCCTCTCTGTCTCTCTCTCTCTCTCTCTAAGAGCTACCCCTGTTTCTGGGGTTGCGAAAATAACCAGCTCTATCAGATAATTCGCAGGTATCTGGTTACAGCTTCTGCTTCTATTGCTTCTACATCTGTCGATCTGAAGTGCTCATAATTCAATTATGGAATTCAATTTGTCAACACAATAAAAACGTTTTCAGAGTGTCAATGATATGATTCATTGCCCGGGATATATATATTTATATATAGATGCAATGCCACATAATAAATAGAGCTGGCCTAAATGCCTCTAATGAGGTACACAGTAAGATAAAAATGTATTTATTTATTGTCAACAGTCAAACAGGCGACACAAAAAACGTTTACAAAAAGTGGAAGTAGAATTAAAAATAAAATATTAAATTTAATTAACAAATAAGAAAAATGCATCAAATTTACAAGATAATAATTAAAAGGCAAATTTTAAGCATAATTCAGAGTCTTAAATTATGTATAAAGTGGAAAACACATATTTAATATTCCAAATAATGTTACAAATTAAACGATATTAAATTCCAGATATACAGTGGCTCACAGTTCAAATCGAGCATTGTCAAAGAAAAGAAGGTATTGCCTGCCATAAACTAACCATTGATTATTTTTCAGAAATTCCAGAGACCGATGGTAGGTACATATATTAACCCCCAAAATTAATATATGACCCTAATACACTGGGGTTTCCCCACCTGCTAGGTAGGATTATGGCAGGCAATTATTTCTTTTTTTTGACAATGCTCGATTTGAACTGTGACTTACTGTATATATATAATATAATCAAATGAAAAAATAAAATAAAATAATAAATACAACTATAAATTAAATAAAAACAATAAAGTAATTCCTTAATATAAAATTAGAACTAAAAAATAGTACTAAAAATTAAAAATATTTGAAAATATATAAACATTAAGAGTGGATAAAAGTTCTAGTAAACTTCCTTCCAAACTCTTTCAAATTGTGTGAGACATATGGTCTTATCGATTTACATTAACAGGTGTATCGACTGAGGCAGCCGGAACGGGCCTGGCCGTCCAATATCGATCTCTTGGGGGAGATACCAGTAACATACTTTCAGAATTTGGTGTCTCTAGCTTACAAATTGTTGAAGATATGCGCATTTCAGATTTGTAGGGCCGATGTTCCTGGCGTAGTCTTAAAATTTATATTCCGTTCCCTGGAGGAGGTTACCAGCAAGTCACCTTCCAAGTTTCGTCAATGTATCTTTGAAATAATGGGAGTTATGCGGGTTTACACTTTCCGATATATCGGAATTGTTAATTATGGACGCAGGTGTGGGCGTGGCCTTACAAATTACCGGGCTTAGCAGTAATATACCTACCATATTTGATAGCTCTAATTAAAAAACTGCGGAAGATAAAACCTTTTGGGGATGGGGGTTTGAAGGACATCTCCAGCAACCTACCTACCAAATTTGGGGTCTGTAGCCTTAAAATTGTGGGAGATATGGATTTCCTAGACACCTAGTGGACGTAGCACTCCAATTTGAACACTTTGCCTGACGCGGGCACTGACCAACATGTGTTCCAAGTTTTAAGTCGGACGGATGAACGGGCAGACAGCATATCGGACAGCATTCGGTATGTAAGTATACAAATTAAGCGATATAAAATTGAAATCTCAGAATTAAATTCAAATTTAATATGGAAATAAAGCATGTAAAAAACCAAGCACACCTCGAAATTGTTAAGCAAACGTTAAATAATAATTAAAATCAAATAAACATTCACAAATTAACAAATATAACAAAGCTATTACAAATTATATTTAAGCAACGTTCTAGTGAATGCCAAACTGTGATTTACAAAATATTCTTCATAATTGGGCAACTGTTAATTTATTTCTAATCCATGTACATATTTTAGTTACTGTCCATGCGCACACAGACGCGCGCTTATGCATATATATGTGACCTAAGGATCTACGCTTTAATCACACATACACACTTATGTACATGAATGTGTGCATAAGCTGAGCTATGAATCTACGCATACACTCGCAAGCATATGCATATGCATGTATACAGATTCTCTCTCTCTCTTGTTTCTCTGTTCTCCTTTTTAAAGTGAATGCTGCTGCTGCTGTGTGCGTTGTATTTGTTGTATGATTTGACAGTTGAGTGGAAAAGGACAAAAGTCGTTAATTTGTTTATTGGATTGCGCAATGTATACAGTTCGCAAATGCACTCGAAAACGACCAAATAATAATAACAGTAACAGTAACACAACAAAAGGCGCGAACGTGTCACCATCACCAACACAAAAGCGACACGAACCATTGTGCATATTACCCCCAACCCAACCTCTCACCCCTCTCTTTACTCCAGCAGTTTTCGCAACAGCCGCGGGCCAATGCCCAATGTAAAGTTGACGAAATCATTGAGCCGAAAATATTCAACTCGCTTTTTAATACACAATTGTGTTTGTACATATATATATAAATATAATATATAATAAATATGCTTTTTATATATATAAACAACAAATGATTAGCAATGGAACTCTAAAATTTTGGCAGCAAATTTCCAACTAGGCTGCTTGCATTCGGCATCACTTTTGCACACACAGCGCCATGCTACTCACTCTTCACTGCATATATGTGTGAACAGCGCAAGCGCGAATGTGATATAAATAGGAAAGGGAGAGCGGGGTGACGGGCGAGCCGCCTTCAGTTCGGGGTGTGGCTGCAAAATGCGGATGAAGCTTGCCTTGCCCAGCTCAGCTCACAACTGCCGACGCAACAATTGTGCCGTCGACCAAGTCGCCGACGGATGAAGCTAAGCTACATTTACAGCAAACTTGAATACAGCAAACGGAATATGTGCTTAAGTTTAACTGTATCCGTTATCGGTGTGTGTTTGTGCATCTCTTCCACTATTTTTATCATCTGTCATGTACGTTTCTATACTTTTTGAATTTAGTATTAAATTTAAATTACGTAATATTTTTTTTACTTTGTTTTTAAGTAATTTATTATTACATTTATTTTGTTTGTTTCGTACATATTCGATCAGAATAAATCCATACCCTTAAATGCGAAATCTGTTTGAAAAATCTATCGATTAACGATGAATGCGCTGCCCTCTCCCAGAAATCGAATTAAGAAAATTGGAATTTGTTTTTATTGTGTTGTTTTTATTTATAACAGATTTATAAGCACATCCAATTGTGACCTTCTTTCTGTGTCTCTTTCATATCAAATCAAATTCAAAACTATAACTAGCAATTTTCCGCCGGAAAATGGTCCGTGTAGAAGGTGTGGTTACGGTCCATCGACATAATCGCGACCACCGACATTAATGCGACCCTCGGCAGCAGTCACCGAGAAACCCAAAATACGTGCATCCATTTTGGTCATCTTGTTTTTCTTGATTTTCTTTTGCTTGTTCTGCAAGGGGATAAGTGATGTTTAATTAAGATAGTGAATATTAAAGTGAATACGAGTCGAATTTACCTTATTTTCGGCATTGTCATTGCTGGAGGGTGTTATGGCAGGTGCCGGCTTACACATATCGTCATTGTGCGCATTTTGTGCGCGTTGCAAGCTTTTGTATTTGCTGCGCCGCTCCAAGAATTGCTTGGCAAAGTCTGTCGACTCTTTGCCTTCCCCTGAAAGAGTATAATTGAATATAATCAGGAGTTCTAGATATATATATTGTGATTTTACATACCCAGGTAGATGCGCACGTAATCCTTCACTTCGTAGGGTGCTTCCAGGTCTTGCAAGAAGGTCACAAATGTTGGAACTGCAAATTAATAGTAAAATTAATAAATTATATTTATATAAATATACAGAATAAATATTTATATAACTAATAAGGGGGTATATGTATCATTATTACAAATATACCCATAAGATATATATTCGTTAATATATATATACAGGGATAATATGCAAAATAAATATTTCTGGGTTATCATTCGGAGTATTGTAAATATACAGAATATATTTATTATATTAAATATATTAACAGGACTTGTAGGAGAGCAACTACAAATGATGGAACTGCAATACTGTATATATTAAATATGGGCTATATGTTAATAGATTGCGAAATACTTTTTTTACCATACGTAATGCCAGCTGATAACAGGTAGCAAAGAACAGAGTGGGTGTAGCCAGGGAATACTGTATAACAATAGCTCATAAATCATGGGAGAGTAAATATACTCTTACAATATGGTGAGCCTCGCTTTGAAATTGAAATTATCGCTAAGGGCGTGGAATACAGACGGACAGACAGCATGACGGACATTGCCAGTTTGATTTGATACGTAAATTATGAAAATGAAATAAAATTAATTGGTATACAAAAATACATAAATTAAATATTAATAAATTATAATTACTACTATATGCTATATAAGTATGCATAATAAACTGAAAGGATGATTTTTTCTTATTTTTGTTTTATCGTTTGAATGCAAACTATTCAAATTAAAGATGATAATTCCATAAATATTTATTATGTATATTTGAAAAAATTAATATTTATTTAAATATTTAATTAGCTGCCGATTGAAACTGGCTAAATACGTATTTCAATTATTTATATTATTATTAAATAAAAATAATAATTATTTTTTGATAATATATAGACTTGAATTGTGCAGTTAAACTCACCATCAACCTTGGCAGCCATGTTGTCCAAGCTCTTCATGCACCAAGTGGTAAACTCATTTTCATATTCGCTGACCTTGCTGCTTGATGAGGCAGCTGCAGCTTCGGTGTTGCTGTTGTTGCCAATTTGTTGCTGCTGCTGCTGTTTGCCACTCAGTTTGCCTGCTTTCTCCTCACCAGTAGCTGTGGCAAGTTTGACAGCGGTTTTAGTTATGGTTATTTTAAGTTGCGGCTTCGAAGTGGAACTCTTAGCAACAGTTGCAGCTGTGGAACTTTGCATTGCTGGCAACGTTTGACTTTTGCGTAGATTACGTGGCGAGGGCAACACCGATTTGCCAGCAGCAGCAGCAACTGGCAGCTTGTTGTTGCTGGGCAAACCAGCAGCCAAAACAGCAGCAGCTGTTGTTGCTGGTTTAACAGTTGCTGCTGATGTTACTGCAACTGTTGTTGCTGGTTCATCCCAGAGGCAGGCAGCTGTTGCAGCAGAGCTCCATGCAGCCTTGTTGGTGGTGTTCCCCCAAATATTGTTGGTGGCCACACTCAAACTGGCAGCAAGTGTTGCTTGTTGCAAGTGTTGCTGTTGCTGCAACTGTTGCTGCTGCAACTGTTGCTGTTCGAGCAGTTCATTTGCCAGTCTCTTGGCTTCCTCCGCTTGAATGTCAGCGAGACTCATCACTAAAGTTGGACCTGGTGTTGCTTGCCACTTGAGCAACGCATCGTTTGCCTCTGCTGCCGCTGCAGCTGTTGCACGCATCTGCTTGTCGAGCTGCTCCTGCTGACGCTGTTGATCAGCACGGCGTTCGCGTCGCTCGGCCTTTTGAATCTCCGCCAGCCCGGGGGCAATATTGCCCACGTTGGGTGTCTGCAACGACCAAGGCGCTATCGATGATGCCGAAGAGCGCAGACTGCCAACAGATTGCAACATTTGCGGCTCACTCTTTGTGGCACCACTGCCCGAGGGAAGTGCAGGCTGCTTAGTGCCTGCCCCTCCATTTCCCACGCTTCCACTTGCAGTTGCAGCACCTGTTGAGCATCAAGTTATACAGCTGTTAATCGTAATTAATTATCAATTATTTATAAATACTAATTCCATAGTACTGTTAGTCTAAAATATTATTATATAATATAAATAAATAAATCTTAAATATTTCTTCTTTTCTAAATTATATTTAAGTATTTAATTTAATTTTTATTTATTTTTTTATTGACATAGATGTCTAGCTATGTCAATCAATCAATTTACTTGATGGATTATTTTATTTTTTTTTTTTGCTTTAAGCTGGATACTGGATATTGCTTCTGTTTGGCTGCATCAATCAATCAATCAATCAATTTGTTCAATCCACGGTGTGTTTTTTGACTTTAATCTTTGATCTGTTTTGTTCACTCAATCAACGAATTATCTTGTGATGAGTTTTGTTTCAGTTCTATTCGGCACTGTTCTGTTCAATCAATCAGTCCATCAGTCAATCAGCCATTGCTCTACTCACCTGCTGTTGCTGCTTGTGTCACATTGCCAGCTCCAGTGCCAATTGATCCCCCTCCTCCTCCCCCACCGAGCAGTGCCTTGCGTCTCTGTGCTTGTATTTGTTGTTGTCTCTCGTTCTCCTCCTGCTGCTGCAGCTGACGCTCCTCCTCTGCGAGGATTGCCCTTCGTTTCTCCTCCTCCTGCTGCTGACGCTTACGTTCCTCTTTGAGGCGACGTTTCTCTTCGACCAGCTCACGTCGACGCTCCTCCTCGCTGACCTTCAGCTCCGCCTGCATTTTACCAGCTGCTTTGAGCAACTGTTGCTGTTTGCTGTTTGTCTTAGCAACTGCTGCTGGTTGCGAATGCTGTTGTTGCTGCTGCTGCTGCTTGTTGTTGTCAGCAACAGTTGTTGCCGGCTTGTCCACAACATCTACTTGCTGCTGCTGTTGTTGCAGCAATAATTGTTGACTTTGTTCTTCTTCTAGCGTTGCCACATCCCATAAAGTAACTTTGGCAATGGGCAAACCAGGCCAGCTAGCGGGCAACTGTTGCTGTTGCTGTGGTGGCAATTGTTGCTGCTGCTGTGGCAAATGTTGCTGTTGTTGTTGCTGCTGCCACATGGGCAACATTAATAGCTGTGTTTCATTCATAAAATCAATCACTGAATTGGGCTTGACCAAACCAGCAGCAACTGTTGTTGCTGCCTGACGCTGATGCTGCTGTGTGTTGCTGGCGCCCCGAAGCATCATTCGCAAATTGTATTCACTTAATAAATCCAGCTCGCTGGCTGTGTTTAAATCTGTTTCTGGTTCTGATTGTTGCTGTTCTGGTTGCTGTGAAGGCAACTGTTGCTGTTGTTGCTGTGGCAATTGTTGTTGTTGTTGCTGCTGCTGTTGTTGCTGCAATAGTTGTGCATTTAAAATAAAATCATTGGCATCCAAAAATTGAGCAGCCAAACGCTGATCAAATTGCTGCTGCTGTTGTTGCTGTGGTATATGTTGCTGTTGCTGCTGTTGCTCCTTTTTGGCCTGCAGTGCAATCGCATTATTTAGCTGATTCCCCGCAATGGGATTCAGGGCAGCCAAAGTGTTGCTCAGCCCACTAAAACTACTCAGATATTCGGGTAACACCAAAAGTTGCACCTTACTGCGAACGTAGGCTTCTCTTTGTGTCACATCCATGCGTTGAAAGCATTCGTTTTTTGATAGCTCGGCGAGTATTTGATATTCCTGATGTTGTATGTACTGATCTTGCAACATTTGAAAGCGCATCGTCAGCATGTGCGAGGTGTCCAAGCGTTGCGTACCTAAATGATTTTTCACAGCAGCACTCAAAGAATCGGCTGCTGCTGTCACATTTTCTTTAAGCTGTTGCTGCTGCTGCTGTTGCAGCAACTGTTGCTGCTGTGGCAACGGTTGCAGTGGCAACTTTAGTTGTTGCAACGTGTCCAGTTCGCTGGGCGTGGGAAGCAGATGGCTGTGTGTAAATGGCATATTGCCGTGGCACAATTTAATCAATTCGCCCAGCGGCCGAAAACAGCTGTCAGAGATGCGCCGCACGAAGAGCGCCTCATTAAAATAACCAGCACGATACCATTCTGTCATCTCTAAAGCACTAAACGGCCCCTGCACATTCGACTGTGGATCCCGATAGAACCACAAATCATTCAATTTGGCTGAGAGCACGTGGGGCGGTGGTGCCAAGACGGATAGATGGGTTGGCGGTAGCTGTTGCTGCTGTGGCAACTGTTGCTGCTGCAAGTGCAGCTGTTGTTGGGGTAATTGTTGCTGTTGTTGAGGCATTTGTTGTGTCAATTGTTGTGGCAACTGTTGAGGCAATTGTTGCTGTTGCTGCTGTGTTAGTTGCTGCTGCTGGGGTAATTGTTGAGGCAACTGTTGCTCAGACAATTGCTGTTGTTGTGGCAATTGTTGCTGTTGGGTCAATTGTTGCTGTTGGCTTAACTGTTGTTGCTGGCTTAATTGTTGCTGTGACAATTGCTGCTGTTGTTGTGGTAATGCTTGTTGCTGTCTCATATTTAATTCCTCCAATGTTGTTAAACAGCCCAAACCAAATCGTCTAATTGTGGCCTCAACTTCAGCTCCGCCTCCAGCTCCAATTCCTCCTCCACCAACTCCACCTACTGCTCCAGCTCCAGCTCCTCCAATTCCTCCAGCTCCAACTCCTCCCTTAACTCCAGACCCAATTCTTACTCCTCCTCCTCCAATTTGCTGCTGCTCCGTTTCATCATCCATAATTAATTTTACCACCTCATTGGCTACCTCCTTAAAGCGGTCCGACATATCGCCGCCAAGTGCTGTCAGCTTATCCGTAGCTGTTTCCTTTGCCTTCGTTGACTCCGGTGTATTATTATTATTGCCATTACTATTATTATTATTATTTTTATTATACTTGGCTGCTGTTTTTGACTGCTCCAACTCGTTGCTTTTAACATCGTCCACCTTTGAGGCAATCTCTACTCGTTCCCTTTCCATCTCGACTTGCTCCTTCTTCAGCTGCTCGGCTGCCTCTAAAGTCTCGCCATGAAATGCGCCACTGGCATCAAAAGTGCCGCCCATTTCCGAGGGATTCTCTATTGCCCATTCGGGCAAATGTTCCTCGGCAGCTGCATCCAATCCTGGCCATTTGGAACGTCCACCGCTCGATTTGGAATTGTTGCGTTCCCGCTCAGTGCTCACAGTGCCAATCACTGAAATGGAACGCTGCATGCCACCAACCGTTGCTGTTGCATCCAAGTTTCCCACAGATGGTAGTTGTTCCTCATCTCGCCAGCTGGTGGAACGACCTGGAAAATTGGAAATCAATTAGGGATTGAAGATTAAAAGGTTTGAAGATTTAAAGCTCATCCGCTTGGTTTACCCCAACGTTGATTGCCGCCACTACGCCAACCTGCCACCTCGGGGCCAACAATTCCACCTCCTCCAACTCCTCCTCCACCAGCTCCTCCAGCTCCACCACCCGTTCCGTCACCAGCGCCATCGTCGTGTCGATTGCGTCGCCAATTTTCCAGATTGCGATTGTGACTGGAGAAATCTTTGCGTGGACTGGAGCTGGGCGTGCCACCATTCCAATCGACGCCAGCAGCAACAACATTTAGAGCTGTCGGCTCAGCCGAACCATTGCGTTCGCTCCAATTGCGATCGGGCTGAAGGGAAAATTATATAAAGATTAGACAAGAAAGAGAGAAGACAGGTGTTCAATTTGAGCATCAATCATTCATTAGAAATGAAGAGTAAGGTTAAATTTAAGCATCAATAACAAAGACAGATCTAGATCAAACATGATCGATCAAGCAATAATGTAACATCAATCAACAATCAATAAAGGGGAGTTCAAAAGAGTTATAATAAATTCAATCGTCAATCTCGCATCAATCAATAAAGAGATCAAAAGAGGGAGAGAAAAGAGGTTAAAATTCAAATTATTATTTTATTATTATTTATTCAAATTAAAATTAAAAAAGCTGGGGATTAAATTCACATAAATTTCGGCAATAATCAATCATCAATCAATAACAATTATAGTTCTAAAGAGATGAATTGAATTCAAGAATCAATCAATAAATTAAAATTAAATTCAAGCATCAATCAATCATTAATCAAGCTTCAATCACACATCAATCAATCATCAATTAAACTTCAATCAAACATCAATCAATAACAAAGAGAGATCTAAAGGGGGGGGGGGGGAATTAAATTCCATCAATAATCAATCAGCAATCACCTATCATTCAATAGAGAAATTTGCCACTCACTTTCAGCGCAATGTTGGACAGACTATCGTCGTATATATTGCTCGCTCTCGGATAGATCGGATGATAAATGGACTTGCCACGCATGCGACCACGTTCCACATTGCCACCACCGCCACCCCGTCCGACGGAAGAGCCACGTGCGGACAAGCCAAAGGCGCCCGGCGAACGCTGCAGCCAAGCGGGACGAGACTGGAAGAGAAAGAAAAATAAATGAGAGAGATGAGCAGTTAGCCAACTTTGTTTTTAGCTTGAACTTACGCTGCTGCCCAGCTGACTTTGGCTACTATTTAGATCATCCTCGGTGCTGGGCGTCAGTGCCAATGGAAATTGCACCTTTTCCACAAATAATTTCTTAAACGATGGCAATATTTGTGGCAACAAACAATTTCGATCGAAAAGCGATAACATCTCCTCCCGCCCGTAACGATATTCCGGAAACATATTACGGCAACTGGCGGCAATGCTCCCAACTCCCCCGCCCCCTCCTCCACTTCCTCCCCCGCTGCTGCTGCTATGTAGGGGGGGATTTGTGACGGAGCTATTGGCCAAATTATTGGCGGGCTCGGCGGACATATTGCGCAACCATTCGGGTCCAAATTTCATAGAATCTGTCATTTTTTATTTGCTGCTTTTTTACTTTTTTCGTTTAAATTTCTTTGCTGGCTGTAAAAAAATATACAGCCAATTTTTTTTTTAAAAACCTTGTTAAAAAATATATATAGGAAAGTATACACGTAAACTACACACACACGCATAGAAAAATAAATATATATATATATATATTTCTAAAAGCAAGCAGAAAAAAATAAATTAATAACAATAACAAGAAAATCAGCAAAAATTGCAAGGCAGAAGCAGCAGCATAGCAATTATAACCTCAAAAACACATCAAAATGCATTGCTCCATACAGATTGCAGGCACATCAACACACAACCACAAATGCAAAAAAATATCGAATTAATTTCAAATATTTGCCAACGAAAACATACTTAAGTAAAATATATATGTATATATTAAAAAAGAACTGACTGCTGTTGCTGCTGCAGTTTTTACGTGTATGTGTGCTTTAGTGTTATTGCACGTTTTTGTGACGTTTTTTAGTTCATTTTAGTTAGTTTGCGTGAGTTGGCAGCACTCATTCCGCTGCGACACCGCTGCACACACACACATGCACACACCCAGTTCTAAAAAAAAAATGAAAAAAATCGCACTTAGCCTTATAAATGTGCTTAAGCTTCAATCTTTTTCTAGTATATTTTTGTAATTTACTTGCCAAGCTCAAATGTATGTGGGAAAAGGTCAAAATTTGTGTTTGATTGGTGGTAGTTTTTTGTAATTCTTTTTCCTTTTTTGTAAGACTATTCGTAGTGTTGGCACTCACATATAGTGTACGTATGCAAGTGGTAGTGTGTGTTAGTTAGCGGTGCGTGTTACTCGTGTAACACTTACTTGTCACATGTATCGCAGCGGAAACTAAATAAGCGATAGTATTGTGTGGAAAGGCGTTGCTAGTTGCAAAAATATTAGTATTTTTGTAATTCCAATTATCGATAAGTATGTAAAACAAATAAAATATATAAATATGTTTAAATATATAATAAATAAATGTATAAATTGGATATATACGTATATATACAAATAAATAATATTTCTAAAATAAAAATCAAATTAGTCTCTCACTTATTTTGGAAAATTAAATTTTAATAGTAATTTGAATTTTGACTAACTAACTTGAGTAACCAAAACAAGTTTTGAGCAAAATAAAAGATCCGGCCACATTCTTCATTAATAGAAAGTAGTTTATTTAAATGTCGGTCACGAGTGCTTTCAACTTCTGGAGTGGCCACTTTTAGTGTTGCTATACACTTCTAGTCGTATAGCGAAAGGGGCTGCCATATGCTGCTATCGATTACGCAGTGGATGTTTTAGTGCAGCGCGATGAGTCGAAATGGATTTGCACATCTCCATATCAGAAAATGGCGAATTGTGTTGAAAATTGTTAAAAAAAGGAGTAGATTAAACGACACGGCCTGTGCAAATACAAATAAAACGCAACAAGTGCGTTTGTCAACATCAGCAGCACTTTAATGTTATAATTGAAAGAAAATAATAATAACAATAAAGGTAATCAGAATCGGGCACGAATTGTGTGTGTGAACGCGTGTGAATGCAGGCAGCAGCAGCAGCAGTTAAAAAGTGTGTGTTGAGTAGATTGTTGTAAACTTCGTTTATAAAAAGCAAATACAAATTAGCTAATTAATTAAAATCGAGTGTAGTAATAAAATATCACACAAGCTGCAAGCTGCTTAAATAATATACATGTATATTTATATTTATATATATATTAAATATGTAAACTTCTAGTGTTGAACATGTACGCAAAGGACGCAAGCAAAAGCTGCTCTATATATGTTCAAATGTGTGTGTGTTTGAACAAGTTCTTTTTCTATTATGCAGCTCTCCATGCAAAGCGACAAAAACAACAACAATAACTGAGTGAAACGGCAACGGCAAAAAAGAGCAAAAATAAAAACAGCCTTGGGGGGTTTTCTTTGTTTTATATAAATGAACCAAAACCAAATCCAGCAATTGACCTCACAGCTATCGCAGGCGCTCGATCCAAACTATGATGTAAGTTCACACGAAACTAGTTCACTGTATTTGTGGAGTCAATGTTAAGACAAATGTTAATTAACATTTACAGGTCATTAATATGGAGGTGGTACTCTCTGTTATTCGTATACTGGAGGTCACAGCGATCACGAAGGAGCAATTGGAGGCCACCCGATTGGCAAAATATATTAACCAATTGCGTCGTCGCACCAAAAATGATAATTTGGCGCGCCGGGCGAAATCCCTGCTGAAGAAATGGCGTGAAATGGTTGGCATTAACCAAACGTCAAGCGATTCACAGCCAGCGATAACAACAGCAGCGACGATTAACAAGCCGATAAATGAATCGATTATTATCGCAGACAACGTGCTAAATCCACAGCCTTCAGTCTCAGCCTCTGCCACAACCTCTTCATTCTCCTTTATGCCCGATGCCTCAAATTTATCCCAAAATCATCTAGATAACAGCGTAGATTTCTCCTCGTTCAAGCCGAAATCTGATATAGATAAATCAAATGAGCCACCGATTGTTATCGATATTGTGTCCGATTCGGATGAAAATGAGAATGAGACACGCATTCAATCAAATACAAATAGATCTTCATCTGCATCTGCCTCATCGCAACAACAGCAACAAGCATTTCCCGCCTTCTATCCCAGGCCCAAGAAATTGAAGAAGGATAAAAAATCGCGCAAGGAGCGCGAAAAATTAGCAACAACAACAGCAACAAATTTATTAACTAATCTCAAGGAGGATTTGCCACAACAGATGCCCAGAGCTATTAATCGCAACACTTTGCCACAACAACAGCAGCAACAACAACCACAACATCTGGGCAGAAAAATGTATCCCACAGATTCGGGTAATTAATTTAAAAAAATGGAATATTAAATTGATTTATAATGTCTCACAGCTTATTTATTTAAATCCCAGAACTTTCAGTCTTTAATTAGAAATATTAATAATTAAATAATTAAATTACAAAATATATTAATATATAACATCATATATATCTATATGCCTTTTTCAATATTAATTAATTATCTCTCCTTTCTCTATTTTCTATATAGAAATCTTATCATTATCAAATAGTTCGATGAGCTCTATATTATCGGGCGATAATACGCTGAATAATAATCGTTATCGTTCAAATGCAGCGGACTTAACATTTGCAGGTCGATTCAAGTCGTTAACCCAATTCGAGGACAATAATAATCCGGCTCCGTTAAGCGTAAATGGACAAAAAAAGCCGGAGCCGGAACAACAACAGCAACTCTACGAGGATTATATGCTCCACAATGATTCTAGTAATTCGGTGAGTCGTCTCTCTCCCTTCGAGGAGCAATCGATTCCCATTAGCCACGATGACGGTTGCAATATACAGATGCCAGCTGTAAGCAAGCCTCCGGATTACCAACGCAGCGAGAACATTCTTTCTCAAGTTCCTAAAAAGCGTGGTCGCAAAAAGGGCTCGAAAGGCGTGGATTCCCTCATTGCCAAGGAATCTTATAGTTTGTCGCAACAAATCTCTTTCAACTCTGGCGTGAAAAAGGTGAAAACCACCAAGGAACTCTTCAATGATATCCAAAGCCGCAAGCTGAGTATTTCCTTTCGAGGTGATTCTGCTTTGCTAGCTTCTCCATCAGTTTCAGCTGCTGCCAGCAAATTGAGCAATCGCGATGCGAGACCAACTTCCTCCTGTTCAGGTGGGTTCTTCTACACATATATTAATATATTTATATATTATATTTATCATTATTATATTTATTAATATTTGATTTTGGCTTTTTAGAGACGTCGTTGCATTCGCCACACACTTTGGAGGCCTTTTCGACGAATACTTCGCAAACGTGCAACGATAAGTTTTCCACAATACTTGAAGGTGAGCTCTACAAAACTAAAAAAAAAAAATTGATAACGGACTGTGAATGGGATATATATTCAGAAAAAATATGTAGAATGTGTAATTAAAACTTCCTTCAACATTTGAGAAGGCGGATTCGATCTTCCTTGGAAATGTCCAGCGTGGCGAACATCGTCCGTCTCGTTCTCATTTTCTATTGAGATCAATGGCCGCGAGATCAGCACAGCCTCTATGCGACATAGTAGCAGTGGAAAACTCTTTATAGGTGCGGCTATTGTTTCGAAGGATCCGCTTTAGACTATATTTCATTGCATCAACTCGAGGTTTCCATAATCCTCCAATGTGGAGACTCGCCGGGGGAATAAAGTGCCAGGCTCTGCTCTCTTTTTGTAAATCCTGGGATGCATTATTATTGTGATCCTTTACAGAAGAGGTGTTGGCTCTCAGCAGTGCAGGGAGTGAAATTCTTCGCGCATGTTGCTCCAACTCTTTTGCAATTTCTTGAGCACATCCTGTGATTGCATTTTGCGCTTATTCGATTGTGTCACTGCTTTTTGCAGCTTCTCTAAAGACTCGGCTCACTTGCACTTCTCGTGTAGCTTGCTCCAGTTCTAGTAGCGACTCCAGCTCCTAGGTGCGCATCTCCAATCGCTCAGACACGACAGTGGCGTTGTACTTCTTCATCAACTTGCTTAGCCTGCCTTCGTTCTCCTTAATCTTCGCCCAAATTCAGTTCTTCGAGTAGGTACATCTGCCGATCCCTATCCTGTTGTTGCAGCTTTTCATTGCCGTCTTCTTCGATGAGATCCAGCTCCTCACATATATTGTCTGAAGTGTCCTCTTTTTTCAAATCTCAGATCAAATTTTGACAGAGATTCTCCTGTCTAGTTTTATATTGATTCTTTCCAACAAAAGATCAATTTCCAATGCAAGATCCTCAAACTACCTTTTCTTTGCGTCCCTTTAGATTAGCCTCATCTTTGGCTAACTGCATCAATTTTTATGACCTTTTAAATCTCTTTTTGTGATGTGGACGGCACCATTTTTAGTAGCTCCAGCATGCCTTTTTGGCGAAGAAACAAAATATTTTCAGATTCGATGACATATTCATGTGATTTCTGTACATCCAAAAAATCCAGAATTTGTGAGTTTAGTTGCTTTTCTTTGTGTAGATATGTCTCTATCTCCAAATATCCATATTGTTTTAGTGTCCCCCGTTAGTAATCATTTAAGTTCTGTTCCATTCAATATTCAATTAGGAATTATTCATATATATATATATATATATATATATATATATTATTATTAATTAAACGGTTCTTAACGCTTTCAATTAAAAAAAAGAACTCGTTCGGATGAGTACTTTATTAGAACTGATTTTGTACAATACTATTCGTTATAAAGAAACATTGGTTTGCTGCTGTCTACTGGCATCTCTGCGTTGTCGCTGTAGCTTTGTCGCTGCTGTCCCATTGGTGGAGATGTCGGATGGGTCTCACTTGTAAAATATGCTGACGGAGTCCAATGGTGGACTTCTAGCAGAATATGCTGACGGAGTTCAATGGTGGACTTCTTTATATTATTACTTCATGCGCTTCCGGTTGTGATCGCTGGTTGCAGCTGAGTTCGTTGTTGACGAACTATTCTATTGTTGTTGCAGTGAGTTTGGGTATATTGGTGATTTGTGAATAATTGTTCTTAACTTATATGCCCTGAACCCATTACAAATGGGTAAAAAGGGTATAATGGTTTTGGTATGTAACCTAACCGGCAGAAGGAAGCATCTCCGACCCCATAGTGTATGTATATTCTTGATCAGGGTCAACGGCCGAGTCGATATAGACATTTCCGTCTGTCTGTATGAACAAGCGGATCTCAGAGACTATAAGAGATAGAGACTTCAAATTTGGAATAAAGGTTCTCGTATACATCGTATCAAAGCATAAAAAGTACAAAATAACTTAGCATGCCAAACACTTTTATTTAATTGACTATAATATATATATATATATTTTTTTTTTTTCAACTGATAATATATATATATAATATTTTTGTAGCCTCTGTTCATACGGATAGTGAGACGATAACATCGGCGGAACCTTCTCGGAGGCATTCTTTGGACGATAGCAATAGCAACAATTCGCAGCAAACGATATCGGCGACATCAAGACTGATGAATACAGAATGCGATGCTGATGCAGAGACGACAACGCATTCACCTTTGCACCGGATGAGCTTGAACCACTCTGCAGGGGGCAATTATAGTGATGTCAGCAAACAACTAAAGCAATTGATGCGCAGCCTAAATGCACCTCTGACTGTGAGCGAGACGGAGCGTTTATATCGATCACAAATTGTGCCCTGCACCTGCCTAATTCTCGAGGATGCCCCCAAATTGAGCCCAGCTAACGATGAAAATAGCAACAACAATAATAATAATAATGAACTAAATTCCGAGTCTGTTGAGGATCAGCGAGAAAGAAGGCAACAACAGCAAATAGAATCGATTAATCGAAATATCGATAGTCAGGAAAAAAAATTAACTGCTGATGAAACAACGATAACGATAATCGCGCCAAGTAAACCAATGAAATCTATATTCGATTTGGATTTCGATGACGATGATGATCCAATGCAATCGATAATGCAAACAATGCCCGATAGGAATGTGCCCAACACAAATGAACCAAATGAACTGAAATCGACCGCAACTAATGCCCAAAATGAAGTGAATAATTTGCATGCTGTTATCGATTCGCAAATGGAACCAGATCCAACCAATGATAATAATCAAACGGAATTAGTTCCTCAGTCGATATACACCGTGCACAAAGATCCCAATTGTTTGGCCCGTCAGCGTTTCGATATACAAACAAACGAAGTGACCAGCTTTCACATAAATGCCTTACACAATTATTATGTGCCCAACATCAATGGCAATTGGAACAACACTGGGAACGATGGGAATTGGAACAGCTGCATCAACGATCAAACTTATTCAGTTAGAGATGGTTCCGATGTGGTTCCTAAATATGGTTCACTCGAATACGAACTGATACGCAAGGATATGAGTGAATTGAAATTCAAACGGAATGTGAATGTGAAGAGGGATGGAAAAAAGTTGAAGAATTATTTGCCAACATTTTTGGGTGTCGCAAAATGTTTGCCAACGTGCCGACGACGCGCGGCGCGGGAACGGAACGAAATGGCATTGAAAAGGAAAAAGAGTAGGCAGCAAATTAAGAGCAGTCCAAGTCCGTTGCATGTGCACATCGATAATGCGAACGATAACAATGTTATCGATGATCAAGTGGAGGCCTCAATTGGTTATAATTTGCTAAAACTTGCACAGGAAGCGGATGCAAAGCACAGCTATGTTGCCGATGATTTATCGATAACAAATCTAACAAGTAATCGTTGCAACAGCAACAGCGATTGCAGCAATTCTAGTTTACAGCAAACACAAAATTCTATTAATGCAAAGCTGAGAAATCAGCGTACAAGCGAACAAGCGACAGAACGACGTGTTATCGAACGCAATCGCAAGAAGCGACGAAAAGCGAACCGAAATGAACAACAGAAACAGCAGTTATCGATAAATGAAAAGCCGCGCATCAAACGCATTAAAATTGCTATCAACGGACAATTGCCGCACATAAGCAATAACAGCAGCAGCAGCTGCAACAACAGCAGCGAGGAGCAGGAGGAACAAGACCAAAATGAGCAGCAACAGGAGAAGCAGAATGAGCAGCAACAGGACGAGCAGTATGAGCACCAAAATGAGAAACAGCAGCCGGAAGAAGAACACGAAACACGAAGCGAGCTAAGTGATGATTATCAAAGAATGCTGCTGGCTGCTGCTAGCGATGAGGAAGATGACGATGAGCACACCTCGTTGCGCAGTCGTTCGACAACACTGGACGAGGATGCTGCCGTGCTAGACCACGAATGCGATAACAACAACGATAATAACAACACTAGCAACGACAATGAATATGCAATTATTCGCTGTGGCGGCAACAATGGTAACAATCATTTGGTTTTAACTATTAAAAAAACGCCGAGTAAAATTAATTCACCCGTCAACTCTATATCAACAAATATATCGCCCAATATTGTGGTACCTTCTGTTAAAACTCAAAACGATAAGGATAACAGCGAAGGAGTGCAAAAAGAGCAGCAGCAAACGACGCAGCAGCAACCAGCAACGATTTCGTCAACCCAGCCCAGCTGTTTGTATAATGTTGGACGCTGTTATCGTTATCGACGACGTCATCATCGTCATCGTTATCGTCGTCAGCCCATCATAGACATAACACTAAAACATCTATTCAATAATAATAATAATAATAATAAAAGTGTGAAACAATTGCATCGCAAATTGTTTTTCACCAATGAGCTAAAATTCGAAAATGCCGCCGGACAAAAAGAGCGCATTTTGAATTACAGCAGCAGCAGCAGTGGTAGCAGCAGCGATGATAACAGCGAACTGGAAACGGAAATGGAACCGGAAGCAACTGCTGCACATAATTACAAATTATATTATGAGACTGACCAAAGTGTGCACATTGCAGCCAACAATCACACTGACTATGAGGACGATGAGCAGCTAAGCGTAAATACTGTGGAGGATGTTAGCGACGATGGCGAAGATGAAATGGCAGACGAAGCTGAAGACGAAGCGGCAGTAGCAGCCGAAGCTGAAAACGAAGACGAAGCGGGAGCAGAAGCAGCAACAGAAGTCGGCGCAGCTAACAGCGTAAGAGAATACGTAAGCGACTACTCAACGACGCTTGCTGAATTGTCCATAGACAAAAATAATGGCATGTTGCCCACATTTAATGCTATTTATGCAAAACAAACACTACAACAACAACAGAGAAGCAATCAAACATGTGATGAGCATAATAATAATTTGAGTCCCAGCAAATGTGGCGTCATACAACAAACAACGTTAGCGACGGCGGCGTCGAATATGTTGGAAGCGAGTTGCCAACAACGGCTGCAGCCTGCACTGGAAAACATAACAGGCATCCGCACAGTGCTGCTCGACGTCGAAGAAGAAGCAGAAGCAGAGCAACTGAAACCAGATAAAAAGCGACTGCAGCAGCAGCAGTTTAAAGAGTGGCATCAGGTGCTGCAGCTGAAATCCTATAATAATGAACCGTTAATTGTATTGCCATACGTTGTGCTTGAATGAACATGTATACGCACGATCATATTTGCTGCTGTTTGTGATAGGAATTAAAATTAATCAAGAAGAGGAAGAGGAAGTAGAAGAAGCAGCAGCAGCAGTGGAAGTTAAGTGGAATTGTAATTCAATTATGGTCACCCTTCCAATGTCCTGGAATATGTTCTTTTTCCAGTGCGAGTCACTCTTTAGAACTTCTTTAATTTTTTGTTTTTCTTTCTTAAGTTTCATTTTCTTTAGCCTTTTTGTTTCGATTAGCTGAAAGTTTTTTGTCTTTAATTTAAGTGAACCACATTGTTAGTTTCTATATCGTTGATAATTTTTCGCATCTTTATCTCTATATATAAATATATATATATACTTTATATATTATGTATATCTTATACGTTTTTTAAATGTAATAAAAACTGAAATGTACATGGAATGTAAATAAATTTAGTCATACACCGATATATTTTTTTTTG
Source organism: Drosophila atroscutellata (assembly GCA_035041605.1). Lineage (NCBI taxonomy): Eukaryota > Metazoa > Arthropoda > Insecta > Diptera > Drosophilidae > Drosophila > Drosophila atroscutellata. Next base: position 599,151 of record JAWNLA010000099.1, on the reverse strand, counting down.
CACATTATTTTTCTTAACTTCAAAAATAAGAAACTTCATTAAACGCGAATGGGAACCAAACTATTGCGAGAGGGGAGAGGTAGAGAGCCCGGCCAGCAAATTGAAGACAGCTGCGGGAGCGATGTACGAGGTCTGACCAATAAGTAATGAGACTAAGTCCATAAAATACGTATACTTAAAAATTAAGGTACATTCATGTGATCCCCTTCAAAGTACTCCCCTCCCGCAACTACACACTGGTTCCAACGTTTCTTCCAGCTTTCGTAACATTTCTGGAAGGCTTCGACTGGAATGTCCTTTAGTACCCTCGTCACGGCGGTCTGGATGTCAGTTATGGACTCAAAATGCGTTCCTTTCACGGCCAATTTTGTTTGGGGGAACAAGAAGAAGTCACAGGGTGACATATCCGGCGAATAGGGCGCTTGCAGCAACACTGCGATGTTTTTAGAGGTCAAAAACTGCGACACACTGAAGGCACGATGGCATGGAGCATTGTCATGATGATGGACAAATCATCAGTTAAAATTTTTCTGACGGTTTCTCGTTTCAAATTAAGTTCATCAGCCAACATTCGAATGGTTAGCAGCCGATCTTGATGCACGAGAGTGCGCACACGCTGAACATTGTTGTCAGTTCGAGCTTCAACCGGCCTCCCACTTCGCGGTTCATCCCCGACGCTCTCACGACCATTTTTAAAATCTTTATGCCATCGAAACACCTGAGCACGAGTCAGGGCTTCATCACCGAACACTTTGACCAATTTACCGTACGTTTCCGTACCAGAATCGCCGAGTTTAACGCAAAATTTAATCGCGTACCGCTGTTCAATATTACGTCGTTCCATATTCGTGACACGCCTTACAAACACGTTGTCGAAAACACAACACAGCTGGAGAACTATCGAACGTACGAAAGTCGCGAGCACATGTATCGATAGAGGAGGGATGGGAGATTAACCGACCGAAGTTTCAGGTTCGCAGTGTTACCACAAGCGCGGCTAAAAAATCAGTCTCATTACTTATTGGTCAGACCTCGTATGAAGAGAGCGAACGTTGCAGTCGGACGGAACCTACTGCGAAATACTTTGATACCATACGTAAAGCCAGCCAAATAAAAGTTAGCAAAGAACACGGTAGATGTCGCCAAGAAATTCTCTCCAAGTTTGCCTTTCAAATTGCGGTAGATATATATTAGTTACCTTACTTTGAAATTTGGAATTGTGGAAAGTATGCGATTTTGAAAGTTTTGGGGGCGGAAGTAGACGTGGCTAAAAATATTTATGGGCAAGGTTTCGTGTAATCTTCTAATACAAGGCATATCCCAATCTTTCATGGACATCTCCAACAACTTACCAATCAAATTTGGGGACTGTAACATTAAAATTGTGGGAGATGTGGCTTTATTGATCTGTGATTTTATCGATTTTCTAGCCACCTAGTGAATGTAGCACTCCAATTTTTGCACTTTATCTGACGCAGGCACAGACCAGTATATGTTCCTAGTTTCAAGTCTCTATCTCTATCCAGATAGACAGACAGCATGACGGACATCGCACAAACCAATATACTTCGGTATCAAAGAAAGGAAAACATTTTTTGATTGCATTTCGTAATTAATTTATTTGAATTTCGTTATTAAATGTATATAGTTTAAATGTCATGTATTTTTTGGGTCAATAACCGCTAAGGCGCCACAAAAAAAACATTTTACGGCAGAAAACTAACGAAAAACGAGCCTACTTTTCTGGCTTTTGATTGGTGTTTTGATGTTGTTGTTGTTGAGGATGCCAGCGCAAGTCAGAAAAGTGGTTCGTGTATTCGGTTTGGTTAGCGTCTTCGGTGTATATCGTTGTGTTTGAGTTTATCGTCGTATTTAAAGAATGTAATACATAAAAGCGTTAACAAATTAGAAAAATTATAGTAAAACAGAAATTAAAAATTTTACATATCGCTTATGTGTAGTATTTTGTTTGTTTTGGCAATATTATTTCGTTTAACTCTAAAGTACAAATAATAGGTATTTAATTTACACATACAAACACAAGAGTACCACTAATCGTCTCTCTCTCTCTCATTTTCTCTTATGCGTGTGTCTGTCAGCCGTGAGTAGAATGAAATACTTATAAAATGATACACACATGTACACATATACACATGTATACATGTATGTGTGTGTGTGCGTGCGTGCGTGCGTGTGTTTGTATGAGCAGTCTAATTACACATAAATATTTATATGCCAAAAATGTTAAATCAAGTTTGTAATAGTTGTTTTTAATTAGGCTTCAGCGCTGAGCACATTCACTGAGAACGCGCAGAGGCTTTCACCCTTTTTGGCAACGGCCTTTGCCTGATATTGGCCGACATCGTCTAGGGCGCATTTTGTGACGGCAAACGTGTAACGATTACCATCCTTGGTGAATGAGTAACGATTGCGGGATTCATCGATTGGTTTGCCATCCTTAAGCCATGCCAAAGTGAGCAGCTCCCCATCCAGTTCACATTCAAATGTCGCATTCTCACCCGCGGCAACAGAAACGGAAATGGGGAATTTAACAAATGACGGCTGTTTGGGTTCATCGCCAGGCACTGACACATTAATTGTGCACGTGCTAAATGATTCACCGGCATCGTTGAATGCTTCACAGGTGTAGGTGCCGCCATCTTCTGGGAATATTTCAGCGATTTGCAGGCGATAAATGTTCGCTTCGTTCGTGTATTGGAAGTCCTTGCTGGGCTTGATTTCTTTGTTGTTGTGCAGCCAGACGACATCGAACTTTTTGGCGCCGATAATGCGACAAGCCAGTGTGACCGCATCGCCATCCTTCACAAATCTGGACTCCAAGTGGCTCACAATTTTTGGTGGCTGATCACTACCAGTGGCTTGACGCTTGCTAGACTGTTTATCTAAAGCTATGAAATAAATAAAGAAAATAACAATGGAATTGTATGCATATATATTTTAAGTGATACACTTAGATTTGAGCTGACTTGCTTTGTACTCGAAGCGTAGAATGAGGTAGAAAGCCGACAACTTCAAATTGACAGGTTTGGCGATCTTCACTTACGTTTAACGCTCAGCTTGCATTTAGTTTCCACCGCGCTAATTGAATTGGTCGCTGTGCAGGTGAAAACGCCTTCGTCTTCCGGGAAAACCTCATGAATTGTGAGCGTCGCGATACCATTCTTATATTTCAAATCCATAATCTCCGATGAGGAAATCGATTTGCCATTCTTAGACCAGGTGATTTGCGGCTCGGGATCACCCTTAACGTGACACGTCAAAATCAGCTGTTCGCCATCGCGAATTGTCAGATCGTGCAGCGGCTTTGTGAATTCCGGCTTGCACATTAAGGAATCGTCTGGTGGAACTGCACACGAATAAAAAACATATATAGAAAATATATATAATAAATATTATATTTAATAGACATACGTATTAGCTCTTTGGTGGCACTACGAGATCGTGATGGGCTGCCAGGCGTCTGCAGCGAGGAGGAACTGCCCGCATATTTCTTCTTGCCTGAAATGCTATTCTGTGTCGTTGAGGAACTTGTGCTGCTTATGTTGGTGCTGGTAGTCTGCAAAATGCACACACAATATTCAGTATTCGATATTAGTAATTGTCAATGCTTATCGATGTATCGTCGATTAATCGCTTACCCTGCCATCCGCTGTCGTTCTGGTGTTCGATGTCTGCTGCGATTGACTGGACGATGTGAACTGTCTTGTGGTTATTATTGGCGGTGGAGCTGGCTTTATGGGCTGCTCGATATATTTGCGATCTGTTATCGGGAATAGTAGAGACACATAAATATATACCGATATATATATATGAAAATTTATATTTACAAAATACATAATGATAGATTGAAACTAACTTGTACATGCTAAATAACAGGTTTTCATTTCGAATATACATATAATATTTAATATTTAAAATTTATAATTTATAATTATTTTCTTTTTTTTTTTGTATTATGATAGTCAACAATAAGGTGTTATAAAATATCATTGTTAGCTGGGCTTGCTTCGTCGGTTTTATTTTTTGAGGTTAGAGTTTTTAAATGGTCTCCCAAGAAAACAAAAACAACTTTATTAATAATTTATTACAATTACGTGGGATAAGTGGGACGTTCAATTCAAAATCAACTGTAATACTAAAATGCAGAGAATCTTGGAATAGGGATTTAATAAAACTGGGTAATCAAGATTAAAAACAGATCACATCATACTTTTCTTTATAGATATAACTGAATTGTCTGTCTATTTTGGCAGATACTTAAATTAGTCATTATAATTAGGATTTAGGTTGTTTTTTAATATTATTTATTTAATTTAAAAACAAGAGCATCTGCCCTATATTATCATTCATAACTTGTTGTTATATATATATAATTTATATATATATGCATGCTTAGAAGGGAGAAGTAAACAAAAGTAACGATAGTTTTAGATTCGATAATTGTGAATTACCTCCTGAGTAAAGGAAATTGTGTGCTAGTTCTGCCTGCTCAGGCGTTACCCATTCACCTGAAGAAAGTTAGTAATTTATAGTTGAGACAGATAGTCAGAATATATATTTAAGAATTTGTATTAATTGTTGCTTGATAAACTCTAGATAAATTCTATAGTTTTATAATGGCCTGGATGCTGCTTTTGACAAACAACCATTAACATTACAAATCAAGTCGAGTTTGACCGACTAAAATAATATCTGAGCAGTCCCAAAAATATATTTAAGAAAGTGAAAATATAAAAAATGTAATAAGAAACGATAATTGTATTTCTGATCAGTCCGTGTGTACTCATTTTTTATAAGTTTAAATTGTTCAGTTATAAATCAGATATATTTCCTTGAGCTCTCTATTTCATAAAGCGTATTACAAAATTTATTTGTTCCAAGATATTTTGAATAGGCAAGTTAATAATAAATAATCAATTATAATCGGACCACTTTTTGAACATATTATATACATATATATACCTTAAGAATAGACTACCATTTATACAATTATATATATACTATAATAGTCTATGTATAAATACAAATGGTAGTCTATCCATAAGGGATCCAAATATATATAGATATATTTAATTGCCTGTGGTTTATTTATATTATTATTAATTATATTCTATATGGTATATACATTTGTTTCCTAGTCTAATATGATAGATTACCTTCGACAATGACGACACACTCTGTCTCATCGGTTCCATGGCAATTTGTGGCCTTGCAGGTGTATTTGCCCGAATCGGATGGCTTGCAATCGATGATCTCCATGGTGACAACGCCATCCGAATGGGTCATCGCGTACTCATATTTGCTGAGTTCCCGACCATCCTTGAACCATTTCACACTTGGCACAGGTTTGCCACTGAGGCAGCAGAGGAGTTTGCAGGTGTCGCGGGCCTGCATGACACGTGGACGCAATAGGAATGTAAAGCTGGGCGCCGACTCCGACTCCTCCTGCCAGAAGGTGTAGGGCAATGGTTCCCTTCGACGCACCGGTGTCGATTCGGTGCGATATCTCGGCTGTTCCTTGGGCAACGGATGCACATTGAGGAAAACGACCTCCTCCCGGGAACCATAATGATTCTCAGCCCTGATTATATACTCCCCGCGATCATCCATTTTCACGCGATTTATAATGAAATAATAATCATCTCCGGCATATCGTTTCATAAATTTAACGCTCTGCCTCAACTCGATATTGTTGTGCGACCAGGTCAAAGTTGGCGTTGCAATTGCTATGCAACGGCAATAGAACTTGACACTTTGACCCTCGTAACAGAACTGGGACGAGGGTCGTATAACAAATCGTGGAGCTGCCTGCCTTCGATCAAAGACCGCATCGTGTATCTTGTATTTCTCCATCAACAGTTTACGCAGCGCCGAATATTCCGAAAGTCTTCCAATGGGCAGTAAATATTTTTCGAAATCGGCGTACTTCTTACGCAACTTTTCGCGATATGCCAAATAACGATCACGTGCAATTTTCTGTGTCAAATTGCTATGATCTCCAGTTAGCCACGGGTGCAACAGGCACTCGTGTGCCGTCATCCGTTTCTCCTTATTGGCCAGGAGCAGTTTACGTATAAAGTCCTTGCCCTCTTCAGATATATGCCTAAAGGCATCCAAATCAAAGTCCCAGTCACATGCCTTCACGTTCTTCAGGGTCTGCACATCATTATCCCCAGCAAATGGCGATAGTCCACTCAATCTACAGTTAAAAAGTATAATAAAATAAATATAATAAAACTAATTAATAAATAATTCTTAACTCAGTGAAATCTTATAACATCAAATCTTAAATTAAAACAAAAAATAATCATAATTAAAAATTTTCAAATATTTAAAGCATTGAAAAAAAATATGAAAAATTAAGTTAATCGAATTAATTTTAGTTGAATTTTAAAAAATACTTACAAAACATAGGCGAGCACACCCGTTGCCCACATATCCGTGTAGAATCCGACTGGTTCCCGATTCACAATTTCTGGTGCAGCAAATTCCGCCGTACCCGTTGTAATTTTGACGACCTCATTGGGATCCAAACGGGTGGCTAGGCCAAAATCGATCAGTTTCACATTTGTACTGGTTCGTGTCTGGCACATGATATTTTCCGGCTTGATGTCCAAGTGAATGATGTTCTTCTCGTGCATATGGCGTATTCCCTCACAGATCTGGCGCATATAATTAATGACTTCCGCCTCGGTCATCACATAACCCTCGGCCGTAATGCGCTCAAATAGTTCGCCACCGGACAAGCTGCGGAATAATACAGGAAATGTAAATAAATAAGTAAACTAGAATCAGAGTCTGAGTTGGAGTCTATATCTTGCATGTTGTCAAATCAGTTGACCCAATTCTACTTTGCCCTTTCTAAAAATCAAGCTGCCAATACGTAATAATTTTGCAAAAATACTGGTGTATTTACCGGAATTTTTATAGAGTCACAATGGAAATTGCTACCTAAATTTACATGTATATATTTTGTCAATGTTCTACTCTCAATTACAGTGAATACAGAATACGTAAAAAAACCGTATGAAAAAATACCAAAATACTATAGTGATTACTGAATATCGAGTACCGTTAAAAAGTATGGAAAATGCCTGAACCCTTATGTATACTTTTATACTCCTTTTTTTTAATAATAACATAATACTACTATTTTTATATCCAATCCTAATTCCAGGGGATATCGAATACTGTCAAAAATGTGTAGGAATACTCGACATATTTACTGGAATTTTATTAGATGGGAATTTAAAGTCATATCGCTCTTTTGACACCATTATTTAATCATAATTCCAGGGGATACTGAATACCGTAAAATAGTTTGAGAAAATATCGGAACCCCAGTTTCTTTGATGGAATACGAAATGGAAATCGCAACGTAAATTAAAGAAATCAGATTTTCATAAACAATTCAAGTGAATATCAAGTACCGAATAGGGTAAAAAGATCGTACGAATACTTGGTATATATATATATATATATATATGTATGATCTGATTTCCAGTTATTGTACTTACAATTCGAGAATGAGGACCATTTCATCGTCGTCCTCGAAGGCGTCGTGCAAATTAATTAGTTTCTGGTGATGCAGCTGATTCATGATATCTATTTCCCGCCGGATCAGATCCTTTTCAACCGTATGCGAAACGGGTATAAATTTAGCGGCAAATATATTTCCCGTGCTGCGTTCGCGACAACGATGAACGACCCCAAAAGCGCCGGTGCCGATTTCCTCGAGTATATCGTATCTATCGTAGACGCTCTGTTGCGATATTTCCACGGGTTGCGGCACGAATTTCGAATAGATATCAAAGACATACGAATCGTAATCCTTGATGGGTCCATCAGCCTTGCCTCTGATACGCTTGCCATTCTCATCCAGCTCCCATTTGCGTTCGGTGGGTTTTTTCTTGATCGATTCCTTGGTTTTGATCAGTGTGCTAATCTCGGAGGAATCGGAACGACCGTAAACATTATCTGCAAATATGCGGAAATCGTATTCCTTGCCAGGCGTCAAACCGCTGACAGCCATTGAGGTGAACCGCGTATTCCCAACACGTATCCAAGAGGATAGGGGATGTTCTCGGCGTTCGACGAGGTAATTGGTAATATCACTACCACCATCCCAGATGGGCGCCTTCCAGCTCAGCGAGAGCGAATCGGTGCCGATGCTCTCAATCAGAGGGAATCTCGGTGGATCTGGTCGATCACTGATCTGCACTTGAATTATAGCCGTATCGGAGCCCAGTTCATTCTCCGCTGTAATACGATACGGCCCAGAATCGAGGCGTGAACCATCACGGATGGTGAGCACGGCGTGTCTTTCCTTCACTTCCACGTTATAATGTCCGCCGGATTCGATATTTTCACCCTCGCGCACCCAGTGTATGCGTGGCTTGGGGAAACCGGTAAACGGTATTTTAACGATCACATTCTCGCCCTTATCAAAGTACGCCGTATCACGGAAACGAGGCGGCACATTCAACTTCGGAGCGGTCATTATAGCAAGAGCAGCCCGTGTGGATTTTGCGCCGGCTTTGTTTACGGCACGGCAAACATACTCATCGGCATCCTCGCCAAACACATCGTTGATGTGCAGGAAATGATTATCGCCTTCGGAGTAGATGTGATAGCGTGCTCCATTCGATATTTCACGGGCGCCCTTATACCAACTGATTACTGGTCTGGGTACTCCTGTAATTGTGCACGTAAACTGCGCATTGTGATTCTGTATGCAGTTCTCATCGCGCAAGGGCTTCACTATTTGTGGTGGCGTTGCCGCCTTAGGATCGATGATCTTTACGGCTTGCGAGGCGGACGATTCCTTTGAGAGTCCTGCTATATTTTGAGCAAAAACCCGGAATTCGTATTGCCTACCCTCTATTAAATTGGAGCAATTGATTTGATTGGTTGCCGTGATAATATTATTGATTCTCTGCCAAGTATCGCTGCCCACCTCACGTTTGTCCACCCAATAGCCCTGGACATGAGCACCGCCATCCGATTCGGGCTTGGCCCACTCGAGATGAGCAAAGTCTCCGCCGATTTCTGTGATTTGTGGTACGCCTGGCGGAGAGGGGGGGTCAATGGGCGCCTTGGCACGTATCGGATTCAGTCCCTCCAATGGGGGACCCATGCCATTCTCATTCACGGCCATCACACGGAATATATATTCCTGATTTTCGATTAGCCCTTGCACATTGAAATTGGTATCCTTGCAGGTGCTTGATACTGTTATCCAGTGTGGCGATGATATATCCTTGCGCTCCACAACATAATGCGAGATTCTCAGGCCGCCGTCGTAGCTGGGTGGACGCCATGTTAACGTGCAAGAATGCTTATTGATGTGGGAGATGCCCATGGGGCCAACTGGCGCCGAGGGTAGACCCGTAATCCGCACATCAATCGGAGCCGTAGCTGAGCCCGATTCATTGCTTAGCTCCACTTGATAACTGCCCGCATCGCTTTTCACAATATCCCTTATAAAGATGGCAATATAATCATCGAAGACGGTATACTTCAAATGCGATTCATTTGCCGCATCGGAGACGAGCTCATTGTTACGGGTGATGCGCACGGAGAGTGGCTGATCACCGGAATAGTAGACTTTAATTTTGGTATTATCGCCCTCCGGCAAATAGAGTTCGCTCGGACAGCGATTGATGATGGGCGGTGCACCGATCTTCAGGTAGCCGGAGGTGTGCACAAATCCGAGCGAATTGATGGCTTCACATGTATAATCGCCATCATCGCCGGACTGCACGTTAGTGATGTGCAGCCGGAACACGCCATCACGACTATCGCACATGAATCGGCCACCGGCGGGCATCTGAATCTCTTTGCCATTTTTGAGCCAGCGGGCGGAGGGACTTGGTTTACCGGATGCGGAGCACTGCAGCGTATAATCCTTGCCACAGGGCGCTACCCTATCCTGGAGTCGGGAAATCCATTCCGGTTTCACGCCACCCAGCACCTCACACACTTTAATGGGCATGGTACAGAGACTCGGCTCCGAGCGTCCAGCGGCATTTACCGCAAATATACGGAATTCATAGTCACCCATTTCGATGAGATTAATTACGGTAAATTCGGTATCAAGGACATTATAATCATTGCACTTGACCCACACAGCGCCGCCAATATCCCGTCGCTCAATAACATAACCCGTAATGCGAGAGCCGCCATCACTAGTGGGTTTTTCCCACTTTAGATCGACGTAGTTCTTGCCCACTTTGGTGACTTGGGGTGTGCCCGGCGGCGAGGGTACGTTGAATTTACCCTTCAGCTTAAATCTCATCGAGGGCGGCGAAGGTTTACTAAATCCGGCGGCATTTTTAGCCTTAATCCGGAACTCATACTCACTGCCATTGGTCAGATTATATAGCTGATATTTGGTGTCCTTAATGAGATACTCGTAAGTATTCCAAGCGGAATCGTTGACCACATCCCGGTACTCTATCTGATAGCCCTGTATGCGGGAACCGCCATCGTTGACGGGTCGTGTCCAGATCAGGGTCACATTACCCGAATCCCAATCGATGACCTTGGGCTGCCCCGGCTCATCGGGCACCGTAAATTGATGCTTAGCCGTAATGGGCTCCGGCATTTCCAGGGGATCAGATAAGCCGTATTGATTCTCCGCACGTATACGGAAATGATATTTGTGATTGGGTTCCAGACCCATGACATCATAATGCGTATTCCTCACAAAGCTGCTGACCTTAACCCAGGTGCCACTGGTGTCGAGTTTCTCCACAACATAATTGGTAATCGGGGATCCGCCATCATCGAGTGGCGTTTTCCATGCCAAGGTGCAAGTGTCCGGAGTAATGTCGTAGGCATTGAGTGGTCCCTGGGGCGGACCGGGTCTGTCCACGACGGTCACGTGGCACGACGCAGTATCTGAACCCTTCGCATTTGTCAATGTAATCGTGTAGGAGCCGGTTTCCGTGCGTTTGGCGCATTTGTTGTGGTATACGGAACTATAATCATCCGTCTCGAAGCGTATCCGTTCATCCGGATTGACATCTACTCCATTGATATTCCAATTTGGTGTAGGCCTGGGATTGGCCTGATAAGGCACTGTTATGTGGAATTCCTCGCCGGCAATCACAACCATGTCCCGTATAGATAAATCTGAAGTAATCTTGGGCGCATGCGGCGGACGACGGCAGGGGATTAAATCACTGGAGGCACTAAATGGAGATTGACCCGCTGCATTCACAGCTGCCACACGGAATTCGTACTCAGCATTTTCGATAAGACTGGGTATTTTGCAGCTGAGATCGGGACAGAGAGCATGCACGGCCTTCGTCCACTTATCCTCGCTGAGCAATCGCTTCTCGATGACATAGCCCGTAATCGGTGAACCGCCATCATGCTTGGGCTTGGTCCAGGCTATAGTAATGCTATCCTCAGTAGAATCGATGCCTCTTGGGATACCCGGTGCGTTGGGCACATCGAAGGGATGGCGGGCACGGATCGGTTCACTTGTCTCCGCCGGCTCCGATTGTCCATATTTATTCTCCGCAATCACTCGGAAATCGTACTCCCTGCCAATGGTCAGATTTCGAACCCTGACAAATGGCACCGTGCAATAACTGCTCACCTTGCTCCAAGTCGAGGATCTCGCCTCCTTCTTCTCCACTATGTAATTCTGTACTGGTGAACCGCCATCGTCGCGTGGTGGGTTCCAATAAAGAGTCAATGAATCACCGGCGAATTCGTCGGCACGCAGATTTGTGGGCGGACCCGGTCGATCCAGGACCTTAACATTTATGGTAGCTGTATCAAAGCCATGTGGATTCTTGAGCTGCAATCTATATTGACCGGAATCGGTCCGCTTGGAGTTCTTCACAACAAACGAGGCAGCTTCGTCCGTCAAATGCTGATGCATACGTGGATCCAGATCATCCAGGACCCTATCATTGGAGTACCAAAAGGCCGTAGGTTTTGGGAAGGCTACATAGGGCACATGTATGCTGAAATCGTCGCCGGCACGGCACACAATGTCCCGAACACCGCCCAGATCCATGCATGGTTTATTTGGCTGCTCCTCAATCTTAATCGGTGGCGATGGCTTAGAGGGATCGGAACGACCCACATCGTTCTCCGCTATAATGCGGAAGGAGTACTCCTCGCCTTCTTTCAGATTGGGCACGGTGTAAACGGTACCGTTGATGGGTAGCTCGTTGACGGGTTGCCAATCCTTTGAGTTCTTGGGTCGCATCTCCAGATGGTAGCCCTTGATTTTGGATTTGCCATCGTTGCGTGGAGGTCTCCACGAGAGTGTGACAGTATCCTTGGTGATGCGATCTGGTTTGGGTGGCTCTGGAGCATCGGGTCGATAGCGTTGCAGCTCGGCTGTCATGGGGTCCGAGGGCTTTGAAGGACTGCCTGGACCCGCTTCATTTACTGCTATTACCCGGAACTCATAACGAGCACCCTCTCGGAGATCGGGCACTGTATAACTCGTATTTGGCGTTGGGTAATTATTGCACTTGATCCATTCGCCACCGCGTTCACGTCGCTCCACAATGTAGCCGGAGATGGGTTTGCCGCCGCAATAATCAGGCGGATGCCATTCGAGGGAGGCGGAGCTGGGTGTATAGGCGACGACCTGGGGTTGGCTGGGTTCACCGGGTGGATCAAAGGGTGATTTGGCGATAACAGGCTTGCCCTCGAGTGGCTCAGATACGCCGTAAATATTCTCAGCCCGAACGCGGAACACATATTTCTTGCCCTCCGTTAGACCCTTAACCGTATAATTAGTTTTCGGGCAATAGCCAGGCACGGGTTTCCAATCATCCACGCCGAATTCACTAAATTCAATAATATAACCCGTAATTTCGCTGCCGCCATCATCTTTGGGTGGCAACCACTGCAGCGAGATGTGATCGGGTGCGGTTTCCGTGTACGTCAAAGGACCTTCCGGCGGCGTGGGCTTATCTACCACTATGATCTCTATGTCTGCGGTATCCTTGCCAAATTCATTGCTTGCAGTCACCTTATATATGCCAGAATCTTGTCTCGTTGAGTCATCAATACGGAAAATCGTACGCTCTGAATTCGTTTCGTAGGAGATCTTTTTGGACTCCGGCAATTTGAGATCGCCACGTTTCCATTCTACGGTCGGCGTTGGTGCACCCGATATGGGTATATTCACATTAACTGGTTCTCCGGCGCGCACTTTAATCCTTCTGCCCAGTAGGGCATCCAAGTGTAGCCTGGGTTTCTCACGCATGGGGCGAGCGCTGAGTATTGTGGAAGGTTCAGATGGTTTGCTGTTGCCCGCCGCATTAACGGCGGAGACGCGATACTCGTACTGATGATTTGGCGTGACACGATCATCGCGGTATTCCGTTGTGGGCACGGGTTCACCGTTCAACTTAAGCCAACGACCCGTATTCACATCCCTGCGCTCAATATCGTAACCGAGTATGGGGGAGCCACCATTGCTAATCGGTTGCTTCCATTTGATCGTAATGTGATCCTTGTCGCTATCGGATAACTCCGGCTTGCTGGGTGCACCCGGCACCGTATACTGATTCTTAGCCACAACGGGCTGCTCGGAAGTAAGGGGATCCGAGCGACCCTGCAGATTCTCAGCCATCACGCGGAATTCGTATTTAGTACCCTCTAGTAGACGCGGCACTACTGCGTGATTATACTTGGCATTCACATAATTTACGGCCGGCACCCAGCCCCCGCCGTGTGTCAAATCGCGTTTCTCAATGACATACGCGGAGATTTCGGAGCCACCGTTATCCTTGGGTGGTTTCCACGAAACTGTCACCGAGTTTGCCGTAATTTCCTCGTACTCCAAAGGACCCTCCGGTGCACCGGGACGATCCAACACGATCAGCTCAAAGCTGCCCTCATCAATGCCGGAATCGTTGCGCAAAAGTAAATGATAAATCCCGGAATCGCCACGCTGGCAATTGACGGTGTGCACCACAGTATGATGGCCAATTGTGGTAATGGTGGAGCGCTCATTGGATGTCAGTGGATTACTCTTATGTGTCCAGATCGCTTCCGGCGCTGGTTCACCTATGAAATCAATATCGATGTGGAAGATTAGGCCCGCCTTAATGCGCACCTCGTGGAGGGGTGTGATTATTTTGGGGGCCAGGTAACGTGGCTTGGCCATAATCATGTCGGAGGGTTCAGAGGGTTCCGACTGACCCGCCTGATTCACAGCAATAATACGAAACTCATATTCCTGACCCTCAACGAGTTCCGGCACGGTTGCTGTGGTCTTATTGGGAGGAGCATGCACCACATTGACCCAATAGGGACTGCCCTTCTCCTTCTTCTGGATAATATACTCAGTTAGAGGTGCACCTCCATCCGACTTAGGTGCCGCCCACTGCAGATCGACGTGGTCGCGATCCCAATCGGTTATGTTGGGTTTGCCGGGCGAATCGGGTTCATCGAACTCGTTCTTGGCCACGATGCTCTTGGCGGCCTCGAGTGGTTCCGATTCCCCAATGGCATTCACTGCTTTCACACGGAAGAGGTACTCCTTGCGGTGCACCAGCCTGGTCACATCATGCACCGGATGTGTACTCATGCCAGCATCCGACCAGGTGCCGCGTGACAAATCCATTTTCTCGATGATGTAGTGTAGGATAGGGGAGCCACCATCATCTTCAGGCACATGCCAAGCCAAGTGGCAGCCATCTCTTGTTATCTTGCTTATGTCCAACGGACCCTTGGGCACCGATGGGCGATCCAAGACGGTGGCATGTGCGGAGGCATCAAAGGAGCCGTGTTCGTTCTTAAGGATCAGCGTGTAGCGACCTTCATCGCTTCGAAGTGCCGAGGGTATCTCAAAGCTGAGCTCATTCTGGAACAGATTCGATTGGATGCGCGACTGCTCAGCAAGGGGTATTTCCTGGCCATTGTACAACCACTTTATACTGGGACGCGGAGAGGCTTCGATGGGCAGAGTCCAACCCAGTCGCTTGCCGGCATGAACCGTAATATCATTGAGCAGGGATTTGTCAAAGTGAGGCGCTAAGAAGCGTGGCTTGCAGATGACTGTGGCCGAGGGATCCGAGGGATCCGATTGACCTGCCTTGTTCACGGCTATCACACGGAACTCGTACTCTCCGCCATCGGTTAGATCTGGTATGTGCGCCTTGCGCTCCTCCCCGGGTATAGTTGCCGCCCTCTCCCACTGTCCAAATTTGGGTCGTTTTTCGACTATATAACCCGTAATTGGTGCACCACCATCTTTTTTGGGCGCCGCCCATTCCAGATCCACAAAGTCTTTGCCCCAATCGACAGCCTGCGGCTGGCCTGGCTTATCGGGATGCGCATAGGGATCTTTGGCAGTGATGGCCTGACTTGTGGTCAGTGGTTGCGATTGACCCTGTTTATTCACCGCACGCACTCTAAAGTTGTAGTCATGATTCTCGATGAGGTTGTCCGCACGGATTTCACAGGCAGCAGACTCTCCCACGGGTACCCAACGCATCGCTTCATTGTCCATTTTCTCCACCACATAATGAGTAATCTCGGACCCACCATCATCGCGTGGTGGTCGCCAGCGAAGCGTCAACGAGTTCTTGGTTATGTCATCGCCGCGTAGCGGTGCCTCCGGCGGAGTGGGCACATCCAATACGGTCACCTTAACCGTATGCCTGTCCACGCCATTCACATTACGTGCTACTAGAGTATATAGACCCGTATCCGCTCTCTTGGCGTCGAGTATGCGCAGCTTGGTGCGTTCGTCGTTGTTGCTGATCTTTACCCGATCCGTGTTGATGACCATGTTGTCCTCATGCGTCCATTCCTTGCTGGGTATTGGTTCACCCGTCACCGGCACATCAAATTCGAAAACATTTCCGGCCCGTATCTTGATGTCCAACATGAAATTTCTATCGATTTTGGGCGCAAGGTTTTTGGGTCTAGCCACATGTGGTTCCGTTGGGTCACTGGGTACGCCCGGACCCGCTTTATTTACTGCCCGTATACGGAACTCGTATTTGACGCCTTCAATTAAGTCGGGCACGTGTCCACTGGTCACATTTCCCTCAACCTCGGCGCATTTTTCCCAATCCGGCGCGTACTTATCGCGTTTCTCGATGACGTAACCACTTATGGGGGATCCACCATCGCTCTCCGGTTTAGCCCATTCCAAATCCACGAAATCCTTGTCGAAATCTTTTATTGTAGGTGTACCCGGTTTGCTGGGCTCATCGTAGGGATTCTTGGCCTCGGTGGCATGTGGTGTTGTCAATGGATCGGATAAGCCCTGACGATTCTTGGCGCGCACACGGAATTTGTATTTGTGACCCGGAGTGAGACCTTTGATCTGCAGATTGGTAGTGGGTCCATCGGTCTCCCCGGCGGGCACCCATCGACCCGATATCTCATCCAGTTTCTCCACAACATAGCTGTCAATGGGCTGACCACCATCATCATCAGGTGGACTCCACTTTAGAGTGCAACCCTCCGCATGAACATCCTCTACTTTGAGAGGACCATTTGGCGGCGACGGCTTATCGATAACCGTAACCTTAACATCCGCACTATCCTCCCCGTTGGCATTCTCCGCATGCACCGTATAAAGACCTGTATCAGATCGGGTTGCATTGCTTACCTTCAGCTTGGTATTGTAATCCACGTGGTTGACTTTAATGTTATCCTTGGTGTACAGTTCCTTTTTCTTGAGCAGCCATTTTGTTTTGGGCGCCGGTTCGCCGGACACCTTGCAATCGAAGCTGAATGCCTGTCCGGCCTTGATGCGCACCTCTATTAAATTGGAGCGATCGATGACTGGTGGCATATTCCTCGCCTTGGCTACAATTGGCGCCGTCGCATCGGAGGGTTCTCCCGGACCCGCAGCATTGATGGCACTAACCCGGAACTCGTATGTTTGACCCTCTGTTAAGTCCGGCACGGTTGCTTTGCACTGATCCGCCGGCACTTCTAGCGCCTTCTCCCAGTGCCCGTATTTATCCTTCTTCTCCACCAGATAACCGGTGATAGGTGAACCACCATCGTTGAGTGGTGGTGTCCATGCCAAATCGATGTGATCCTTATCCCAATCGGTTGGCCGTAGATTCTCCGGCTTACCCGGCTCATCAAACGGATTCTTGGCTATAATCGATTCCTCCCCGACGAGTGGGGCAGATTCACCCTCCGCATTTATGGCGGAGACACGGAATTTATATTCATTTCCGGGCGTTAGACCCGTAACATCAGCCTGTGGTTCCGTCGAACGTGCGCAGGGCAACCAACAACCCGTCTCCGGGTCGAGTTTATCGATCTGGAAGTATTCAATGGGTGTGCCACCATCATCCGTGGGTCGCTTCCACTTCAGGTGACAGCCCTCCTTGTGCACATCTGCAATCTGCAGTGGACCATTTGGTGGCGTTGGTTTATCCGTTATATTCACATTAATCAGCACGCTATCTTTGCCGGAACTATTTACGGCCGTAACCAAATATTCCCCAGAATCGCCACGATGTGTTGGACGTATAACCAGCTTTGTATAATAA
The DNA here is from genome assembly GCA_035041605.1 of Drosophila atroscutellata. Taxonomy (NCBI): domain Eukaryota; kingdom Metazoa; phylum Arthropoda; class Insecta; order Diptera; family Drosophilidae; genus Drosophila; species Drosophila atroscutellata. Next base: position 581,620 of record JAWNLA010000099.1, on the reverse strand, counting down.
TCGGGTGTTTCTATCGTAGCATTCTTGCCCGTTTGCAGCGGATAATTGGAGAATTTCCAGTCCACTTTCGGTGCGGGTTCACCAGTAATTACAGCATCTAATTTGAGAGCCGTCCCCGCTGAAATTGTCACATCCCGCAAATTGCGACGATCGATTTTGGGAGCCAAATACCGAGGCTTGGCTATGAATGTCTTGCTGGCCTCCGAGGGTTCCGACTGTCCACCCTTGTTTAAGGCAATCACCCGGAACTGATATTCATTGCCCTCGATCAGACCATTTACAGTGGCCAACGGACTTGGTGTATCCGTTTCGAGTGCCTTCTCCCAGAGTGGACTATATTTGTCCTTGATCTCGATAATGTAGCCCGTGATGGGCGAACCACCATCCGAGGCGGGTTCCGGCCAGGCGAGTTCCACTTTGTTCGCTGTCCAATCAGTTGGTTCAGGTGCGCCAGGTTTCGAGGGTGCAGCTAAAAATAATAATAATAATAATGAATAATAATAATTTTAATTAAATGATTTTCTCTATTTACTAAATGGATCCTTGGCTATAATCGAGCCCAGTGTTTCCAGCGGCTCGGATTCGCCTTCCTTATTCACGGCCTTAACACGGAATTTGTACTCATGTCCGGGTATTAAACCATCCACATTCATTTCAGGCACATCACTTTTGCCCACGGGCAACCAAATGCCCGTATCCGGATCGAATTTCTCCACCAAATAGCTATCGATCGGCTCGCCGCCATCATCCTTGGGCTTCTTCCATTTCAATTTGCAGCCATCCTTGTGCACATCGGAAACCTCCAAAGGACCCTCCGGTTTGCCAGGCTTAGCTGTAAATTCGTTCAAATTAATTAAAATTATTATTATATATAATTTAATTATTTAATTAATTATTAATTATTAATTAATTATTTAATTATTCATTGTTGATCTACTTACTGATTATATTAACTTGGAATTCGACTTGATCCTGGCCGTACAGATTGTGTGCCACAATCTTGTAGAGACCCGTATCCTTGCGTTCCGGATTATTGTTAATATATTTGGTGTTGTATGGTACATTCTCTATGCGACTGCCGGATGTGGGATGTACGGATTTGCCATTTTGGGTCCAGGTGATGTCGGGAGCGGGCTCACCGCTCACATTAATGTCGAGGAATATCGGCTCGCCCGCCTTGAAATTATACGTTCGTATATTCTTGCGATCGATCTTGGGGGCGACTGTTTTAAATAATGGATCAAGATGTACAAAATTGTTTATTTAATTTATTTCAATTATTTACATATATTCAGAATTGGACGTACAAGGGAAGTGAAAAGTAACTTGGTCGTATAAGGGTCATCAAACTTCAATTTTACAATCGTTTCTTCAACTTACGTTTTCTGGGCTTGGTGATGACAGATTTGCTTGCGTCGGAGGGTTCACCGGGTCCGGCAGCATTGATCGCCTTCACACGGAACTCGTACTCGCAGTTCTCATCCAGATTGGGCACTGTCGCCTTACATTCCTCACCCAAAGTAGGTGCTGAGATCTCCGCTCCCTTGATCCACTTGTCGGTGCCCTTTTCACGTTTCTCCACCACATACGCCGTAATCGGAGAACCGCCATCGTTGTGCGGTGGTCGCCAAACCAAATCCACATGATCCTTGTCCCAATCAACGGGCTCCGGTGTGCCCGGTTTGCCCGGCTCATCGAACGGATTCTTGGCCACAATCGATTGTTCTCCAACCAGCGGTTCCGATTCACCTTCCGTATTTACGGCCAGCACACGGAACTTATACTCGTGACCCGGTTCGAGATTGTTCAGCTCAGCAAAAGGTTCCTTAAAGCGACCAGAGGGCATCCAGCGGCCCGTTTCCACATCCATTTTCTCCACCACATAATGCTCGATTGGCAAACCACCATCATCCAACGGTGGATTCCACTTTAGCTTGCAGCCCTCCTTGTGCACATCGGTGACCCGCAAAGGACCCTCGGGTGGTGCAGGTTTATCGAGCACTGTCACCTCAAAAGAGGCCTCATCGTGTCCGGAGTCATTTTCCGCCTTAATTGTATATTTTCCGGTATGCATTCGTTTGGCAAAGGGTACAGCTAACTTAGTGCGGTAGGGTTCCATGTCAATGTTGAAATCATCTTCGCTAATGCGTGCCTTGTTGTGGAACCAGGTCTTTGTCGCGGGTGGTTCACCGGATACCTTGATATCATAACGTATATGTTGTCCGGCCTTAACTGTGATATCTTTAATATTTGTTCTATCGATTTTCGGTGGTGCAAACCGATCCTTGGCAGTCATTTGATCAGATGCCTCGGAAGGTTTACTTTGTCCAGCTTTATTTACGGCCTTGACGCGGAATTGGTATTTGGTGCCCTCTATCAGATCGTTGACCTTTGCCTTGCAATCCGGCGTATTTGTCTCGAGCACCTTTTGCCATTTGCCTGTATTGTTGTCCTTCTTCTCAACAATATACCCAGTGATCGGAGCACCACCATCATCTTCTGGTGCACGCCACTTGAGATCCGCATGATTCGCCGACCAGTCCGTAATCTGGGGTTTTCCGGGCGTATCCGCTGCATCGTATGGATTCTTAGCCGTAACGGGTATGTCCGTTACGAGTGGTTCCGATTCACCTTCGCTATTTACGGCCTTCACGCGGAATAGATACTCCTTGCCCTCGGTCAGACCCGTAACATCGGCTTCCGGCGTTTTCGTGGTTAACACAGGCACCCAACGACCCGTTTCCGTATCCATGCGCTCCACAACATAATGTTCGATGGGTTCACCGCCATCATCATCGGGCTTATCCCATTTCAGATGGACACTCTCCGCTTTTACATCGCTGACTGCCAGCGGACCCTTTGGCTTGCTAGGCTTGCAGAGCACCTCTAACTCTACCTCAACGGTATCTACGCCGGAATCGTTCTTAGCCGTAACAATATAGGTGCCCTTGTCGGCACGCTTCACTTTCGGCATTATAAATGTCGTTTTATATTCCTCATTCTCAATTTTGATGTGTTCACCGGATTTGAGCTCAGCTCCGTTGTAGGTCCATGTTATCTTTGCCGGCGGCTCAGCTTTTACTGCCGCATCCATGTGTAGCATTTGACCGCTGCGCATTATCTTTTTCTGCAGATTCTTGCGATCGATGTGTGGCGCTAGGAATCGTGGCTTGGCCACCACCGACTTGGACACATCGCTGGGTTCACTGGGACCGGCCTTATTTACGGCCACAATACGGAATTCGTATTCGTGTCCCTCTTCCACGCCAGTCACAGTACCTTTAGTATTATCACCCGGTACTGTGGCGGCATCAACCCAACCCCTGCCAGACTTATCGCGCATTTGAATAATGTATTTTTGTATGGGAGCACCACCATCGTTTTTGGGCGGATCCCAAGCCAGATCGACGAAATCCTTATCCCAATTGGTGGGTTCTGGACGACCGGGCTTGTCCGGCTCATCGAACGGATTCTTGGCAATGATGGGTTTCTCTGTTTCTAGTGGTTCCGATTCGCCCTCCTTGTTCACGGCGCGCACGCGGAACTTGTACGGTTTGCCCTCGTGCAGACCAATAACCTTGGCCTCCGGTTCGGAACTCTTGCCGCACGGCAACCATTGACCCGTATGTGGATCAAGTTTTTCTATCTCATAGTAATCGATGGGTGCTCCACCATCATCCTCGGGTTTCTCCCACTTCAGTTTGCAGCTGTGCTTGGTGATATCATTCACTTGGAGTGGACCCTTCGGCTTTCCGGGTTTACCCAGCACAGAGACGTCCAATTCGGCCACATCTTCACCAACCTCATTGCTGGCTTTGATGGTGTACTTACCACTTTGTGGACGTTTGGCACGCATTACAAAGAATTTGGTATTGTAATCGACGCTATCGATCTTAATGCCCTCCTCATCACTCACAACGGGCAGACCATTGAAGGTCCACTCAATCTTTGGTGCAGGCTCACCCTTCACATTTATGTCCAGACTGATGGAGAGGCCGGCCTTGACTATGACGGGTTTCAGGTTGGTGCGATCAATGTGGGGTTTAACTGTGGAAGAGAGTGAGGAAGTGCGAGATTAGACAGGGAGAAATCAGATTGGAGAGAGACGAGAGAGAGAGACAGATAGACTTTAAATCAGATCAAAGAAAGAGAGATCAGATCAGAGAAGATAAAACCGCAAAGAGAGCTCAGATCAGTTAAGAAAGAGATCATCTCAGAGAGAGAGAGAGAGAGAGAGAGAAAGAGAGATCAAATCAGATTAGATAAAAGAAAGAATAGATAACAGAAAGAGAGATCAGATCAAATAAATATCAGTTCAGAGAGAAATATCAGAGAGAGAGAGAGAAAGAGAGATCAGATCAGATTAAAACAAGCAGAGATCAGTTCAGATCACATAAAGAAAGATTAGAAAAATATCATAGATAGATCAATAGAAAAAGAAAGAGAGAGAGACACAGATAGAGAGTTCAGACTAAGTATCGTCAACACTTACGGAAACGTGGCTTGGCTGTATGCCAATTGGTCTGCTCGGATGGTTCCGAGGGACCCGCTTTGTTCACCGCACGCACTCGGAACTTGTACTGTTGGCCCTCCTCCAGTTTCTTGACGACACCCTTGCAGATGGGTCCCTCCGTTTCAGCGGCCTTGACGAACTCACCAGAATCCTTATCCATTACCTCGATGATATAGTTGGTAATGGGAGAGCCACCATCACGAATGGGTGGTTCCCATTTTAATTTCACATGATGCTCATCCCAGTCCTCAATCTCAGGCAGACCAGGCGGTGCCGAAGCATCAAATGGATTCTTGGCAGTGATTGCTGACTCGGTCTCGAGTGGTTCCGATTCACCCTCTTCGTTGATGGCCTTCACACGGAACTGATAACGATGGTTGGGATCGAGACCCTTCACTTCGAGCTCTGTCTTGGCGGGATCAACGGTGCCAGCTGGCACCCATTTACCCGTAGCCGTATCCATTTTCTCAACAGCATAACCCGTAATGGGAACACCACCATCATCTTTTGGTTTCTTCCATTGCAATTTGCACCCAGTCTTGTGTATATCGGAAACTTCCAAAGGACCCTCCGGTTTGCCAGGTTTATCCAGGATAATCACTTCCACTTCGGCCTCATCGACACCATTAATGTTCTCCGCTTTCAGTTTGTAGATGCCACTATCTTTTCGAGCTGGATCCAACAGCGTCAACTTTGTATTGTAATCCTCATTGTCCAATCGCACTTGTCCACTGGGCGTGATGTCCTTCTCCTTGAAGTACCAGGTCAAAGTTGGTGCTGGTTCACCCTTGACATCCACATCGAACTTAACAGTTTGACCCGCACGCACCTTAATCGGTTTCATTTTCTCGCGATTTATGCTCGGTTTGACTATAGAAAAGTACAGATTTTATTACAAATAATAATAATAAATTATTATTATAAATATAAGCATTCGAAATCTAATAATAAGCTTTGGCTCAACATAAAATCATGAATTTTTGAGTATACATACCAAAATTATAATAGCAAAGTAACAGAATAAAATTAGCAAAAATTTATAAATTGGCACTTAATTTTTGAAAAAGCTGTAAAAAAAATTATTTTGTTATTTCTTACGATTTCTGGGCTTGGCCAAATGCGGTTCGGTTGCGTCGCTGGGTTCACTGGGTCCGGCCTTGTTGAGGGCCCGTACACGGAACTGATACACATTGCCCTCGGTAAGGCCATCGACAGTTGCCTCGGGTGTAGGGCTCTAAATATATAATTTTTGATTTAATTATTTAAATTATTTTCTAATTTGTTATATAATTATTTAAATAATTATTTAATTTTTAAAATTAGTATTTATTTATTTCGATTATTATTTAAATATTTAAATTATTAATTATTTATTTAAATTACGATTTATTTATTTTTATTTTCATTATTATTTAAACTATTCTTTAATTAGTTAAATTACTATTTAATTTTTAAAAATTTATATTTAATTAATATTATTTAAGTATTTAAATAGTAGTTGAGATAATTAAATAATAGATATTTAAATTGTTATTTAATTATTTCAGCTATTGAAAATAATATATATATCTGTTATTGAATTAATAAATTAATTATTGAAATTACTATTAAATTATTTAACTTATTATATTATTATTATTATTGATGATTATAGGGATTATTGCTTTGATCCTTTTCTAAAAGCCCATGAAAATGCATACTTACATTTGTGGTGAGCACTTCATCCCATACGGGCGAGAATTTATCCTTCTTTTCGATTACATAACCGATAATCGGTGCACCGCCATCATCCTTGGGCGGCTCCCATTTCAATTTAACCATATGCTCATTATAATCATCAATTTTGGGTGTGCCTGGCTTGGTGGCAGCATCATAGGGATTTTTCGCCACAATGCTGCCATCGGTCTCCAGGGGCTCGGATTCGCCCTCCTCATTGATGGCCCTGACCCGAAACTGATACTCATGGCCCTCCTGCAGGCCCTTGACATCAAGTTCGGTATCATTGCCCGAGGTTCGACCGACAGGCACCCAACGACCCTGTTTCTTATCGAATTTCTCCACCTGATAACTGGTTATTGGTTTGCCGCCATCATCTTCCGGCTTCTGCCACTTCAATTTGCAGCCATCCTTTGTAATATCCTTAACGGCCAGAGGACCTTTCGGCTTACCGGGTGGTCCCAGCACATTGACCTCGACGGTTGCCTCATCTTCACCGTGCTCGTTTACGGCTCGGATTTTATAGGTGCCAGTATGTTTGCGCACAGCATCGATAATCGCTATCTTTGTATTATGGGGTATATTTTGGATTTCGATGTTGCTCGGCAACTCCTCCGGTTTGAGCTCCTTGTCGTTCTGATACCAGATAATCGTCGGCACGGGCTCGCCTCGTACGTTCACATCGTATTTGATGGGTTTGCCAGCGCGTATAAGCAGCGGTTTCAGGTTGGTTCTGTCAATGCGAGGCTTCACTGTACGTGGCGGAAACAAAGACCGAGAGAATGTGGAGATTTAGCGAGAGGAAGATACGAAATTTCATTTTTAACAAATACTCAAATTATAAATTTCAGAGACCATAAGAGCTAGAGACTTCAAATTTGGACTTTGACAACTGTGTTCAGGGTATATCGTAGTCGATCTCTGTATATATATCTATTTTCAAAATTCGATACTTACATTTCTTGTACTTCACAATCTGAGGCACACTTGCATCGGATGGAGGCGATGGACCCGCTTTGTTCACGGCAATCACACGGAACTGGTATTCCCCATACTCCTGCAGACCGGCCACAGTTGCCTCTAGCTGATCACCTGGTATCTCCAAGGCCTTCTCCCACTCCGGCTTGTTCTTGTCCTTCTTCTCGATGATGTACTTCTGAATGGGAGCACCACCATCATTACTGGGCGCCGTCCACTTCAAGCTGACACTCTGATTGTCATAGTCCGTAACTTCGGGAGTGCCCGGTTTATTGGGCTCATCAAACGGATCCTTGGCCACAATGCCTACCAATGTAGTCAACGGTTCCGATTCACCCTCCTCATTCACAGCGGAGACGCGGAACATGTACTCCGAGCCGGGATTCAAGCCGGTCACATCGAAACTGGGAGGTTCCTTTTCACCCGGCGAGCGACCCACTCGCACCCATTTACCCGTGGCCGTGTCCATTTTCTCGACAACGTATTCCTTTATGGGCACACCGCCATCATCCTCGGGCTTCTTCCACTGCAGCTTGCAACCCGTTGCAGTCACATCGCTTACAGCGAGCGGACCCTTCGGCGAACTGGGTTTGCCCAGCACTACCAGCTCAACGGTCTCTCGATCGACACCGTTGCGATTCTCCGCCTTTAGGGTATACATACCACTATCCTTACGCTTCAGATTTGTTATTACAAAATCGGTATGATAATCAATATTCACGATACTGATCCTATCTCCTGTGGTTAACGGTATATCATCGCGCCAACTCCAGTGTAATTCCGGTATGGGTTCACCCGTAACATCCACGGACCATTTGTGGGTGCGCCCACTTTTGATCGTCACCCGCTTGAATGTCGATCGATCAATCTGTGGCTTTACTATATATTTATAATATACATAGTAAATATAATACATAATAAACATATGTGTTGTGTCAGTCGAAATGAGGAAATTTTAAATTTCGCGTAAGCAATTGCAAAACGATGAAATTCAAGTTACTGCGATGCGTGGCTCAAAAATGGAGTATTTCAAGACTTGAATTAAGTCTCAGTGTTAATTGTTGTAAATGCACTGCTACAAAAAGTATATGTGCATTCATGAAAGTTATGTGTAGTAGTTTAATATTTATTTATTTTATTTTGTATTATAGTAACAGATATTTATGATACGGCAAACGTTTATTTATTTCAATATTTTATTTTTATCTTTTTAGTTATTTATCTTTTTAAATATATTATTTTGAACTGTAATTTTGATTTTTGATTATGGTACTTACAAGCATTTTTGATTGGGCAAATGTTGAATTGAGTATTTCTAATCAAGTTTTCATTATTTCTTTTTTAATGATATTAACAAAAATTTGAGATGAAGCAAATGTTGAACTGAAAGCAATAATTGTATACTACAAAAGCATTGAAAATATGTTAAGCCAAAGCCAAAGCTTCAATCGAGAGTGCTCGACTGCGAAATACCCTCTACCCAAAAGTGCGGAGCAAATTGTTTATAGATTTTACAGAAAGAATTAAAACAATTAAAAATACTAACACTATATTTGAATTGAAGTATTTTTACCCCACATTAATTAAACAAAATACATTAAATAAATGGAGCAAGTGAAATAAATAACATACATCAAATTAACGAATTAAATAAAATAAAATAATTAAAATAAAATGAATTAATTAAAAGAAAAAATAAATATACATAATAAATAAATGAATAACAAAAAAACCATAACGTTTCAAGCTCCACAGCTGACTTAACGCTTTCGATCTTCCTTGAGTATATAAATAAAAAACGAAAGTTGCCAGTAAAAAATGAGTTAAATGAAAAATAAATAATGAAGTTTTCAGTACTGCTCTTCAGTTATATATAGGTACTCTCCTCGCACTATTGTGATGGGTAGAGGCTACTAAAAAGAACGACTAAATATTAACTTACTAAAGATTAAAAAATGAGTAAACTTCGCTCAAGCTAAATATATACAGATATATAGATATATATGTAGATAGATAGAACTTACGATTCTTGTGCTTGCACAGATGATTATCGGTGGGCTGTGAGGGTTCCGAGGCACCCGCTTTGTTCACGGCCCGCACACGGAACTGATAAACCATTTTCTCCTTGAGACCCTCAACCTTACACTCCGGTGTGGGATCTTCCGTTTTGGCCACCTCACTCCACGTGGGGGAAAATTTATCCTTTATCTCGACCACATAATGAGTAATCGGGCGACCACCATCCGAAGGAGGTCGCTTCCACTTGAGCAGGACACTCTTATTGTCATAGTCATCGATGACAGGTTGACTGGGTGGACTTGGTGGATCATAGGGATTTTTGGCCACAATGGCATCCGTTGTTTCCAGTGGCTCCGATTCACCCTCCTTGTTGATGGCCTTGACACGGAACTTGTACTTCTTGTTCGGCGTCAGACCCTTAAAATCGAAGGAGGTGGCATCGGGTCCCACCTCCCCGGCGGGTATCCAACGACCCGTCTCCTCATCCATGCGCTCCAGGGCATAGCCAGTTATCTCGCAGCCACCATCGTCGGCAGGGCGTTTCCACTTCATCTTGATGTGATTTGCGCGTACCTCCTCCGGCTCAAAGGGACCGCCCGGCGCCAAAGGACGATCCAGGACGATGACCTGGCCCTCCGATTCAATGGTGCCGGAAGTATTGCTCAATACCAGTTTATACTTGCCAGTATCCTTGCGAACGGCTTTCTTTATGGTCATTGCTGAGTTGCGCTCGAGTTGCTCCAAGCAAATGCGTTGATTATCAAATTTAAGTGGTTCATTCGACTTGAACCAGCTCGCTGCCGGTTCCGGTTCACCATCGTATTTAATATCGTAGCGTACAGTTTGACCCTTTTTAACTGTGATATTCTTGAGGCCATCTCCGACGAGGAACGGCTTGACGAAACGGCATTTGGCAATGATGGCCTTCGTCTTGTCACTGGGTTCACCGGGCCCGGCTCGATTAACAGCACGGACTCGGAATTCGTACTGTTGCCCCTCCTTCAGCCCATCAACCGTAGCCACCCGGGCATCTCCAGGCACCTCTTTTCCCGCAACCCAATCGTTGGAGAATTTCTCTTTATATTCCACAATATAAGCTGTGATGGGATCACCGCCATCGCTATCGGGTGCCTCCCATTTCAAGTCCGCATGATCCTTGTCCCAATCGGTTAGATCAACGTCTTTGGGTTTGCCCGGCTCATCCCAAGGATCCTTGGCGAGTATCGAGCTCTTGAAGGTGGCCGGATCTGAGGGACCGATCTTATTCACAGCACGTATACGGAATCTGTATTGTTTCTTGGGCACCAAGTCCTCAATTTTTTTGAGACATGGCTCCGTCGGCAGAACCTCAGCGACAGGCTCCCAGCCCTGTTTCTTGCTCAAATCTTGCCGTTCGATAACATATTTGGTTATCGGCGTGCCGCCATCATCTTCCGGTTTCTTAAACTTTACCACGCAGGATGTCTGATAAATGTCCGTGACATCCACGTCCTGGGGTGGCGTTGGCGCATCCTGGCATATTATATTCACATCCTTTGAATCTTCACCTTGTGCATTCGATATCTTTATTTGATAGGGTCCTGATAAATCACGTGATGGTTTCTTAATCTTAAACGTGACCTTGTCATCGACGATGGCGACCTCAACATCCTTGACGGGCAACGGTTTGCCATCCTTGATCAATTTGGCCTCTACGGGCGATTGTTTGGTGCCGCTAACTGAAATTTATAAATTAATTAAAAAATTGTAAAAATATCAAAAATACCAAATTTTAGATTTAATTCGCATTTAAACACTTTTTGTTTTCTTTTAGTATTTTTGTTACCTTTGTATGGCACCTCGACGATAACTGGCGCACTTATCGGCCCCGCAAAGTCATCGGGACAATCGATGTTTGGTCTGCTCTCGCCCTTGCGCACCGACAACTTACAACTCGAGGTCAGCTGACCCGATTCACAGGTAATTTCACCCACGTCCGTTAGTTCCAAGTTGTTAAACACCAACTGGTGTTTGCCACCGCCCAAATTCTTAATTTCTATGCGCTCGTTGGGCACAATCGGTTCCCCATTGAATTTCCAGTCGCAGGGCGCTGTTTGATCCTGCAGCTCCACGTCCAACACGAGTTTCTCACGCTCCACGGCATCCGTGTCCTTGAGCTTCTTATTAAAGCGATTTTGATCTTGATTGGAATATGATTTCAAACAACAGTTATTAACTGTACTTATATATATATATATACATTTGTTAATCAGATCAATTTTCTTTGCTATTCTTTTACATTAATTTACTTATCATCACTACGTTTACTCACAGTTTATATATATATATATATATATATATATATATATATATATATATATATATATATATATATATATATGGAAAGGTGTACTTACAGTTGATGATAATTTCAGCGTCTGTCTTATCGGCATTCGTCGTGCATTTGAATTGTCCTGCATCGGTGACCTTGCAGTCCTTAATGACCAGCTTACGTTTGCGGCCATCCTTGATGACCTGCATGCGCTTGTCGGGTTTGATTTCCTCATCGTTTCGGAACCACTGCACATCACCCTGGGCATCATCCAGCTCACAGGCCAAAGTAACTGTATCCTTCTCGATGCACTGCTGCGATTTCAAAACCTTGACAAATTTATACGGATATTCGATAATTTTGAGTGCACATTCCGTCTTATCCGGCTGCTTGTCCAATTGGCATCTATATTGGCCGGAATCGTCCAGCACGGACTCCTTGATAATCAGTTTGAGATTACCATTGATATCCTTGGAGATCAAGAAGCGAGGATCATCCGATTCAAGCTTTGTATTCTCCTTGAACCAATGCACATTCGCCATGCTGCTGCTCACAGAACACTCCAAAGTCGTCTCGTGCCTCGTGAATCCTTCCAACTTCTTCTTGAGTGGCTTGGTAAAGGTATACGAAGGATCTGCCTCCTCGACGTTGAGGAATGCAGTGCTGAAGACGCCACCGATTTCAATTGTATACTTGCCCGTATCTTCGACTTTGGGTCCGGTGATAATCAATTGATATGTGTCATTCTCCTGCTTGAACTTGAATTTGCTGCCTGTGAAAACTTCCTATTAAGAGATGTATCATTTATACATTAATAACTGTACGACAATACACCTGCGGTCAAAATAACTCAAAATACCCCAAATATTGTTGAAAAATTGGTGAAATAATGAATTCTTTCATTGACATTGAAGATTTTGAAGAGATCTCATTTTGATCAGCATAAATTCAGTTATTTTGACCGCAACTTTATATAACTGACTCTGCAGAATATATCCATTTTATTGAGAATTTGGGAATATTTGTTTCAATACTTACATCCTTGCGGAATAGCCATTTTGGTTTGCAATTGGGTTTGCTGAATCTCGCCTCAAATACAACCTTCTTATCCTTGCCCTCCTTAGCGAACTGATCGATCAGTGGACTAAGGAACGTTTCTACCTTCTGTGTTGTCGTAGTTATCGATTATTATCGTTGTTATTTGATTTTTTTTTTTGGTTTTTGTTTTTTCGTTGTCAAAAATGGGTAAAGACATCAAAACGACAATAAAAAATCGATATACAATTATTTAGCATTCAAATCTCAAAAGTGAATAATATCTAGCACAGTTATCGAAACAATCAATCGTTATCGATTGTCCCAATTGTGTGCTATTCATTATTACAGTAGGTAATTAGGAGGTACTGACTTATGATTACATCTAATATAATTACACTATATATATACATATAATATAATTATATAGTCGCATATATATAGTGAAAAATGGAATCAAATATTCAAAAAACAATATTTCGCTTGATATTAGATGTTTGCAATTTTAGTTTAGCAAGTACCTGCGTACCTATATATGTCATTATATATATTTTCCAAACTGTCCACACATCGTGCCACAAACAAATATTTCATTTATTTACTTTTAGTTGCATTGTTTAGATTTCAATTCATTTAATTTGCAGCTTTAATTTTAATCTAAATCATTTTTATTTAAGGAAGGAATTTTTATTTTATCTTTTTAATTTCTAACTTTCATATTGGACTTTGTTTTTAAGTTGTAGTTTCTTTTAGTTTAATATTATTTAATTTCCAATTTAAGTTTTCAATTTTAAGTTCTTATTTCAAGAAATAAAAAAAATGTTTATTGCTAGTGTGCACTTTATATAGACAAATTGGAGCAATTTGAGTTAGCAGTTCCATTTTAGATGTAACCAAAATGGACTGCTATTTTTTATTTAATGGTTAACAGTTAAATGATTTGATTAATCGTTCAAAAAATGCCGATCTGCATGTTTATAACTGTTAAAACACCAAAATCCATCATAATGCAGCCATGTGATTCATTTTCTTTGTATATCGAATATCGTATATCGTATTCTATTATATATATATATATAGATTTATATATATACTATATAATCTGATAACCGATGGCAAATTAATCAAAAAGAACACATGAAGGTTAACAAAATAAAATAAATTCAATGAGCTAAAAAGTATCTGGATTTTCTCTCAATGTATGTATAGCAATATGTATGTGTGTACGTGTGCCAATTAGGAATAAAAACAAAATGCAAATACAAATGCAAAGCATATGTTTTCCATTATCAGAGTTAACTGGAAAAAGTGGAAAATTGGAAAACTGAACCGATCGCCATCTGATGTATTCTTATTAAAAGTCTCATACTTGAAAAAGACAAAAATCGGCTGCACAACCAAACAAAAAATATATATAGTTATTAAATATCTTTTTCCGGTTTTTTTTTCTTTTTTATATATTTTCGATTTATATAAATTTATGAAGTATTTCGGAATAAATTGAGCACACCTCCTCACGGCGAAACGGATGCAACGTCGGCCAATCGGGGATCAGCTCGGCAAGGGATGGTCTACGTGATGCTGGTGCCTGTATTGCATTATATACATATACACATATATAATAAAAATCATCTTGATTGATCGATTGATGTGCGACTAAAATACCTGGAGATAGACTCATAAATTGACTATTTCTCTTTTAACTTGTATGAAATTATTATTGCAATTATTTGAAATAACTATTGAATTCAAATCTTTTGTACTATTCTGATTATAAATAATCATCTCGATTGAGCGATTGATGTGCGACTAAAATACTTAGAAATAGACTAATAAATTGACGACTTCTGTTATAACTTGACTGAAATTATTATTGCAATTATTTGAAATAACTATTGAATTCAAATCTTTTGTACTATTCTGATTATAAATAATCATCTCGATTGAGCGATTGATGTGCGATTGAACATTTCTCTTTTAACTTAACAAGCCAATTTGAATCATTTTTTATAACTTAGCGAGTCAAACTTAACCTTTGTATATTGAGATCAGAAACGATTGAATGATGTGCGAGTAAGAAGAAGACAGACTCACAAATTGAACAATTAGTAAATAATGAAGAAATAAATAAATAAAATAATAAATAAATAAAATAAACAAATTAATATAAATATAATTAAACTAAATAATGAAAACCCAGTTGCCAGTTGCCAGTTGCCTATTGTAATTGCTTTGCTTTTCAGTAAAAATTATATATTCTATTTTCTATATAGTCAAATCGTTGCCTAACTATTCAGATTGTTTTTGTTGTTGTTGGGCATACACTGAAATTAATACATTTAGTTTTCAACACGTACATACATATAAAGTGCTCTTAAAATGGATTCATTAATTTGTTAGGTGTCAAACTGAACCGAACTGGTTCCGATGGTGTATATAGAAAGTGATGGAGGCTTGAATGTTCAGATACAGATAATAACGAATAACGAATATTTTTTAGTTACTTGAATAACTTCTGATGATGATTTGATAAATTGAAAAGTAATTAATTATTGCTCAATGATGATTAATGATTATCAAGTTCCGGTTAGTGGTTCCTTTGAACCGGTTAGGCAAAGGCAAGCGTATTATTAAAATCTGTTTCGGTTTCAGTTTCAGTTTTAGCCGCAGTCTTAGCTAATTTTTCATCATCATGATCATTTGTAGCAGCTTTGCTTGTGTTTCTCTTACCCTTTCGACTTTCTTTAAAGCCGGCAATGGTTTTTCAGTTTCTTTGAGATCACCCCAATTGGGGTCCTGCTCATCTTTGTCCCATTTTTGATAACGACGTTTCTTGAGCATCGCACGGAAATCCATGCCACTCGAATCGGATACATATAATTGCATCTCGGCCGAATCTTCGCCGTGTATATTCGAAACGACAATCTTGTATTTGCTCTCATCGTTCGGCTTGCACTTCCTCATGCACAGTGTGATCGTGTTCGTCTGCCCATCCGTCAGGAACTTGTAGCGACCACCCTCGAGGATCTCGCTAACGCCCTTGTAGAACTTGAATGTGGGCGCCGGACTGCCCTCGACTCCGACCGTAAGATAGGCAGTCGAGTCTACATAAGCGGGAACGCGTAAAATGAATACGAACGGGATGGTTTTGGGTTAGTCACGGGTACAATTACATATATAGAGAGTATGTAAAAGAGAGAGTAAAAGTCTACCTAGTCACTGTGGCTAAATAATTGTGATTGAGCAACTGTGACTGAGGAACTGCGACTGTGTAAATGTGTACATAGAGTATAGACTGTAAATTTGTAAACGGGGTATAAAGTGAATGTGTAACGGCGACTACTCAGTCACTCACTGTGCTGGTGTGATAACCATGTAAGTGTGACTGTGTACAATTAAGTATGTATCTGTGACTGAGTAGTTGAGTAGTGAATGTGTATAGATAGAAACTGTGTAAATATATTGTATATATGTATAAGTAACTGAATAATTTGAAATATGTAAATATTTAACTGTCACTGTATAATTCTTAGTTTTGAACAGTGACTTGTATAAATGAAAATATTTAACTACAACTGCGTGATTCACACTTACATTGAATACATTGAACGTGGGATCACAGTTACCACAAATATAACATACGAGTAGAAATATTTGAAACGTACCTTCGACCGCCGAGTAGGATTCCTGCACATCGATAATTGTGGGGGGGCAGCCATCGCCGATATCTTTCAATGGCGTCGATGGCTTATTGATCAGATCCTCCAAATCTTGAACGCTCGGCCTGCGCACATCGATCGAGGGACGTCTCCGCTTTAGTTATATAACAAATATACACAAACACACACACACACACACACACAAATACAGACAAAATAGAAATTTCAAATTAGCTTAAAATAATTATGTGTGCTTTTTAAAATACATATATTAAAATTCGATTGAAATCTGATCAAAATACGGATTATATACAAAAAAAAAAAAACACAGAAAATAAAAAAAAAACGGGTAAAGTTTTCAAATAAGTGCCAACTACTGAAAAAAAAGAATAATAATAACTGAACAATCAACAACTACAACAGCATGATATATTTGGTAACTAATAAATACTTGACGCTGGAACGGGTTGCATGTAACTATGTAACTATGATTACAAGTATTTTTTTTATTTTGGTTAATTGTAAATTGTAAATTGTAAATGATCAAATGTTAACTACAAAATGTATCTATTAGACCGACGCCTAGATAATAGCTGTGTGGGAGTACCCTTAATATACCCCCTTATTTTTATATACAACAAAACAAACACATACATTTCAACATAAATATTTAAAGCTATCAAATTTGTTTGGATCAATCACAACTAAAATAGTTATCGTTTTAAACAAAAGCTATATATAAATGTATATATCTAGATATAGTATATATATATAGGAATATTGCATATTGTATTTACAGAATATGAATCTTGAAATATTATATACACCTTAATGTATATATGTATATTGAGAGAGAGAGAGAAAGAGATAGTTATACAGATAATATCAGTGATCAACAGGAATGTAAGCAAGCGATAAATAATCAGTGTTCAAATCGATAACATAGAGTATATAATTATAAATGTGATCATTAATCGATCAACAATTTAAGACCTGTTTCGTATCCCCCATTTCGCCAGGTCGCTGTTGTTTTTGCTACACGATCCACGATCCAAGAAAATAAAAGAGTGTATATGTAAATATATATTTATACCCGAAATATATTCATTCATTCATTGATTCATGCATTAGTTACACTTGAACGAAAAAACCCACCTCTATAAATAATATTTTCTATTAAATTTCTTCTGAATATTTTTAGAATATTCTATACAATTTCTTTATAATTCCCTTAGTTTTAATACAAATTCATCGAAATCAAATCAAATATATCGATATCGGTTGCTTTGATATTTTATATTCGAATTTGAAAGTTCTCTATTTGATTTTTATTCGCACTTTTCAATGCAGTCGTTAATAATTTGTAGTTGCAGGCAATTAATCGATTTGAATTAATCGATTTTCGAATTTCATACACAGATTAGTAACCAGAATAAACATACAAAACGGCAGCCTCAATTTTTATTATTTTGGGCTGCATTTCTACCGATAAATTCGAATGATATCGAGTATCGCTAATCGATAGGCTGCAAACTGTAAAATGGAATGGAATGTGTACGTGTATAATTTCTTTTAGCTAAACTACTTTTGTTCTAATTTTTTGTTAGTTTTATACCAAAATTATTATTTTTCTTTTATTTATTATTATTATTCTACTACTAATTGGAGCTCGCAAATTGTATGCAAGTAATGAGTACAAAATGCTGCTTATGTGTGAGTGTGAGTGTGAGGGGGTGTGTGTGTGTGTGTGTTGGTGTGTTGAAAATGCGACCAAAATTGCTACTGGGTATATGTGAAACAGAAGTAGAAGAAGAAGCACAGCTAACTCTCACCTGTCCTTCACCAACCTCGCCTGGCCTCAACAACTGTAATATGCGTTTATTTAAATACAATTAAAAATTTGTATTTACTTAATTATTTTTATTTTTTTTTAATGCGATCGATTGGTGAGAGAAATTGGGATATTTAATAACTAATTTGTTGTGTATGCAGTGTAAGTGTTGGTGTGTGTGCGGTGAATTTCTCTAATTAACTCGTACCCATCACTAGTAAGGTGCTTAAAAGCTAAGTAAATATTGCCACTGACATCATCTCTAAGTGCGTTGATCACTAGCATATAACGGTTCTTACTACATATCGCGTAAGCGAAAACCATCGCAAGGCGGCGATTAAACCTTGCTTACCTGATGATAGCGAGGATCGAGTAACGAGTACTTTTTTAGTGCTTACTCCTTGCTACATATCGCAAGGCTGCAATTAATCCTTTATTTCAGCTTTTTCTTCTTATTATTCTTGCTGTCTTCTTTAAACGCGACGGCGAGCAACTGAATTGCAAAAATTCAATTCAGCGAACACAATTATTAAACTTGAGCCCAATTATATGTAATTATGTAAATTTGAAATATGTGTGTATGTATGTGTGTATTTTTATTGCAGCCGTTCATTTCTATCTAAAGGGCTGAGGTCAATATAAATACACATGTACATACATATAGATATGTGTGTATTTATCTATTGCTGTTCTTTTTTGGACACAGCCTAAAATACATACATTCACACATGCACATATTTTTTAATTTTAAAAACTGTGTTGCAAATATGAATTTGAAGAGTAAACGAAAAAAACAAATACATAATTACACTCATACATACATAAATACATACATAATCATCTATGCACTTTAAAATAAATATGTATGTGTGTGTATGCGTTTTTATTGCGAGCTTCTATTTATAGCTTTCGCTCTCTACTCTTGTTTGTGTAAACAAGCAGAAGGCTAAGCTCTCTTGCATATGTATGTGTGCAACTTTCATATCCACAAAGAAGAAGCAGAAATGAGAGAGAAAGAGAGCAAAAGCTAATATTGCAGTTGTTTGTTTGAATGTGTTGTGTGCGTAATATTAATAGATAAATGGTTATCCAATTACATAACTTAAAGACATTTTATATTTTTGTATACCTATATAATCCATATTAAAGCTTTTTGTTGTTGTTGTATTTATAATAATTCTTACCCTTGTATCCATCACTTCGCCTGGGCGGAGTTTCTTCTGTGCTCATACATACATACATACATACATATGTGTGTGTGCGTGCGTGCGTGAAGGTGTATGTGTATATATGTGTTTTGGGCGTGTGTGTATGCGAGTAAATATGCCAAGTGGTTGCGGTTGGTCGTTGGTTGTCGGAAAGGGGGGTGGTGGTGGTGTTCGATCATTTTGCGTTGAATTGAGTTGGAGTTCGATTGAGTTGAGTTGAGTTGAGTTGAGTTGGAGTTGAGTTGCACAGACAGGTGTGGGTGTGTGTTGTTATTTAACAGTGTTGGTGTTCGATTCGATTCGATGTTCGATTCGATTGTTTTTTTTAGTTCATACATGGTAGGTACATAGAAGGGAACAGGAAGATATATATTGATATAGACATGTAAGTGATTAGGTACAAAATACAATGTGAGGTACAATCACTAGCTACTCAATATAATAGTAATAAATAAATGCTACACAATTAATAAACAATTACTCAGTTTTACATACAGGCAACAACAGTTATCAGATACCGCTAACTAACTATCGATTATACCAAATTTGAAATATATTTCATATACTGCTTGCTATTTTAAAATGGATAACTATCAACTGCTATATACAAATGGTTATATTTTGTGGAACCCACTTGAATTGGAATTGGAACTAGATCTGTGGGTGGAACTAGCATGTGGAACTAGTGCTACTTAATCAAGGTAAGCAATTCAATTTATTTAACTGCAATTTTAAACTTTAAATTTGCTATAATACCGATAAGCGATATGTATATATTGCATAATTATATATATATATATATATATATATATATATATATGCATATGTATATGTATGTGTATATATACATATAAATATATGCGTATATACATTTATATAATATATAATTATAATTATGTGTAGATTACAATGCTGTTTAAACAAATTTATATTCTGTCATTTGCGCTTTTATCGTTAAGTTCTTTCAGCGATCAAATTCGAGTACATTCACTATAAACGAGCGCGTTCCAATCTAATTGTGAATAAGACGCTCTAAATTTAAATTTGAAGCGATCGTTTCGTTTGTTAAGCGAACAAGTTTGAGCTCTGGCATCATTCACAATAAACGCGAGTTCAAATTAAATTGTGAATGATGCCTAAATTAGGCCGAGCAAATTCGAATTTGAAACGGTCGATAAGTTCCTACGACTTCAGTCACAATAGACACGCGTTTTCGTCTAATTGTGAATAAGCAGCGCAAACTTGAATTTGCAATCATACAGTTACCATTTTTTGTTGCAATATAAAATATGTAAATGATATAATAAAAATAATGAAAACTAAGTAAAAGCGAGATCTACACTTTGGTGGGTAAAAAGGTAATAAAATGACAATGAGTAAAAGAGAGAAAATGAGAGTCAAAGAAATTACCTCGTCATTGATGATCAACGAGGGACGGCGACCGGTGTCGGCGGGCGGTATCAATGAACCACGACGACTGGGAACTTCGGGTGCCAGGGATGGACGCTTCTCGCGGATGACTTCGATTTTGGGCGGTTCACCCGGCGCCGGTGGCTGCATTTTAGGCACCTTCGGCTTATCATCCTAAACAATAAATATATAAAAAAATATATATATAGAAATACAAATATATAGAACTGTGTAATTTCAATCTGTGTCTGTTTTGTAATCGATTTGTATTGATTTTTTGGCATGCCACAAAGAGTAAAAAAAATGTCTATAATACGAACCGTTGTTACGGTCACCTTAATGCTGGTTCTGCTCGCCATTGCTATCGATTAACGCTTATCGATTAATGTGCTAATTACTTTGTCGATTGTTTGACCAATTTTTTGTTGACACATTTACATTATGAAGTTATATATAAATATATATATATTTATTTTTCTCGTTTTTCGATTGGCAAATTTCAGAACAATTTTCGAACCGTTTGTCATGAGCGACAGGCGGCGACAGACATCAAACAAATTTGTTGTTTAGATATTTTTGAGGTGTGCTCTATAAATATATATGTATACATATATATATATATATATATATATATATATATATATATTGTATATATTTTTGACAAAAGATTTTCAACACGTTAGAAAATAAAAATATAAATGTTATCTATTTGCTATACGCAGACGCAGCTATATATATATATATAATATATATGTATATATATTGAGAAATATGAGAAATCAGCCTCCAATTCTGCTAAAAACTATAAAAATACTATATATATATATATATAAATATATATATATATATATATATATATATTGTTTGTTTGCTCGCATTTATTTCGGTTGTGCAGCTCATAATACATATTAATATGTATATAAATATGAATATTAATAATAGGTGTGCATACGACATATATTTATATATATATATATATATATGTATATGTATATTCTTATAACTGGCCATATGTATGCAAGACCAAAGATATTGTATTTTTAACAACATAAAAACTGTAGCAAGTAAAATATTTGTCAAACAGAAAGGAAAACTGATCTGATAAAGCTCTTCTTCTTTCTTCTGTGTCTATTCAACAAAACAAATCGATTACTTGGAATTAATCGATAACTTTCTGGATCATTTGCTGCTTGTGGTTTTTTAAAATTAATTATGTGTATTATTTATCTAAATTTATTGGTTTGTTTTTTTCTTGTTTTTAATTTATTTTTATAATTAATTTTTATTGTCAATTATTATTAAATACATTTATTTTTGTAAATAATAATAATTATTATTTATTGTTATTACTTGTAAATTTTTTTTGATGAATTATTACGATTTAATACCATTATGTGCCAACTGTGCCCTAATAATATTTCTAACAAGAGTTGTCAACTCGGCTTTAAATTTACCGTTCGATCTTCATCGGATATTATTATGTATTATTATTATTTATATTTATTCTTATAACTTACTATTACTGATTTATTTATTTATTATCATTGCGTGGCAACTCTGTCCATTTACCATAATAAAATGTATGGCCAAATAGTCGCTTAGAATTTACCTTTTGTTTTTCATCTGGTATTTTGAGTTCCGGGGTTTTTTGGGGTTCCGGGGGAATAATGATTGGTGCAGTTTTCTCTGGTTTCAATTTCTCGATATCGATACGCTCATATTTCTCTAACTGCGGCCGCTCATAATCATCGACTAGGGTTGCCAGGCCCTCGGGTTTTTTCAAATCCGATAATTGCGCTTTGCTCGCCTTCGCCGGATTAAAGTGCTCCGTGGCATTTGCCTTAACAAATCCCAGTAAAATATATATTCGTGAATAAATCAAGTGGAAAATGATATGCAAGGCAGAAGACGAGAGTGAGAGAGAGTGAGAGAGAGAGAGAGAGAGAGAGAGTGAAACGGAGAGAAAGGGAAAGAGACAGAGAGAGAGAAGTAGTGCTAAATTCATCACAAAAAGAAGAGGACTGAATAATAGAATATATTTAAAAATTAATAGAGAGAAATATTTTTGGAGAGAGATTCTAAAATGTGTCTGGCAGACAAAGAGAGAGAGGGGGAGATAGGGAGAAAAGATAGCGTGAGAGAGAGACAGAGAGAGAGAAAAATCATTTATGGCCTGCTTAAGACTGCTGACATAAAATAAATGAACCAGTTCCCATCTGAAGTCTGAATGTCATTGACTGGCTGTGAGAGAGAACAGCCGAACTTCAACTGATCTCCCGCGAAAGGTGCACAACGGAATGAGAACAGTCAGATTTCAGCTTGCAGAGCAACTTCTCGTGGGCTGAGATCTGGTTGTGAGATCAGTCTGCTGCAGTCAAAGCTGCTACCGTTTAGCTGGTACCGCTAAGCGAAAAGGAAAGAGAGCGTGCAGTAAAAGCATACTTTGCATGGGAATTTAAGTGCACTCTGTACAGCAAAATTAAGTAGATTTAGATCAATTTATGCTGATTGCTTGACCAAGTTTTGTGTATATGAATTTCGAATTTTATTATTACTTGGCTGCACTAACAAAAATGTGTTTGATAAAGTGTATGGAAATAAATTTAAAAAATTAAACCAGAATTAAGCGCAAAATATATATTTATACTTGTTTTTAAAATAAATATGTTCTCAATTTTGTAGTGTGGTGTAGAGAAGAGTGTTAAAAATATCACAGTCAAGGCAAAAATAGAAATAGAAATGAAGAGAAAAATATTTATACATATTTTTTTTCCATATAAAGTAAAGTAGTAAAGAAAGAGATAAAAGGATAAGAAGCTTAAAGAGACGAAAAAAGGAAAATTAAAGAGCTAAACCATTTTGAAGCTAGGCAAAAGAATACGAGAATTAAGTAGAAAATTGAGCAGACAGAGAGAGAGTGAGCAAGAGGGAGATAGAGAATTTTAAGAGAGTGAAGAGAGTGATTGAAGAGAGAGCTGAAGCCTTTATTTTGTGTTACCTTAAGTAATTGCTTGGCTTGTTGGGGTTCGACTTGCTCCTTGGCATCCTTAATGACTGGCTTGAGGACGACGCCAAGGAAGGACTCGTTTTTGATTGGTTCCTTGCTCATCAAATTGCGGACAGAGGAGCGACGTCGCTGCCTGATAATATCCATCAGAGATGGCTTATCGCCCTGCGATATTTTTGTTTATTTTTTTGTTTTTTAATTTGGAAGTTTCATATATTTTATCGAATTTTTTTCATATTTTTAATTTTTTCATTTAATTTATTTTCCCAGTTGAACTTAAATTTATTTGTGTTTTGTTTTATATATATATATTAAGTATGTACATTTTTGAAATATACATTCTATATATTCTCCAAACACAATTTTTCCACATATATATTAAATACATATTATTTCTTTTTATATATATATTTATATATATAAAATATCAATCATTTTTTTTCTATATATATTTAATATGTTCGTTTTATAAAAATATTTAAGTTTTCTTTTTCGTGCCTAAATATTTTTTATTCTTGGTTTGAGGAAATGGGTCTACTCTGATATTCACCGTTGCTCAATTAATAATCTTTTTTGCAGTGTCTTTTAAACAATTTTTTCACTTACCTCCTTATCAGCGTCTACATTTTGCTTATCGTTCTGCATTTCGAGCGTGTTTGAGTTGTTTTCAAATTGTGTGTTGTTGGTTGGATTTGGGGGTGGTGCGATAATGGAAGGAAATTTGAATGTGTTTAATACAAAAGGAGAACGGAATTTGTAGAATAGGCATTACCGTTAAACTAATATAGCTAAAAACACAGTGCTGCAACGAAGTTCGAGCTTTCTCTCACTGTTACACATATAACATATAATTAAACATAACTACAGTGGCGGCAAAAAATATAGCTCACTCTACGACATATTTCAAATTTTGATTTTAGTATATTGTTATTATTTATTATTATTATTTAATTATTACCGGTACGTGGCAAGTCAGTCTGTGAATTTACTTGAAGAATATTTATACCAAAATGGGAGCTAATTTTATTTATTAATAATTTTTACTTTTATTTATTATTATTTATTATTTACGTGGCAGTTCTGTCCATTAAAATAATAATATTTTCCTTTTTTTGGAATTCAAATTAAATATTAAAATTATACAAATGCAGCTAAATTATATGTAAATACCACAGCTCCACCCATTAATCCTCTAAAGATTTCTTTAATTTTTAATTTAAAATTAATATTCAAAATTAATTTTTTTTTCATTAAATTATCAATCAATTATGTTGTGTTTTAGTTTGGCATTAACTAAATAAATAAATACGCGAGAGTCCTGCTATTATTTTTGCCTCAACTGTGAGGAGACTCACCTCTGGTTCGACAATAACGGGTCTTAGGGTTGCCCCATCCCTCGTGTCTTCGTCGTCGGGCAGTTTGCCTTTGCCCAGCTTGATGCCCTTCGGCTCTGCCAGCGGCTCTTCGACAATCTCCGATTTCTTTATACCAAATACAAACACGCAACATAGAAGAAGAAGACGGGCATGGACGTACAGTTATGTATAACACTTATGTGTGTATAACAGTTTACCCTTGGTAGTCCATTTTTCTGTGGAGCTATTTCCGCCTCCCTTTTGGGCGTTTCCAGCAGTGGCTTTTCCATTTTATTTGGTATTTCCAAATCACGTGCAAAATCGCTCGGCACAAAATCAGATTTCTCATATTTCTCCAATGCGGGTCGCTCATAATCGGGTATTTCGGGCAGCTCTTCATATTTCGGTTTGGACTTCGGTTTTGCCTTCGCCTTCGGCTTGGCAGCTTCGGCTTTGGGCTCATCCTTCGGCTGGGCGACAGAAGTTTTGCGCAGCTTTGGTAACTCTTCGGCGGGCTTTACCTCTTCCATTGGCTGAGTGTTTGTGTGACGAGTATCGAGTGAGAAGAAACGAGTGACAAGAAACGAGTACAAAATGCACAGAAGTTTTAGTTTTTGTTTTTTTTAGACAGGGAAATATAGACATTTTTTTGTGTTATTAGCAAACAAATGTTTATGAGACACATATTTTTGTTACACAGAGATAGATAGATGAATATATATAGTAATATATATTTGATAGATAGAGAGATAAATGTAGACATAGATATTTAGATAGTTATGTTAGTAAGATAAATAGATATAAATATATAGATAAACTATAAAAATTTGCATATATATTTGTTTGATAGATATATAAATATATATTTATATGCTAAATAAATAGAGAGTTAAACAGTTTATTAGTTAGATAGATAGATAGATAGATAGATAGATAGATAGATAGATATAGATTAAAGAAATTAAAAGCAAGCCCTAAAAATTAAGTATACCTCAATCTTTAGCTTACTTTGATTTGCAATGCAAGAATTGCATAAAAACTTCTGATGCCTGCATACAGTTTCCAATTTAATGTGCAGCGAAAAAAGAAGAAGTTTAAGAAGTTTACCCCTTCCAGCAAACACTTAAAAATTGCAATGCTTCGATTTCATATCAATTGCCGTTACATTCGTACTTGCTGAGAGCGTGGGAGTGAGAGAGTCGTGTGGAATGCAAGACTAAAGAAACAGATTTGCTGGCAGATGTTTCGCTGCTGAGTGCGAACAATGACGAGCGAAAGTTCATGCGAGTGAAATGAGCGACTTTCTGCACTTGCATTAGAACTCCGTTACGTTCTTGCTGAGAGCGTCGCAACGAATACAAGGCTAAGGAAATATTGAGAACGGCTGCAGCTCAGTAAGATCGTGGGAAATAGAAACGTTTAGAATGTAGGCTTAAGAGAGAATTGCTAGCATTTGTTGGTGTTGGGTGCGAAGAGCGAAGTTCGTGCGAGTGAAAAGAGCGACCGCAAAGAGACTTTCTTCGTTCAGCAATCAGATCACGTGCGAGAGTCTGAAAGGTTGAAGAAAAATTTGCTTGCATATTTATTTAGAGCGAGTTCGAAGTTCGAACTGCGCTCCTCGTTTGCATGCAGCAACTTCGAAGTTCGATCAATCAAACCAAACCTCTTTAAGCCCACCTTTGTATATGCTGTAAGTTCGAAGTTCGTTTGTTAGTCAAAAACAATTTGCAGCTGCTGATTAAAAGTGAAAACTTTGAAAAGAGAGCGAAAGAGAGTAAAAGCTTTGAAGCTTAGTTTGTTGGCATCATTGAAGAGATAAGCTTTTGATGTGCGTTTTTCCATTTTTTTCTGCTCATCTGTTATCATCGCTCACCTTTGAAACGCGTCGTTTCTCGGCCGGTTTCAGTTTTGGTATTTCTTCCTTGAGAGCTTGTGGATTTTTGTTGGCATCGATTTGTTTGCTCTCCAAATGCTTGAGAATATTTGTATTTTAATTTATTTTTGTATATATACGAATTTCACTTATAAAAATAAGGCTGTTAACTCTAACATACGTATAAAATACATGTTACGCTTACGTAATTTGAGATACTCACCTCGAGCGCCTTTTTCTCCACTATAGATGAGCGACGCGATTCGGAAACGGAATCTTCAATCTAATTATTTGTTAACAAAGACAGGGTGTACAGGGTAAACAGAGGGTTTTGTGTGTTTGCTTGTTTGTCTTTTTTTGCTTACCGCCAACGATGATTTTCTGGATAAAATTTTTGTATCCTCTGCCGTCGTTTCCTGCTGCGTTTTAATTATCGACTTGCGACGCACCTCGGAAACAGATTCCTCTTTGAGTGACACAACACTAGCCTAATTAGACAGAGACAACAAAATACAATTTGACACTTAGACAAACATTAGGACGTGAAAATAACGAAACAAAATGAAATGGTTTTTCTCCTCAACTACATTTTTTTAAATACTTTTAGTTCTTGGAATTCGAGTAACATTTAACATTTAAACAAACATATGTAGAAAAGAGTTGTTTACTTTACCAAAAAAATACTGGCCAGACTCTAGAGCGACTCATAAGTCTACACCCAAATAGTTCCATAGACTCAAACCTTATCTCTGGGTCCCAGTATGCCTAAGGGAATGACAGATCTACAGATGTAATAACTGGAGCCCTGCCGGATTTCAAGATTGACGACTGCTTAGTGGGACTTATCAATCAATTGCTCACTTGCAGGATTGTGAAGTCCACACTTGGATCCTCAACTCTCTTCAGGTAAGATAGCAGAGGATGTACAAGGGACTGTTGTACATGGAAAGGGCTGCCAGATTTTCGGGTTGCAGTTATCTTCAGACGAAGTAGCCCGAAACTCTATGACACGTCAATTAAAAATACTGTCATTCTGGGCAAATAATTGCTGGCTAAGCGTAAACCCCACTAAAACGGAACTAGTTCACTTTTCAGGGAAGTATAATATCCCCACTCTAATCCTCCTTTCCTTCAGTAACAGTGCCAAATTCTTAGTGCTACCACTCGACAGGAAATAAGACTGGCATCTCAATACCCAGCTTCAGGTTAAGAAAGCAACAGTCGCTTTCCATATTTGTAGGAAATCCATTGAACTTAAGTGGGGTATGTCCACCAATATAGTCAGCCTTCCGAGATACTATAGTGTTTTCCAAAACCGAAGCACTTAATTGCCTAAATTGGTTCAAATTTAGTTATTGTAACGTAAATATATATTGATATCCCGGCGGCAATCATATCTATCAATGCGATGTCACACGATATGGCAAATTAGCATGTTATTAGCCTAATCTGGGTGCATGGCCAGTTGAATATAGAAGCCAACTGCAAAGCTGGTGAGCTGACCAGCTGTCTAGCTATGCTTCTGGCTACCTGCAAGCTGAAAATAGGAGACAGAATTGGCTCAGGTCAAATGGCAAATGGCTAATTGCCAACAGTGGTCGAATAGCACGCCAAACCTGGACCAGTTTATCGAGTTTATTGGGTGGTCTACCCCCTGATTCATTCGGACACAATTGCATTAGAAAGTAAGTCAGATCCCAATTGTCCATCTTAAGTAACTTAACCTACCAAAAAACCAAAACTACAAAAATAGTTCTCTCAAAAAAATAAAGTTTTTCTGTGCCACAAAAGGTTTTCAGTATTAAATGAATATTGTTATTGTAGTAATAACTGTTTATTATTATTATTATTATTATTATTATTATTATTATTATTATTATTATAATATAATATTTGATGTGTTGTTTGTTTGTGTAAATATATATATACATATATATATATATATATATATATATATATATTTATTAATGGTAATTCACTTACTTTGCGTTCGACCTTTTTGAGGGCAATTTGTTCCGCAGTTCCTTGCTACAAACGATCATAAAAAGTATTATTAATAAATTGAAATTGGCTTTTTATGCATATTTTTATTAATTCATGCAAAGAAAAACATTAAATAAATTAGAAAAAAATAGACGATTAAATAAAAATAAACAATAAACAATTAATTAATATTTTTGTGTTTGGTTTTCTGTTCTTTGAATGGGTGTTTCGATCAACGAAATATTTGAGATATATCTCCGATAAATTGCTAAGTAAGCCTTTTACACATTGCGTTCTCTATTTTTCCATTTCTTACCTCTTCTTCTTCATCATCTTCTTCTTCTTCTGGTTTCGTTTTCTTTTCGGTTTCTTCTTTTTTGGGAATTGGTGTTTCCTTCTTTTCTTTGTGTTTCTTTTCTTCGGGTTTCTTTGATTCTTCTTCTTGCTTCTTATTGGGCGCCTTCTTTGCTTCTTCTTCTTGCTTCTTATTTGGCGTCTTCTTTGCTTCTTCTTCTTTTTGTTGCTTCTCGAGTTCCTTATTTTTAGATTCTTCTTCTTGCTGTATCTGTTCAGCTTTCTGTTTCTTTTCTTCGGCTTCCTTTTCTTTCTTTTGTTTGTCGGCCAGTTGTTTTGCTTCTTCCTTCTTCTTTTCTTCTTCTTTTTGTTTTTTTTCTGCATCTTGTTTTTTGTTTTCTTCTTTCTTCTTTTCTTCTAGTTTTTTCTTTTCTTCTTGTTTCTTTTCTTCTTGTTTCAGCTTATCGCTTTCCTTCTTCTTTTCTTCTTGGACCTTTAATTCTTCAATCTTTTCTTCGTCCTTCTTCTTGGCTTCTTCTTGTTTAAGTTTTTCTTCTTCCTTCTCCTTTACTTCTTTCTTCTTCTTTTCTTCTAGGATCTTTTCTTCTTTTTTCTTTTCTTCTTCCTTCTTCTTGACTTCTTGTTTCAGCTTTTCTTCTTCCTTCTTCGTCTTTTCTTTTTGTTGTTTCTTTTCTTCTTCCTTCTTCTTTTCTTCTTGTATCTCTTCCTCTGCCTTCTTCTTTTCCTCATGTATTTTCTTTTCCTCTTCCTCTTGCTTCAATTTATCTTCTTTAATCTTTTCTTCTTCTTTTTTAAGCTCCTCTTCTTCTTTTTGCTTTTCTTCCTCTTCTTCGGCCTTTTGTTTTTATTTATTGTGTATTGTTGTGTAGTAGTGTTGGTGAATTGTGTGTGTTTGTATAAACAGTGTTGGTTATTGACACAAAGACAGTTAGTATTTGAAAATGAAATAGATATTAAAAATTAAATATATATATATATAAAAGATTTTTTAAAAGAATATTTCGATTAAATTAATTACGAATGAAGACATTTAAGATTGTTTAGTTGACATATATATATATATATATACATATATATATATATATAAAATAAAAAATATAGATATATATATAGAAATATACAGTTATAGTCCAGAACAAGAAAAAGTCCAATAGATAAACCATAAAAGTGTAGAATTGATAGATCCAGAAATAGAATTAAATTTAAGACTAAATATTTTCTATGGCGGGTGGATATAAGAGAGAAAGAAACAGACAGAGAGAGAGTGGTGAATTTCAATCAAAAAATGTAATATTGTTGATTAACAGGACTTGTTTCGAACCTCATCAGTTGGAACATCTTTGAGGGGCGTCAACTGCACACCGAATATATTTTTTGATTTGGTCAATTGCGAAACATTTTCGCTCTGTTTTTGCTTAGCCATCTTTAGTTTGGGTATCTGGTACAGAGATACTCCTAGCTATGTATTGAACATAAATAATAAAATATACATATATAAATTTTCAAAATTGTAATCTTCAATCTATGAGCTTTAAATACAACTAAAACTTGAATGAAAATCTGATTTTGAATAAAAATCAGTCTGTTTACAGCTGCATAACAAAAAGCTGCAAGCTGTGAAATCGAGTTTTGTGAGGGGGAGTGAACAACGGATGGTAATAGCTGTAATATGTTAACAGGTGCTTGTAAGTTAACACTCTAACTAACTCTGTTATGTATGTTAAGAGTCAACGAGTGCTGCTGAGGAACATGTTCGTCAGCTATTTGTTTGCTCACGCAGCAGACTGGAGTTGGATGCGGTCCAAGTGGCTCTCTTTGTGTTATATATTTATATGTTTTAGGTCTGCAATGCATGCATTGGGAATATATTTCACAGTTCTGTTGCTTAACATTTGCAGGATGGGGCTTTTGCTGCAGCTAACTAGTAACTCAACATTAATTATTGTTTAAAATTTGAGGTTTTTTTGGCTTTTAACTAATAACTCATAACTCAAAATTGGCAGGTGTTATTCTTACTGCTTTATCATCGTTAGCTCAACATTGATTGTGGCTTAACACTTGTAGAGTTTTTTACTAGTAACTGTTAACTCAACACTAGCTTCGTTTTTTGCGGCTTTTAACTGTTAACTGTTAACTCAACATTTGCAGGGTTTTTTCTGCTGCTGTTAAAAAAACTAACCGTTGAATTTTTGACTTGCTCCACCTTTTGTTGACTTTGCGTACTAAACGCAACTTGTTGCTGTTTGAACTGCAGCTTCTGTTGCTGCTCAGCTTGTGCTGTTACTAAAAGGGTTGACTGCTGTTGTTGCTCACTTTGTGCTGTTACTAAAAGGGTTGACTGCTGTCGTTGCTCACTTTGTGCTGTTACTAACAGAGTTGACTGCTGTTGTTGCTGTTGCTGTTGACTGACAACTTGTTGGCTATCGAACTGGACTTGAACTTGTTGTTGTACGACTTGTTGTACGACTTCTTGTCGTACCACTTCTTCTTGTTGCTGCACAACTTGTTGTTGCTCTTTTTGTTTTTTGTCAATTACCTTTCGTTTCTTTTCGGCCTCCTCCTTCTCCTCCTTCTCTTCCTTCTTCTTATCCTTCTTCTCCACAGTCACCTTGCAGGTGGACTCATCTTTGCCCGCCTCGTTGCTAACGATAACCTTGTAGTTTGACGTGTGCTCCGATTTGGCGCTGCTGAATGTTAGTCGGGCTGTAGTGCCGTCAAACGTTGTCGTCACATCTTTGGTCTCCTTGATGACGGTGCTGCCCTTGTACCATTCGATTTTACATTTGCGATCCGCCTGCTTCAAACTGATTAACAGCTCGAAAGTCTTCGATTCGGTCACTTTTTGATCGACTAATTTGCGAGCTATTTCCGGTTTGGTGGGTTTGCGTTCCTCTTCGGGTATATCCACCAAATTCACCACTTGCGACACGGCTTCTCCCTTCTCGTTACTCGCTATCAGCTTGTAGGCGCCCTTGTCGCTGTCTTCGACCTCGTTGATCTCCAGTTTGACGGCGAACTCGCCTTCCTTTGTCTTCTCCACGGCGTAAACGAGGCGTTTGCTCTCCGTTACGACATTCGTCTCCTTGTACCACGTGCATTTCGGCTCGAACTTGGAGGCAACCGTGCACTCGATGACAACCGTGCGTTTTTTAATGATCTTTATGATCTTCGGCTTGTCCTTGATCACGGGCACAACTGTGAGAGGGTAATTAATAATTAATATAAATATTAAGAATTACAATTTAAAAAACTCTTAATTAACATGATAGTTAATTAGTAAAAAAAAAATATATATATATATATAAATTTTTTAGTGTTTAGTGTTTAAACTAATTGCTTAAAATTATAATTAATTAAGAAAAATATCTCAAAATATTTCCTACTTACTCTCAATGTTGAGTGTGAGATTTGCATTGAGTTCTCCCAGTGTATTCTTGATATTACACTTGTAGAGACCAGAGTCCTCCAGCTGCGGATCGATCAGTTCTAGCTTGATATAGTACTGATCTCCGCGCTGCTCTATCGACATTTTCAGTTTGTTGGTGTCCTTGATCACCTCGCCGTTGCGATACCAGATCACATCCGGCTTGGGATCGGCCTTCACCTTGCACTCCATGATGACCAGTTTGCCATTGTTCTCCGATATAATCCTTGGCTTCTCAATGAATGTGGGTCCTTCGCCTTCCGGTTCTGGTTCCGCCTCGATATTCAGATTGAGATTCGCATTTGATTCGCCGTATTCGTTTTTCACATTGCATCTGTAGGTGCCGCCATCCGTTGCGCCAGGATCCTAAAATCCAAATTATTAAATCAATTTAACAAAATAAAATAAATCAAACAAATAAAATACAAAAAATAAATAAATAAAATAAATTAATTAATAAATGAAATACATAAATAAAAATCAACAATCTATGCCTCAATATGAATGAATTATTATTTACATATTACAAATAATATATACCTTAATTTCCAGCGTCAGCTCGTAGGTGTCTTCGGCGATAACAATACTGTTGATCTTGATTTTCTTGCTCTTCTCGACGAGATCTTGGCCGCGGTACCAGGTAACCACTGGTTCGGGCTTCGCCTTGCACTTGCACTTCATCGTTATCAGAGTGCCCGTCTCGTTGGGTATTATTCTCGGCTTCTCGATAAACGAGGGCGCGAATCCATTTGCATCGTTGGCACCTGTTTTCAATTAAACACAAAATTCTCATTAATCGATAATCGATATCGATTTTTATTACAATCAGGCAAGAACTAATTGGACTTTGAGAACTTGCTATATTGTAAGTATAAGTATATTTACACTGCTTCATTTTGTGAGCTGTAAACTGAACATTATTAAATTTATTGAAATTACACTCAGAGAAAAGAGAACGAGTCTAAATTATATAAATTATTTGTTAAATTACAAAAATCAATCAATTACACTTATACTATTATTAAATATTGGTATTCAAGATTTCACATATTTATTTAATTAATTCGTAATTATTTCTTTCAAGAAGTATTTATTCGAAAATTACCTTTTAATTTTTCAAATTCATATAATATCAGTCTAAATATTAACATTAATTCAAACTCAATAATAGATCTTATTACTTACTGTACAATTATTTTTGGGGAACTTAATTGTTCAAGATTTTGTTAGAATAATATTTATGTAAGTATTTGTTTATCTTAGCAAAATATTTTCTATTAAGAAATATATTTTCATAAAAGTACAAAAACTAAATATTATTTTAAATTTTTTACTAAAACCCAGACTAGAAACTAGAAAGTTTTTTGGGGTATTTTTCGTTCTCTTTCCGAGTGCACATCCAATGTGCTCTTTTTATATATTTTTTACGTAAGTACCTGAACAAAGTAATGATTAAGTAAGTTCATTTCACGTGCATGCTAGAAAAATGGTGCAAAAGAACCGGTTGATTGTGTATGAATATTGTGATTCGATGCGTGCGTGAGTGTGCGTGAGTGTCGTGAGTGTAAAATTAAGTTTACATGCTAGAGTTATACATATATCTTTTGTATATATAATTGTATATATATATTGTATTTTATTTGTAGTTTTGTTTAAAATTCAAGTAGAGACAGCCAGAGTCAAGGTCAGAGTCAGAGTTAAGTACATTCCATTCGATGGGACATTGTGGGTATTACTAGTTGTAAATAGGGAATACCACTACCTTGGAAATTGAGCGCTATATTCGCATTGCTTTCCCCAAACATATTGATGGCATTGCACCGATAATTGCCGCCATCTTCCTTTGTGGGATTCAGTATCTCAAGTGTCAAAATGTAGCTATCTTTCGTGATCGCTTTGCGGGTCATTTTCGTACGTTGGCTATCATCGATTTGCTTATCTGAGCAATACCAGGTTATATCCGGCACCGGATGTGCTTCCAGTATGCATTCCATTATCAATATATCCTCCTCCTGACGTATCGTCGGTTTCTTGGGGAAACGCGGAGACTTACCATCCGGTATTCTGCATAAATTTTATTCATTATAAAATGTTTATTTGTTATTTATGTGTGTGCGTGTGTGTGTGTGCGTGTGTGTGTGTGTGTGCGTGTGTGTGTGTGTGTGTGTGTGTGTGTATGTTATGTAAAAAACATAATAATTAATATATTTTTCTGGAATTTCTTTTCCTAAATATATATTTCTTTTATTTCATTCTTTATATAGTTAATTATTTATTTATTTCTAATTGAAAAATTCATTTACTTTATTAATCATTTAATCGAATTTAATTAAATAAAGTTGAAAACGCTAAAGAAATGATTATTTTCCTTGTTTCTCACTTTTTTCGGAGTCTTCTGTCATTTCTAAAATTGTATTCACAAACAATTTTTTTTTTACTTGTTATTATTTATGTATGCACTTTTCGTAACTGAATGTGTGTGTTTGTGTGTGTGTGTGTGTGTGTGTGTGTGTGTGTGCGTGTGTGTGTGTGTGTTGAGGGGCTTACTTTTTGGAGCCGCTTTCGAAATTTAAATTAATCGTTGCCACGCCCGAGCCGTGTTTATTCTTGGCCAGGGCCTTGTACTCGCCCTGATCTGTGGAGACGACACTGCTTATCTCTAATCGAGCCATATGGTATAGTTTCTGATCCAGTGTGAGGGACATTTCGTAGCGTTTGCCCTCACTCAAAACAGTCTCGCCGTGTGACCTTTTTATTTGTTGATGTTTAAAGGAGTTATTTCGAGAAGTAATATTTGGGCGATTAATCGAAATTGATCGATTGATCGGTGGTTATTTTAGACGCTTATTGTTTGGATGTCGTACCATGTAACCGTTGGAGTGGGATCTCCAACGCATCTACATTCAAATGTAACATTTCCGCCATCTTCACTTTGCCGTATGACCGGTCGTTCCGTAAACGTTGGCTTTATTCCATCGGTGCTCTCCGGTACGGGAGCCTCGTCGCCTATGAATTTTAACAACCGATTATCCAAAGTGATACGAAAGTGCTTATATACATATCGTAGATCGATATAAATACAAATTAAAATATTATACTCAAAATATGTGTGTTATCGATGTATCAATATATCGATTAGTTGCCCTTTTCACAATTATCCGATTTGTTTATTCATTCATTTAGTTGACAAATGTAAATACACAAAATATATACAAATATACCCATTGTATATATGCTTTTGCGTTATCGATATATCAATAAATCGATACGATGTCCTTTAACGGACACATACTACAATTCAAATATACATCGTATAGTATACATCGACTTAGCGTGTATTTTTGCTATTTATTTAAATAATTATTCAAATATTCTGATTGTTTACACTTTCAAAGGGGTTTCAATTCAATTCAATTCTTATTTGCTACTAAACATTCCGCTTTCGCCTATCGATTAATTTGTATATATTTCTTATGTGTGTGTGTGTGTGTGTGTGTGTGTGTATGTGTGTGCGTATGTATTTATGCATTTATGCTTGTTAAACGATAAACGATCAAAATGTATGTGTGTTTACTTTCCGTTAGTTGCAGCTTTTCAAAAATAATGCTTTTTAACACAATAACATTTATATCCAAGTTGAGTAGAAAGAGAGAAGAAGAAGAAGCTTTAATCATATGCGTCATTTAATTATAAATTAATTATTATAGCATTGCAAGAAATCAAACCGAGTCAAATTCCCTTTTCGGTTGGATTTCCTGCTTGAGAATTGTGCTGTCAAGTTTGAGCACATCCTAAATATCGTACTTTAAATATATAAAATATATAAAATATATAAATTATATAAATTATATAGTAAATATATGAATATAGTGGAACTTACTGTCAAAGTTCAGGCTGATCGTCGCATTACTTTCGCCCAGTTCGTTTTTTGCATTCACTTTGTATTTGCCAGCATCCTCAACTGTGACATTTTGTATTTCCAGTGTTGCAAAATACGAGTGGACATCCTTATCAATGGTAAGCTACAAAAATACAATTCGTAAGTAAAGTGCAATTTAAAATTGAATTTCAATTAAAAACTAAGAATGAAGTAGTAGTATTTATACATTAGTGTATCTGCAGTATATGCCCCACCTTATGTCTGGGTGATTCCTGGACGGGCGTGCCATTGTGGAACCATGTTATATTGGGTACGGGATCTGCATTAACCCTGCACTCAAAAAGAAGCCTTTTTCCATCTTCTTCTTGTCGAATTGCAGGTTTTTTCGCGAATGTCGGCGCGAAACCGTCGATTTGTCTGCAAGATTTCAATAGGTATGAGTACATATATATATGTACATCAATTACTGCTACAGTTATCGATAAGTGTTCTTTATAGCTTGTAGAAGAAGAAGAGTGCATTTTAAGACACGTCTGCTATCATTTCTTCTTCTTCCCTTCGTTAGTCATCACACAATTGATATCGATAGACATCGATATTAATGTTAAGTACATAGTTACAGGTTAGATGTGACTGTCTTCGGATTACATCACTAGTAGCCTGCACATATCGATAACTCTAGCAGTAATTTATCGATTGATTTAATACAAACAAGCAACTTTCGACTTATATATTTAAACATAAGCAAACATAATAATATTATTAGTACCTTAAATTAGTCACGTGTACAAACATTAGGGGGACTTGGGGAGTTTTTCTCGACTCACCTTGAGTCTTCGAGTAGTGAAAATTTGCCCACTTGTTAGGAAAAAAGCATTTAAATAATAAAAATGGGATGCAAAATGGATTCAAGCAATAAATATTTCATAAAATCATAATAATAATAATAATAATAATAGTAGTAGTAATAGTAATAATAATAGTTGCTTATGGCTATCCTGGTTTCATTTGGTGTAAGCCATTTGTTAAGCCATTTGTTAAAGTAAGCGTATGAAAAAGATTCTCAATTCATGTGGCTTACTTTTCTTTGGGTTCATCAGCAGCTGAGCGTTTAAATATATAAAATAAAATATATGTATTAAGCAAATAGATCAGTTGAGTTTACTTAAATATAGAAATTATAAATTTAAAAAAATATATAAGAAATATTCAAAATATTATATGAATAAATTGTAAATTTAAGTAAAATAATTAAATAAAAATTTAAAATAAAATATTAAATTAAAATAAGTTGAGTATACTTAAATAAATTATTAATATGAAAGATAATAAAATATAAATATAAATTGCTTTTATTTCGAATTATATTCATTTGTATAAATGTATAAATTTAGTTGATGCTTACGTGTGAAATTTAAATTAATCGATGCGGAAACTTCGCCCGATTTATTCTTGGCCTTGACTTTGTAGAGGCCAGCATCCGTTTCGAGAACATCGTCGAGCTCTAATACTACGGTAAACTTATTGTCACCGATCGGTTGGATTTTGAATTTGGTACGGACATCCTCTGTTAGTTTGTTATCGCTGCGATACCATTCAATATCTGGCTTGGGTGACGACAGAAGCTGACACTCAAATATCAATCGATTGCCATCGTCTTCCTGATGCAACTGTGGCTTCTTCACAAAGCTGGGAGCGAAATCTTCAGCCACCCCCATGCTGAGGGATCTCGTTTTCTGTTTTCGTCTTCAACGGCTCAGGCTCTTAGGCTCTAACCCATCAGAAATAAAATAATTATCGAAATCGAAAATGGAATACTTTTAAAAGATCTTAAAAGATCTAATTATAGTTTTAATTACGATAGTAAATTACAAATAAAGTAACAATTATTATTCAGATATCGTTTGTATGTTTCTAAAAACCAGCGTTTCTCTTTTCTTAACTTCAGTGCTGAGTATTATTTTCGAATTTTAAGATTTAAGATGAAGAGATAACACCAATAAATATTTTTGTACTATAACGTGGTTGTTTCTTGTGCGATCTTGATGAAATTTGTGCAGTTGATCAAATCTAGATCAAGGCAAAGTATATATTAATTAGAAAGCACTGTATTTAAAGGATGTAAAGAAAAGAAACTGTTGAAAATTATGTTAAGTTAAACATTCAATGCAACCGTGCATCCCCACATATGTTAAGTCCCTCATTAATGCGTACTAATTATGTTAAGCAACTGAATTATGTTAAGCAACAGAATTATGTTAAGCAACTGAATTTAGTCCCGAATAAACTTAGCTTGAGTACACAACGACGGTGGTAATTGGGTTTTATTATCTTATCCAGGCATTCGCTGACGCGGGCAAACTTCGCTCCAACAGAAACAAAGCCAATGGCAGACAACTGTAGGCTCTGCTAATGCTCTGTTAAGGTTTACATTCGTATCAATAGCAGAGCAACTGCTGCTATTGGCTCTGTTATACTTCTGCTGTGGCTTGCTTCCGCCTGTTAAATACACAGTTAATAAACTATTTCTAATTGGTTCAGCCTATAAAAATCTGCTGCATTATATATACATATATAAAATATGTATATATATATATATATATTTGTATGATAAGTAATTCGACTTGAATATGCAGCTGCTAGAAGGTAGCTACAGCCTAGATAATATATACATAAATATATTTATGCATATATATAGATATAGCGACATTGCGCACGACTCATCGATATTTTGGAAGATGGAAATTTGATCGCATTGCTCTCTGTTTGCTCTGCTCTAATGTTTTTAATGGAACAAAAAAAAAACAAAAACCAAAAAAAGGCAAAAACAAAAAAAACAACTAAATTCCCCAACCGAAAACGAAAATTTGAAATGTGTTTTGCTCTCATTTATTTTTAGTTTGTCGTAGTCACGGTTTTTTCTTCTTTTTTTATATATATCAAAGAAAAAAGCAATGCTTGTATCTATGTATCTATGTATATATGTACGTGTGTATGTATAGTTTTTGTTTGTTTGACACTTAACATAGATATGTATGTAATCACAGCATTGATGTATATATATACATCTATACATCTGGCATATGTTACTCATTCGAAATATATTTGAGAAGAGCACTCTCATTTCTAATGTGGAATTCATCTTTATATATGTAAAGATATATATATATATATTATAAATACGAGTGTGTGTGTGTGTGTGTGTGTGTGTGTGTGTGGAGAAGTGTAAGAAATATCCGGGCACATATATACATATATATATATATTTGTTCTTAGTATACACATTCACAATTGCAACAAATGGTATACTAATAATCAATACTTCTCGATTTTCGATGGTCATTTGTTCATGGTCAGACAAATATTATTATAAATTTAAGTTTATATATAAAAAAAATAGATATATATGTATATATATGTATATATATATATATATATATATGTATACATGTATATGAAAATTTCTGTACAAGTGTATATGTATGTGTATGTATTGAAAGCATAGGTATTTTTTTTTTTTTTTTTTTTTGGTTTTCATCACTCTTTTTTTGGTAGGGGTGTGGGGTGAGGGGGGCAATATTAATTAAAATGAGCCATTTCTATTTTTATGCCCGACAACCGTTACACAATTCCACGAATAGACGCAGCTACAAACATACATACATACACACACACACACACACACACATGTGTGTGTATATATGCAGTTATATTTAGACATACATTCGGTATGTAAATATGTATTTATTTATAGATTTGTATTGGATTTTTTAGTTTTTTTGATTGTTAAATTATTTCACATTTTCCCATTTTTGTAAGGATTTTTTGCATTTTTGCATAAATTAATTAAATAATTTGTTATTTTTAATTTATTTGATATATGTTTTTGTTTATTTTGAAACGATATTAAATGCATAAAAAATCAATATTGACATGCTCACTTCAAGTGCACTTTCACTTTACATAAACACGGATTTTATATATGTATACTTTATATATATTATATATAATATATATTTCGTTGGTACGTACAACTACACTACAGATCACACACTGCAAAGCACACAGCAAGAAAATGTTCCTTCCGTGGAAGCGAAGTGAACTCCACGAGTGTTAATCTATTACTGTTTCAATTTCAAAACTGATCTCGTTGAGTATAAGCATCGGACATCGGGGCATCCAACGATCGGACGATCGGACAATCGGACAATCGGACAATTTGACAATTGGGATATTCAGACATCGGGCATTAGCATTTGTACCGCTTTCGTCATTTGTTTCTCTCGATTCTCATTTCAATTCTCGTTTTCTCTCGCATTTTATTTGTGGAATTTATTGTGCCGGGTACTAAAAAAAAACTTGAAAAATAAACAAAGGTATTGAATACTGAAGGTATTGAAAATTAAAGCATTAGACAAATGTAATCGGAATGTTTGCGAACTATTTGAAATATTATTAAATTGATTTGGTTTTTTCTCATTAATGGAATTCCCCAATCCTTGCCACAAATGTTGCGCTATTTTACATTTGTTTATCTATTCTATCTATTATTCATTCATTATTTATTTATATTACTCAAGTTTATAATAATTCGCTTTTAAATTTGTTGCTTTCATTTTAATTGTAATTTTTTTATATTTATATAGACATTTTTGCTCAAATTATCGACAATTTTCAGTTAATTTTAGGTTAAGCCTGCAGATTTAAATAAAATAAAATATAAAAAACAATATATAATTATATAGTATATAATAATATTTAATTATTTCTTGAAATTACCAATTCTGCCAAACTAAACGAAACTACAGAAAAACAAATATTTTCTAGAATTAAACCAGAAAAATTGTCTGGTTTCCTAGAAATATTTTCGAAATTTTCAAAAAGAAATAAATAATTATTTCAATATTTTTTATATTTCAA
The DNA here is from genome assembly GCA_035041605.1 of Drosophila atroscutellata. Classification (NCBI taxonomy): domain Eukaryota; kingdom Metazoa; phylum Arthropoda; class Insecta; order Diptera; family Drosophilidae; genus Drosophila; species Drosophila atroscutellata. The sequence continues at coordinate 540,183 of JAWNLA010000099.1, read as the reverse complement.
TTAAAGTTACGAAGCGAAGTTAATAAATGAATTATTTGTCAGAATCCAAATAAATATAAAGTAATTTCATTTTCCCAAAAATAACATGCTCATTTTGCAATTAGTTTGGACAAAGTTTGTAAAATCACTCAAAGTCTAATTGATCATATAAAACACTATTGTAATATCCGACAAATATATATACAGATATATATGTGTATGCTAGCTTCTCATAAATATGAAAGTGTTTTCTCGAACACAGAAACCGTTTATTTATAGTTGTTAGTCATTATTTATGACATTTTTGCACGAAACTGTTCTATTTATAAGCAACAACTTGTAGGTGTATGAATAAGTATATACATATACATATACATATATATATATATATACATATATATATATATACATATATATATATATATATATATAGTTATTATATAGATATATAGAGCATAACGTGACTAATGATTGGCAATCATCACAAACAGGGCTAACAAGTAGTTGTCTTTGCTTTTTCCTTTTGGCAGATATGGCAAAATGAACTCAGATCGTTCCTTGATAAATCAGTAATAAACAATAAAGCGTCTTACTGATAAATATATAATATCAATATATTAATATATTCATTTTATTTATTTTTAAAGTTGTTTTAGTTTAAATGAAATTAAATGAAAAACAAAACCCAGAAAAACCCAATCAGTCAACAAAAAAATATTAGTATGATTTAGTTAGGCCCAGCACCCGTACATCTCGAGATAAGATGTTCAAAATTGAGTTCTTGTGTGATACACGCATATCCCGTAGTCAAGGATGTCTGACGAGTAGGACTTTATTTGATTTAAAATGCTTAAACCTAATTACATAGTTCTTAGCTTGTGCACCCACTTGTAAGGCGACCAATTAGACCTACACCTAATACTTAAGCCAGGGAGGCCTATTAGGTAGTATAATCGCTATAATCATATCGAGCGTAGGATGATAAGAATCTTCAGGGTAAACAAGTGGATCACAGCGAGAGATAATACTACCTCCAAATTAAATAAATCAAACTATCGTTACAGTTCCGAATAGAGTTAACTTAAGATAGTGACAAATCGTGAAGCCCATCAATAAATTCATTTGAGTGGCATCGATACATTTGGTGGAGAGGACCATATATATTATTATTATAGCTGGGGAGAACCAGCACTGCGACCTATAAGGTCTATTATGCCCCCTTACTGAGCCAAAGCTCTTCCATCAACCCCAACTCCTGCACGAACGCCAGGATCTTTGTTGGGCTGAGGGTTTCTATGTCCTGAGTTTTCATATATTTTCCTAAATAAGGCGACGCAGTCTGCTACGATGTGCATTGAGGACAGCTCCTCGCTTTCACCTCGCTTTACCTAATTTGGTTAGGTGACTTCTCAGTCTACAATGTCCTGTCAATAGACCTGTGAGTATTCTGTGTCTATTCTTCCCCATGGATATAATTTGCTTGAATCGCATTTGATTGTAGACGCCCAGGAGACTTCTGGCTTGTCGGAGTCCTGGTGCTTCTGCCCAGCTCTGTTCCCGCATCTGTCTTTCTTTTTCTTTAGTTTACGCTTTACTTGAATTGTTCATTTTGTGTTTTATTTGATTTCATTTGTAGGTTTAATTTAGCACTATAAACATTTTCTGGCTTTTAGAAATATTTACTAAATATATAAAAAGAAATTATTCAAACTGAGAAATAAAAAGCTGAACTAAAGAACTGAAATGAAATATTGACTTATTGGCAACTTTTCAAGTGTATGAGTGTGTGAGGTACTCAAAAACACACACACACACACACGGGGATGATAAAGACAAGTACGCAGCTCAGATTTATGCGAGTGATTTAACCCGGCGCAGTTGAGAGTTGCCCCCTGTCCTACTCACCCCTCTCTCTCTCTCTTCTCTCCAGGCAACCAACCACTATGGCATATTTTTAATATGCGAATTGGGAATATGCGAGAGTTAAGGACCCAGCTAAGGACCATATTATTATTACAATAGTCCTTTAGCACAATTGTGCGCAACTTCATTAAAATGTTTGCCTAACTTAACTTTACTTTTCACAAGGACCCTTCTGAAGCTGTGAGTAAATTGAAATTTTGAGCAATCATTGAAAGCTTATAATCCTGCTTGATTTTCCTTGGCTCTTGTCTCAAATTAGATTGCACAAATATTTGTTTGACTGCCCAGCAATTTTAATAAATGACAGATGGCATTTGGAAACTTAACTGGCGCTTATATCGAGCTCAAGAAACTTGTATATGCAATATGCAATATGCAATATATAAATAAAAGCAAAACGTTTTCCCGAGTATAATTATTTAAATACTTACCGGTCTCTGGGAAGACCATTGTAGACTAATATGTTGAAAGCTAAGGGTTTGTTGACCGACTGCGAAATACTTTGATGCCATACGTAATGCCAGCTGATAACAGGTAGCAAAGATCAGGCTGGATGCAGCCAATAAATGCTGTCTATCTAGATACCTTCCTTCGAATATTGGTAACTGTAGCTCTTGAATGATGGAAGATATGGGATTTTGAAAATTTAGGGGATGGGAGTGGACGCGGCTGAAAAAAAATTATGGAGAAAGTTCCTAATAATCTACATTCCAACATTGGTAAAATTGGTTAACATTGGTTCACATTGGTTAAATTACGGGAAACTGAGGCGTGAGTGGGCGTGGTCCAAACATTTTTTTTCGGATTTTTTAAGAGTGTTACTAGCAATATATGGCTCTATGACTCTATCCTTAAAATTGTGGCAGATATGCGGATTAATCAATTTACACTTTCCGAAATATCGGAATTGGCGATTATTGGCGCATGTGTGGGCGTGTCCATCAATACGTTATCGGTTAATCACCAGTCATTTACCTACCAAATGGGGGACTGGGGGCGGCGAAGGTAGGCGTGGCATATCCCTATCGTTGAAGGACATCGCCAACCAAATTTGGGGACTTTAGCCTTAATGTGATATGTGGCTTTATCGATTTGCGAATATCGATTTTATCGATTTGCGAATATCGATTTTATCGATTTCCTAGCCAACTAGTGGACGTAGCACTCCATTTTTTACACTTTGTCTGATGCGGGCACAGACCAGTATTTGTTCAAGTTTCAAGTCTATATCTCTAAGGGTGTCAGACGGACAGGCAGACAGACGGCATGACGGACATTGCACAAAACCAATTTACTATAATATAATCATATATACATATATACACATATCTCATACAATCTGAAAGGTGAAATGCTAATAACATTCTTCAAGAATCCGGGAAAAATTAAATGTTGGACCACGCCTACTCTAGCCTTAAAAACCGTCAAAAGCCAATATCTGCCGCAGTATTTAGGTAACTTGGAAGCTAGATTAATAAGATCGTCCTCCAACATTTTTGGTTCCACACCCGAAAAATGCCCGAAATCCCATATCTGCCGCAATTTAAGAGCTGCAGTTGCCAAACTTGGAACGAAGATTTCTAGGTTCTAGGTTACTAGGTTACTCGATGCTCCAATAATTTGTACTAAATGAAAAGTATTTAGGCAACTCTTCCAACAATTTTATTCGGTTAAACCGAAATTTGAAGGACGAACTTGGGCGGTATTTTGCATCTACACCCACCCTGTTCCTTGCCACCTGTTATCAGCTGGTACTACTTATGGTGCTACACTATTTGCAACGTTTCTCTTTTTTTCTTAAAATCATATTATTTAAGACCCTCTTTAAATAAAATTCAATTCTTTTTTTTGTTGTTTTTTTTGTGAAAATTATATTATTTAATCACACCAATTTGAGTTGTAATGATTGGTGGAATCCTTGGGCGGAAATATACAATATGCATTTAACTACAACCCCTCCATGTGCCTAGATCTCCGTGATTTTTCCCAAAATTTGCAATTTTTTTAAGAGATATGTAAATTCGATTTTTGTTTTTTTGGGAGGGGCAGCTCTTTAATCCTAAAAACCACGATATGAAAAATGGAACAAGTTGAATCCCTTGCAACCGACGATTTACACCCACGGCGAGTAGAAGCAGGAAGCGAAGAATTGTTGTTTGGTGGTGCCGTGTGTGGCATTGGCGCTGCCGACAGATGGCGCCACACTGCTTGCTGCCGCTGCTGCAGCATAATTGTAGCTCATGTGGGCATAGGATGGCATTGCTGTGGTGGCAATGGATTCGCTGCCAAAGCCCATTTGATGATGATGGCTGGGACTGCAGCTGGACTGGCGTGGCAGCTCCATTGTGTTGGTGCTGCCATGCTGGTGGCATGAGGCAGCATTCGCTGCTGCTGCCGACTGCGACTCCGACTGGGGCAGCGGCGGTGGCGGTGGCAAGCCATAGGCGGACAATGCTTCATAGCCACTTGTGGCATTATTATTGTTGCTGTTATTGTTGCCACTTGTTGCATTGCCAGCTGTTGCCAGGCTAGGACTGCTGCTGCTCGCCAAGCTCTCGGCAGCCACACTTGCCACGCCCACCAACTGATGGGGCCCTATAATGGGCGGCGGACGTAACGGTGGCATGTGGCACGGGTACATTGTGGGTGGACTGAGATCGCGTTGCTGTTGCGCAATTGGCGAGCCACCAACGCTGGCATGACTGAAGCTGGGCATCGTTGAAACGGAGCTAGAAACAAATACCCATCAATCATTAATCAATCAATAATTAAATCTAGATTTGAATTAAAACAAAACATAAATCAATCAGTCAATCGAATATCAGTCAATCAAACAATTTTGTATTTTACTTATGATTTGAATGTCGGATGCATAATGAAATTAAATTATATATGAAATTTAATATTTAATATTTAAATTGAAATTTAAAGAAATGTAAATCAGTCAGTCAATCAATCAATCAAACTTACCCGTAACCATCACCAATCGAGATGGCATTGTGATGCATATTTGAATACATGGCGCTGAAGCCACTGTTGAAGTTGAGACGCGGTGAAATCGATGGCACCAGCGTATGATGCGCCATGTGATGATGATGCTGATGCTGCGAATGCGGCTGATGCTGCGGCGGCACCTGATGCGGATGCGGATGCAGATGCCGCTGCTGCTGATGGTGATGCTCCGATCCTATGCCCAGACCCGGCGAGCAGGCGTTGCCCACCTCATCAGTCAATCGGCTGGCGCCAATGGATCGTATCTGTGCCTCGCCAGCTTCACTTGCTCCACTTCCCGGCCCAATGGGATTGGGCGAAGCCAATCCATTCAGACCACCTATTTCAAAACAAATTTTAAGTCAATATAATAATTTCAAAAATTTCTTAATTAATTAATTTAATTTTGACTTCGTAAATTGAAAAAGTATTTTTTCTAAACATATGATTTTTTTCTTTGAGTGTACTTACTGCCAGTTGAGCCGACCAGGTGCGTGGAGCAGCCCCCACCCAGACTATTGGGACTCTCCGTCATTGAGGTTGTGGCCGAGGTGGATGAGGAGGTGCCATTTGTGCCCGTGGAATTTGGTGTTCGCCGCTGATTGCGTAATTTTTCCTCACGTCGCCATTTGGCACGTCGATTGGAAAACCAGACTTGTATCCTCGCCTCCGGCAATCCTATTTTCCCGGCCAATCTTTCGCGTGCAAACACATCGGGATAATGGGTTCTCTCAAACTCTGTAAATAGATTAGCGATTACAGATTAGAGATTAGATATAATATGTATTACATATAGTGAGAAGATGTTAGACAAGACACTCAATAAATATTAAGTACAAATTAGAGGATTGAACTTGTCGCTTAACAAATTTTCAGATATATAAAGCATATATAGATAAGTAATATTCTTAATTTTTCCTCATCTAAACTCAGAATTTATTTATAAATCAATCAGTTTAGTTACCTTTTTCTAGACTGTCAATCTGTTCATTTGTGAATGATGTTCGATTCCTTTGCAGTTTTCTCTTCAGTATTAATCGGGCTTGATCGTCTTCGCTTGTGCCAATGTTGGAGGCACCTCCATTCGAGTTATCTCCCTCGCCAGATCCCGTTTCGTCTGATTGATGGCCATCCAGCTCTGTAAGTACAAATTAAATGCGCATACATTATGTAATTTCAATTTACTTTCTGCTCAATAATCAATATATATCATAATGTCATTAAAATATACAAACAATTGAATTCAAATCTTAAAATGTTTCTTTTATTTTTAATTTAAATTTAACTTTTTCATTTTTTTTTTTTTTTTGATTAAATTTAGCTGTTTTTGATGTCGACAAATAAATAAATAATATGTAATATTTATGCTTATATGGAAATGTAAACATATTATCAATATTAGTTTTATCACTAACTTGAACTTTAATTTATTATTTATTATTCTTATGGTTATTTAATTATATTGTTTTACTTCTTTGTTATTTTATTTTATTTAATTTTATTATTATAAATTGAGACTGCTACAAGTGTCAATGTTTAATCTAATTTTACACATAATAATTTTGATTTATAACTAGAAGTCGAGCACTCTCGACTGCTACTCCTGCTGATGCGACGTAATCGCCAGGAAATCAGATCAGATCAAGCAGCCGTCCAACATTAAACCACATTAGGGTGCCCACATCAAAGGCGCCGCAATTCGCAACATTTTGGATCTCAGCATGTCACTTTTGTATGTGTATGCATGTTTGTGAGTGTATGTGTGTAACTGGCAGTGAATGCTAGTGAATGTGACAGAGCAAATAGATGCTGATAGCTGTGAGACATGCCGCAGGTCCGGACTCGGGTCCAGTTCGAAGCACACGTCACTTGCCTAGCTGACTGCAATGTGCTGACAGCCAACAGCCAACAGCGAACAACAACAACCACAGCCTCAGTCATAAGCAAAGCCAAAATGGAGGTGGGCCGAAACAAGCACACCACGAATCCAGCCCTACTTAGCGCTCGTTTCGAGTTGAGTTAAGCAGTGGGAGAGTGTGGGGAGTTGTGCAGAGTGACACTTTTACACACACACACACACATAGATAAACGCACACACACCGTTAAATACATTAGTGAGAAAAAATCGAAGATAGCGCAAACGAAAAATTGTTGTAGCGTGAGGTTTACCAGATAGGATATTTTATAAATATGTATTTTTCGGCCATATATTTATGCACCCCATCAGCAACAAGCACCCCACTGTAACCACAGCTAACACCCCCTTCCCTACCTCTTGGTTTTGGCGTTTAATGAAGTGTCATCGCCTGTAAAATGAGTCTGCAAATCGCATTAAAAGCAACTACTCGGTTAAGGGTAAGCTTGTCAACTACGACAAGCAGAACCCCTACTCCCCCCTCGCAGCTAGCCTTGCCCTTTACCGTTACCGTTACCGTTACCGTTAGCGTTACCGTTACCTTTACCGTTGCCCCAAGCCTGGGATTATACGGGGCTACAGTTACATTTACTACTACTGCTGCTGCTTCTCCTTCTTCTTCTTCTTCTTTTTCAGCTACTGTTGCTGCTGCTTCATGCGCTTCTCACGCACTGATTTTGTTTGTTTGAAAACTTTGCCAAAACTAATTAGATCTGTACGTTCTCTGTCTCTCTCTCTCTCTCTCTCTCTCTCTCTCTCTCTCTCTCTGTCCCTCACTGTCACTCACTATCACTCTCTCTCTATCTCTATTTCTATCTATATCTCTATGTCTAGAGATGTAAGCCAAGAAAAAAAGCCCGATCAATACAAAAATATTTAAGTTAGTAAATATGACAGGTTTTTTTGGAACACTTAAAGTAATTTCTGCCGGCAAGTTTTTTCAAATGTTTAAAGTAAGTTTACCTGCAGATTTATTCGTTGCCCCATTAAAATTTACAACAATTGTGTGTGTGTGCGTGTGTGTGTGTATGTGTGTGTGTTCTTTATCTCCATATAACTTCCGCATTTATTATATTTTTGGGTGGCAAAAAAAGTAGTCAGAGCCTGAGTCATGAATCAATTGTGCCCACTATACGCACGATTGACCCAAAGTAACAGTCTATATATATTTACATACTGTACTCTGTTCTCTGTGTATTCACTGTACTTGATATAGATTACCACCTTTCTCAGCATTGTGGGTTGTATTTTATTCAACTCGACAATTGTCGATGACGGCAAACTTGCCGTGCGTGCGTAAATATTTTGTGCACGTGACCAGGACTCCCAGGACAACTTGATTGTCCTTGCCAGAGAGTGTCATTTCTCTTGCATTTGTATATGTATCTGTTTCTGTATCTGTTTCTGTTTCTGTTTCTGTTTCTGTTGTCTTTGTTCTGCACTCCCCCGGGCTAAGTCGCCATATATATAAAGCTATACCCTTGAAATATATTCACTTCAAAAGCGCAATAAATGCAAATAAGTAAAATTAAGTACACTATTTAATGTTTATGCTGTACGCTGATTAAACGTCAATTTAAATATATACTATGACAACTATATATAATAATAACTGTAACAATAAATCTTAACTTTAATTTACAAAGCCTGAACATCAAATATTATTTCAATTTTATTTATTTTTTTTAATTATAATTGAAAAATATAAATAAAAGTTGTAAAATAACTGTAATACTGCATAATTAATTTGTACAGTTTAAATTATTAAGCTATTATTTTATTTTATTAACTTTTATTAAATTATTCAGCAGCTTAAATTTCGAAAATATACAGAAACTTATTAATTTATTAATATATTTTATATTTTATATTCTCTATTTCATTATTCCGCAAACCGATTTGTCGAATATACATATTTGTTCACTGCTTCAAAAAGTATCGTCTGTATATAACGATTTTATATGAAAATTAATATCAAATTAAATATTGAATATTAAATATTATATTAATAGTATTTGAGCAGAGCACTCTCTACTAGTAGTCTCGACTAGCAATAGAAACTTACAAAAGTAATAGATCGCTTTTCATTACCAGTAGAGATTTCTGGTACTCTCATCTTTTCAAATAGATCTCTCAACTATATGTAGAGACCTCTCGCCTGTCAGTATGGCACTATCAACTGGTAGTGCAGATCTCTAATGAAAGTAAAGCACACTCTAACAGCAGAAGAGCACACTCGACTGGTAGTAGAGATTCTTAATAGTTGTAGAGCACTCTCGACTCAAAGCAGAGGGCTCCCAACTTGACTGGTAGTGCAGATCTCTTTCTCCATATTTGTTGCACTCTTTACTTAAAGTATTATTTGAATTACTACTTGTTTCTCGACTTACCCTTCTTGAGCATCACATCATCTGATGCAATGGTACAGTTGCCCAGATTCACGCTCGGTCCACCTATATTGATGAGATCCGTGGGCGGCGTCAACGGATTACCTGGCGCCGGAGCCGAAGCAGCGCCAGTGTTGCCATACCCAGCCACAGAGGCAGAGATATCATTGCTGCTACCATTTAAAGGTGCTGCATACCAAGAACCCGTCGAATAATGACGAGGCGGCCAACTTTGTTGCTGTTGTTGTTGTTGTTGCTGATGTTGTTGTTGCTGCTGCTGCTGCTGCTGTTGTTGTTGCTGCTGTTGTTGCTGTTGTTGCTGCTGCTGCTGCTGCTGGTGATGACAATGGGCGTGAAGGGTATGTGGACTAAAGTGACTACTCGTCATCGTTTGCGGGGCAGTTGCCACATCCAATGCCGCAACATGTTGCGTGTTCAGCAGACGCAACTTTTCATAGATCGACTCCTGTTCACTGCCCTCGCCAGAGTTGCTCGCTCCTCCACTTTCCGAGGAGTTCAACGGCGTTGCCGTCTGTATTAGATCAGGCCCCGTTCCGTTGCTGCTCCCAATATTATTCCCATTAGCACTCCCGGTGACGGTACCGGCAGTCGAACCGCTCCCACTCGCCTTTGAGTTTGCTCCGGGATTCGAATTGGAACTGCTTGCGGAGCCGACGCTGCTTTGCTGCTCCTTTTGGGCGGCCAAATTGCGCAGCACGCGATTTATGGACGATACCTTCAAGAGAAGATAATCACAGAATTATAATCAATATAAATCCTGGCAAATAATTATAATCAAATTACAAAATCATTCACTTCAAATACGAAGAATGCATTTTCAAATTTTCAAAATATTATCTTTAAAGAACTCTACAAAATGACTATAAAATACACTAAGTAATACCATCAAATATAAATAATAATTAAATAATACAAAAAATTAAATACATGCTCTTAAGTTTAATTACTATTTTTTAAGTTTATTTTCGAAAAATAAGCATTTTTAATTGTGCTTTTTACACACTTATTCCCAAATAAAACCAAATGTCTTTGTACATTTTTGTCTTTCTAAATTTGAGAAACATATTTGCGCCGAACCACCGAACTATTTAAAACGTATAAATATAGTTTTTTATTTACCTGATGTATTCATTATATATTATGATGAAGTACATCATACAAAATACAAAATATGTTTAAAAAATGAGAAATTCTGCGCAGATTCTGTTTTTTAGTCAATTTCTTAGTGCTCTGCCAAAATAAGTTCATAATTGGAACTTTGATTTAATTTGTGCTATTTTCAAAATGAAGTAAATGCGAAATTAAACTAAAGATTATTTTGATTTGATTGAATGCAGAGTATTTATTGGTTAGCAGATCCGACTGGCAAATTCGGACTTTTTATTTTCATTTTGTTGTTTTTTTGCTTTTTTGTTTTTTGTTTTTTGTTTTTTTGTTTTTTGTTATTTCTATTATTATTTGAAGGCAGTGCCTGCGCATGACAGCGCTTTTGAAATGAATTCAAAAGGCAAAAGCAAAGCGAAAGCCGAAGCCGAAGCCAAAGCCAACGCCAAAAGCAAAAGCGAACGAACCAAAAGAAATAAAGAACGGGGAAAAAGGAACGAAAGGAATAAAGAACAAACGGCAAACGGGCAGGCAGGCAGGCAGGCAGGCAGGCAGGCAGGCGGGCAGGCATATAAATGAGCGAGTGAGAACAACAGGGAAAAGTGCAGTTGAGTGGAAAAATTAGGCAGAAATGTCCTTTCGAGGGAATCAACACAAAAAAAAATCAAAAAAAAAGAAGAAGAAGAAAAACTTATTTTAAAATAACAAAATGAGCGCCATCCCCGAAAGCGTTACACAAATCCATATCCATATGCATATACGTAATCGTATACCTATATACTATATACATATTCATATATATATATTTTTATATATTCATAAACATTTTGAATTTTCCGCAATTTATTTTAGCACTTTCCTCTTAAGCATTTAAAGAGCAGTTTTCAATTTTGCTCAAATATAGTAAATTGTATAGTATAGTAATCGTAGTAATGGATATCGACCTGTATGAAAGAGAACCCATGTGGGACGAGTAGAGTAAGCAATAAATCAAATATTGTAAATTAAAGATCAAGAATTTGTTTAGCAGAAGCAGTTTTAGGGTTATTCCAAGAAGTTGGATACTAGTTATATACCAAGCTTTATTTTAGTCAAAATATTCAAATAAGTTGGCATAGACAAACTGAAGATATACGAATAAAAGGATGTCATTATCAAATTCCAGAAAACCAAGATTTCTTTAAGTAACATACAAAAATAAATAACACTTAAAAAATGAGCTAATCAGCATAAAAGAATTATTAAATATTAGTTTACAGCTGCTTAAATATCAAATTGATATTAAACATCAGGTCTTGCACTCAACCTAAAGTTTCTCCAAGTGAGCTTTATATTTATGTTAGTTATAGTTTATAGTTTATTGTATATTATTTTTTTGCTGTATTTGTTATTGATTGGCTAATATATTTATTTATTTAAGTCCTTTAATTATTTATTTTTTTGAGCAAAATGAATGGCAAGCTAGACCATAACTGGCAAACAGACCAACGCTTTTATCCCTCACTGATTTGTTGCCACCCCGTCGACCTTCCTCTCCCCACCCCTCTCCTGTTCCGCTCCTGGACTCTTCGTTGTCCAATCGGTCGTTGCTGTTTCTGTTTATGTTTCCTAGGCTTGAAAGAAAATATCACAAAAAAATATTTGTGATATCCCCTCGCGCGTGAACTTCAACGCTTAACGCTTTGTGGTGAGCAGGAGCAGGAGCAGGAGCAGGAGCAGGAGCAGGAGCAGGAGCAGGAGCTGGAGATCCTGGTCCTGTATTTATTTAATATACGCACATTTTCCTACACATTTTTGCTGCAGTGATTTCCCTTTTTGTCGTTTAATGTGCATAAAAGATTTTCCCTTCCATTTGAATGAGCACATTTTCCACACAACTGTCAATGAGGAAAATAAGGAAAATGAGTACAACTCAACGCCGTTGTCACAATTCATTTTCATTCTTCTCTCTCGCTTTTTGGCATACTTAATAAACGATAAAAAAAAATGCGAATGCTAACTAGAAGGACAAAAAATGGCGTCAGGAATACACACAAAAAAAATATACAAAAGAAATTCAAATAGCGCACAAAATGCCATATAATAATGTGATGCTTCAATTACTGAAAAGGGACTCGACATCTTGGCACACATTCCGCCCCCACTTTCTCTCCTTTCTCTCCACTCTCTTTCTCTCTCGTTCTCTAACCGCAAAGATAAAAGTGTCTCTCTTTAAGAGTAATCTTTAATTTATATTGATGTTTGGATTTTTCAATAAATAAAAGATATAGTTGTGGAAAATCAATCCTATCGCAGAAGCACTTCGAAATCATTTTTTATATATAAATGAAATATTTATTGCTAATTTGTTGATTGCAAAATACAAAAATAAAATTGCAAATTTAAATTGAAATTGATTGAAAATGTCATTAATTAATTTGTATCGCTTAGAAAAATGACCATTAATTCAAATAAAAACCTGGTAACCTCCTTCGTTTCTGTCTCCCGTTCTGAACCCATATCCTATCCTGAAGATTCCAATCACCCAACGTTGGAGGTGTGGTTTAATTTGCCTGCTACGGTAGCAAGTCAGGATAACAAGCTTTCAGGGCGAGTTCGTCAATTTCGGAAAACCGAATTTGTTACGTTAACTCGTCTCTTATCGCAGACTGACTGGTCCCGGCTTTATAATTGTGCTGACTACTGCTAATGGATATTGCAATCGGGGTCTTTTGCAATACATATGATGGTGTACCTGGCTGTGTGCTTAGGTACTGCGCTGATGGTCTTTTGAATCCTTCGCTTAAACTTTTTCAATTATCTGTGGATTTATGTTTTTTTCCAGATATTTGAAAAGAATCATTTATTATTCCACTCCTTAAAAAAGGAAATACACCAAACGTTCAAAATTATAGAGGTATATCTAAGTTGTCCGCTGTTCCTAAGATTTTCTTGTCAACTACAACATCTTTGCAGATACTTAATTTCTCCCTGACAGCAAGAGTTTTACCACCATTAACCTATTAGAATTCATTTCTATTGTTATTAAGGGATTTCAAACCACAAACTTCATCTTCTGGGATTCCCAAATAACTTCATTTGTTGCATCTCAAACTACTTAACGCGTAGCACACAGAAAGTTTACTTTAGAGGTTCTATCTCAAAGTCTGTTCGGGTTACTCCCGGAGTACCACAAGGAAGTCACGCATTGAATGTGTTGATGATTTGGGAATACTTTCAGATCCCAAGCTTAAGTTTGACGAGTATATCTCTTCCTCTGCTAATCGAGCCTTTTGAATCCTGGGTTTCATTAAGCGCTGGTCAAAAGAATCTGGCAATCCCTACATTACTAAACTCTTTATATTTCACTTGTGCGTCCTATTCTGGAATATGGATTTTGCATATGGTCACCCAATTACAAGGTTCATCAGGATAGAAAGATTCCATACAAAAACAATTTCTATTATTTGGCCTTAGGGGTCTTCATTGGAATACTAATATTAGCTTACCTTCTTAATTCCTTCTCTTTCTGATCGTTGGACAATGCTTGGTGTTATTTTTTTTGCACCAAGATTGAGATTGATTCTTCGGAGTTAATCAGCCAACTTAGTTTTACAGTTCCGATCAGAAATACAAGAAATTTTCTGCCTCTTTTTCTTAAAACTCGTAGTTCCAATTTTGCTATTCATAACCCATTTAGAATCTTGTGTACAAATATAATATCAAATAAACAATAGTCATAAACCCTATATAACTACATAACACTCTGTTTTCTACATAGGTATAGGTATATTTTGAATAGATTCTATAGTTTCTACTCACACTCGGTATGTTGTCATTTGTGCAGACATTTTCCTGCAGCAACCTATCCCGAATTTCCCAGGCAAATATGCTCGGACATTCCCGTTTATATTGAGAGATTTTACTAACGACTTCAGCAGTCGCCACTCGTGGCTTCGATCCTCCAATCGCACGTGGTCGAATGCTTCCCGTTTCATAATATCTAAAAAAAAAAAAAACAAATGGAAAAATGTGGGTAATTTCAAATACTCACAGTTCAAATTGTATTCAATTCAGAATTTAAATACTTCAAAAATATTGTTTAGAAAGAATTTAGTTTGAGTGTTTTAATAGAGAGAAGTTAATCTGAAATCATAATCTGAAAGATCTGAAAGATCTGACCAATTAGTTTTCATAACTAATCTATATGAACTAACAGTCTATATAATAAAATTATATATATGAAATATATATATTATACAGTTATTATGCTTAAAATTTCCTTTTTCAAAACTAAAGTTAAATTTTCAAAAATTGAATTTCAGCAGAATATAATTATTAATAAAAAATCGAAGAATGTTTTTTGAATACTATAATAAAATATAGTAAATAAGCTTTATTTACTCACCTGCCTAAAATTTTGCTAACACATCCATTGGAAACTTGAAGAATCCGAGAAATATCACAGGGTCGAGCGCCGGAATGAGCCAGCTCAACAATTTTCTGGCGAGTTGAATCCGGTAGGGGTCTTCCCCCAACGAAGACGCCTCCCAGTTGGTTTACCCCACTGTGACCTGCAATTAATCAACTCATTTATTATATATATATAATTATTTATATATCTTTAAAGTCCTATATGTCTTGGTTATCAAAAAGATTTTATTTGCAGCAAAAGTCAAAAATTAATTTTACCAAAGATTATTTAGGAATATTTAGGGACATGGTTTCCACTACACAACAAAATCAATCGATTGTTTTAATTAAATAATATATATATATATATATATATATATATATGTATATCTGAGTTCGCAGGCGTCTACTTTATTTTATTATATTTTTGATATTTATAAATGAAAAATGCTTCGCTCTTTTGTAGTTTTTCATTCTGCTCTTGCTACAAACTTAAGCAGAACACTGAAAGAAATGATATATAGCAAAAGCAGTAATATATCTATTGACAGTCGCAGCCATATTTGCATAGCACTTGCTGCTACCGAATAGTAAATAGAATTATTGCACGCAAATCAACTCCAATTTGGGGCGCATCGGGATTTGTCCATTTGCCAATTTGCTGCGCTTCAGCTTCAAATGGTGCATAAAATGTATTTTGGCACGCTCTAAAACCGTCAAGATTAATACGTTTCCGAATATATCTCTACCCAACTATCTGCTGCTCATATTGGAAACGAGGGATTTGAAGAACTCTCAACAACAAAAAGTAAATCAAATCAAATGGTCAAGGGCTCTGTGACAATAAAGAGCAGAAAAAAGGTTATCTTCTCGTCTAGTCGAGCATGGATTTCAGACAAATTTCCTAGTATTGATTTGTGAGAAAATCCCCAACAAGAATAACAGAAAAAAAAGAAAAAAGCCAGAAATCTGCGTATCAATTTAATTCCAACTGTTAGCCAGCGAAGCGGCAAACTCAACTGCCACTTCACCTTACCTTCCTTTACCCCATTACCTCAATATCCCAATGCCTCAATGCCTCAAGACAAGGGTCGAGGCTAATCCCAACACAAAAAACTCTTTCACTCGAAGAACTGACCCGAACTGAACTCAACTCAACTGGGAGCTGAGAGCTGAGAGCTGAGAGCTGAGAACTGCACAGTCGAGCGTATTAAAGTGACGTCCAATTGGAATAGATAACACAGATAAGTAACTCTTATCTGTATCTCTGGATCTCTTATCTATAAACTCTCATTACAATAAAGCATTGTACAGCAATTTGTGAGTGCCTTTATGCCTAAGACTATCTGTCATTATTTTATACCCTGAACCAATTAAAAATGGTTCAAAAGGGTATAATGACTTTGTGCAAATGTGTGTAACTGGCATATATATTCTTGATCAGGATCAACAGCCGAGTCGATATAGCCATGTTTGTCTGATCTCAGAGACTATAAGAGCTAGAGACTTCAAATTTGGAATATGGGTTCCCGAATAAAAGGCGTAGATCAAGTTTGCTTTATTTTGTAGATAACTGCCACCGTTTCAGGAATATCGATACATTTTGATTTCCGATAGCAATTCAAGCAACAATTTTAAAGACAGAATCTTCTAATCAATAAACTTATTGATCAACTTCCCAAATTTCATCAAGACCGGATAAGTAACACCCAAGTAATGGTCGAAAATATATTCTCATTTCTATCTGCAGCCGCAAGCATTTTTGTATGCAAATAAATATGCGAGCACATGTGTGAGAGAAAGAGATGGCATGAAAATCTCCGCGAGTGTCAATATGTTTTTGTGTGTATTTTGCAGAGCCCCGTTACCTACGATTGTAGTATATATACGATGTTTGTATATATGTGCGCGTGCTTGTAGCCTGCCAGATCGGGTAAGTTCGGCTGGCTTAGTTACAGTTAAGATTTTTTTTCCTCTCTAGTCCCTGGGCCTGCCATAAGAAATGAATGCACAAATTTGGGTGCAATAGTCTTTAAAGGGAAATTCAAAGGGAAATTCGACTGGAGCATTCTTACTTGTTTATAAATTAAAGTATAATAAGTAAAATGGGCAATTAATAAATTCATATTATTACTTTATTCAAACTGCGATTGTATTTTGAAAAGGAATTTCAAATAAATGAAAATTGCTTGTATATATTTATAAGTGAAAGAAACAGAAGAAATTAAATATGAAATTTAAACACGGCGATTTTTTAAATAAAATGTAGATTACATATTGAAAAACTAAAGTATCCAAGGAAGTAAATATGAAATGGGTAAAAGGATGAATTAAATATAATATTTTAAATATGGTAATTAACTTAATAAATTGAGACTATATATATTCAAATTTAAATATTTAAAAGGGGTAGTTAATTAATATATGGTATATATGTTATATATTAAGTGAAATAATGAGAATGATTAAATATAATATTGAAAGTATATCCCTGGCATAAATGTATTATGCCTAACTATGGCACTCAATATATATGTATGCAAATTGCATAAATGAATTGTGCGATGATTTAGTAAAAGTAACAAGCCAACGGTAAAAAAAGAAAGAAAAAACATCTTGCCAATGGGATTAACAATGTAATTACAACACAAATCAGTTGGCAAACAATTGTGCTGTAGACCCAGGTCCTGGACAGGGATCAGAATAGGGGACTGGAATGCTGCTCGTGAAGAGAGCATGACGAGGGCAGTAAACTACCGCTAAAGAGGCTCTATTGTGTGTTAAAGAGAGCCAGAGATACCCAAATAGATAGAGAGAGAGAGAGGGAGAGCGAGAGATGAGTAGAGGTACGGGTAGGTAAAGCCAGGGATGCGGCTACTGTGCAAGCAGGACGCTGGAAAGAGAGAAAGAGAATCAACCAAATTCTGGATGCCTTTGTTTGTTTTCATTCGACTTTCGGCTTTCAACAGTCGTTAATTGTTTTCATTTGTAACGACATGACACGAAACGCTCCTCTGTCCGTCTGTCCGTCTGTCGGACACACACTCTCCTCAAGATCATTATTATAGGTGGAAAATGATTGTATTGATCCGCACACACAAAGCAAAACAATGCCATGAACATGACTGAAAGTACTTAACAGCCCAGCGGGCACCGAGAAGTGGAGGGTGGAGGGTACCCCAAATACATTACTAACGTGTAGCGTTTACACTTAGAGAAAAAATATTTTCAATATTTCCCTTGGACTTAGTAGGTTTTTCTTGCTTTTAACAATAATGTTTTTTCTAAATAATAAAATGGGGAACCCTTGGCGAATTACCACAAATACTATATTTATTTATATATAGCGAAATTCAGTGAGGTTATTTTCTAAGTGTAGGCAGCATATCAAAGCGGGGACAGTCAGTAGCAATGTGTTCTATGTGTTCTATGTGTTCTTTGCCGCTGCCCTCGATCCGCTACCCTCAACATCTTTACTTGGACTTGGAGAATAACCGAGGCATTGTTAGCAATGATCAGCTTGGATATGGTTTTTGTTGAAATGTGGAATCGTGCTCTGGTCTTTGGTTGGGTTCATTGTGGTACCCATAATTGGCAACATCTGGCATCTGACGAGTCACAAAAACTAAACAATGCCATCAAACAATTAGTGTACACATCAATGGGGACTAACTTTTGCAATTTTCACACCAAAATATCCAAAATAAAAAAAACAACTCAATTCATTTAGCGGTGCGGCAAAAGGTACTCCTGGCATTTGCACTACCTGAAGAGGGTCTTACGCAAATTAAACTAACTTCTCTATCCATATTTTGACACATCATTTGCTTAACGCGTTTTGATTAAGCAGGCTAATAATTTCAGTTTGGGAAGATTAATATTTCAACTGCATAACGTGTTCGAATTACAGGTTATTCAACAGGCAACAAATAATATTTATTCAGCTTTCAAAAATACTTTCATTCAAATAAGATCAAATAAATCCAATTGATGCATTTGTAGTGTATTAATTTCAAGAATAGCTTATTTAAGCAATACTTTTAATCAAAAATTAATCGGATCTAGTTACGAATATGTAATAGGAAAAAGAGAAAGGGGAAGGGGAAGAAGCAGAAGAGAGATCGACATACATTCATCATCGGTGAGGTGGTAGTAGGTTGTGGTAAAGTACGATGATGTAGAGTGTGGTGGCTGTGGCGCTGCTGTCACATCCGCGGCGGCATCCATTGCAGCTGTTGTCGCGGCTGCCGCCGCCGCCGCCGCTGCCGCCGCTTTGCCGCCCATGCCGCCAATGCCGCCAATGCCGCCCAAGCACGGCAAATTTCTCATAGCAAGCACATTGTCTATAAGAAAAGAACAAAGTAAACGGGAAAATGAACAACATGGAAAACACTCAGACGTAGAGACACGTGCACATATATATTTAGATAAATACTCTATTATGTAAGTGTGTATGTGTGTGTGTGTGTGTAACTGTAGACAAGCGTATGCTACTGAAAGCTTGCTTATATCTAAGCTTGAACTTTGCTCAGTTGTCGTTTAGTGCATGGGGGAGTATGATTAATCTACACAGTGCATATCAGTGCTTAGTGCTCCTTCTCGTTACGCTCTCTCTCTCTCTCTCGTTGCTCTCTCTCCTATTTGCCTAGTGCATAAGCCAGCGTCGTTAATAGCAAGCAAAAGTGACCATAGAGGCGGGCAGGAGGTCTGCTTAATCTACACAGTGCCCATCAGCACCTGCTGCTCTCTCTTGTTCTCGCTCTCTAATTGCGCTATTTGCTGTTGCTTCCCCAGTAGCTAACGGGTTACCGATCGCATCCAATATAATTAATTAGCCAGGAATGGTCTTGTATTCAACATTCTGTATGCTGAAATCAAGCACAAACTTCAGCATAAAGAGCTGTGCACACATTTATTACATATTTCATATTTCGTATATGTATTGCTTACTTGTCCGGTTCATTAACCCCTTTAATTTTTTGTTTGAAAAGTCTTTTTTTAATGCAATTTTTTTGTGAAAATTAGTTCATATGTTTATGTTTAAAATTGTTCTCATTTTTAGTATAATGCATTAAATTTCATACATAGTGAGCTTTCTAGACTACATTTAATTACAATACATTAATTACAATATTATTACCTTTTAAATAGAGTCATATAATATTTACGATCCCTCACACAAGGAATATAGACTACAAAAAATATAGATTGCAAATCGAGTTTGTATCGAGTGAGTATCTTTTCGCTTCTGGGTTATCAATTAATAAACGACAAGCAGCAATGCATAATGCTTCTTCTTCTTCTTGCAAAAGCTTGCAAAAGCTTGCCAAGATCTATGCTTCTCAGAATGCAATTGGATTCGCTGAGTTATTGCCTAGTGTGGAGACGGGCTTATTTAACGACAGATGCCGACGCCGACGGCCGAGCGACTCTTGCTCATCAGCTGTCCCGTACTCTCTCCCACGTTACGCTCCCCGCCTTTGCTGCTCAATCTCCAGACGACGATACGCTTAATGCGCAAATAATGCCAAATAAAATGCAACTTACACGCAGCTTAGCCATTAAGCACATAAATGCTTTGACAAGTTTGAAAATTGTATGCTTCCCTTGCAGGCGAAAATTATTCGCAATATTTCTCTATGCAATTGAGCGGTTTAGCGTTGGTCCCTTAGAGACCTAGAAACTAACATGAAAAACTGATGAAAATATTTGATTATTACAATTTTTGAAAAATTCAGGCGAAATTTATCGTTATTAATTATAAATGAAATGTTCGACTTGTGCTTAATTCCCTTCCAAACAAATGTTTATTTATCACTGTGATAACACATTTCAGCAGGCAGTTCTTCAATGTATTTGTATTATGTTAGAACTAGCTGCTGCTATACAGTTAATATATATAGTAAAGTCGACAGATCAATTTTTACTAGAATATTGAGAGCTGTATATTTAATATAATGTTTCCTATATTATTAAAACGGAATTCTTATTTACTATATTATTAAAGCAGAATTTCTACAAAAATGTATAAGGAAAAAATGCCAATAGCGTTTTTTGGTAGATAGATAGTGTAATATGGCCGATCACTTACCCTTATGGTTCATATCCTCCAAGGTCGGCAGCCGTTCGATAAGGGCTCCGGCGGACCAAGGAACGCTGCCAATTGTGGCCGGAGTCGGTTGAAGTGTAAACATAATGCCTGTGATATGTATTCAAAGTATCCGATCACCGATAAACTATATATATTGACTTCCGATTTCACTCGAGTCACTGCGTATTTTTTGTTGTTGTAATTCTTATGCACTTTTTGCGAAGCTTTTTTCAAGAACAAAAACAAAAGCCATTTAAATTTGAGACAATTGAAAAGGACGAAAGAGAAAAAATAAATGCCGGGTCGCAGGACTCGCTGCAGGCGGCGTTGGCTACACGCAGCGTTAACGCCACAGGAACACAAGGATCACAAAAAACCAGCCTCAAAGGAATTCATGCAGATGCCATCGATTTATTTATTTATATATATATTTATATATATATATATTTGCTTTGTTTTTTTTTTGTTTTGGCTTTTGTTTCAAGTTCACTTGTCCATTTTTCACTTTTATTTTGTTTGATTTTTAATTAAAGAGGGCAGGCCACCCATTCCAGGACACTTATCACATTTTCATTTTCACATTGCCATTTATTTTTTATTTTTTTTTAACTTACACTCTTCTTCACTCTTCCACAAATTTTTTTTTTGCTAAATATTTTAATTTTGTTTACTATTTGATCCGTCGGCAATAATTTAAACACAGTTATAGAGTTACAGTTACAGTTTATAGTGCGCGTTGCCACAGTGTGCGAATGCAAATGCCGCATTTTCAACGTGGCTCGTAAACGAGCCAATATTTGTAGCGCGATTGCTTGCAGCCACGCTGCGATTGGTCGTCACTGGCCAACCACTTGACAAGCACTGCGACTGCAGTCGTCGTTGTCTACGCTCATTGGCTCTTTGCTTTTTCAGTAGTTGTCTCGCTCACGTTGCTTAGGCTGCTGCTGTGGGAGAATGCAGTACAGAGAGCTATAGGCTGGGTAAATTTGAGCAAAGCGCACACTGTTTATGTGTGTGTGTGTGCGTGCATTGAGTGTGCCTTGCCTTTGGCTCGTTCTGTGTATGTGTGTGTGAGCTTAGGCATTATAAGCAAAGCGCACACGTACGCTCTGAACTCTCCCTCTCGCCGCTATGTAAGCATGTGTAAGCCTGGCCACATAAGCTAAGCTCACACGAACGCTGTTTGCTCTCTCTCTCGCTGGGTGTGTGAGCCTGGGCCATACAAGCTAAGCTCACAAGTACGCTGCGTGCGCTCTCTTGCTGTGTGCGTATGTATGTGCATCTCAGCTTACAATTTGTGCTCTCTCTCTCTCTCTCTTTCGCTAATCATTTGTGAATGTGTGAGCTTGGGCAATATAAACTAAGCGTACGCTGTGTGCTCTCTCCAACTTTCTGTTTACGTATGCCTAAGCCTGAGCCTAGTGCCAGGGAGTAGCAAAGGCAGGCAAAAGGATTATTAGTTTTCGCCCCCTCTATTTTCGTTAAATTGATTTGTACATAACAACAACAAGAAGTATTTGCATGCATATATTTGAGCTGGCAATGCTGCTTAGCATAGCATAAACACACACACACACAAATATACATAGCCGAAGCTTTTTTTAGTTCACTCATTCGATTTAAATGTTGCCGAATGAACGACCGTGGTCCCCGACTATGTTAAGTTCTATTCGCCCAATTGAATTGTGTTTCATGGCGATACACACACAAAAAAAAGCGGTTAGACGATTCCATTAACTACCCACACACAACTTCCGTTACGACAAACACACAGGCTCATACACGCACACACAAATACAATAACGTTTATGCTCGTGGGCGTTGTTCCTGTTCCTGTTTCAATGTAACACTGTAAACGGTTATCGGCTAGCGGGCCGTGGGTAGCGGGTAACGCGTAACGAGTAACTGTTAAATGGGCGTTTGCGCTTGTTTTCAAAATGACGCAGCAAGACACACCCACAACTACAAACGAAGCGCGTCGTTTATCGATGGTCCCTCTCTTGCTCACTATATTTCAATAGTGTGCGACGGAGATGGCTTGATAGCGCGCACGCACTTATTCAAATTCCTGCTGCTGCTTCTCCTTCGCCTTGTTTTTCTTTGTTTTTTTTCCACACACAAAATGTTTATAAAATGCATGTGGAAATTGCTGCAAACGTTGACGATGAGGGCGGCATGTGGCATGTGGCATGTTGCAAGTGTTGACAATTTACCGCAGGTGAAGCTGCCCCAAAACAAATTTTTTTTGCTCAAATTTAATGTCAATAAAATGACAATTGCTAAGCATACAAAAATATATTCTAATACAAAATGATGTTTTTATATATATATATATATATATATATCATATATAATATATCATATATATTATCATGTTAGAGTATGCTTCAGTTTACCTATTATGATCTGCGAAAAATGAGGAACTGGAAAAATGATTGTTCTTTTTGGCAACAGAAAATTTAGAAATCAGAAAATAATAGAAAAATATGTTACAAAGTCGAGTTGAATTTCCTTATCATTTTTGACAAGGAAATATTTCGAAATCCATAAACAATACAAAAATGTGTTAAACAATCGTTAATTTCCATACTCCTTTTGGAAACCAAATATTAAGAAGAAATTTTAATATTTTTAAGAAATTAATAACAATACAAAAAAATGTTTCAAAAACGTGTTTGTTCCCATATGAATGTTCCCCATGAATTCCCATATTATTTTCTTTTATATTGTTTTATTTGAGCCATTTAATATTTGAATTTTAAGTGATTTTATATGAAATATAGAAATATGTCCAAAAACAATCAAATAATGAACCGTTTTATGTCTAACGTCGGATATTTGAATCCAGCAGTTGGTTCAAAATACTTGAGATAATCACTTATAAATTGTACAAAAATTGAAAGAGTAACTATTAAAAACAAATATTTGTATTAATATAGTTATTATTATTATTGTTATTATTATTTTTGTTATGGTTATTATTATTTTTATTCGAATTTGTATTTTATTAGTTTTAGTTCTTAGTTATTATGGTTTTTACATTTGGCATTGTTCCTAGCTTAGAGCCCCAACTTAAATGCAATATTCATTAAATATTATATTAATATGAATTAAAGCTAGCCCTTATTTTGTGTGCAGGAATGCCCAGAAGTGTATGGTATATAGAGAGGGTAGATTTTCCTGGGTACAGCACCCCTTTCATTTGTTTTGTTCTTTGTTTTGTTTCTGTGAGTAGCATGGAATTTTAATTTGTCGAGATTAGATCAAATACAAGCGTGTGCTCTTCTCCATATCGCATGCCATATAGAACAGTTCCTCATTCGAATATTGAAGGAGAGATGAAATATATATAACAATATGAGTATTTTGGTATTTCTGTATCTTTTTATTATGGCAGAAGAGACAGATGAAAGTAATTCTCTCTCAGCAGGAAACGGCGAACAGGCGGCACACAACCAACACCCAACACTTGGTACAGCTGCCCCCTTCTACCCTCCGCCCTTTTTCTGGACTTGTTTCGCCACGTGTCGCGTTGAGCGGCGTTCCTGCAAAACTTTTCCGCTTCTTCTCAGCACTAAGCACCAAGGGCCAAGGTCTAAGGACGAAGGACCCAGGGATAGATGAGCTGAGTCTAAGGCCGGATCCGCCGCCTGGTGTGTGTTGGGTGTGTGTTTCGCACCAATAAGTAGCAATAAGCGAAAAATCCAAATCAACTTTGCAGATCTGCATAGATATATATATATATATATGTTTATATAAATACACTCTACAAAATTAGAACATATACAAAAAAAAAGTAGATAGAAGAGAAGATTTTCTGGTTTTTT
Organism: Drosophila atroscutellata; assembly: GCA_035041605.1. NCBI lineage: Eukaryota > Metazoa > Arthropoda > Insecta > Diptera > Drosophilidae > Drosophila > Drosophila atroscutellata. Next base: position 515,553 of record JAWNLA010000099.1, on the reverse strand, counting down.
AAACGAATCTTTAAATATTTTGTTTTCTAAGTGTATCTACTGATTTTAAGCTGCTGCTGCTGCTGCTGCTGCTGCTGCTGCTGCTGCTGCTGCAGCAGCAAAATGTGGCAAGAAGAAGGATCCGTTTTTGTTCAAAATTTGGAGTTTTTGAGTACAGATGTTTCTTTGCAGATTAAATAAAAGTATAAAAGTGTAAATTACACACGCTTTAAATCAATCAAAGCAACTCTGAAGTGAATGGGGCTGAGTGGGCGTGGCGATACGCGATTACGATAACAATTCGATTATCGTAAATTTGCTGAAATATTAATTTAACTGCTGTTTTTGCGCTGTGTGTGTGTTGTGCGTGTGTGAGTTGTTGCTGCTGCTCCCGTTTTGATACGGTTGCGTTGCGTCCTGTGTGAAGTCTTGCGCGTAAGCGATAAGAAAAAACGACGCAAGGAGCCTTTATACACAACAGCAACACTCATACCCAGAACACACACACACACACACACAGAGCAACTAAAACTACATAGCGTAATGGGTAAACAGACAAGTTAAAGCTTCACCGGCAGCAGTTAAAGCATACGAACAACAATAGCAGCGCATCGGACATGATCCCAGTTGAGAGTGAGAGGAATTATTTTGTGGGCTGCAGCAGCAACAGCAGTCGGCTGATCAGCCAGCACGCCTTGTGGGGTAACAGAGTGAAGAGAGTGCAGTTAACTTAGTATGCATCTATGTTAAGCAGCACATCAATGTTTGGGCTGCAGCAGCAGCTGGCGGATCAGCGAGCGAGCGTTGTAAGTGACAGAGCGAGGGAGAACGCTGTTAACGGCAGATGACTGCACTTAACATAGTGTACAAATGTAAGTACGGCTACAGCAGCAGTAGTAGTAGGAGGGAGAGAGATAAGGGGAGCGCTGCACTATTCGAGCGCTGTTAACTAACTAGTATGCAAATATAATTTCCATTATTATTTATCTTATCTTCAAATAAGCAAACAAAGTAAACAAACTAATGACTAATCAGAACTAGTTAAATATAAAATTAAAAGTGAATATTTAAAGGTAAATTGTAACTGGAATAGAAAGGCTACAATAAATATGGGGTTATACAAATGTAAAATGCAAGAATTTGAAAATTACAAAAAAAAACGCAAGGCAATAAATGTTAAACGTTTACGTTGTACAAAAGTGAAGAGAGAAATAGAAACAAAGAAAGAGAGAGGTAGATAAACAGAGTTTGGCAAATTTGTGAAACTATGAATTAAGAATTAAGTCTTAGCATTTTCTCCCATGATGCGATCAGGGCTGCCCTCTTGAGGAGGGGCTTGGACAGGTAGATACTCTCACTGCTGGGGTCCAGATAAACCACGGCATCAGCGTATGACAGATTGTCACTGTGCAAAGACAGGGAGCAATACGCATCTGCCCGACAATGGCCTTGAAAGCATTCATGGAGCTCACTACACTTCACCATACCATAAGGCTCCAACAGAAAGCAACGTTTCTAAGGATGTCAGCAGAAGGAGTTGGAGGCAATTACATCCTAAGCCATAAAGATGTCCAACTTGAGCAGCAAGAGGGAATGTAAAACATTAGATGAAGTCCACCCTATGAAGCCGCACACCATAAAATGGTACACCGACGGATCACTCACCACCTTCGAGTGGTGGGCCCTCGGATATCCTACCATGAATCTCTGGGAACGCTCACCAGCATATTTCAAGCTTAGGTGTGCGCGATAGGGACATGTGCGGCGTTCAATTTGAAACGTAACTATCCGAATATGGATATATCAATCCTATCCGGTAGTCGACGAAAATAACACCAAAAGTAGTCCAACAAGTACGATGGGTAAGCCTAGGCTTACCCTGACGGTAATAGGGACATAGCGGGGAACGAGAGGCCCGAACAGCGCCAGAACCGTTTTGTGACATAGGAACTCACACAATTCGGCTGCAACTTAGAAACGAAAAAAGACATATGCGGGATCGGAGCTGGGCAGAGACACAAGGACTCCGACAAGCCAGAAGTCTCCTTGGCGGCTACAATCAAAAGCGATTCAAGCAAATTATGTCCATGGGGGCGAATAGACACAGAATACTCACAGGTCTATTGACAGGACATTGTAGACTGAGAGTCACCTAACCTAATTAGGCATTTATAGTAGCGAAGTGTGCAGGTTCGGTGAAAGCGAGGACGAGTCCTCAATGCACATCCTAGCAGAATGCGACGCCTTGGCTGGGAAAATATGCAGCATCCTAGGGATGCGTGTCCTGAGATTCAAAGACGTAGACGCCCAACAACGATTCTAGCATTCAGCCAGGAGCTGGGACTGATGGAGGAGCTATAGGCTCAGAAGACAGATCAGTAGCTCAAATAGGTCGCAGTGCAGGTATCCTAATTAAATTTATGGACTTTGAAGTACTAACGAGCAGCAAAATCAAGTGGCCCATCGATAGCAGACCCGGGCTTGTTAACGCACGGACCACGGCAAAACTAGAACTAGTTTTATTGCCAAATTTCCCTTTAAAGACTCTTTCACCCACATGTGAGCAGGCCTGCAAGTACATTCATTCCCAGGGACTAAAAAAAAACTTAACTGTAACTAAGCCAGCCGAACTTACCCGAACTTACCCAGGCTATAAGCACGCGCACATACATACAAACACACGCAATCGTAGGTAACGGGGCTCTGCAGAATACACACAAAAACATATTGACATCTCTTTCTCTCACACATGTGCTCGCATATTTATTTGCATACAAAAATGCTTGCGACTACTGATAGAAATGAGAATATATTTTCGACCATTACTTGGGTGTTACTTATCCAGTCTTGATGAAATTTGGGAAGTTGATCAATAAGTTTATTAATTAGAAGATTCTGTCTTTAAAATTGTTGCTTGAATTGCTATCGGAAATCAAAATGTATCGATATTCTTGAAACGGTGATCTGCGGGAACCTATATTCCAAATTTGAAGTCTCTAGCTCTTATAGTCTATGAGATCCGCGTGTTCAAACAGACGAACGGACGGACGGACAGACGGATCCTGATCAAGAATATATATACTTTATGGGGTCGGAGATGCTTCCTTCCATTATACTCTTTATATTAACTTAACATTTAAATATGAACTATTAGTGGTTAACTATTTATTATTAATTATTAACTATTCACTACTATCTATTAATTATTATCTATTTAATTAATAATATTAATTTTTTGAATATGCATTGATTCCTAATTTCATCAAACATTTATCGTCATAATTAATTTGCCAAATGATTTTAATATGTTTGGCCTTATAGAATTTGGCTGGTGAACCTCTGTTAGTACACACGCACACAAGCACAGTATAATTTACACAAAATTTGCTTAATCCATAATAAAACGCAACAATTATCACACTTGAAATTTGTAGTAAGCCCCTCATTTATGTTGTTGTTGATGTTGTTGCCCCACCCCCCGCTGGGAATTCGACTAACGAGCCATTAAACAATTAAAGCATCTCGTCAGCACTCCAAGCAGGCAGACGACGACAGACAGACAGCGACAGAGAGAGAGAGAGAGAGAGAGAGAGAGCGCCTGCCCAGCGAAGCATTTGACCAGCCAACCAAATACAAACAACCAAAAACACATATCACCAAAGAAACTTGAGAGAATGGGGAAAAGTGGAAGGAGAGCAAACTTGCAAGCGGGCAACAGGCAAGCGGACGAGAGGGCATTGTGGAAAGAGACGCTGGGCGAGCGGGCATAGAGGAAAGACAGCTTGGACAAGCGGGCAAAACGGGCAAGCGGGCAAAATCGTGCAAAGGATGTTTGGTGGGTAAGGGGGGGGGGGGGGGGGGGGGACGACTTACCGCTGTTTCACCTAAAGCAAAGCTTCATTTGACGTCCCAACTCTCGCCCTGTCTGAGTCTCGTAGCAGCAGCAGCTCTGTGCTGTGAATATGCTTCAATTATTATGAGCATTCCGTTTCGTTCCACACCCACACACACACACACACACACACTTGCATACGTGCATACGAACAACGGACATGAGGACTTATCACTTAACAAAAGCCCAATTCATTTTGCATTTCATGCAACCCCAACAGGACTGTATTGGCTCGTAGAAGGGGTGTCGAGTGGTGTGGGTTGGTGTGAGGTAAAAGGGGCGTGCAACAACATCCCGTTGAGTGGCAGCAAAGAATGCATGCGTAATTAAAAGAAACCATGCTGATTTTTCACTCATAGTTTTTAACAATTTATCGCTAGCAGTTAAGCAGAAAATCTTTTAAACAGGTTCGACACCTAATATATATTTATATACCTTATCAGCAAGAGTTACGCAAGTTAGACCTTTCGCTTTTATTTATTGAATATGGAAACAGTTACAATTACGAATATGTATCTAATTTTATTTATATATTTATGTAGACTATCGATTTACGGTTGAAATATTTTGAAATTGGTGAATCTGGAGGCAAGCAATAACATTTTCGAGTTTCTGCTTCTGCTTCACTTCTCTAAAAAATAGTAGAGGTATTACCAACTCTCTATGTGCTCTCCAAAATTGGTATTGTAATTGCGTAACGAACCGTTTAAAGATATCTGATTCAACAGATTCAACAGATTCAACAACAGCCACCGTTACATTTACCATTACAGTTACCATTACAGTTGCAGTTACATTCAACTCCCCCTCCCTCTGCCCATTCTCAGAACAGCATTTAACATGTCTAAATATTTTTGTTATTACATACTACTTACTACTATTATTGCTCTTCTTTTCTGCCTTTTCTGCACCCTTCTATCTCTCTTTGTTTTTTCGTTTTGTGTCTGCGACAAACCCACACGCACACACACAAAGACACACAAGCGTTGCTGAAAAAAGCATTAAAAGCATCCGAGCGAAATATCAAAATTCGACAAAGTCGAGAAATATTATCAACGGATTAGAATCAAATTTGGGAACAAGCAAAAAAACAAAGTCTAAAAGACTAGCAGATACGCTGCATTAGTAGACAAAAAAATAATATATTATATATATTATACATATCATATATATCAATACATAGTATATGCTCTTAAAAAATTAGCCTCCATTTTAGATAGTCACGAAAGGGCAAAGTAAAAAATATGTATTAATTATTTCTGGCTTTTATAAAATATACAACAAAGCCTCTGATTTAGAAAGATATATTTAAAAAAAATTATATTCTAGTTTTCTGGATGATTTTACAAATTCCACTTCATTTTTTTCATTTTTAGATATTAATTTGTTAAAATAAAAAAATTTATTTTTATATTTTTTTTAATTATACTTGGAGATTGCTTAGGGATTTTTTTTTTTTTTTGAGTGCATCATATAGAAGAAGCAGAGTTTGTCCATGCGAGCGATTATTCACTGTATTGATGCCCCAAATAAACGACTAGAAAAACTTGCAGGGAAAATTTGTGGAGAGCATACGTTGGATATTTTCCCCAATGTTTGTGTGGTAGGCAAATGATTTTTCCTCCCTTACTGCCCGAAATAGCCGACTTCCCTTTGCTGCGTGGCCTGCGATTTAAGTAAATTGAGGAGGAGTAGAAAAAACAGTTTGGAAACGGCGAGGGAGGGGCAGTAAATGTTGGGTTTTGAAAAGCCAACTGAGTGGAACAAATGGAAAATCAACATTTTCTCCACTTAATACGAGGCAAACTTATTTCAAAATTTGAATTGTCCGCGCGTCCCAATTTCTAATTTTACCAAAAAAGAATACAGGTTAAGCGGAAAATAATTAAATGCTTAATTAAATACAACAAACATAAGCTAATAAATATAGGGCGAATTCATTGGTTAAGGATAAAAATTGAAATGCGCATATCTACGACAGTTTGTAAGCTGGAGTCGCTAGTTCATTACTGGTAACTCCCCCCAGAGATCGATAAAAAATTGAATGGGCACGCCCACTCCGACTCCCTAATCCGATACACCTGTTAGTGTAAATCGATAGAGCAATTTGAAAGTTGGAGTCAACAAATTCGAAAGGTATATTGCTCGTAACACCCTTAAAAAATCCGGTGAAAAAATTGTTGGACCACTCCCACTTCCTCCCCAAATCACCCATAATTTAAGAGCTACAGTTACCAAACTCCGAAGGAAAGTTACTAGCTTATATCTACCGCAATTTGAATGGCAAACTTGAACAGTATTTCTTGGCTACCTGTTATCAGCTGGCATTACGTATGCTATCAAAGTATTTGATAGTCAGTTACGCCCGACTGAATCGTTCTCTCTTGTTTTTAATGATACGTGTGTAATATATAAATAGTTGAATAATAAAAGATATATAATTAAATAAATAACAAAATATTTGTTTTATAGTATCTGCTGCTCAAGAGCTTGTTTTTGCTTTCACAATTCAAAATAATAACAGGAAAGGCACATGGAATCAATTGTAGTACATGGAATCTTAAGAACAAACGGCACAAACAAAACCATAATTGCATGTTTTCACACGAGAACCGATCTCAGTTACCCCTCCTCCTTCCCCTCTCTACTCAAGCATTTAGCATGCAGCGAGGGTTGCCAGCATAAAAGGACTGCTCACAAAAAATGATCTCGACGAAAAGTGTTTCGCATGCTTTGCCTTTGCCAAGCGGCGCACGCTGTTTTTTTGTTGGGCACACGCTGAGACCAGAAAGAAACAGCAGCAGCCAAGATCAGAAATGTTCGATCTGCTCTCAAAACAAAGCTTGAACAATGCACACAACAATAAATAGCAATAAATTGAAGAAGCCGAATTTCAGCGATTTCTCAAGGCAAGTTGCTCAATACAAATGTGAAAATTTGTATGTACGTAATAATTTGGCATATACACATGCATGCATACATAAAGCATTGAACGAAATCCCATAATTATCGATAATGTTGGCGATGTTCTAATAACGTTCACTCATATTGGTTTTGATCAATTTATATTTATATGTATATATATTTATATTCAATTAAAATAAACATGCTTTTGCATAGGACTCCGTTTTTGGTTATTGTCAAAACCACAAAACCAAAATCGCACCCACAAGCGTAAAACAACAACAACAACAACAACAACAGCAAGCCAAAAGGGCAAATTCAAGCACACAAATTCAAACACAGCGAGCGAGAGAGTGAGAGCGAAGTATGCACACAAAATTTATACATTTGGGTCACACATACAAGCAAACTCTGCGGTCAGGATTCGGGTAAGCCGCAAGTGTACATCGATACAAGTGCAAAATCGGGGGAAGTTTGCGTGCGTGTGTTAGTAAATATACAAGTGCAAAGCTTAAGAATGTGTGTGTGTATTTTGCCATGTAAATTTACACACATGCATATGCACGTAGAGGATATAATGCACGTAGGAGATAAACTTAGCAGCGTTTAGTTTTATGTTGTTTCCTATGATATTCAGCAAAGACAGCATTGAAGATTTTAGTAATTACGGGGTAACTCCTTGTCATACACTCCATGTGTTTCCTTCGTTACTAGCGTATTCTTGTTTAATTTATGTTTTCATAACTCAGCCAACAAAAAAATTCTTGCTTTGTTTGTTTGGTTGTGGACTCTGCTGAACTTCGTTAAGTGAGCAAATTTTTGCTCACTTATCGAAAGTGAACGAAATTTGTGCTCATTTCTCACTTATCGAAACTGAACGACATTTTATTCACTGTACGAAAAAAACCGATCAATGAGTACAAAAAATTTTAACTGGCTAATTTTCAAATTAAGATGGATTGCTAACTGCAATGCAATTTGCTAAATAATTATAGTAGAATATACAATATAAATAACCATTTCAATTATAATTGATCTGAAGTAGTTAAAGACAAAATTTATGATCACGGAAAGAAAAGATCCAATCAAGTTTTTTTGAAGGAAGTAAATTGTTGTTGGTAACTCCTAAGGGACAAAAACACAGAGAGACGCTGAAAACCAGTTGGGAAATCGCAACTAAATGATGAATGGGCATCAAAAAGTGAGCAATTGATGATCCAGAGAAAAACTCGACGCGACTCGTTAGTTGTCAACACCTTTTGCACTCTTTTCCCTTTGAGTCCAACTGTCTTTACGTTTGCCTTGTGTCCACTTTCAAAATGCGTGCCTTTGGCGATTATCGAAAGCTCTTATCGATATTCATATTTCATATTCATATTCCAAACGGTATAATTACTTGCTAATAGAAATAGCATTAGCATATTACGCTAAACGAAAGTCCATTAACTTTGACAGTTCTAATCGATTGAGGGCAATTGTGTAATCGATTATTTTTTTATTATTTTTGTTTGCAGAATTAACAATATACTATCTACTATTACTTAATTATTTTTACCACTTGCCTTAATTTAGTTAGACCACTTATTTTTTTACGTTATTTATATTATATTTAAAATACCATATTATTATTTATTTCTATTATTTAATTATTTTAAAATTTTTTAAATTTTATTAGGGTGTTTCAAATTCGGCGCCTAACGCAAAAGCCACCCGACTTATTTCGTGTCAAGCAAACAACAATCAGAACAAGAATGCTTTGGAAGGTCAACAATAGCCGATTCGAAAATACCCTGTTCAGAGATTTATGTGTAGTTATTTAAATTTTAAAATGTACATTTAAGATAAATATATATATATATATTATATCAACAAATAAAAAGGATTAAATTAAACGCTGTTTTAATTTTTACTCAGTGTATATATTTAATAAAAAACAGGGCCGCAGCACGGGGTCAATCAGCAAAATCATCAATTGCAGCTGTTCATTTTAAAAGCAGACAAGAGTTTTTTTTCACTTCTGCAGTTGACAAAAAGGTGACGGATTCAAACAATGAAAGAAATTGCCAAGAAGAGCGCAGAGCAAGAGAGCGCGCGTGTTAGTGAGAGAGCGAAGAGTGTGGAACGATATGAAATGCTTGCGCCCACCCACACATACACACACAACATACAAATGGGACCTGGTGCCCTAAGCGAACGTCGCATCACACACTCATCATCCTCAACGGCGGAGCAGCAGAGGCTGCTGCTGCTTCTTCTTCGTGCTTATGTATGTGTGTGTGTGGTTGTATGGATGGTGGGATTCGGATCTGTCAGTTAGTTGTTATATGGCACGCTCAGGCTCCGTTGTATATCGCTGCCCATTCTGCTTATCCCGATCGGTGCCTGCTACCAGCTGCCAGCTGCGCTGTTTTCGTTTTCGTTTTGTGTGATATTCGCCAACTCGAAAAAAAGTTCGAAAGAAGCGCGTTGCAATTTTCGAAAATCGAAAAACAAGTGAAATCTATAATTGACAAATGTGCGAATTACACACACACACATATACATAGAGGAAGAGAGAGTGAGAGTATGTGTATGTGTATACGTATATCTAGTACTTTATATTTATACACACAACACACAGACACTTTGCTAAATGATCAAAATAGAATTTCTCGAACACACACATACAGACATGCATATATATATATATTTCGTACGTCTTTAAATATGTTATCTCTGTACGTAATAAATTGTATATGCACAGATTTAAGAATGTTTGTGCAATTATATGTATGTGTATGTGCATGTGTGCGCGCTGTTTGTTTATATATACATGCTAATGAGCGTGTATATGTATTTATGTATGAATGTGTGCAAGCAAATAACTGCACTTTCCAGCAGTGAACTGAAGTTCAAGAGCACAAAAATTGATTATGTTTATAAATGGATTTAATTGAATACAATAGAGTGTGATCAACGTCATCATCATCATCATCAACATTATCTTCTGAGTATAAAACGCATACACACACACATGCATGCACATATTCTTTTATTCCACTCATGCATATGCGTGTATGTGTGTGTGTACATTAAAGCATTGCAATTTCAGAGAATAAACAAGCGCGAAAAAAAACTACAACAATGAATGCGGCTGCTGCTGACGTCGCTGCTGCTGCGCTGCTGCTGCTAACAGAGAAAGAACAGCAACAACAACAGAGCCCAAAGTGAGAGTAAATATCTCTACACACACGCACACATACATATGTATATCTGTTATCACACAAAATTTATTAAATTCGGCATTAAATAAATAAAAAGTCGTCGTTGTCCACCGGCTTCAATTTGAGCAAAAAATGCATTGTACTTGAAATAAAGTCTATATATATATATATATATACATATATATATATAAATATATATATATATATATATATATGTATTTATATATGTATTTATATATGTAAAGTGAACAATAACATTAAATAAAGCAGAATATGCTGAGATTGAAACTGTTAAAGTGATTGTAGCTGCTGATTGCTGATTGGTCTTACTTGGATAAGAAAATCTCTGGTGAGTGCACACACACTTACACATACTTAAATACATATTTATAGTAATGTTAATGTGTTTATGTATGTACAGAACTGGACATTTAAATAGCACAAATGAAATGTTTGTTGCTAATTATTAATTAGTATTCATGAATTAAATCATAATTAAAAAAGTAAAATAATTATTAGTAATTCTTCATTAATTAAATCATAATTAAAAAAGTAAAATAATATTAGTAATTCTTCATCAATTAAAATAATAAAAATAAAAACTAGAAAATATTTGTTGTACACTAATTAAATAATGATTAAAATAATTATTATTTATCAGTTAAGTAATAATTAATGAATAAAAATTCAAAACAATAAATAATTATTAATTATTCTGCATTATTACAAATATTAATTTAAATAATAAAATAAATACTATTCGTAAATTAATTATTACCATAATTACTGATTTATTAATAAACAAAGCTACTTTTATTTATTTAGTTACTATTTACTTATTTAACTTAATATGCAAATAATAATTATTTAAAATATACTCGACAACTGAATATAGATGCAATCATAATAATAGCACCACTCGCACAAGAAATATTTTTAAAAGCTTAAGCAACTTATGAATAAGTTTTTCAATTTATTTATTTATTATTATAATAATATATATATAATATAATAATATAATTATTTGTACATTATTTGTTTTTTGTATTACATATTATTTATATTAATCATAATAAAATCTATCGTAGAGTGGTGCTATTATTTTAACCGCAACTGTAGCACATCTTTGAAAAAAAGGCTAAATTTCGCAATAAAAAATAGGTGGTTGAGCTGGAATACGTTTCAAACTTGGGCTGTGGCACATTCTGGTGAGGGTTGATCGAACATATGCGAGGATCCATTTGCAAATCTGATTGAAAAATATGAAATATATTAATTATATATATTTTTTCAATTATTTTAATTATTATATATACATATTTTTATTTAATAAATTGAAAATTAAATTAAATAGGCGCCCAAATCTGATCTTATTAATTTCAGCAACAAACACAATACAAATTCAAAAAAAATGGCTGCCGAATTGTTGAGCAAAAGAGCAGAACAAAGAAAGCGATCGGTTTCGAAATCGAAAAGCTGCACAAAATCTGTCTATCAGTTCTACATACAAATGGACGACGATGCAGCACATCCTGCAAAGACTTCGACATCGAATTCGAATGGCGAGCGCTGCTGCTGCCGACGCCCGCAGCAACAACAACAACATCTGCATAACAGTAGCTGGCGGCTGCGTCTGTTAGTAGCCCGTTATGCGACCACAATTCTAATGTCAATGCTTTTGCTGTTAGCCACGGCGCAAGATGTAAACAATCAGCAGGCAACGGCAACGGCAACGGCGACTGCATCGAAAGTAGTTGGTGGGGAGAGAGGCGCAAGCAATGCTTTTAGCACGCTTTCATTAAGCGAAGCTAGCAATTATAATGTGACACATACATATGCAAACTTAACGAACGTGCGGAGCGAGCAAAGCGAGCTTAACGAACCGAACGAGCAGCGAGAGCTTAGCGAACCGAGCGAGCCGGGAGAGTCGCAAGTGTCGAATCGACACATCATCAGTAGCAAAGCAGGACTTGAGCTGCCAGCAGCGAGTGCTGCTCTGCCAGCGACTAGTATGAGTCGCAACAGTTTAATTAGCGGCGACAGTGTTCTACAACGTCAGCTGCGCGAGAAGGCCAAGCAGGACAGTCTCGAATCGATCAAAATGCACATTTTAATGCGTTTGAATTTGAAGCGTCTGCCGAACATAACCAAACCCATCGCAGTGCCACAGAATATCTTGGAGAATTTCTATAAAACCTACAATGCATCCATTTTGAGCACAACAAAAAAGAGGACAATGGACAAAACGTTATCAAACACTGAAAATCCAACAGCATCGCTTGAAAATTCGTCGGCTGAAATGCAGGCTGACGATACGAATGCTTTTAAGGATTATTTACCATCTATTCAGAATTTTAATTTCGATGAGCAGCGAAAATTCGTCAGTGATTTTACATTGAATGCAGATGCAGATGCTTATGGGGATAATGGCGAACACGAGAGCATTCTTTCGCACATCAGCAGCATATATGTGTTTCCAGAACGTAAGTAAAATGCACTTAAATAAATATATACATAAATAGTTTTATAGAAGCTTGAATACCCCCCAAGCAGACTGCTTGCTTTTATGAAGCAAATGTATGAATACGTGTATTTAATTGCAGTGTTTTGCAGAAAGCGCGGTTTAAGTCTTGGTCCTGCAGGCTGCTTGCCTTGATAGCGCAGCTTTTTTACTCCTTTAATTAAATTTAATATTTGCACTGTGTGATTTGCTCAATGCTATATAACTCTTGCCTACCACTTACATATACATAAACAATAATCCTGAAATATTCTTGCAGGCTGCTTGCATTGATATTGTAGTTGTCGTTCAGTGCAAATCAATTCAAGTGCATACTGTCAAACGCTCAATGCTATGTAATTACTTTGCCTACTAGGCTTGCTGAAAGCATACCTAAAAATTCGGCTTTTGATTAATGTATCAAGCGCTGTCATTTGTTCATTGCTATGTAACAACTACTTTAACCCTTTTTCGCCACCCAGTAGGAACAACTGCTAATTACTTTTATTTATTGTATGCATATAATTAATTTGTATATAGAACATAAGGAGCCACACCTGCGCCATAATCGCAAATCGGATGTGCTGCGCTTTAAATTCGATACAGGCTACTCAGATATCTCATATGTGACGCTCCATTTATATTTGCGTGGGTTTGATTGGATTCGCAGCCATCAACCCAAAATCCTTGAAGAGTTCGCCGATTCCAAGCAGAATCAGGATATTATTGTCGCATTACATCGGCCGATTCGTCGCACGAATAGCAGTAATTATACGCACAAGGCGAAAATGTTTGAGTTTCGTCACAAAATACCCTCGGGTCAGGGACAATGGGTTAATGTCGATTTGAAGCCACTTTTTGGCGCTGCCGGACAAACGACGGATACAAATAAAACACATGAAATACTCATTAAAGGCGTCGAGCCATGGATGCGACCCTTGATTGTGACAATGGACAACGGTTCAAGCAGTAAAAATCCACTGGTAAAATATATAAATACAAATACTTATCGAAAATCGATAAATATGTAAACTATTCTTTTTTCTTTCCTCTTTTCGTCTTCCTTATTTATTTACCTATTTTAAAATACAAATAAATACTTATCGATAAATACAAAAACTTCCTTCTATTTTTTTTCTATTTATATTTTTTTTCTTATTTTTCTATTCCTTTTTTATTTATTCTTTTTCTCTATTCTTTTTCTTTTATTTTTCTTTTTTTTTTGTTCTCTCTTCAAAATATTTTATTTTGGCTTTTCTTATTTTTTTCTTTATTTTTATTTTTGTCTTTTACTTCTTTTTTATACACAGACCGTTCACATTGAAATCGGCACGAAAAAGAAACACCGACGGAAACGCAGCGTGTTCATGGACTGCACGGAAAGTGATCACGACATGCGCTGTTGTCGTTATCCGCTCAAGGTCAATTTCACCAGTTTCGGTTGGCATTTCGTTGTGGCGCCAACTTCATTCGATGCCTACTTTTGCAGCGGTGATTGTCGTGTGGGGTATTTGGAACAATATCCGCATACGCACATAACGGCACTGACAACATCGGCGACGCCATGCTGTTCACCAACCAAAATGAGTTCCTTAAGCTTGTTGTATTTCGATGATAATCACAATCTAGTGTTGAGTGTTATACCAAATATGTCTGTTGAGGGTTGCAGCTGTTCCTAAAAAATTCATTTTCAAATTATGCATTTACCAACACACACATATATATATATATATATATATATATATATATATATGTATATATATATACATATTCATACATATGCATAGTTATGTACATACATACACACATCTATATACACATACATATACATAAATACGTTAGAAATGTACCTGTAAAATGTTTGTTTACATCGCATCTAATTTTCTCTAATTAATGAATTTTATTTGCTTTTGTTTTTTTGGCTTTTTTTTTGGCAAGCAAAATTTAAATGTAAATAACTGCGTAAAGGTTAAATTTTAAGTGTAACGTGTAAATAACCTGATAAGTGTGTCCATTTTTTTTTATTTTGTCAATAAATTTTTACTTATTTTGTATGGCAATTAGTAATAATTGCAACAATTTAATATTTAGAGTGACCATATATAGTTACTGGCATAAAAGGAACTTTCACTACTACTAGAGTGACTGCGCGCATGAGCAACATATATTATTTCTGAAGTGACCATATATTTTTACTTACAAACAGGTATTTAAAAGTTCATTTATGTTTATAGTATTTTTATTGTTTATCAATATTGGTTTTGCCGTTTTACACGAAACGCTGCACTGGTCACACCTTCTCGGCGAATTCAGCGATGTCTGTATTTCTGTTGCTGTGTGCGTGTAAATTTCCAGCAACGAACTAAAAAAACGGGGCCATCTAAATATGTAATTTGTTATACAATATGTGCTCGAATAACGGTGTTGGTGTTGTTGAATTGGACTATGTTGTGTTAAAGGTGCGTTAAGCGACGGCTAAAATACCCCTCCCCTTAAGTATTCGTTTTGTGTCTGTGCGTGTATTGGTGTATGTGAATGTGTGCATGTTCATGCATGCATGCTTGTACACAATTTTCGCCTCATTTATTGTTATTTATTTTTTTTGTGATTAATTACAGCTTAATGGTAGCGATATTACATCATTGTCCAATTATGAAGCGGTTCAAATGTTCCTTCAAGCAAAAGAAAATCTAGTTGTTGAATTACGTCGCAAGCAAATCAAAGAAAGAAATTCGATCAGTGCTGATGACGTCGATGCGACCAAAGGTGACCAGCATGCGCAAATGTCAACAACAAAGGTGGCCACCAATACGAATGCGATACTATCGCTGCCAGCAGCAGCAGCACGTAATCAAATAATTTTAAGCTTGCGCTCTTTCAATGCTGAGCCTTCGTCGTCGGCCACGAAGGAGACGCAAACGATTGAGAATTTTGTCGATTTCAAAAAGAATCGCGCGGGTTCCGATCACAACAATGAACTAGTTCAAACGATAGCCGATCATTTTATCGAGCGTGAACATAATCTGTTCGAACAATGCCTGGAGCCGGAAATCGATATTGAGGTGAGTTTAAGTCTCACTCGCTCTCTCTCACTCAAGTTTTGTTTACTTTCTTTTGCAGGAAGTGACGTTGGTGAAAAGCGAATCGGCAAGTGATCTAATTGGATTGAGTGTTTGTTGCAACAATGGATTCTTAGCCAACAAGGACAGCGTTGAATGTATTAAGCCTGTGATATGCAAAGAGAAAACAGCTGATGCCGCTGCGGAAGCGGATGTCGATGTGTGCGAGGATGTGTTCATTAGTGATATTAAGCCGGAGAGCATTGCGTATAGAGATGGTCGCCTACGACGTGGCGATCAAATACTACGCATCAATGGCACGGATACAAAAAGTCGAAAGCAAGCTGAAACGCAAATTGCCGAAAATAATACGGCAATCACGTTGCTGGTCAGTCGACTTTTATATCCGGTGAGTAAAGGATCAATTTAGTTCGTTCGCTCGCTCATATAGTTCGTTCAAGTTCGCCGATCAAACGCACTTGTTGTTGGTCTTGCAGTAAGTGAGTATTAAACTTAATGTTCATTGAGCTATGTGAGTAATAATTTCACCTTCGTGCAGTTAAGTGAGCAGCTCAAGCGAACCTATTCAAGGGACCATTCGATTTTCTTTAATTTATTATATATAAAACAATTAATTGCTTTTCCAGGATGACGATGACGACGATGACGATGATGATGACGAGATTGTAGACGAGGATGAGGACGATGATGACGTTGACGTTGATGACGACGAAGACGATGATGAAGAAGATATGGAGAGTAATTTTGAATATGCGAATAGTTTCCTTACCGATGACTACACGAATGTTGTCGATAAATTAGACAAAGTGTTGCTAACACAACGCCAGTCAATCAAACCGGTGATCGAACTAATAACCGGAACCAGTTCAACGGCCAAAACCAAGAAAGCAAATGCCGAAACATCAATGAAAAAAGTTCCATGCAGCGATAAGACAAAGACGCGCAATTTAAATCAAATATTGGTTAAAAGCCAACCGCCACCGCCAACGCCACCAACAAATGCAGTGTTGCAAAGTGTTGCAAAAGCGAAATTATATGATTATGATGAAAGCGAACATATTTACGAAACGATACCCGAGGATGAAACGGAGACGGAACCAGAACCACTCTACTGTTCACCATATCAAAGTTCCAATTATATGACAGCCCTGGGCTCGTGTTCTGCCGAAACGGATATTCTGGAGATGCAACAACAAACACAGCGTGTGGCTCAATGGCTGGGAATCAAATCTCAGCAACGCAACGTGCACACTTTGGCAAGTCGCTCTAGTTTCTCCATTAATAATAATAAACAGCAAAAGAATCGCGTTTCCTCATCGCATCGAGTTTACACATTGCGAAGCGGAATTACAACAAATACGAGTGGTTCCAGCAGCAGCGGAGCAGCCACAAATGTCGAACCGGAAATGAACAGCTGCAATCATCAGCAGCAGCAACATCAGCTTTTGCATCACAATCAGGTGTTGCATCAGCACGAGGAGCTGGAGAATTCATCAAGTGCCTATAATACGGGTGGTTCAAATAACAGCGCTTCGCCTCGCCAGCAACTACAACAGCAACAAAATGGCGCCAATAATATGGAACTAGATTCAGTTCCAATAGTTGCAGGCCAACAACAGCCTGCCACTGATAATAATCTCATCACCAGTCCAATTGGCAACATTTTGATGTTGCCTTTTGCCAACAAAGCAACGCCTCGCTTACTGCAAAATACGCCCAGCGGTATATTTATTATAAATAATATATATTTAGCTTTATTCAAATTCTTGTTCTTCTAAATTGCAGATGTCGCCATTTTGAGTAAAGTCTGCGGAGATGACTCGCTTCCGTTTCCGCTCAAGCTGGACTCGAAACTAATGCGAGCCAAACCAACAACAGCTGGAACAACAACGGGAACAGCAGCAGCAGATGAGCAACTGGCTCAATGTCCGCAATTCAATGCTCCCAATTTGAGTCGCTATCATTTTGTGAGCAGTCAGGAGGTAATTATTATTATTAAGTTGAAAATTGTGCTACTGAACGACAACTGATCGAATCATTTGCTTGTAAACGCTATTAAGCTGAGTGCTATGAAAGTGCATCTTAATTATGAAGCTTGTTGTTGTTGGTTATAATTAGTGGGTTATTAATATGAGTTTCCTTTGTACACTTGTTGAGTATTTATTTAATTCATTTGTATTAATTCGTTGCATGCATTCAACTGTTGATTAACAATTGTTTGCTGAACAATTCTATTGACTATATTTAACGACAACTGAACAATGACTGCTCTCACTTTCTGGCAACGCCAAACGATCCTAGCTAGCGCTGTAACGCCTGCCGCAGCACAACTGATAAAAATACATTTTATTTGTATTATCATTTTTGTATTCGCCAAGGTTGCAAATAAAACTGCCACAGTACCACAGAAGCCAAGTTCGATACTAGTCACCGCAGATAATGTCACCGAAGAGATACCGATGGTGTGGAAGGTAAAACGAAGACCAGATGGCACCCGTTACATTGTGAAGCGACCAGTGCGCAATAACGTAAGCGTTGGCATACGTAAGAGTGTACGTAACAGCGAGTTGACTACAACAGAGGATGACACAATATCAGAGGTAAAGATCGGACGCTATTGGACGAAAGAGGAACGTAAGCGACACATAGAAAGAGCACGTGAAAGACGTCATCATCAACAACAGCAGCTGCTGCAACAACAGCAGCAGCAATAACTATGTAATTAGCTTTACAGCCCTTCCAAATCCACTGTAGAATGAATTTACTTTATATGTTATTAATATATATGCAATGGCTATCGACATAAATACGTATCCAAAAAGAAAATGAAAGGAAAAAAATGCCGGGTTTCAAAAGAAAAATTATTACTCGTATAAATATATATATATATATATATATATATATATATATATATACATATATATATATATAAATAGATTATCGAATGAAAACCAAATATGCAAATGTTTTTAAGCAGGCTTTAAAAAAGTATTTAAAATAGTGTGGCAACTCTGCAAGTATTATTATGTAATTCAAACCAGAACGAACATTTCCTCCTACTTTCGCATTAACATTACGTACATATAACATACATTTAACAATCATAGCTCGATTATCACTAATGTTAAGTGTGTTGTCTGTAAATCTAGTTTCGAATAAATATATATTACATTTTGCCAGTGCTGCAGTCATTTGAAAAGTACGCCTCTATTTTATTATAGTAGTAGTATTTGAAATCAATAATAAATAAATATTTAATTACTGATTTCTGAAATAAAAAATGATTAAAAATATTCCATAACAAGTCTACGTAAAGCCAACAGATTTAAACTTAACGTTGTGTTTCACAACGTTAAATTTGCACATAACAGTTCTCGTAGAGCCTACATACTTACACTTAATACGTTTACGTTTAATTTACACATAATATTGAACTTACGTTTCATTTAAGTTTACACATAACAGCCTCCGTAAAACCTACAGATTGAAGGTTGGCGTTATACCTTCTTTTCATTATTTAATTATTTATCAATTGCATTTCACATGTATGAAATAAAAGCAGTTTTAGTCATTTAAATTTAAAAATAAAGACCAAAACGATGTGCGTAACGTAGCTGCGCAACAGAATGCACGTACCGCAAATTACTCAAATTGGTTAACCGATGCCTATAACATAAACTCAACAGCAGTTGCAAAGCATGTTGTTAAAATGGATGTTATTCGTGCGCTGCTAGCATGCTGTTAGGTGTGTCTGTTTCACTAACATTCGATACATGTTAAATGTGTATGCTAATTTGTGAAGCCGGCAAAAAAAATATTAATTCTGCAGCCGGCAAAAATATAACAAAAATATTAAAAATTAATACGATATTAATACGGAAAAAGTAAGCAATCGGATGTGTGTGTGTTGTGTGTGGTGTTGCCCAAATTGTTTGTGCATTTTACATACATGTGTGTGCGTGTAGATATCCTATGCTATACAAATGACGAGGCGTGGCTGGCGATCCTAACGCAGGCAACTGTGTAGTATGCATAGCTTATGTGTTTGTGTGTCGGTGTGTAAGTTGTGCTTGTGCTTGTGCTTGTGCCTGTGTTTAGTTGCAAACTAACATTAATGCTTAAGCATTCAAAAGCTGCATATTTTTATTTAGCAAAAAGTACACATATAGACACATACATACTGACATGGGCATACACATTTAAGGAAGGATATGTAGTAGATGGTGGGGGGACGGGGCATAAAAATCATAGAGAGAGATAGAGAAAGAGAGTGAGAGAGAGCGTTTTGTGGCAGGGTGAGTGACACAAGCCTTGTTAGGGGTTGTTCAACGTGAGGCAGCAGAAGAAGAAGAAGGAGAGAATGCGGATATATATGTGTATACGGAAGCAACGCGGCTAAAACGGCAATGGCAAAAAAACGCTCAAAAATTATTATTACACATGTAAAAAAAAAATAAAGTGCCAAGTAAAAGCATAATGTGAATAGTGTACGAAAACAAGCAGCTTTGTAATGTGAGCACTTTTTTTTATATTATTGTTTAGTCCGCCTGTGTGCGAGTGTACATGCCTATACATGTATTCGCACGCAGATGCGTGTGTGTGTGTATGTATACCAAATGCATTTGTGTATTTTTGTCTTGCAGAAAAAAGAAGAAGAAGCAGAAGAGGAATCCAAAGCCAAATGCCAAAGCAGCGGTATGTATGTATAGTTGTAAAGTCTAGATCGCTATACACACACACATACATAATTTAAGTTTATACGGGAATTGAAATTACGGTTTCGAATGGAATATCATAAAGAGCATATTAGCTGAAAATAGACAAAATACATGAAAATGAGAATGGCGCATGGGCGACAAGTGGTGAGTTTTAAATAAAAATAATAAAAAATAATAATATTCATTATTTATATTTAGGGAAAATGGCGTTGATGTATTAATTATTGTTCAATTTGTCCGTCGGCATTTTTCGTTGCATCCTATCAAAAGTCAATATAAAAAGTCAACAATCGGTGTTATTAGTGTTTGAAAATGTCGCAAATGCTTAACAACATCAACATTAATGTTAATATGACGGATTCAATGCGCAAACTAAATCAGCATCAAATGATTGAGCAGGTGAATAAAGTGCATCAGCATCATCAACATCAGCAGCCGCTGCCATTGTCCGATGATCCGCGCACGTTACAGCTGGCCTTAGAACTGACAATGGTTGGCTTAAGCGAGACAAACAATCAAAATTACAGCGCACAACAACAACAACAACAGCAGCAACAATTACAACCGCAGCATCAACAGCAGCAGCACGAGTTCGATCTGGGTTCGTTGAATGTTGTCTCTGCTGCTTTTTCACGAACTGAGCTGGCGAGGAGCGGCAGTTCGGGGCTGTTGATGCCCAGCGTTGGACTCGAGGATAGATCGAAGAAGTCACAGAATATGACCGAATGTGTTCCAGTGCCAAGTTCCGAACATGTTGCCGAAATCGTGGGCAGACAAGGTAAGCTTATTTTACAGTTGAAGGTAATAAATAATAGCAACACTCGCAAGGATAAAATAGAAGAAAATTAAAATGAACATTAAGGCAATAACTAAATATATTAAAAATCAACATTTAAACATATTGCCCTGTATGTTCAAATATAATACAGATATGCACAGGGAGTTGCATCGAACATCGAACATAATCAATTCAGCGATCGGCAACTAGAAATGTTCGGCGCGTGTTCGATAACAAACTTTTTCGAACGTTCGATGTGAGCTTTCGTTGCAACTCTGATTATTTTAGTACTTAGAACTTATTATTAAATGGAATTGATATTAATTAATTGATTATTATAGAATTAAATTATTAATTTATCAATTAAAGAAATGCTTAATTACTTAAAGTTGAATTATTATTAATTTATTGATAATATAAAATGGAGTTATTTTTAATTTCTTAAATATGAAATAAAACTATTATTAATTGGTTGCCTATTAAAATAAATGAAATTATTAATGTGTTCCAAATTGATCAGGTATATAAAATGGAGTTACTAGCAATTTTAATGATTATTAAATTGAACTATTATTATTATTAAAATCAGTTATTATTGATTTTGAAGTGATTAATTAGTTAAAATTTAGTTAATATTCATTGATTAATGATTTACTTTGAATTGAATTATTCACCTATTGTTTATTGAATTGAATTTTATTTATTTCATGTACTTCATAAATTAATTAATTACTTATAATTGATTTATTATTAATATATTGCAAAATAAAATTCTTATTCATTTATTGCTAACTTAATTCAATGATTATTAATTGATCAATTAGGCTGCAAGATAAAAGCCTTACGGGCGAAGACAAACACGTACATTAAGACCCCGGTGCGTGGAGAGGAGCCCGTTTTTGTGGTGACCGGTCGCAAGGAGGACGTGAACAAGGCCAAACGGGAAATACTCTCGGCAGCTGATCATTTCAGTTTGATACGAGCATCGCGCAAGCCTTCGATTGATGGATCGAGCAATAGCAGCAGCAATAACAGCGGCAACAACAGCGGCAATAACAGCAGCAGTAACAGTGCAACAACAGCTGTTGGCTCCTCTACATTAGCCATTGGCATTGTGTCGCGTGCTCAGTCGGGCCCGCCGTGTCTGCCCGGTCAGATCACAATACAGGTGCGCGTGCCCTATCGAGTTGTTGGTCTCGTTGTCGGTCCCAAGGGCGCAACAATTAAACACATTCAGCAGGAGACACAAACATACATTGTGACCCCCTCGCGGGAGAAGGAACCGATTTTTGAGGTCACCGGCTTGCCAGAAAATGTGGAAACGGCACGAAAACAAATCGAGGCACATATTGCATTGCGCACCGGCAACAACAGTGCTGGGCAGTTGAATGAGAACGCCTCGGCTGCTGGCAGTGAATCATTGGATTCGTCGGAATTTGCGACATTGCATACGATTAATACATTGAGTCAAATATTGAACGATGATCTCAATTCCGATTTATTGTCATCTATTTATAAGAGCGATTTATCCAATTATAGCGAGAATTCCATAAATATGCCAGTTCATAATTTAGTTGGCTGTTTTGCCACTTCGGAACTAGTTTCAGGAACAGCAACGGGAGTAGCAGCAGCAGCAGGCTTAACAGCCACAGGCTTAACAGCAACAGGCTTAACAGCAACATGCTTAACAGCAGCTGGAGGCTTAACAGCAGCCGATGCAAATTTTTCACTTTCGTCTACAGAGTTGAACGATCAACAAGAGCAGCAGCAGCAGCAGCACCACCAGCAGCAGCAGCATCAGTACCCGCAGCAGCAGCAGCAGCAACAACAGCATACAAAATATCGCACATCTAAAAGTTTAACATTTTGTCCAACAGCAGCCACAGTTACAGCAAACACTGTTGTTGCATCGAACATGTTGACGCGCTCATGTTCGTCGGCCTCCTCAACAGCGTCCACAAAGAGTACCAATAACAGTGCCAATAGCAGCATTAATACACCGCCAGAACTGTTAAACATATGGAAGAATTTAAACGATTCAATTGATGTGGATGAAGGCATTGGTGACTCGCCCAGTATTTGGAGTCTGCCTACGACAGACAGACAGACGGTAACAGCGGCTGCCAATTGTTCGCCGACTGCATCGATCAGTCCAACTGACTCTCTGTTAACCGAGCACAGCCTAAAACTTAACGGCAACGGCAACAACAGCAACTGCAACAGCAGCAACAACTGTAATCCAACCGTTAACAGTCAGTCACGCTCGAGCGCGGACAAGTTGCATCGCGAGTGTTTTGTGTGCAACGAACGGGAAGTGACAACGGCTTTGGTGCCCTGTGGACACAACATGTTCTGCATGGATTGCGCCAATCAGATTTGTGTCTCGATCGAATCCATTTGTCCCATTTGCCATTCGATCGTTTATCACGCCATGCGCATTTTAGCTTAAACACACAGCTGCGGTAGTGTGAAAGAGAAAAAAACAAATTTTAAGTATAGTTACAAAATTATAAAATTAAATTTACACACATGCAAATCAATACTGAAGTTAAGTGAACATTTACAGTTAAATTGTCCTTGAATTTATTGATTTTTATTTATTAATTTGCTATTTACTTTTGATTATTGAAATGTAAATTAGAATAGCTAAAGTCTTAAAATAATTTGTATATATTTATTTGTATGAAATTGTTATCGAAATTTACATTATTCGAGTAAAGGCAGTTTTCTCAGCTAAACAATGATTAAAAAAAACTATTAATTATGTCTGCTTCAAAATTTTTGTTACATAAATAATTATTTATATTTTGATTAAATGCCACTATTACTTTGAGCGCAACTGTACATACATACATACATACATACATAGTATATACATATGTTCCATACTTCTGTGCAACATTTCAGCGATTGGTTGGTGTGTTGGCTACATTTGCAGCCCAGTGTTGTAAAACGATTTCGTATTCAATATTAATATTAATAATTGACGCATTTAAATCAGGAATAAAAAGAAAACAAAACATGCGAGTTAGGACAAACAGACACACAGACAGACAGAGATACGGACAGAAAGCATGTAAATATAAAGAATTATATGAAATATTTTCTAGTTTATTTAACTGACATAGTATTCTATGTAAGCGGCGTGTTTTAATCCATTTTTAGACTTTAGATCACATTTAATTACTACAATTAACCATTTTAGTCAAATACGATTACCAAAAATGAATTGCATAACCAATATATATATATATATAAATCTGTACTCCTCTCTCTCGGTGTCAGAATATAATATATATATATATATATATTATTATTATTATATATATATATATATATATATATATAATTTTCTAAGTTGACTGATAAATAGGCAGTAATTGTAAGTGATAAGGCATAAATTATATACCCACATAAATGACATATATATTATTATTATATATATGTATATATAAATTATATTATTTACTCAATCCATCAAAATACATACGCATATATAGACATATTCATAGAAACTTAAACACATACTATTTAATGTGAATAAAAAAGACTTATATATATTTATATTGATAGCCAATCCAATATTGACAAGAACCGAAAAGATCGAACAAAATTCTTGCGCTGAAAATCAGATTATTTATTTACTATCCACAATTATTTGAATTTTTAGTATTGAAAAAGAAGAAATGCAA
The DNA here is from genome assembly GCA_035041605.1 of Drosophila atroscutellata. Classification (NCBI taxonomy): domain Eukaryota; kingdom Metazoa; phylum Arthropoda; class Insecta; order Diptera; family Drosophilidae; genus Drosophila; species Drosophila atroscutellata. The sequence continues at coordinate 490,807 of JAWNLA010000099.1, read as the reverse complement.
AAATCTAGTCCAACCAGGAACTAAATACTAAAGTTGATTATTATTATTATTTGTAATAAGTAATAATAATAGATATTATTACAATTAGCTATTATTATGTGAGACCTTGTATTATTGTAATATTTATTTGCTCGTTTTGTTAAAAATAAAAAATAAATTGTAGAACAAAATAAAATATGAGTGAGACTAAACAAAAAAAGAAGTAAAATGCGCAAAATATTGAAAAACTTATTTAATCACATGCAGTAAGTTAGTACAATGTAAAAGATACCAAAAACGTACATATTTACACAATTATGTTTTAAATATATACATATATATAAACTGAATAATACAGCAAACAAAAAACTAAACGCAGTTTACAATATCCATTCAACAAATATATATAAAATTCAAATCAATTTTGTGTTCGGCTGCGAAAAATACATTTGCATAATTTCGAAGTTCGTTGATGGGGAAAGGGGCAATGGGGCGACGGGGGCAACTGCATAGTTGAGAATCAATGATTACTAAATCGAACATCTCTTTCTCCTACGGAGATTATTTCAAATCAAATTTAAATATAAGTATATATATATTTTTTTTTAAATACTAAATTTGCTTTCTTTTTTTGCACAGCTTGCAACTTTTTTATTTATTCATTTGTTTTTGGAGAACCTTTTGTAATTTAATATTTACATTTTGTTTGATTTCATTTTTCTGCTTTCCTTTTTCTATATTTATATAGCTAAATTTGCTGTTAATTATTTTCCTTGCTACGCCCTACCCCAACCCCTTCCAAATATTTATATAATTAAATTTATTTTTTTTATTTTTACAACTTTTTTTAAAGTAACTTTTTTTTTTAATATTAATATAGCTAAAATTGTTTTATTGTATTTATTTATTTATATTCATTTCGCTGTTTCTCCCCTTTTTTCAAATATTTATTTTTTTAGTAGAAATGTTTTCTCCAAATTGATTATTTCCTTCTCTCCATTTGGATTTGAAATACTTATTTTGTCATGAAGCTTTCTTTTGTTTTAACTGCTCATATCAAGAATTTATATTTCTATTATTTATATATATATATATATATATATATAAAGGAGGTGTTTACGATTAATTGTACTACATGCACACACCCAAGAACCGCGTGAAAATATTTTTTTACACAGTATGTAAGCTTTTACATCGTATTTGTAGATGGCGGTTAAAATATTTACAACGAATATTTTATAAATGTTTCTTATTACACTTGTAAGGCCTAAATTAAACTTAATACGAAACAGAAAATAAATATATATATATATATTATTATCAATAGTGAAATATCCGCATTGTGTTCGTAAGAAAGTATATCTTAAAAATACATTTCATAAACAAACTTTAATCGGCATTAATTTTAAACAAGTACTAAGCAAATACTAATGTCGATTAAAAAAAAAACAAAAAAAAACTTTATATAAAAAATATATACAAAAGATATGTATCACTAAATGGTTATATAATAAATTTTTCGAAAATATTCAAAGTCTCTTTTTTTGTTAACCAACTCGAATTAGTACTGGAAATAAATATATCTAGTCAGAAAATGGCTCAAATGCTTACCTGTACTTATTCCTTATCCGGCTCGCGGCTTTATAGTTTCAACTAATATAGGAATCAGATAGTAATAAGTATAGAAAAAGACAGCTTGCATTTGCCCTAGTTCCTTAGCCAGATCCGCTTTTCTTTATTACAGACATATATATGATGGTATATGTAAGTATCCTCGTACGATCCGCTGTAATTAGGACATTTTCTCAGAACCCGTTCCCATTTCCACATAATAAAACAGTTTTTCTTGTTGTTTTTCTCATTAAATAAAATAATAACAGTATTTTATGTACTGAGCTTGACTTTTGTATTTTGCTGAATTTGTGGTTGGTTTTTTAGCTTGGGGCCTTAACACGGTTTTTTATTGATTTTTTTTTATTTATCTTTGCTTACGTTTGCATTAAGAGATTTTTTATTTAGAGTTATAGACGAGTTAGAAATTAAAAAAAATTAAAAAATACAGATTTTGAAATGATTTGACTTTATCTGATCGATACATATATATATATATATATAGTATGTATATATAGTATATATATATAGAGAAGTAATGATGATGGCCTGAAACCGAAACCAATAATTCTACATTTGCCAACTTAACAAACGTGCTGCGATTCGGCCGAACCGAATATTTAAATACCCTTGCAAGCTCTAAGATTTGAAGTCCGATAAATGATTTGAATAAATTTCTATGTAAATAATTTAAATTCAAATTAATTTCGAAATTCAAACTTCAATAATAACTTAATAATAAATAGAAAACCATTAATTAGTGTCTAATGATAATAACAATGTTTTTTTATAGTTTTAGTTTAAGTTGCTGCTTTATACAAACTATTTATGCTTGATTTGTGGATGAATTATGAATTATGTGTGTGTTTGTTAAATAATTGCATAGAAGTTAAGACTTATACTAAATATGGGGACGGAAGTGCTTCCTTCTATATACCTTTCAATAACGAGTAGCTGAGAAAAGTAAGCATGAATTTTCCAGTGTTTTGTTTGTTTTTTTTTTGCAAGGGTATTTTTCAAATCAATGAGTAATTTGCTCTTATGTGTTAGGTAAGTATATATATATTGTAATATAATATGCGTTTGCTCTGGCTCTGGGTATAATTGTACTATATGTTAGTTACACTTCAAGTTGAACTTCTCCATGTATATATATACATATATATATGTATATATATATATATATATATATATATCAGAGAGAGAGAGAGAGATAGCTAAGTACTTGCTGCCACTACTTAGTTAGCTATACACACATTTCTCAAACAAAAAGCTATATATATACCTCATCCGTAGCAGTATCAGTATATATATATTTATATATATGATGCGTACATGTGCTGAATTCCAATCATTTTTTGATAATATTTTGGGTATTCGCGGTTTCTTTAGTAGGATAAGTGGATTGTGTATTTATATATATAGATATATATTTACATATATATATATATATCGATATATATATGTATATATTAAAAGCACATTTACATATAATTAATTTTAACTTTTATTGATAAACGAGACACACACACAAAGATATACCCTCATCCTCATCCGTCTCCTGCTTAGTTCGCCGATGAAAACATGTTGGTGTTGTCCCATTCCAGCTGATTGATGTGTGCAAAGCCATCCTTAATAACTATAAACAAATATAATAATATTATTTTCATATACATATTTATATACAGATATAGGATAAGCTCACCTTCATCGTCTTCTGAATCAGAGTTTTCCGAATCGGAGCTTTCCTCAGATGCGGCATCTGTTTGCATTGGATTTATGGTTATGGTCAATGCGGAATCATCCCAAATTAAGCCTTCGTCAGCAGCCTTTAAATGGAATCGAAAATTTATATATAATTAATATGCATATATATCAAATGTAAACATTAATAAAGTATATAAATAAACTACGTCGATAAATAAAATATCAATTTAAATTTTTTTTTTAAATAAAATTTGAAAATCCCATTCCTAAATAATTATCTGATTTTTGAGTTATTCATATATGTATATACAGTGTCTCACACTTCACTTCAACCAATGTCAAATTATTATTAGTCAATTATTAATTATTTTTCAGAAATTCCAAAGACCGATGGTAGGTACATATATTAAGCACCAAAATTAAAATATGACCCCAATAAACTGGGGTTTCCCCACCTGCTAGGTAGGATTATGTAAAAAAAAGTACCCTATTTTTTGTTTATTGTTTTGTTTATTTGGAGCAGTCTTAAAAAAGTAATATATTTTCCGTATAAAAACTTAAATAAGGACGTTAATACTTAGTATGATATCCTTTAGCCTTAACAACTTCCCTTAATCTAATATTCATCGAAGATACCTGCTTCCTGGTAGCTTCTGGGCTGATTCTGCTCCACTCATCCCGCAGACCAGTTTTGAGGTCTTCTTTGCTAGATATGCTGTGCCACAAATTCTCAATAACATTTAAATCTAGAGACTGAGCCGGTGGAATTATCATGTGGGGGTAGTTCCTGATGAGCCAGGACTGTACTATCTTGGCCTTATGCTTGGGATCGTTGTCCTGGTTGAACCGGAAACTACGTCGGATTCCTACCTTCTCGGTACTTTGGAGTAAATTTTCCTTTAGTATGTTGAGGTACACATTCTTGTCCATTGTTGTTTCAAAAATCACAAAATTCCCGAATCCGGCTGACGAGATACATACCCATGCCATGTCACTTCCTCCACCATGCTTGACTGTTGCCTTTACGTGTTTGGGATTCAGGTCAGTGTTGGACTGTCGCCACACACCATTCCGTCCGTCTGAGTCAAAAATGTTGAATTTGGACTCATCTGCGAATATGACTGTGTTCCAGAACTCCAAATCCTTGTCCAAGTGGTTTTTGACGAACGTCATCCAAGTCCCTTTATTTTTCACGCTTATAAAGGCCATTAAAGTCATGTTTGCGCAGAAACCTGTGCACAGTTTCCACACAGCACTTTTTCCCCATTTCATCCTGCACCTGTTGAGTCAGTTTTGGAGCCGATAGCTTGGGATTTCCCCTTATTTTCCTGGTGATCCTTTGGTCCTCCTCTTTGGTGAAAATCTTGTTTGGTGCCATTCTGCCCTTGTCCTCAATCCGATTTGCGTCGACGAAGAGCCGAATGATGTTATACACAGTTGAGTTGCCCAGATTGACCATTTCAGCTATTTGGCGATCTGAATATCCGATTTGGAAGTGTTCCAGGATGAGTTTCCGTTGTGAAATAGTAGTCTGGTTGTTCATAGTCCTTGTTGGCTTATTGCACCCGAGATGCAGGATAAAACTAAACTGACTACGAAGGATTGGTCTATTTATACCGAAAATAATCAACTTTAGGTAAAAAATCCGGGTTTTATGGCACCCAGGTGTCCACAAAGTACCTGCTCCAATTGAAGCCTAAAAGTAGGCAACATTTTTATAATCCTACCTAGCAGGTGGGAAAACCCCAGTTTATTGGGGTCATATATTAATTTTGGTGGTTAACATATGTACCTACCATCAGTCTTTGGAATTTCTGAAAAATAATTAATAATTAGCTTGTGGCAGGCAATTACGTTTTTTCTTTGACATTGGTTGAAATGAAGTGTGAGACACTGTATATGCAGTCTTTCTTAGCTGTATTATATGGTATAGTATATATTTGATTACCTTAGGGCAAGGCTGGTGACGATCTGAATACTTTTGGTTATTTTTAAGTCGGGCAATTGAAACGCCGCAGAGCAAAATGACGAGAAAAACGCATATCAAAATGAGCAGCATTGTGGGATGCGAAGCTTCAGCTAAAAGATAGATATATATAAAGATGAAGTTCAGATAATAGATAATAGATAAGATATTACCTTTGTGGACAATCGCATGCACATGCGACTTGGGCTCCTGGACATCATTGGTATGGAGCAGTGAATATGAAAAGAGTTTTGTATCTGCAAAAGAATTACACCAAAAATTAGTCAAAATAAAATAGATATAGATATAGAGGTAGAGGTAGAGATATACCTTGAACACCCTGATCGGTATTGTGATAGGGGGATGCTTGTACTGCAGCTGCTGCTGCTGCATCGGCAGCCGCTGGATAATTGGCGTCGGCGTCAACTGTTAGGGGTGTTCCCGGCGCGTTTGTTGTCTTTGTGGATTGCTTTGGATGCAGGACTGTCAAAGTCAGCGTGTATTCGACGCTTTTGAATTGCGAACTCAACTGCGAGCAGGACAATTTGAAGACGCGATTTAGATAATAGGCCGGCTTCTTGTTGCTGTAGACGAGTGCCCGCAGAACACTCAAATAATTCCTTATCGAATCGGTGCCAATCATTTCGACGCCATCCTTATTGATATTCGTCCTTATGTCCATTGTCGAGGACAACGATTCATCGCCATCTATTTGAATTTCCTCGTGATCGGGATTTAGAGATGGAAAAACAATCACACTGCATCCATCCAATTCCTCCCTGCTCTCCAGTTTCTCCTTCTGCTTATTATCATTTTTATTATCGTTATTATTATTAATATTATTGTTATTATTATTGTTATTGTTATTATTATTATTATCATTGATGTTGGAGATGCCTATGTAAACTCTGTCCAAGATATGTACGCCCAATTTGATTTCCTGATACGAAACCAGCTTGTTTTGAGTACCTGCGAAAATTATCATTAAAATTATTTTCTAATATCTACATATTTTGGTGTGTCCTGGGAGTAAAAAAAATAACATAAGATGGGGGTTTTAAGTTAACTAAAACTATTTTAACTATTTTCGCTTTCACAACTAACTTTAATTTAAAAAAAAATATTAAATTAATTACTTAGACACTGAAATTTCTACAGTTGAATTGGAAGTCACCGCCTTTAAAATTGTGTTTTGTATTGCTATCGATATTATCGATATTCGAGAAGTAGAATTATATTGTTATAAACGATAACTTTTTAGCGATATGTAATAATTGTATTAAGTGTATATACAGTTTTTTATTCTCGATAACTTTTAATCGATTTCAAAATAGTGCTTTATATGACGTTTTTCTTTTACCGTACTACAGACAGGATTTAAAGGCTTCCAATTGAGTTTTTCAATATCAATAACGTTTGATCGATAACTTGCTTTTATCGATATTTAATACTTAATTTTAATGCAGCTTTCCTTTATAGATAACATCGTAATGAACCGTAAAAACGCCATACTATATAATTTCTACCGATATCCCTTCACCAATAACTTATTATCTGTGTTTTCCCTAATTGATAACTCGTAAGCTATTCGTAAACAGGGCCTTATATGCAGGTGTTCACTATCGATAACTTTTTATCGATCAGAAAACAAGGCAATTGATAATTACCTGATATGGCAATTTTTCCCGGAAACGGTTCCCTCTGCATTTGACCCTTAAGCTTATCCATAGCAAGTTTTCGCCGCTGCCCATCCACAATCGAATCAGTGTCTCTTTCCGGATCCGGATCCGTGTCCGTATCCGTCTCTCTAGCCGCATTCGTCTCTGGGACAATGCCACCCGGTGTCTGAATGGGTTCGTTGACCATGATGTACGTCTCAATGGTGGGCAGACGTAGAGCACTCTGATTACTGCACATCATCGTGGTTCTCACTTCAATATTCCTCCGGCCAATTGTGGGTGACTTTTTCACATTGATATATTGAATTTTGCGCATAAGTTGTTCGATTTTATGCTTGCTCTGCGCCTCAATATAAATCTCATTCATTTTGGCATTAAGCTGCACCTGAAAGTCCTGCTCCGTCGTGGAATCTTCTTCCGGCGTGGAGGGCAACAAGTGCTCGGCGCAGCTAGTTCCACATTTAATATCCGCCGGAGAGAGTATATTATTGACGGCTACTTTAACGACGGAAATATCACCCAGGAAACCATGCTTCAGTCGATTCTCGGAGCTCTGAAAACAGGCGCCGACGGAGAGCGTTGTATTTACGCCGTGCGCCGCATGCAGAGGCCAATCATCAATGACTTCCGGATTTGCGTGGCGATCTTCGGTGGAGCTCTCAAAGCGCAAGCCATCGATAAAGAGTTCAACTTTGCCCGATTGCTCGACATAGTTGATGACATAATAATGCCACTCATTATCGCAGACCTGTGCTATTTTCCAGCGCCATTCCGCAGGACTAAAGATATTCAAGTCGCCCTCGTTGTAATTTTTACGCAACAGTAAGATTAATCGGCAATTTCGCACAAATAGCGCCATGTGATGTCGATTCATTTTGTGGTCGTCGGCGCTGCAAAGGATGTGCTCCTTGACGTGTTTGTTTAGGGGCGGACTTTGGCTGGCGTGCCGGAAGATGCTCACAATGCTGAACGAGTGCAGCGAGAAATCGTGTCGACCAATCAGACTATCTGGCAACACCACGCCAGCGTTGCCATCAAAGTGGAAAATGGGTTCCGGGCCCTCATCGTAGCTCAGCTCCTTTGTCCAATCGGCGCCGCGTGGTAATAAATCTTTGAGTTTAGAGCTCGCTGTGCAATTGCTGATATCGCGATCGCAGCCAAAGGATATGTGCTTTGTCTTTCAGGGTTACCAAAGTGAGTAAAATAAAACATTATACAAATAATAATAGTCATTCAATAGAATTCACCTTGAGTGCGACTGCTGCATGTATGTTGAGTTCATCGGGACTGCATAATATGTTGCATAGATCCAGGCGTGCATTGGGGAACAGCTGCAGGCTCTCTGTGCTGCCAGACTACGGCAAAATAAACATCATTACTAATTAATTTATTATTTTATAAGTAAAATATAAATGCATTTAAGAAATCATATGTAAGGAAATGTTTTTTTGTCGATCGCATTGTCAACATTGCTTCTGGTGGAGTTTTTCATTAAATATATCCTTTTATCAGTGCTGCCAGACTACTGAAAGACTTAGGTAATTATACATGATTGAAAAACATATGTATGCATTTAAATGCAGTCGTAATATAAGCCCATGTCCATATAGTATCACCTTATATTTTAAATGCTAACAAAATTACTGCAAAAAATAGACACTTTTGACATGCAAAAACAAAACACATAGGTATTGTATTTGTTCGCTTGGCAAATAAGGGTTAATGTTGGAGAGAGCAATCGAAAGCGAACGCAGTACCAACTAAGGGTTAACTTTTGACAGAGCGATCGCAACTGCGTTAAAGTTCGAGTAAGCAATGGGAAGATGTTCAAAAAGCCTTGAGCTTTTTTTTTTAGATATTCGATTGTTTCGTTAAATGAAAACTGAATGACGACAAAGCAAAAAAAAGCCTATAAGCTATCGATACTCACCGTATAATCGATGCGCTCGGGAATTCCCAGAAACTTGGCATCGCAGACGCGTCGCACCTTTATGCTGACCATGATGGGCGACGATTCCTTCATAGCACAATCGAAGGCGACAACGGACAGGATGTGATTGTGGGAGATCTTGTGCGACAAGGGCTCCGTATTCTTAATGGAGCCCTCGTTGTCGATAGTAAATGGCTCATCGCTATTCAATATATCGAATTTGCACACATCCCCAAAGAGCGGCGTGCAATCTTTGTCCGTTGCCTCCACACGAATTATCTCATTGTAGAGCTTTCCTTCGTCCACTTCGGTTACGTACGAGGGCTGCAGAAATATGGGCGCATACTCATTGATATCGATAACAGTGATGTGCACATTGGCCGGATTGGAGGGTGTTCCATCGCAATAAATCGCCACTATCTCGAAATGATAACTCTTTCGTTTCTCGCAGTTCAAAGTGCGACGTGCCTTTAAAATGCCCAAATTGTTTACCAGCTCAATCTGTAAGTATTAATAGGTAATAAGCGATAGGCAAATGCATATATCTCTCTCCAGATCTTACCTGAAATGGTATTTCGTGATATGGCTTTTTTAATATGCGAAAGTTGCATATTTTCTCCTCGTCAACTTTAATTAGTGGGGTTATTTCCACCAGCGTCTCATTTTCGCGTATCAATCCGTGGTACGATTTTTCTAATATATATTCTGGAATTAAGCGATTGTTATTTAATGATGTTTAATAAGAGTATAAGAATATAATGATAACGATTCCAAATCATTTTGATTAAACAACAGTATAATTTTAATAATTTATTTTACTTATTTACTATTTATTCATTTATTATTTATTTATGTTATTATACTTATTATTTATTTCATTTATTATCTAATTATTTTAGTATTTATATATATAATAATAATAATTAATTGTAAAAATCAAAATTTCGATAATATTAAATATTAATTTTTAAAATAAGGCTTAAAATGGAAAAATAGATATAACATACTAAATTTAAATAATAATACATCTAAGTCAAAACAAAATAACAAATAATAAAATATAATAATTTGAACAATAAAAATACAAATTAAAAATAATAGTAATAACCACAGTATTATTGATAATAAGTGAGAAATTGCGTAAATGATAATTAAACACACCAAATTCTGTTGAATATTCGTATTTAAAATAATAAATACATAATTAAACACAACCCGTCATATAAATAATGTCAAAGAAATTACATATAAATTACATAATTAAAATAGAAAAACAAAACTAATTGAACGCACCTCGTTGTGTTAAATATTCGTCCTCATTTTCATTGGAATTGCCGCCGGTGGATGCCGCAAAACTGAGCAGAACACTCAGAATTAGACCCAAATAGACACAATTCGACGCCATAGTTTTAGATAGGGGTTAATGGATGTGAAAATGGATGTGCCAAGTAGGCCTTCTTTATTTTCTGTAATTATTCATTTTTTATTTTATTAATTACAATTGTGTCAGTGTTCAAATTCACAAAAGACCTACTTTATTTACTGTAATTTTTCATTATTTTTTAATTGGTATTAGTAAAAATTTTGTCGCTCTTTAAATGCACAAAATGCGACATACAATTTAAATATTAATAAATATAATAATCATTAATAATAATAATCTATTTGCTGTTATTTTTTTATATTTATAATCATTAATGCACTAAATAAGCCTACATTATTTGCTGACATTTTTTTTATTTATTAATCTTAACACTTTTGAATGAACATTGTTTTAATTATAATTTTTAATGCTTTATTTTAATTTTTATTATTAACTGGTAATTTAAATATTTAATTTATTATTCTTAATTATTAATAATAATTGCAATTTTAACACTTTTTATTTTTATAAAATAAGCCTAATTTTTTTGTTGCAACTCTAAATCTTATTTTAAATCACTGAATATTACATCACAATCAATATTTATTTTTATCGCATAGATTTCCAGAAATTAAACCACAGATTCTATCGTTAATCCAATGCATATTTAAATGCAGCCACAAATACCCATGCATAAAGTCTATAGGTGTCTGAGTGGATTTCAATTCATGAGATACACATTTTGCCAGATACACACACACACACACACACACAGATGTATTTCCTATGTGTGTGTGTATTTTTTACTTTGTTAGATACAGAGATAAAATATTCGAATATTCAAATAAATAAATCACTTAGTTCTTCAATTTCACTTTCATTTCAAACATTTTTAATGGGGAAGAAATGCATTTGGATATTTTTCACACGTAAAAGGATAAAAAGATATAATATGCAAAAATCAATATTTTTGTTACCCACACAAATTTTTTTGTTGTTTGCTTTTTTGATCTATGTATTTTTTGTTGGTTGCGCTGTTTATGTTTTTAGCTTTTTTCAAAGTGCATCATTTAATATGAATTCGGCTAACAATTTATGCGCACTTTGATTGGACATTTATTAATTGTTTATCCGACATTTTTTAATGTATTTGCTCAAAAGAAAAGAATCAGTTGTTCGCTTTTACACTAAAAAATCCAAAATTATTTATTTGGTATTTTATTTGTAATAAGCTGAGCAAGCAATTAACTATCGATTACTTTCTGCTCTATCGATTGCTTAGCGCTTGCGATATTAATTGCTAGCGTTGTCTTCACACTGACACCAAATCAGTTAATTTAATTTTAAATTAAATCCGTTTAATTTACATGTTTAACATAATATATACATATATTGCTGGTCAAATTAAACGGACAAACAAGTTGATACATTTTCAGCAAGGCCATACCAAAAGCTTTTACTTAACGAAGCAGCAAATCGTTAAGGCGCGTATACACACACACACATGGAAATAACAGCAAATTTCGAATTCAGCTATAAACTTAAATTAATATTACTTATTAAACTATGGCATTTGCCCAGCCCATTTTCATTCATTACAGAACAGCGAGAGCGAGACAGAGAACTCTAGAAATTTCATCCTATGCTACAAAAAAAAAATAACGTCAGCAACAAATTTCATTCATGGTGTGTGCATTTTATGTATATGCGCACACATGTTTACCTTTGTATGTGTATACATGATTTACACAAATACACATATTCATACAAAAGCAAATACATACACAGCATATAGCTACGCCCACGTACATTCAGCTAAAGCTTTAGGCGAACAGGCGCGTAGCCGAAGCTTTTCGTGACGAAGAAATGCAGAGCTTTGAAGCTGAGCAGCCTTTTATCAGGGTCTGCGCTGTGGATGCTGTTCTGTCGCCGTCGCCCTTTCAAGTGCAGCCTTCAACTCTCTTTGCTCTATTTCAAAATTTAGTTCGGTTTACGGAGCGCGTCGGTAAAGTTCATATCACACATAGACTTACAAAAAACCAAAAAAATAAATATATGTATTAAAAAAAAATTATCAAAAGAGAGTAATTAAAAAAAAAAGTTTTAAAAGACACAAAAATAAAATAATAATTAAATAGGCTGTAATAAAAATGTAAGTAGGCTGTTAAAAGACAAAATACTTGTGTGGGTGTATGCGTGAATGTGTGTATATATTTAGGTCGATTAAGCCTATATCGAAAATACATACAAAAATAGAGTTGGATGTGTGTGCGGGTGATTTGCGCAACTTTGTGAATGAGAGTTGATATTCAATTTGAACTTGGCAGGCAAAGCTTTTGCCCCCACCCCATTTTCTTTTGCATGTGTGTGTGAGTGCAGTTTAACATTACAGCGCGTAGATAATACACATACAAAAGCTGTTAAGTCTCAATGAATAATTTCTGAATGGCCGACATATATAAGTATATATATATATATATGTATGAGGCTGTGTGTATGTGTGTGTACAAATAAATTACAAGAGCAGCCAAAAGAAAAACGCGCATTCACTATTAAAAATTCAAATTACATAAATATATATAAAAATATATGTATTAATAAAAAATATTTAATTAACTATATGCATTTTTATTTACATTTTATATTTCATATTCCTTGTTTTTTTGAGTATTAAGATTTGTATAAAAGAAGTTCCATATTCCATTGGTTCCCACCCAACAGTGTTGAAAAATGGCGTCGCGACCCAGGTACAATACTAACGGTAACGGTAATAACGGTAAAATGAGGCTAACTGTGGCGACTCAAACGAACGACGCCTTCCTTCTTGCCATTTGTCACTCAAAATACCACAGAAAAGTAAATGAAACCAAAACTCAATTTCAATTCAAATCACTTTTTGGAATAAGCGCACCAATATGTTTTTGTCCAGCACCTTGCACCAATAATTACCAATTGTACAAAGCAAAGGCACACTTATAATAATAATAATAACAATATTAATAATAATAATATGTACTAATATATATATATATATATATATATATATAATTCTGTTGATTTGTTTTATTATTTTAACTGCACAAATAGAAAAGCAAAAAAAAAAACAAATAAATAGGTATTTTGCGTAGATTCATAATTCACTATTTGTTTTTAAAAAATATAAAAATATATACAATAAATAAAAAAAAAATCGTTTAGGTGAAATTCTCTATTAAAAATATAAAATTAATTATAGCACTTACAAATTGAAAGAGCACCAAAAGGAATACTTTTGACTTTTATGCTCCTCTAATAATTGCACGTCCTTGTAGTTTATATTTAAGCTAAGCATTTGCTTTAATAAATTGGTAATTTTATTTGTTTATTTTATATTGTGTATAGACAAAATCGACATATTTAAAGAGACATATCTATTGACAACTCAACAAGTTTCATTGACGGGCGTTATATGAATTGAATGTATTTCGGGATTTTCATTAGATTATTGTCAAAGATGCTTTGTTACCACAGTATGGTAAGTGTATAAAGTATTAAGATCTTAAAAAAAAAATGTTTTCATTTATTTATTTATATATTATATATATATTACATTTTATTTTGATAAATTTATGGTATTTGTAAATAAATGATGTAGCAAGAAAAATAGAATATGCTGAGAAAATGGCTTATTTTGTTCTAAAAAAAAATAAAATTAATAATTAAATAAGAATTAAATAATTAAATTAAACATTTATATAACATTTTATATACATTTTATTTTGTATATCACAAATACTGTAATTTCTAAATTAATATATTATTATTGAATTATTTACAGAACACATATCTGCACTTGTACATATTGGTGATCTTCGTTTATATGACACATGGCAGTGGCAACTTTTTAAATGGACGCAGCCACGGTGACTATGGTGTCCAAAGAAATGGCGACGGTGGCAAATTAGTCAAAGGTGAGGACCGCACAACAAATGTGAATGTGGGTGAAGTGTTTGTGCCCAAAACATTTCCCCTGAGTGCACAGGAGCCAACATGTGAGCAACTGCGAGCCATGTGGATGTGAGTTTAGAATATATATTTATAAATAAATATATATAAAATAAATATTAACAAATCCAGATTCTCCAAGCGCCAATCTCGAGCAGCGGAAATCACAAATGAAATACCAACATATCGCGATCCATTCACTTATAATGTCTGGGAACCGCTCTACTCCAATTCGCGATTGCTCGGCTCGTAAGTTGTCATATATATATATATATATATACATGTATATATATTAAATAATACACATAAAGATAAATAAAAATAAAATATATAAATAAATAAATACGTATTAATGAAATGAATTAAATTCTTGCCAGGATTCGCATGGGAGCCCGGGAACGTGGTCGTTCGCCCGTGTTTGGCCGCGTTGTCAGCCGGGAGCCAATAATTCCGCAACGTGTCGCTTTCGAGCAGCGTCAGCGTCATCTCATCGATGGCAGTCCGAGTACGGCCGGGCAGGCATCCCGGCTGTACGGTGCCGAGGTGCGGCCCTCGAGTGTGGGAGTCACGACGGGCTCCGCATCACCACGTCGCTCCAGCCAGAATAGATATGTTGGTGTTGTGCCCAGCAGCAGCTCCTCCTCTCCCGTTTCTGCATCCGTCTCTTTCTCTCCTCAGGCAAATTCAAATGCGGGCAGCAGTCAAAACTCAAATTCCGTTGCCGTCCAGGGTAGTTTTCAGAAGCTCAAGGAGCTTATCTGGACGGAGCGGGCCAAGGAGCTTACCCAGCAGCGCCGTGCCGAGGAGCTGGCAGCTCGTGCAGCGGTGCTCAAGGAAATCGCCAATGGTCAAAAGTAAAAATGAAATATATAAATTTTCTTATCTATTTATGATTTGAAAATGCTCAAAAGTAAGAAAATAGTATATATAAATATATATATATATATATATAATATACAAAAACTATGTGAATGTCAGATAACTAATTCGCTTGTGCAGTTTCTTTTCATAATTAACACTTTTCTACGTTTGTTTGTCATTAAAAATATATTTATTTATATATATAAAATATGTAAATATGAATAATTAACTCTCTTCTCCAATTTGTTTTTAGTATTCAATCGTCGTATAAGGTACCCTTCAGTCGAGAAGGCGACTCGCTGCTGATGGATGAGAATCGGAGTCCGGACAGTGGCGGCAATCAGTATGTTAACGACGAGCGTGTCTCCATAGCAAACATTCAAAATCTGGATGGTATTCGAAATGGAAATGGGAATGGAAATAATGGAGGAGGACAGAGACAGCACAGTGGAGGCCATCGTGCATCCACTCGACGCATTGGTTCAACTGCATATGGCATTGGGAAGGGGAAAATATCAAAAATCGGCTCTCGCATTCGAATACCGGCCACAGAAACCAATCAGGGCGATTTATCGGATCGAGATCAGGCTGTTATCGGCATAACGAGGACATATCCGATCCGCAAATCACATTTTAGGGAAAGAAATCGTTCCCTTTTAAAACAGGTAACAAATTAAAAAAAATATTTCGAGATCTATGTAAAATTTATAAATGATCGATATTTATCGATTGTATTTAAATGTTGAATTCTTTTTTGCAGTATTCACCAATTGATTATTTTCAACGCAACACTCGCAAATTGGCCAATTTGCAATACGATCAAAATCAAATTGTATCAAATCGAATTCCAAAAATGATCTCAAATTTAAATGAGAATTATTTTAGTCTTTTTACGCCCGGCTTACTTAATACGAACAACGACCTGACCGATCTGGCTGAAGCTGGGGCTGAGGATATACCTCCCGAACAGAAATCGAAACAATACGAATTTGATTTATATGATAACACTGCATATTAAATTGAAACTATTTTCGAAATGAGAAAAAGCTACAAAATGCATTTCAAAAGCTTCTTTTGTACATTTTTGTTTTGTATTTTTAATTTAATTTCAAACGAAACAAATGTAAATACCGCAAGTTAATGAACAGGAGCAACGGTTGTCAATTCAAAAAAGAAAATAATTAGTTATATTAATTGGTATAGAGTACCTAAATTACATCTAATATGTAATATTCATAAATATCACCTGTCGATTTATTTTTCGTTTAGATCGATAACAAATATATATATATATATATATATATATATATCAAATATCTATAATATATATAAAATATATATATATATATATATATCAAATATCAATCAGCTGCTATTTCTGATAATATATAGAAATATTGATTTATTTGCTTCATCACGAGAATCTCCTTCTTGCTGTGAAAAATCATGTGAAATTTTCTGTACATACTATATTTAGTTATAAATATTATTATAAATGTATACATATATTTGGCTCCATTTGACTTGATACGCTTCACAGCTTTATTTTACTTTCAAAATACTATTAACTATTCTGTTTAAATTTCAAGTCTTTATTTTCAGTCAAAAAAAATTTGCCTCCTCCTTGAAAATCATTTAATTATTTATTTGATTTATTTCTTTATAATTTAATTCTTAACTTCAATTTAAATTGTGTACTTTTTTTTGGAGTGCACAATCAAATGAATGAATAAAAATTACATCCATATAAAAGTGTGCAGCTAATCGGGCGTTAGATATTCGATTTACATATATATATATATTTAAATGTATGTTCTTAATCGTATTTAACGTTGTCTCGATATATATATAATCGAATGCTTCCAAAATAATACAATCATCAGAAATAAATATGGCATGAAAAAAGACAATTCAACTGAACGATCAATACATATTAGCATAAATACATATATCTAAGGTGTGCCTGAACTTAAAGCACTAAAAACTGAAAGAACTAAAAAAACAATCAAATTGATGATCAAAAAGGACAAAAATGTAAACCAACTCATTTAACACACACACACATATATATATATATATATATATATATATATATATATATATATATATATATTCATGTATATGATACCAATATCTAACAACCCTCAATTTGAAAATGTAAAATATATATTTTTGATTATATTTTTCTTTAGTAATTTCAAATAAAATACCAAATACTAAATAATTAATTTGATAAAGATTGAAAATATTGTTGCCATTAAATATTAAATATTATTTATGATTTTCGCTTTGCGCATTGTACAAATTTTGGATTCAGGAAAGGCCACAAATTTACATACGTGCATATAAATATGATATGTATATTTATATATATATATATATATGTATATATACATATATGTATATGTATATATTTATAAATATATGAAATAAATGTCAATTTAACATATCGAACTTACCCAAAGTACTTGTGCTACCTATATTATGAGAGACTAATAATTTGTACTAATTAACTACATAAATACATAAATAATACATACAAAACAAATACATATATATATATATATATATATATATATATATATATATATATACAGCTACATATATATATATATTGCTCAAAATCCATGTGTAATATTTATGAAATGAGTATTATATACAAACAAAATCAATTATTGCAAGTATGCCTGATTTTATTAAGCGTTATTTAGTTATTGTACTCCACATTGTATAGAAAACAAAACAAAAAAAAATGAAAAACTAAAAAACAAAATAAAAACTAAAATTAGTAGAAAAACTTTCTAAAAAACAAAGCATACACAAATACATATTTATAAATATGCATAAACAATTGACAATAAATCTCTAGTTGTGAGTTCCGGACAATAAATAAAATATAAAACGTTTTTATTATACATATATGTTGTATATATTATATACTATATCAATATATATATATATGTATATATTCGATGTACGATAAATAACATGTTCCAAATTCATTTTATTGAACTAAAAGTCAAATTGTCTACGCATGGTTGATGTTTTTGAATAAATGCCAAGAAGCAACAAAAAAGAAAACAAAAATCATATGACAAATATTTAAAAGTATTTAACTTAAGAGGTTATTGTGAATCTTATTGTGTAACACAAATATTGTATATTGTAGACGAATCAACAAACAAATATATATATATATAAAAGTCGTATGAATTGAAAAAGCAAAATGTTTATTTTCAAATCAAGCTATAACAAAATTTCTGATCATCAATATTGGGATCTGTGAAATTTCTATAATTGTCTCCCATATTTCTGGAATGCAGTTACATGGAATTAATTAATTTTGATTGTAAGGTGTTAGAGTGCAGTTTCTCCGCATCAGGGAATGCCTGGATAAGATAATAAAACCCAAGTACCACCGTCGTCGTGTACTCAAGCAAAGTTTATTCCGAACTAAATTCAGTTGCTTAACATAATTCTGTTGCTTAACATAATTCTGTTGCTTAACATAAATGTGCTGCTTAACATAATTCGTACGCATTAATGAAAGACTTAACATATGTAGGGATGCACGGTTGCTTTGAATGTAAATTAACATAATTTTCAACATAAGGTACCATACCAATTACAAATTTATTAAATTGAAATTAATTAAGTCATCATTCGATTTCGAAAACCAGCTAAAATAAATCCACAGCACATTAATTTGTATAGTCTTTATTCACTTTTCACTTGATGCTTATTTTAATACTTAACATCGGGATATTAGTGAATGAACTGTTCCTTCTGAATCTCATTGTGATCCAGTTTTCTGAATCGCCAGCCTCCTTGGCCATCAAACTCGAGAATGTGTGTGTGGAATTTCCTAAAAGTAGAATAAACATAGTAAACATAGATATAGTGATCTAGCTTCTACTAACTACATTTTATTATTTCATTTAATAGTTTATTTATTTTTGATCAGGTGAGTAACTCATAATTTATGATAGGGTATATCATAGAGTGGTTTTTCTTGTTTAACAATCAAATACATACTTTTTCTTAAGACCAGCGCTACTTACCAGAGAGTGGGTCGATGTGTGATTGTCAGTAGCGTGATTCCCATTTGCTTGGCAATCTCATAAATGGAGCTCTCCACATCGATGGAAACGGCACTCGTACACTCGTCAAGCAAAGCATAGCGAGGTCTACAAAATTGAACGTAAATCGTAGAATATATAAAACTTGTATATATCATTTATAAAACACGCACTTGTGATAAAAGAGACGAGCGACAGCCATACGTTGTTTTTCACCGCCCGACAGAATATCCTTCCAATCACGCACCACATCGAAACCATCACTAAAAATAAATAAAAATAATATATGTATATCAAACTAATATGTATATATAGAGTTTTCTATATATATTGTAATTTATTAATTATGAATCTACTTACCGCTGAGCGATGTGCTCCAAGCAAACCATTTTCAGGATATCCATGAGTTCGTTATCTGTAATATTTTTGCGTTTCATATCCTCGCGCGTATCGGGATATATTATCTGATCACAGAGACTACCGATGGACATATAGGGTCGCTGTGGTATATAAAACATGCACGGCTTATCGGCAATCGGACGTGGTATATGCAATTCGCCCGCATAGATCGGCCACAAGCCGCTCAAAATGCGGAATAAACTCGACTTGCCACAGCCATTGGGACCCGTAATTAGAAGATGAACGCCTGGTTCGATGGTTAAGGACAAGCTTGGCACAACAATATCACAGTTGGGTGTCACCACGGGCACCGCACGCAAACTAATCATATCCGACAACTGTCCCGAATCATCAGTGTAAATAATGCGACCCTTGGCAATTGGTTTGCCATCTTTAAACTCAATAATTCCATTCATTTCATCATTATTCTCGACAACTGTTGCCTTGCTGTAAATGCCCTGGGCTGTCTCCTCAAGAACATCCAACATACCAGCCACACGGTATGTGTATCCTGCCAGAGCAACAATTTCCTTATACGAGGACATCAATCTTTCAATTGCATCTGCTGCCGAAATGAGCAAATTTCGTGCTGTTGTTAAATATTGAGTGCGTTCACTAACACTGGAATCGTTACTGTTAATGTTACTGGTGGTGCTGCGGCTATTAACAGCTGCACCTGTTAGGATGGGCAGAGATACCATGACCATGCCCGTGCCAGACCACACGTACTTCATGAAGAACTGCTCGAGCATTATGAACCACAATTTCTGGCTAAATATCGAATTCATTTGGTTCACCAGACGATTGTAAGCCTGCCGCAGCTGCTGCAGCTCAACCTGGCCAAAAAGAGTTGCAAATGGAAATGGAATTAGAAATAATTAATAAATATACAAATATATAAACAAATAAATACATAAATATCTATACAAAAATGCTCTAGCTTAGACTACAATATCATTTTCTTATACGCGATAGCTATCCAGAATAAACCTATATATGGTGGACTAAAGGGCACTCACCTTGTGTCCGCCGTAAAAGGCGATTTCCTCGGCATTTGTAATGATGCGGGAATGAATGTGTCGCAGGTAGCCATAGCGATTCGCCTCCTCGGAGACCAATTGTCCAAATTTCGGCGAGACAACCCGTAAGATGTGTGCCGTAAGCGCAATAACACTAACAGATAGGGCGGGGCCTTTGAGAGAAACGAAAAGCAATTATTAAAATAAGTAGAAGAGCAAGAAGCATTAACAATAAGTGCCTAATAAAACGTTGGCCTTCATTCTTTGGGATGATCGCATTAGAGCCAACCCAATTAACATCAGATCGAAACAGGGCTTTGTCAAACTGCTATACAAATGGGCCACAGAGCTGGCAAACACCGAAATATCCTCGGTAAGTCTACAAAAATAAAAATATACAGATAAATTTATATATATATATATATAGATATAGATTTACGCACCTGTGATCAGCGTTTTCAATTCTGCCATCTAAATTCGATACGCGATAGTAGTTTTGATTTTTGAAATACAATCGATATGAATGACGCACCAATCGTGTTCTACAAATAATATATATAATCGCAATAAAATATATAGTTTAGTCAGTATAATAAATAAATTATTTAGACACCATCAAAAAGCTGTTCACAAAAATCCACTCCCTAAAGCCTAACAGTTAAAAGTGCGTTAACAGCAACGATTATGCGTAACAGTGAGTTAACAGTGTAACAGTTTATGGTTAAAGTGAGTTGTAACTTTATCTATAACTCTCAACCGATCTGAAATTTCTACCGTTAATCAATAATATATTGATTATTATTATTAATAAAGAGGCAGATATATTGATCCAATAAAAATAATAGTAATCAGCACTGGTTATTCGAGAATTTATATGTCTAATTTATAAAGTCTGAGATGTATTTTTTCTTAGACATAGGGATTACTTACCGAAATGCCAACGCCAATTTGCTTTCCAGGAAACGAATCATGGAATTAACAAAGGTCGCTGGTATGGCGATCCCAAACCATTTAAGGAGAACGAGGGCAAATTGTTTGACATCCTTGCGGACGATAAACTTGACGATGGCGCCCTCTAGCGCCGCCACATAGATGCTGAGGAAGGTGCGCGAAATGAGGCACAGGGTGTGCACGGTTAACAGCCCGGTCTCGTAGCAGAGCTTTTGCGGTATCATTATTTGGACGAGCATGCCGAGCTGCTTGAGAAATTCTCGATTCAAACCCGGTTCTAGCATTTGTTGATTTTTCGCCTGCTGTTCGACGAGCAATTTTTCCGCTTCAGCCAATTTTAGATCCTCATCGATTTCTGTTGGCGTGAGTGACCCGCCCCCGCCGCCTTTATTGTCTTTCTTCCTTTTCCCATCGTCGTTCTTTCCGCTTTGTGCTACATTTCGTATGTAGGGAACAGTTACCTTAACGGTTAATGCAAACAGAGCTGTTCCCACCAGCGCATAGCTGAATGCCTGCTTGGGCAATCCATACTGTTCATACTTTTCGGCAATGCGATCCACATACTTTGACCACACTGTCATATTTACATGCGTTCCACTTTTGTATTTATATATGTTTGTGTATTAAATGTGTATTCTATTTAATAACAAATATGCATTTAAGTACAGTCAGTTCAGATTTCGCACTGCAAGTAAAGAAATAAAAATAAAACTATTATATATGAAATGGAGTTCATTAACCACACGATTTTATCATTTATAAATTATTTATTATTGATTGATATTAAATACTCTGTTTTATTAATTATATATTATTGACTGATATTCAATACTTAACCACTTCACACAGCAAGTAATATAATAAAAAAAAACTATCACATTTTAAATATGAAATGGAGTATATTAAATATTATTTGATATTAAATACTTTATTTAGTATTATATTATTTTATATATATTAATATTGATTGGCATTAAATGTTATGTATATTGTTTGTGGTTCTATTAAATACTATTCTTTATTATTTATTTGTATAAATAATATATTACGTATTTATATACTATTTATTTATCGAAAAATGCATATCCGATATACGTATATTTATATTTAATATATTTAACTTTATTAAATGAGTATTTTACTATGTAATTACAATTGGAAAATACTGGTAGACAGTGAATACGGAATTAATAAAAAGAGAACCGTCATTCGACTAGAACGGCCAAATACCAATTGACTGGCCCAAGTCAAAATTGAGGAGACCTTATCCGGAGCAGAACCAATGTTGTTATGTAATCAACGCGTACTTAATACTTTCGAGCACCTAAATTACTTTAAAGCAAAGTTCAATCGCTTAATCATTTAATCGACTTTAACGACGCTGTTCGAGCTTTAATCAGTGCGATAGATGTTCTTTTTAGTCAGTAAGGGTTTTGGCCAATACTAACGATAAGTGCAGCAAATTTGTAAATTAAGATTGCCACAATCAATCCAATTGATAATGTATACATTTTTATTTGGGATTATCTAATCTTAGTTGCAAGAAACGCAGACTGATTACTGTTAAAATATATTTTGCGTATTTCCGGTTAAAAGAAAGAACTAGAATTTTGAATTAATTATCATCTTCATTTTATTTGATTATTTTAATTACGCATATTTAATTTCAATTAAAAGAATAATTACTATAAAAAGAATATTTTAGAATTTATTAAGTATTTTGTATTTAAATCCCATACTTTAATTTCTATTATTTTCGTTTTTTTCTTAATTTAGAATTTATTAGATAAAATTTAATTTGATCGTTAGGTATTATGAAATAATAATTTAGTTTTTATTACATGCTTTATATTATTATATTTTATTATTATACAAAAAAAGAGAATTTAAAAACAAGAAATTTGAAGATACTATGTATATATATTAATAGGCGGCAGAATTATTATTTTGATCCCAGCTGTATGTACTCTATATACATGTGCACATGTGATAATAAAATAAACAAAGGCCCTTAGGAACAATGAACACACATTTTTCAGCGATTAGCCAACTGTTGTTGATTAAAATGAAGCCAAACTAAACTAAACTAAGAATTGAACTTTGCAACTTAGAAAAACACAAATTGTTTTAGTGTCAAGCAGTTCAGTTTTGTACTCTGTACGCAATTAACTAGAACTGAGTACGTTGTTAACGTTCGAAATAATGTTTAAGAATGTTTTTTATTACTTGTTGACTTTTGTAATAACTATTATTTGAAATGTTCTTGTTTTGTTTATTAATGTAAGCTGCTAACTTACAGCTGTCAGCTTTTCGTCGTGCACGCACAGCTGATTGTTCTGCGCACATGCATATGTATAGTGAGTGGCGTTGTGCGTCTGTGTGTGTGTGTGTGTGTGTGTTGTGCTTTATTGTGTGTTGGTGTTTGTCTTGCGCTTTGTTTTCACACGTCTTCTTCGTATTCCCACGATTACAAAATACTTTATTGCGAAAAGCTACTGACGAACAACAACGCGCCGTTTATAGATAAAAAGATAAAGCCAAACCGATTTAATTGACAATTGCAGAATTAACGAGATCTATGCAGCATTAATATATATATATATTTAATATATATATATATATATACAAGTAACTAAAAACAAAACAAATAAACAATCAATAAAAAACTAGTTTACAATAATATTCTTGGCAACGCAATAAAAAAACACGACCGAACAACGCTAAAGCTTAAAGCTTAATGTTTTTCTGCTGCTGTTGCTGCTGCGTCCGCTGCTGCTGCTGCTACTAATACATATGCACTTTTTGTACGAGCTTAGTTTTTCAGCTTTTCCTTTTGCTCGCTGCTACAATCAAAACACACACACACAAATAAGCATATGCATGCATGTGTGTTGCGTATTGATATGGAACATTTATTTGAAGTCCAATAACCAACGAAAATAAAGAATCAGAAGCACACAAAAAAACGGTTAAATTTATATATTTATTTAGCATGACAAATAAGTATATATATATATATATATATTTAAAGCCTTCAACCGGAATCAAAGCAACTCAACTAAATCGACATATAGCTGTCATATGTGTGTGTGTATATATATACTTATATGTATACACCTATATTTGTGTGTGATTTTATATCTGGCTTTCCACTTAAAAATTATGATTCAGAGGTTCAGTTAGCTTTTGATACTTCAGCTGTACTAACATAAATTTTTGTATTTATTTGAGATTTTTTATTTTTTGAAAAGAAACCTGTATTTTTATATGTATGTAAATGGAATATTTTTATAATATAAATATATATTAATGCATAAAGTGGCCTCGAGCAAAGCCGGCAATTTACTGAATCCGGTGTTTGCTTTGCCAAATCGATATATACACATGCACACATACGTATATAACGCATAACCGTAAATAACCGTAGACGTTAAATAAAATTGGCGCTATGTTGTAGCGTCCTTGGCAACCGTGATCAAACTTAGCGGGCTGATCAAACATGTTTGATGTAGCTAGATACTTATACTTACACTTATATTTACACTCATATTTTTCCGTATACTTATAATTCTTTATTCCTTAGCATTCAACATGGAGGACTGTGATAAAACGGACTCCTCCGATGAATTTTACGACGCCTGCTCGGAGCAGTTGGAGACGAGCCCTTTGGAAATGGACTTGAGTACTTCTTTGGAGGAGGCGCAACTAGCCATCAATTATTTCTTTGACAACAAGTTCGAGAAGGCTCGCAACCTGTTGCGACCGTTTGCCGATTCGAGCCTCTATCACTCGATGGGCAACGCTGTCTTCGCCTTTCTCGAAGCTGTTCTCACCTTCGAACACATCGATGAGGCCTCCGCGCAGCTGAAAAAATGCGTCGAACTCTGTCAGCGATTCAGAAAAAAGAGCACATTAACAGAATATATTGGCAGCACTTTCAAAAAGGTATTTATACATTTCATATTTACTAGCAAGAGTCCAGGTTTTAATAATAATAATAATAATAGATAACATAATATAATAGTAATATAAATAATAGAATATCAACTATAAAAGCATCAATACTTGCAGAAAAACTTCAATCTAATCACCGATCTTGAATGCCATGCGGAACTCTGTTTGGCGGAAGCACTTCTGCTGAGCGCCTTGCTGACTTTCATCGAGGACGAGAATCTCAGCGGCCTGGTCCGGGGCAGCCTCCAAGTGCGGCAGTGCTTCAATTGTTACAGGTAGCGAGACTAGGGACTTAGTTGGTCCAGCTGATTATTATTAGTAATTATAATTACAGAGTCTGCGCCCAGATAATGAAGCATCGCAAATGGGAGGCGAGCTCCGCCGGGCTGAGGAACCATTTTAATAGCGGAGTCCACATGGGCATTGGTACTTTTAACCTGATGATATCCATGTTGCCCGTACGGATCACTAAACTGCTGCAATTCATTGGTTTCTCGTCGAATAGGGTGACTAATTACTTAGTTTTAAATAGCAAAAACTCACGAAAATAATCTTCCCAACTCCCCAGATTGATGGCCTCAATGATTTGCGTGCCGGCTACCAGGAAAACGGTCTACGGCAGATACTGTGCGCATTATCTCTGTTCGGCTATCATTTGATGATTGTGCCCATGCTCAGCAGTCGTCAATCGGCAGCCAATCTCAAGCAATGCGATGAGATGTTGAGTGCACAGCTAACCAAATACCCAAATGGTGTCTGGATGCTCTTCTTCAAAGGACGGGTAGAGTTTTGCAAGGGCAATCTGCGTGCAGCGGAGTCTTGGTACATTAGATCATGGAAATCTCAAGATGCCTGGCCACAATTTCATTACCTGAGCTTCTGGGAACTGCTCTGGCTGAGTTGCATGCAGCAGAACTGGGCCAATGCTCAATTCTATGCCACCCAATTGCTGGAGCAGAGTAATTGGTCAAGGTCCATCTACGCTTATCAATTGGCCGTCATTAAGCTGATGTCCCCAACGAGAACAGAGGCGCACCTGAGGAGTATAGATTCGCTGATGCTGGAGGTGCCTGCGAGCCGGCAGCGCATCGCTGGCAAGTCGCTGCCCATGGAGAAATTTATGGCGAAGCGAGCCGAGCGCTATCAGAGCCAAGGTCAGAGACTCGTTCTACCCCTCATCGAGCTGATGTATTTGTGGAATATGTTCAAGTTCCTGGGCAAGGATTATCAGCTAGCCGATGGCATCCTACAAATTATCGATAAGGAATTGATCGATCTAACTCGGCATGAATCAGTTAATAGTCTTTACCATGCAGATAATCGGGCTCTGTGTTTGCTGCTGCGTGGCGCCTGCTATGTTCAAATGGGCAAATCGGGATTGGCTTTGCAGTGAGTATACAAATAATATTTACGGTGGTGGCAAAAATAATAGCTACATTGCCATTTTTTCTGTACTTTTGCGTCTTATTTAAATGTTAATATTTATTGTTATTATCTTTATATTTATTTGAATATTTTAGGAACATTAACTTTTATTTGCAAACACATGTATGTACACTGTAATTAATATAGCACTTCTTTCAGGGACTTGCGTGAGTGCATTGCCCAAGTGGGCATTGTGGAGGATCAGTTTATTATACCCTATGCATGTGTGGAAGCTGCCCTTTGCCACGCCTTCGTTAATCCAACTTTGGCCATAACCATGCTGCAGGACACCAAGTAAGTCAATCAATTAATAAATCAATCAGTCAATCCACCAATCACCATTCTTTTCTTCCCTTTTTAGAAAAAAATATTCTAAATATGCTTTGGAATCTCGTCTTCATTTTCGAATACATGCGGCTTTAATGGATCTTAATGGCAATTTTGGTTAACGAACAGTTATCGATTAATTGCATCGATGCAATTTTGGTTAACGAACAGTTATCGATCAATTGCATCGATAGGTTTATTTAGTTTTATTTCCTTTGTTTATTTTTTGGTTGTGGATCAGGCTGAATACAAAAATTGCAGTATTGTTTAACTTAAAATTGTTAATTTATAGAAAAGAAGCGAACATTTATCGATGGCTTGTTCCGTTTATTTTTAATTTTTTATTTGTGGTCTGGTTTCAATCCAGAATTCGAGTGTTGTCCAATTCCAACTCAGGCTTGGGTTCGATTCATTTCCAAGCAATCGCACTTATCAGCAATAAAATAAACAAGTTTCGTATTATTTTTTTAAATTTAGTAATTTAGTCATTTTATTATAAGAGTAATTGTGTTTCATATACATGCACAGTTATACAATTAATCTGTATACATATTTCTCTTCATCTTTTGTTTTATAATGATAAGGGGAATTCCTTTTGCTTTTCATTATTCTTATTATCGTATATGGTAAAAATGTTTTGTGTTCATGTCTATATATATATATATATATATATATATATATATATATATATGTGTGTATGTAGTGCACATAGTTGAATCAATATATATATACATATATATGTATATATATATATATATATATATATATAAATAATTTGCTTGTTTTTTTCATTTTCTGCATTAGTAGAAATATTTATTCGTAAATCGATGATACTTAAATCATTCTTAAAAGCCCTATATAATTGTTAAGTCTATGAATATATATATTTATATATATGTGTTTGTAATAGTTTTAATTTTACATTAAAAATGCAAAAAGCCTTATCTAATCAGTACTATTTACGCATTAAGAATTTTAACATTATGTGTGATTTTTTATACACTATTTTTTTCAAAAGCAATTCTTTTATTTACTTTTATTCTATACATTTTACTCATTGTTCAAAGCTGCTTTTCTTTTCGTGCAGTTTATTCGTAAATGAGTTATTTTACAGTTATATATTTTTTATAGCAATTTTTTTTTGATTAATTTAATGTGGAAATGGACGCTTTGAAGCCAGACGGTTTTCAACTCGTTTTCTTTTTTTTTTTTGAGTTTAAGACATAAATATTTATTTTTTATCAATTAACGCATTTTTCATATTTTTTAGTTAATAATTCTAAAAATTGTGGGGCGCAAAATGGCAAAATAAAAATAAATACAACATTTAATAAAATATTAACAAACTGTACAGAAAAAAATTCGAAAATATAAAATTATCTTTCGCTTTCGAAATAATTTTAAAATCCATATGAAAATCTGGCATTATTATTATTATTCATTTCTTTTTCTTTTTTATATATGTATATGTATTTTATATAAAAAAGAAATAAACATTGTGTGTGTGTGTATGTCTTACAGAGAATACTGTCTACAATTAACAGTATCTCCTAATTGATGCATGCAGCTACACATACATACATACATAAATGTTAATGTCCTCTGCGTTGAGTGTGTGTGAGAGAAAGCTGCCAAAAACTGTTATAAGCTAAAGTTCTGCATGTGCAATTTAAACTAAGCAGTAATATATATATATGTATGTGTGTGTGTGTGTGTGTGTGTGTGTGTGTGTTTGTACTCAATTTGCGCACATTTTGCAAACCATATTACAATATAAACAAAATATATAGATATATATATATATATGTTAATAATAAATATTCGACTTTTGAATACTACAATTTTCTGCTGCTTCTTTTTTACATAGTGTGTGTGTGTGAATGTATGTATTTTTTTTTGTTATTATATATATATATATATATGTATATCACAAGTTTGAAGAGAGTAGAAAGTGGCGAATTAACTACAAAAAATGTGTGTGAGAGTGTGTGTGTGTGTATGTGGCAACAGCAAGCGACGGCAAATTTGTAATTTATATAAATATTTGTAGCTGGCTTAGCAATCGATGCCGTTAATATTATTACTGCAAATTTGCGTTAAGGCATTGCGATTTTGTTGCAGCTGCTGCTTCTTACTGTGAATGTCGGCAATTGCAGCGACTGTTCCTTTTGCACTTAAGCTTGCTCCCTTTACGTTCGCTGCTCCCTTTGCGCCCGAGCTTGCTGCTCCGTTTGCGTTGGATGCTACCTTTGCGTTCGCTGCTCCACCCGCTGTTGCCACTACTCGCTGCTGGATAACGCTTGGTGCTGCTGTTTGCTCCGTTTGCTGTTGAAATTTGGCTAATTTCTGCTTATTTTGCATATGACAGACATTATTTGTTAAACTACAGTTGTTATCGAAGTGCTCCGAGCTATTAATTAAATTGGTGCACTCCACATTGCAGCCGCCAATCATTAAATCGTCGTCTTCCTCTTCTTCCTCATCTTCTGCTTCTCCATCTTCTTCTGCTCCGTCTTCCTCCACCTCTTGTTCATCTTCCGCATCGGAATTGCGTTGATTGTTGTATTGTTGATGTTGCAGCTGTAATTGCTGCTGTTTGTTAACCAACACTGTTTGATCTCTTTCAGTGTTGTTTAACTCGTAATCAGCGCGATTTATGAAACTGGCCGGATTTTGTTGTCTCCGTTGTTGATAATAATGCGTTCTTTCCGCATGCGCCAAAGTTTGAGCACCATTTAGACGCAGTGCTCGATTTGCCGTAGTTGGAGCCGTAGTTGCAGCCGCTGTCTGAGCTGATGTGGAACCGTTGACTATGTTGCTCAACGTGCCACTTTTCCGAACTCCACTATTATTATAATGGTTACCGCCTCTTTCATAAGAATTATAGCCCGGATAACGCAAGCCCGCCGTAGACGTTGAGCCGCAAGAATTTGTCGTTGAATTCGAGCTGCGACGTTCCGGTTCCAGTTCCGCCTTGCGGCACTTTTGCAACTTGTGCACCGGTCCGACTACGACTCCGGCATTTTCTACGGCTCTTTCCTCTTTAAATACGGGTCGCTCGAAATTGTTGAATTCATAGCCGGAATTTGGTTCGTGCAACGGTTCCGAGTAGCAACTATCGCTTTGCAGCAGCAACATTTGTTGCTGTGACGAACCGGAATTCGAACCGGAACCCGAACCTGAGCCGGAATTCGAGGCGGAAGCCGATGCGGACGCGGAACCGGAACTGGCGAGCTTTTGTAGCGCCGTTGTTGTTGTGGCACGCAAATCAAAATTTGGATTTTCATAGTGATCAACTGTGCCGTCCGTCAAATAATCACTGCCCAAATACGCCGTAGTCACTGGCCTCAGCTGATGATGATGATGATGATAGCGTGCGCTGTTATACTCCTGAGTGTGATTCCGCATGGAGCCCGTGTCGTAGGGCCGCTGATACATAGGCTCCGGCTGCAGCTGATAGTCCGCAATGATTCCGGTCGGAATGGGATTTGTTGCACCTGCTCCGGCGGTTGTTGCACCAGTTGTTGTCAGGGAATTTAATGCATAGCTATCATCGTAGATCAATTTACCAGTACGCATTGTGTACGTGTGGAGATTTGTGTTCGCATTGCATACGGCCGGATAATCCGTGTCAAAGTGCTCCTGACTCGAACTCGACGTGCAGGGCAGGAAAAAATTGGCAACATTCGAATGTTGTGGATGTTGTGGATGCTGTGGTGGATGCTGTGGCTGATTGTGTTTCTCTCGTTCGGACAGACCCAAATTATTTGTGGCACGCACATCGCCATTTAAGGCAACGCCACCCGGATTATTTCCCTGATTATTGCCAACACTTGTTTTGAGACCCGTAACCCAAGAAATTAGCGTGATAATTGCAATTTCGATGAGACGCAACGAGAATTGATACCCCCATTGGAGCCAATCCAAGTCGGAGGCTTGATTCAGGATCAAAGGTCGCGTTGTCGAAATGCAAATGGCGCCAAAAATTTGCAAGGTTGCCAACAGCACAAAAAGTAAAGCGCTGGCAATGGTTATGTGAATGGCATAGGAAAGATTCTGATAACCATGAATATAATTCTGAGATTTGCTTTTCAAAATGCGCTTGAGTATTCGATACAGATAAAGGTAAAGAAGGCCTAGGCTGAGGCAGATAAATATGTAGATAATCTGACAGATGAGGGAGAGTACCCTAGGGGGCGGCGCCGGATTAGTAGCGGGCAATTGTTGCTGTTGCAGCTGTTGCTGCTGCTGCAGTTGTAAGTGCAAATGTTGCTGTTGCAGTTGTTGCAGCTGCAACTGTTGTTGGCGACGCAGAAATTGCTGCTGCTGCTGCTGCTGAAAGTACATGTGATGATTGTGCAATGTATACGACTCGACATAGTGCAACGTGATGCACAAACCCAAATGGACGCCGCAGCCAACGACAACCGTCAAGGGTCGCACCAGCGCCGAATAGCGATTATTTTTATGATTCAGCGATTTTAGAAATAAAAATAATATCAAAACAGCAAAAGCAACCGTCAACAAAGTCGCTGGCAAATTGAGCAAAAGTTCGCCGGCGAAAATGGGAAATGTGTTGTGAATATTATAGGCATCGACGCACAAATAAATAATGCGCATCACACAGATCGCAATCAGAATCAGATGGATATATACGAAATAGGACTGCGCAAATAGATGCGTCAATTTGTTGAATGTGACCAATTTGTAGAGCGAATAAACGGCCAGGATGGTAAAAAGGACAACGGACAGATAAATGTGTATATTCCAAGCCCAAGTCCAGGTCACATGGGAGACATTTAAAATGTTGCCACCACTTCGTTCCACATTTGGTGGCAAGTTGGGCTTAACACTTGAGGTGAAACTTGTAGCAGCTGCCTCACCAATTGCTGCTGCTGCTGCAGCCGGAGTTGTTGTTGTTGATGATGATGTTGTTGTTGAGGAGAGATTATTATTTGTGGCTGCCTCCAATTGTTGCCGGCTCTTATTAATATTTGGACTGGAGGATTCCGCATTATTGTTGTTATTATTATTGTTGTTGTTGTTGCCACTACCAGTGTTGCCAGCTGCATTATTATTCCCACTGTCATTCGCCTGTGTTGCAACTGCCACAATTGGCGCTGCCGGCGCCTGTGCATAATTATTGGGCTTTTGCGTCACTTGCCTCAACAATACGGCGGGTATATCGCCCTTTTTGCCATTCGACCCCAAAATACGACGTATATTTGGCAAAACTTCCTGCCGCTTGTTTGCCTCCTTGTTGCTCGCCTCCATGGACAACTTTTGCTCATTGTTATTATTATTATTGTTGCTCGTATCTCTTTCACTGGCCTCCATTGTGGTTGCCTCATTGCGCGAGGGCGTATTTAGCGCTTTTTTACGTTCAACGGGCTTTTTGGTCTCCAAATAAGTCTCATTTAAGCCGGAATTGGTATTAATTCCTGCTTCCGCCGTATTTCCTATGGAAGCCGCCAAGTCCGGCGGTCTAAAGGGAATCCTTTCGTGCCCCGGCATTAGACTTGGCGGCGGTATGGGTCTACGATTATTAAATGCCACCGTATTCGATATTATGCCCTCATTATTCGTGCCACGCAATGTGGGCTTATCTGCGAATGGATTTTGATATTCCGGCGGCAGCGGTGGCGTAAAAAAAGATCTCGATGGCGGCGAATAGGAGGGTATATCACCGGGATACATGGGTATCGTTGGCTGTCCGTTGGATTTCTTCAACAAGTTGGGTACTACACAAAAATGTATAGTTCAAATTATAGATATATATATATAAAGTGAATTAGTTGTTATCGATAATAATTACCTGAGGGCATTGGTGTTGAATTGTATTGCAGCATTGTGTGCCGTTGACGTTCTCTGTCCCTTTCTCGCTCGCGCTCTCTCTCCCGCTCGTGGGTGCTGCTGCTGTGATGACGATTCGGATTTGGATACGTTGGATTATTGTTGCTCTTGAGTATGTCGGCGTTGGGAGCTGAGGTGGGCAACGCATGATCTCGCTCCAAGTCCAGCTCGTATGTACGGTGCCGACCAGCGTTGTGTTGCGGCTGATGCGCCGATTGATATCTGAATATATTATATATATCAATTTGGGGCTCTACCTGAGAAATTGTAGCTATTTGTGTTATCGATAAGTGTCGATAATCGGAAAATGGGGGATATCTTAACAGTTTATAGATGAATAATAGGTGCAGGTATAGTAATTATCAACCAAGAGTCTCAAGCTTTAAAATTGTGAAATTTAGTGTTATCGATAAGTATCAAAAATAGCAAAACAGGAAAAATTGTGACAGTTTACTGCTCGATAACAAGTCTAGATATTTAATATATAAATTCAAAAGCTATATCTTTCAAATCGAGGCTTTTCGGGTTATCGGACAGCTACGTATTTAATATATCAATTGTAAGGCTTCACCTTAAAAAATGTGGCTTTCGTTGATATCGATAAATATCGATAGTCGAAAACAGACAGCATTTCTAGTTTATAGGTATTTTACAAATCAATTGGGCTGCTGTAATTTTAAAATGTTGGCGTTTACTGTTATCGATATGTTTGAATAGTGGCCAAACTCCAATAATATACCTTATCATAGCTATATTTTAAATAGATGCTGTCGAAAGTTGCGCTTCTGCTCACCTGAGGGTAGTTAAGAGTGGCGTTGCTACCGTAGTCAGACCAAGCACATAACTGTTATCGGGTATGCTCCGTTTTGTCGTTGAAGTAGTGCCATAGGCAACCTTGATGAGGACAGCTGCCACACTGCGCTCCAAATTGTCCAATTTATCCAGATAACCGCTACTAGCCGCAGCAGCCACAGATGATGAGGAGGAGCTGCTGCCCATCAGACCTGTTGTCGCATTTGATGCCTTCATATTTGCCCCGTTTCGATAGCCCGTAATGTTTAGGGCACTACCAGGACCTCCTACTCCTACTCCATCCTGCTCCTGCACGAGTATCGCTTGAGTTGAGCAATTGAGGCACAACAATAATGTGAAGACTGCCCCAAGCAACATATTATAATTTGTACGATTTCTCTGCTGATAGTGGCAATTTCTGGAGGGTGCTAAATGCATTTTAACTCGATTGGTTTCGTATTTAGAGCATTCTTTTAATACTGTTTGAACTGTTGTAGTGGTCTTTAGAGCATTTACTCCTCGATCCAAGTCGAGATCGTGATCGGGATGGAAATTGCTGCTGCTTCGAATACATTTCAAAATACTGTCTGCGAAAGAAATATAAAATAAAACCGTATTATTCCATTATCTTTGTCTATGGAAATGGAAGTTACAGTATTATCATATTTTATCTATTTTTTATATCATATTATGTCTATTATTTATTTATTATATATTTGTCTATATTGTAAATATTGTCTATTTTATATGTTTTGTATATTCATTTATTTACTATGTAATTTTTTATTTATTTCTAACTTGATACATTTTCTATATTTTGTCTATTATCCATATATATATTTCTTACATACAGTTACCATAGTAGTGCTGCTTCGTTCAATGCAGTTACTCAATATTTGCATCGCTCCTTTCCTAATATCTTCGATTTTTTTCACCATTTAACTGTTATCAATATATCTCCTCATATTTCTGGTGAAAGTAGACGAAATATTCAAAACTGAACGAGTTTATTAAGAGTTTTTTGAGTAAAATAATACACTAATATCTTATTTAAAAACAATTCATAAAAATATGTCTCATATTATGGTGTCATAATGGGACGTGGCAACTATTGCACTGCTGAAAATCGAGACCTCTTAAAGAATCTTCAAAAGGAACAAAAATTGAATTCTGCCAAAGTAAAAGTCCAAGAATATAACCCATACTAACAAAAGTTTAAGGTCTCAATAAGACTGGGTTCTGTGCTCAGCCCATAATCTGTATCTAAACACACGTGTTCCGCCATTAAGCACGACTGACTGTCAACAATGATTTGGCCACTTTTTGTTACGCTGTCGAATCAATCTCAGATCGGGTCCTATATTTCATAATATACATATATAAAACTATATATGATATAATTATATGATGAGATGCCATTGATCCAACAGGACATCGACTCCAAGTACAACAGTAGTCTCTACAGAATCGTTCAAAGCCAATGGAGGCAAGGGAATGGGATGGGATCTCCAAATCTCAGCTCGATTGAGAATTTGTAATGTAAAATTATAAAGATGGTTTCTTTGGAGTCTTTGGAGACCCTTAGGAGGTTTTCGATATCGATTCCACATTTGTTTTGTTTATTTTAGAAATTTTATTTATTTGATCTACTTGGATTATTTTTCATATTTCATATATTTTGTTTGCTTTGGTTACTTCTTTCCTTATAATTACACATTATTTGAACTGTTTATATTATTAAAACCTTCCACTTACCATGCTTTTTATAAGTTATTGTTTCCAGTTCAGCATTGCGAAATTTAACTTTAATGCGACGATGTATTGTAGACATAATGTTAACTTATTATTAGTGTTTTCTTGAATCCGATTGTTTGATTAGTTCAATTTGATAGACTGACAGCTAACAATCTAATATTATGTGGGCGTCATTGAAGGTGTTATTATTACCTGGTAAAAACGACAGAATAATCATTATAAAGTAATTATTACATGTTTTATTAAGTAAACTTTAAATTTCAGACCTAACAAAAACCGATAAACTAACAAAATAATAAATTAAAATTTTAAATTGAAGATTCTATTGTTTGTAATATTAATATTATTAGGTATTTTTTTGATTTTATTTTATTTACTTATTTATTTTTTACTATTTCTAAGTTAAAGCTTTATTTATTTTCTTTTCATTTTTCCTGAGTGCAAAAATATAAATAAAAATACAAAATGTTGTAAATAGAGTAAGTATTATTGTTTATGTGGAAAACAAACACTAATTAATACTACTTAATTATGATCAATTGACCGGCAGTCAAATTTTTTCTTTTTTCTTGTTATTATTAATTGTTTTTTGTTCAAGTTTTTTATAGTATTTCATTTGTTAATACAAATTTATCGATATTCCAGTTTTCTGCACTAATCAATTGGCGGCTGTCAATTTCTTTTTTGTTTTATGGCTTCTTATTTTTAATGTTTTATGTTTGCACTCTGCTGCGGCAAGCAATAACGTATATCGAATATCGCATATCCAGATTTATCGTTGACGAGTACATTTAAAGTTGCGCAATATGCAACCCATGAAACACTCATTTATATATATATTTTAGATATTTAATAACAAATGTGTGTAATTTATTATACATGTAAATGTGTAAATTGAGCACAAATCACACACACACATACATGTGCATATAGAAAGCTCCATAAACAATTGCAGCCCATGCATACACACACACACATTTATACACAAATACATACCAACATATATACGCCTACACTTGTAATATTTATTTCACATCCATATTCGTTAAACGTTTCTTGCATTGCATGCAAATGCAATTATTATCAATTATTTATTTATTTATATACACAAATTTTGCGTGCATTTGCTGCATATGTATATATAGGTATATATTTTTTGTATATACACACGCACACATGCACATGTATACTACATCAAACAAGTTTCTACACATACACACAAACACATAAGCATGTATGCAGCAGCAGCATTTTTTTTGGGGCTGGTTTGCATTTGATGTACATATGTATCATTTGTATTTATATATTATCATAGGTTTCAAATACGTTCATATGCACACACAAACACTTTTTAACTTTACAAATATTACATTTTATTACATTAGTTGCACAAAGAAAACGCGTTTTTTGGCCTTTTTGTATTATGTGTTTCTCAAAATTTTTCTCTTTTACACAAAATGGCGTAGCCATCAGAGATGAACAAAAACATCGACAAATCGAGGTATCGATTTTTTTACTGCTTTTTTTCTCGCTGTTCATTCGATATATCTATGAGTGTGTGTATGTGAACAACTGCTGTGGCGATAGATTTCAAACTTTATGCGATATTATATTGCTCAGTGAGCGATTAATCGGTGTAGTCAATTAATTGCGTTTAGTTTAATTTATTAAAAATTGCATTTTAATTGATTAAAACTGTATATTCAAAGTTGGTTTTATGCCATTATTATACAAGTTATTACGTTTTAACTTTTTAATTTATATATTTATTATATTTACAAATATGCATTTTACTGAGTAAATTGTAATCGACTTTTTTAATAATTTAAATATGTATTATACGCCCACTTGCGAGTAAATAATTGTCACCTTTAATATCGATAGTCAGCAGGCATCGATACCAAATGTACATCCATAAAGAGAACTAAAAAGAGAATACACAAAGAAAAAAAAAGAATTAAGTGTTTTTTATGCTAGCATTGGTCAAACAATTTTGCAAACAAAGTAATTAGTTAAGCATATTATTATTGCAAAATGGATACATTTGATGTATCGGACAGGAGCAGGTAAATAAAAACCGGAAACAATGGATATATTAGCATAAATTTGGTGTGTGTTTGTGTGTGTGTTGAGATTGTTATTCAAGTGCATTTGGAATACACACACACATATACAAAACTAGGCAGCTGACTTGTTGAAAGCATAATACAAATGACTATATTATGTGTGTATATGTATTTAATTTGCAGTTGGTACTTTGGCTCCATGTCCCGACAAGATGCAACGGAAATATTAATGAATGAAAGAGAACGCGGCGTTTTTTTAGTGCGCGACAGCAACTCAATCGAAGGCGACTATGTGCTATGCGTGAGGTAATAACAAATAAAATATAATTAATTTCATATTAATTTTTTTTAATTTCCAGAGAGGATACAAAAGTGAGCAATTATATTATTAACAAGGTGCAACAACAGGAACAAATTGTTTATCGCATCGGGGATCAATCATTTGAGAATTTACCCAAATTGTTAACATTTTACACACTGCACTATTTGGATACGACACCATTAAAGCGTCCAGCTCAGAAGAAAGTAGAAAAAGTCATTGGCAAATTTGATTTTCTGGGCAGCGTATGTTGAAATGAATATTTAATTTAATTGCTAATTTTTTTATTGATTGCTGTACTTTAATTTAGGATCAGGATGATTTGCCTTTTCAGCGTGGTGACATTTTAACCGTTATACGCAAGGATGAGGATCAGTGGTGGACAGCACGCAATTCTACCGGTTTGATTGGTCAGATTCCAGTGCCGTATGTGCAGCGTGTAAGTAGTGGTGAACAATGATCGAACGAATAAACCAAATGAACGGACAACGCAAGTGAACGAGCAGGCCAGCTGATCATGCAAGTTTGATGAACGAGCAGACCAACTGATCATGCAAGTTTGACGAACACACAAGCCAAACTGATCATGAAAGTTTGACGATTTCGTGTCGTCCCTTTTCATTTCGTTTTGGTTTTGCAGTATGATGACTCGATGGATGAAGATGGCATCGAACAGACATCGGCGGCTGGTTTAAATATCAGCGCTTGTATTGCACGTTCCAACATTTCCAGTGGCAGCAATGCAGAACCAGCTTTTGTAACAACAACCAGCCAATTTAGCAGCCTCAAAAAGACCGACTTAAATGTGCGTAAGCTATATATATGACATTACATTTATGTTTACAATTTAATATTTGTATTTTATATTTATAAATACTTTTTTCTCTTGCTTTCCAGCGCAAACTTCCAGCGCGTGCTCGGGTCAAACAATCGCGTGTGCCGAATGCATATGACAAGACTGCATTAAAACTAGAGGTGGGCGATATTATCAAGGTGACCAAAACGAATATCAATGGACAGTGGGAGGGGGAGCTGAATGGAAGGAAGGGCCATTTTCCATTTACGCATGTGGAATTTGTTGACGATTGTGATTTAGGCAATAATTGTTTAAGCAATGATTGGACGGAATCACAATAATCAATCATTTCATTTCTTCTTTGGCAATTCTAATTTATGTATTTTTAATTTTAAGTGTGTCAAGCGAGAGGGCGTATTAAAAATTTAACGAATAAGCGTGGTGTTTACCAATTGTTAAAATAAATATATATTAAAAACACACTTATTGATCAATCATCATTAACTCGTTCATGTTTTAATTGCATTTACAAATACATAAAACGCCTGCAACATAAAATTAAAAAAGTGTTTGTGTCCACTTTTTTTTATCGATATACAGGAAGCGAGCGAGGCACAGGGTGCACTGGCTTAGTTTTAAGTATCAGTGGCTGTATGCGTGGAAATTAAAAAGGGCAAGCTTAAAGCTTTATTTATTAACAGCAGCTATAAAATGGGAAACTTTTTTTGATACCGAATTGCAATTGGATTTGTGCAATGTCCGTCATGCTGTCTGTCTGTATGAACGCAACTTTTTTCTTAAAATTGGAGTGAGACGTCCACAAGGTGGGTAGGATCGATTAAACCAAAATCTTAAGGCTAAAATCTTCAAATTTGGATGGTCACTCCGAATCCCTAATCCAAAACACCTATAGTGTAAATCGATAAGACCATATATCTCACACAACTTGAAAGCTAGAGTCACCAAATTTGAAGGATATATTACTAGTATCACGCTTCAAAAATCGGAAGAAAAAAATTATAGACCACGCCCACTCCCACTCCCAAAAACGATAAAAGCCTATATCTACCGCATCTTAAGACCTACAGTTACCAAACTTGGAAGATAGATTACTAAGTTCGTACTTCAAAAATTTGTTTGGCGACACCCCCTCCCGCCTCTAAAATTCTCAGATGTCTATAACTCCCGTAATTTAACAGCTACAGTTACCAAGAAGGTAGTAGGAACCTTCTCAATACTTTGTTCAGCCACGCCCACTCTCGCCCCCAAATTTCCAAAATAGCTTCTATCACTAAGCAGACAATACATACGATGTTGTCGCAGCGAAGTCAAATAAAATAATGATCTGCGTTCGCTGCTCGACACCCGAACCCTGCAAAATTTTCGACGCGTCGCATTCCGGGCTCTGCTGGGACACAGGCTCTGAGAAAAAACATGATGAACTTTTTTGTTGATATGATGCCTCTATGTATTAGTTAATTTATTTTTATTGTTATTATTTTTATTTATTATTTATATTTTTTATATATTATTTTAAGCAAACATGTATTGTCTGCTTAGTGTTATTAAATTTATTTATTGAATGTCAACTAAAGTCCGTTGATACAAAAATAATAGCACAAAATAGATTAAATTAAAAAGGTTAATATTTGCAATATGTAGTTAAATTTTATGTTTAAATGAAAAACATAAATATTTATAAGATTTTTAAGTCTTTAACAGCATTTTATTGAGGCATTTATGGTCTCTCCACAACCGGTCACACTGCATTTAGTCATAATAACAAAATAAATATGCAGGCAGCAAGAAATGTTCCTCCGCCCATAAATGAGGGTTCCTACTCAAATTTGGTAAATATTTAATGTGCAACTAAAATATAATTATATATAAAAGATTTATTGAGCTTGCAAGTGTTGATAAACGTGCGTCGTTTGCTCTTTGACAGGTTGGCTTTGTTTTCATATTCAATTTGATTGTTGGAACAGGCGCTTTAACGCTGCCCGCTGCCTTCGCTAAGGCTGGTTGGTGCCTGAGTCTTTTGCTGCTGCTTCTGCTCGCAGTTGTTAGCTATATAACGGTGACGTATGTAATTGAGGCGATGGCTTGTGCAAATGCCATCAAAAGCTGGCAGAATTTACAAGCGCTGCGTCACAGACGATATTCATCGGAATCGCTCGACGAGCAACAGTTTGGCAATACTGACAGTGAAACGGTGCCGCTGACGATACAACAGAGTGGTGAATTTCATTACTATCAGCTCACGCACAAATTTGAGTTGGGCGAAATGGC
Organism: Drosophila atroscutellata; assembly: GCA_035041605.1. Taxonomy (NCBI): domain Eukaryota; kingdom Metazoa; phylum Arthropoda; class Insecta; order Diptera; family Drosophilidae; genus Drosophila; species Drosophila atroscutellata. The sequence goes on along the minus strand of JAWNLA010000099.1, from coordinate 449,703 downwards.
AACAATGTTTTTTAATGATTTCGGACGGCTTTTGTTCTATTTGTGCTTCATCATCTATTTATATGGTGATTTGAGCATCTATTCGGCAGCAGTGACGAGAAGTTTACGCGATGTTATCTGGTAAATTTTGCAATTATATTAAATAATAGTAAAACAGAAACGGTTATGTTGCTCATAAATAAGCGTTTTGCAGCTGTGCTAACTGTGCAAAGTGCACTTAACATGTTGTATGTTGTGCGCAACATGTTGCATACGCTGGCTTAACGCACTTTTTAATGTGAAAGTGGGGAAAATGAAAATGGTTTACAAAAATCAAAAATGAATAGAAAATTAATCAAATTTAAATGCAAATAATTAAAATAAGCAGTAAACTGTATTTATTATGTTAATATTCATATTTATTTATTAACTTACAGCGATCACGAGCACAAAAATAGCACAAATTTCTCAACTTTGGAGACTCGTTCAATTTATTTGCCTGGTGATTTTGAGAGTAATAACAATCGTGCCTGCTGGCCGATGTCAGAGACAACAACAATATCGCGTAAAATGATTTACAGACTGATTTTAATGGGTTTTACGCTGATTTTTGGACCCCTCGTCTTTTTTGGCATACAAAAAACCAAATATTTGCAAATATTGACGGCAATTTGTCGCTGGTTGGGTGAGTTTTTAATGAAGTAAATAATTAATATTCATAATAAATAGCTATTCGTATATTTTACATTAATTTACAGCCTTTGCACTGATGATTTGCATTGCAATTAAAATACTGGCGACATATGGAAAACAGGGCCATCCAAAGGCCGTAAATATTTATGGAATTCCTGCATTATTTGGCGCCTGTGTTTATTCCTTTATGTGTCATCATTCGCTGCCCGGTTTATTAGCCCCGTTGCGCTCCAAATACTCCGTAACGAGAATATTATCCATCGATTATATAGTCATTTGCACATTTTATATTATCTTGGCATTAACTGGCATTTTTGCCTTTGAGCACGTTCAGGATTTGTACACCTTAAATTTCTTACCCAATCAGTTAGATCATGATGGATGGTTATCGCGCCTGCTCATTGTTATCGATTATTTCTTATCGCTTTTTCCAGTATTTACCTTGTCCACCAGTTATCCTTTGATTGCCATAACACTAAAGAATAACTTACAAACCCTATTTTTGGACATGTCTCGCTTGGAATCCTATAATTCTTTTGTGCACTTATTATTGCCGTTTTTAGCCGTTTTACCGCCGTTTTGTGTGGCCTTTTTCACCGAGAATTTATCGAATTTGGTTGCTTTTACGGGCAGTTATGCTGGCGTTGGAATCCAGTATATAATACCCGTATTTTTGGTTTATTTCTCAAGACGAACTTGCTCGGAATTATTGGGTAGCGGTATTCCCAATAATTTTCAGAGCGCATTTCGATCCAATTTTTGGTTAGTTTTGGTTTTAAGTTGGTCGGGTTTATCTGTACTTTTAGTTACCATTAATTTGTGCACTTGAACCAGTGTTGCCAAAGTTTTTTTACATGGGCTGTGAAATTTCGAATTATGAATTACATTTTAAATAAAAACACAGTATTTAACTAGAGTTTATAAGATTCTTTACATATTACAACTGTAATGTTTCTTTCAGAATGTGTATTGTGAGACAAAGAGAAATAGTTTTGCGACACTTTTGCCGCGCGGCATGCCGTTGGTGAACACTGTCATGCTTAATTCCAGCTCAACATCCTGTGGTCCTTCCAAGGCGCGCTTTAAAACCAAATCCACTTGATTTTTGGTCTTCAAAGTGCTGAAAAATGAATATTGAATGAATACTATCGATTAATATCAATGACTTATTGATAGCGAAATTGAAGACTTACTTAAAGTAAGCCTCTGTTGCCTTTTCCACATTGCTTGCCGCTTGAACTCGAGCTACTTTTAGATCGAAATCTGTATCATCATACCAAATGGGTCCACGGAGAGTAAAAATTGTACGTCCCTCGGGGGGTATCATTAATTTCGAAACGAATGTGATAAAATTGTATGTATATGCAGAGGGTTTCGTATAACACTCTTCGCCCTCGCAAAAGTTGCTCTTTTGCCGACAGCGACTATAATTAAATACATGTTCATTATAATATATATATTTATTATATAGTCAGCTTACTTCTTTTGATCGATATCGTTGATATAGCCATGGGGACAATTGATGGTGGTGCATTTGTAACCGCCACGTACATTTGTGCAAATATCATTCTGGAAAATGGACGGTATTGTTATCGATCATCGATAAATTGTAAATTTGAAATGTAATATAAATAAAAAGAATATTTATAATATACGTAGAGAGTGGAAAGTATTTAAATAATATAAGTAGAACAATTAAATAAATATATGCAATGCTTTGAATTTAAAAATAAATAAGAAAGAAAATAATATGAAATATTTAGTAATTCAATATATATTAAAAGTGGTAAGCGGTACGTAATTAAAAAATGCAATTGTTTTTTAAAATAAATAATTAATATTATAAATGAGAAAATAAAACAAAAAATAAATAAATAGTAAGTGGAAAGTGTATATACATTATAAGTAGAAACTGCAGCTTAATTAAATGTAATGCAAATATTTACAGTTGAGCCAAATTAAATAAATAACGAAATAAATAAATAAGAAAATCATAAGTTACAAGCTAAGAAGCAAAATAATTTAATGAAATTCTGTATCAAAGTACACACAAAATATTTGAATTTTCTAAGCAATTTAATATACTAATTGTCCAAAAAGCTCAAATCACTTTCACTTTTGCGGCGCGTATCGATATAAAGTAAAGGGTCACATTGCCGAAATTGGAAAACAGGTTGGCAGGGTTGGCGAAGCCCCAACATAAGGTTAGCCCAATTCCCACAAGGTGGCGTTTTATGGGTTAGGGTGAGTTTTGCACATGGCAAAGAAAATCGAATTGAGGCAGGTCATGTCTCGTGGCGGCTGAATCACGCTCTAAAAACACGCGAATTGATGCAAGCACCGTTCGATTCACCCGCTCGGCTGCATTGCTTTAAGGGGAATATATATGCCCATTTTCATATGGGTGATTCCGAAAGCTTGGGCTATATATATTTTTTTTTTTGGAGACGAATTGTCGACCATTATCGGAATGGATGGTTTCAAGGACACCGAATTTAAAGAAAACCTCGTGAACTAGAAAATCGAACACATTGTCTGCCGTAACCTCTTTTATGGCCTTCAGATTCTTTGATACTATCCCAAAAAGTCTATATATAATTTCTGAAAAGGTCTTTCGATTTTCACCTCCTTCCCTATCGGACTGCATCCTGTGGTTCAAGTCCTTCGTTCTATGCCCATTTTTAACTTTCCCTTTTAAGGCATCGGTCAGAGGTCAGTGGTGTTGCCATTTCTGCAAAATTATTAATGAATCGGCGATACCACACTACGGTATATAAAAAGCTGCGCACTTCCTTTGCGGATCTGGGATTTGGAATTCCTTGAATCGCATCTAAGCTGTCTCGTTTGGTTCGCAAAGTACCTTCCCCTTACTCCTTCTTATTCATCGATTCAACTGAGGCATTCGCTTCTACTGATCCAAATAAATTAGGAACTAATCCGAAAACTCGCCAGAAATCGATGCCGAAATATGCCTGTTGTTCGAGGTACGGCCAGATGTAGAAAGTCATACTCCCTTCCTTTTCCTGGCATGTGACGAGAGCCACGTCCTAAAATACCAACGGAGGCACCTGTATCCAAAAGTCTAGCAATTTATTTCCCTTCAATGCTGACCTCGGCAAACACCCGCGAATCTCGACTCTCTCCTTTCAGTTCCTGATCGTTACACACTCGTTCTAACTGCCACGAAACCTTGCAAAGAGAGCCTTGCGAAGTTCATCCCAGGAGTATATTGGTCGCTGTCCCACATGAAGCCAGTCCCTCTCTCTGGCTCGCCCTGTCAATAATTTCCGAGGACGGCTGCCTATAGTCTCCGGTTCTCCTGTTCTCGCGTTGTTTATCATCCGGGCGTGGATTGCGGCAGTCCCACGCACGACCGCCACTCAGTCCGCTTGAGGAATCTCACCTCTCTGGCTTCGGCGGTGGCCTAGGAGCTGGTCAACAACTTCTCTGTTCTCTCGCGGCAGATTAATGTTAGTGGGTGGAGCTAGGGATCTTGCATAGCCTATTCCCCTCGTCGCTCCTGCCTTCCCATGATTCGTCTTGCGCAACGCTATGTCCCCCTGACCGCAACTGATACGAATGCCTCACGTTCGTCTCCTTCTCTCTTCCCGTTATAACTAAATTTATTTTAATAATATCACCAAATTACTGAACTAATAAATAACAAAAAGACAATAACGCAAACTATTATGATCAAATATTTTACGGATGACCCTCAATCCCTTTTTGTGGTGGTATACGATAACTGCATATCGATATATACCGCAGATACAACAATATATATTTTTATATATATACCTTGCAACGATTACTCACCCTGCCCGTGCACACATGATGTTGACTGTTCGTTTCGCATTCATCGATATCACGGCATGTTTTCTGATCGGCATTCAAAGTGTAGCCGCGCGGACATGAGCACTGATAAGAGCCAGCCGTGTTAATGCAAAAGCTGTAATTTAACAGTGACCGAGTTTAACATTGAACAGTTCACAGTTAACAGTTGCCAAATATTTACCCCATGCATAATTTGTAATCGAAATCCTTGTGCATTTCACACTCATCGACATCGTTGCAGGTGCGATTATCGGCGCTCAGCTCGTAGCCGGGATTGCAGGCGCAGCGATAGCCGCCCCAGAAATTAATGCACTTTTGTTGACATAAACCGGGTATTGTTTGGCACTCATCGACATCGAAACACTGTGAATGATTGGGCCAACTGTCGGATTGAGGCGCGTGATGCCCCTTCTTTTGAAAGCCCGTCTTGCACTCACAATAATACGAACCGATTGTGTTGTAGCAATTTGCATTCGATGAACACACCGCCTGACTCTGGTCACACTCATCGATATCAACACAGCTGTTGGTGCTATCGGGCAGACGCGACACCTGATGGCCGGCAGGACAGGCACAAATGTAGCCACCATGACGATTCTGGCACAACTGATTGTCACCACAGCTGTGATCGCCCGTCTCGCACTCGTTAATGTCTGGGTGGTGAGAGAGTATAAGTGAGGTGAGCATGCATGCATGTATTTGTGTGTTTTCTCTACTCACCAATGCAAATGGTGCCATCTGGCGTCGACTTCAGGCCGGCGGGGCATTGCAGCAAATTCTCGCAACGATATGAGCCATTTGTATTAATGCAACGTTCGTGGCTGTTGCATGCCTTAAACTCGTTGCATTCATTAATGTCTGTAAAAGTAAAGTATATGCAGCTTGATGTAAAATAAATGTTGAAGTAGTTGTTGCTGCTGAGCGAAAATATGAGCAATGTGCGTACATATATGAGTGAGCTAAAGTTACGGTAGGTGGCTCTCTCTATTTTCAACATTTGTTGTTGCTGTGAGAGCCCTTTACAGTGAAGTGCATGGAAAAATGGTTCTGCATATGTGTAAGCGAACTTAAGCGACTGTATTTTAAATAAAATAAATTAACTAAATGAAAGATGAATGCATATTAAATTAATTAATTAAATTAACGAAATAAATATTAAATACAACTCTGAAGTAAATTTAACTGAGCGCTGGTTTAGATGCAAAAATTAAATGAATAATTCTTTCGGTCTCTCACAACTGAACAATCTTTTTGAAATGTTAGAAGAAACAGTACAGCCTGCCAGAGCACAGCGACCATTTAGAGCAGCGCAGCAGCACCGTCGCTCACTCAATGAATGATCAGAGAAGAGTTCTGTGCGTGCCGCTCTCTCACATCAGGGCAGCGTTCTGTACCCTCACTCTCACTCAGTAATTAGCGCGCACAGCGCCCTCGCACACTCAACGACGAATCAGAGCAGCGCACGCAGCGCCCTCTGCAACCAATGAACCAATGCAACCAATAGTTAAAGAGTAAATCACAAATCAGGAATAATTTACCAACACAGGCGCCGAGATGATTGCGCTGGAAGCCAGTCGAACAAGGTCGTCGCATTTGATAGCTTGGCGTATAATCCAAACGATTGTAAATATAATGCGAAGGATTTTCGGTTGTTGTTGTTGTTGTCGTTTTGGGCGTGGTTGTTGTTGTTGTAGTTGTTGTAGTTGTTGTTTTTCTATGGCAGCGGAAGGAGCCTTTGGTATTGAAACACTCATAATCCGACAGACAATTGTGCGTATTTAATGCACACTCATCGTCATCTGTTTAGGGAAAGTAAATAAGTAAATACCTAATTTAAAAAATATATACAGTTGTGGCTAAAATAATAGCAACATTACTCCATTTTTATGCTTTGATGCCGAAGGTATCAATGTAGACCTTCTCACATTTGGGTGAAAGACCACGACTGTATATATATAAGATTTTTTAAAAAAGGTCAACTTACCAACGCAATTGCCCGTCTCGGCATTGAGGGTATATCCCGTGCCACACGACGTCCATCTCTATTTTAATGATTTATTAGATAATCATGGAGATAAATGTAGACATATATATACATTATTAATTGTTATAGAGTAAATAAGGGATATAAAATATAGTACCGTGCATATGTATGATCCGATGGTGTTATCACATCTCTGAGTTGGCAGGCAGTTGTGATTATTAATTGAGCACTCATTAATATCTACAGGTATACAGGTGGGTATATATACATATATTTTGATATATATTCAGGTGTATTTATCATTTAATATATATGGAATCAATTTGGGAATTGATTTTATTTACCAACGCATTTATTTTCTGTCGTATCTAAACTGTAGCCGGCCATACAGCTACAGTAGTAACTGCCTATAGTGTTTTTGCACTCCTGTCGCTCCTCCGTTTTGCATGTGTTTTTGGTGCCATTCGCATTGCATTCATTGATATCGGCACAAATATTCCCATCGAAATAGTAGCCGATTTCACATATTAAACTCTCTGTGTGAAAAATATTACTATTATTTATTTTATTTCTATTATTATATTTTTTATAACTGTTGTTATTTTTGTGTCAGCAGGTGTATGTTAGCTCCCGCAATATTAGCTGCAGCCTCTCAGTTAACGGTGCGTATGGAAACTTAACAGAGCTGTGCAATTGACATCCTGGAATTACCATATGTAACAGATTGCAGATCTCTGTTAAATGAACAGCGCATGTATAGTAAAGTTATTTGCAATTAAACATTTTACATATAAAGGTCCTATTGGAAATTACAGTTGGCTATAAATAAGTGTGTACAGCTGCGGTGATTTTAAAAGTAGCAGAAGACGCATTAAAAAAAGTGAGATTTAAAAAAACACCCAAAACTAATTTAAATTTAATTAAAGCTCAAATTAAAGAATTGACTTATAAGAAAATATTAGTTAATTAATAACAAACACAAAATAAATAATAATAATGTTAATAAATAAATATTTAAAAAAAAATGACCCGATCAGTACGAGCTTTAATTTATAGGAATAATAAAATAAAAGACAAATATTAAAAATTAATATTTAAAAAATTTGAAAACTAATTTGATTGTTATTTGTCTTAAGAAAATATGTCAGGGTGGAGCTATCCATTTTTTCCCCCTAATTTCTGCATACTTTTCGCATTAAAACACGAGAACGATCAACGTTTACAGCGCTCTGTTAATATAACAGTATAAGTATAAGGGAGCTTGGGCGTTTACAATCCACTGTTAACATAACAACGTCTGTTGAAAAGAGGTTGGTATTTTAATTTAACTTTAAATATTTGACCTACCTTCACATTCATTTGTCTTCCCATTGTATTGATAACCCTCAGGACAATCTTTGGACCGATTAAGGCAATGATAACCACCGTGGGTATTATGACAATATTGTCTTGTTTTGCACTCGTGCAATTCCTCAATGCACTCATCGACATCCACACAACGACCCGGCTTCAAATCAAAAATAAATCCACTCGGACAAATATCTCTATTCAACGGGGAACAGGTGACATTATTATCGTCCAATTTAAAGCCGGGATTACAACTGCATTTGTAGGCATCGAAGGTGCTCTCGCAAATATGTTCGCACAAATTCGACATTTTCTCGCAAATATCATCTGTATAAATGAACATTAACATTTACTGTTAACTCTCTATCGGCGACTCACCATCAGCTGTTAGCACAATTGTGCCATCTGCATTCTCTTTGTTCTCGTCGCCCTCGTTCGCCTCCTCAACGTCCGCCTTTTCCACATCAATTTGATTGTTTTCACTTCGTTCGCATTCTTCACCAGACTCCTCAGCATCATTTCCGGTGCAACAGATGCGATAGGATTTGATATTTGATACAAATGAGAAGAGGGGATCTCGGCAATTTTGATGACTAACTTTGACCTGCATGCCAACTGTGAATTAATTAAATTACTATTATATTCATTGTTCATCATTATATTATAATTATTATTAACAACAAAACATCATTTAATTTAATTGAAAATAATTATTTAATGAAAACTGTATTTAATTCAATTTAGAATAATTAATAATTAATATACAATATTTTTAATTATTTACTATTATAATTTATTACTTTATTAATGTTAAATTAAAATATTATTGTATCTATTATTTATTACGTTATTATTATTACTAATAATGAAAGTTCATAGCAATTCTATTTATTATTAATTATAATTATTAATTACGAAACTGCATTTAATTGAACACATTGCTAATTATAAATATATAAATATTATTTATAAATTATTATCAAATAAAATTATGTAACTATTAATTATAATTAAAATTAAAATTCATACCTTGACATGCACGACAGCAATCCGTGTAGGAGGAGGAATTTGAATCCTTATCACAGGACGTGCCCTTCAAGGCGGCCAGACGACCCTGTTTACAGTGCTCCCTGTTCAATTGACCCGCACAACAAACGCCGAATGTGGAATAACATAGTCCCAGCCATTCCTGAGGAATCGTTTGTTTTCCAACTGAGCTTTCCATATTTACACACTCATTTGTGGTTCGAGCATTTCTCAATCCACTCAAACAGCATTTTCTAATATAATCGGAGATAGTTTCTGTACACAAGAGAATAATTAATTAATATAATTATTAATGGGAATTTGTGGCATTTAATAAGTTGTAATAATTGAAGGAAAATATATACATGTAATTAATAATAAATAAATAATTAATAATAATAATAATAAATAAATATTTAATTAATTTATACCGTGTCTGTATGTACCGAAATACTTATACTTATTAACATTATTTAATTAAGTGCCATTTATATACATTAATTAGTACAGAATAAAATTTGTATTTTCAATTAACTCTATTGAATGATTTAAGTATTTTGAATGCTCTGCTCTTCCACAAATATAAGTAATCCGTTACGCTAAATTATAAGTAAATATTCAGTGCTACACTCTTATACGCACTCAATTCACTCTTCTACATGCAAGTACAAAAACCACACACACACACGCACATGGACACATGCATACATGCATCTGTGCTTTAATTGCCTTTGCAAAGGTCGCCGCGTTGAGGCAATTTACCCACACACACACACACACACACACACACACATGCATATCTAAAGATGTTCATGTATGCATATGTACAATATGTACAATAGCATAAATGTACATATTTGCATAAAAGTTGGGATCAACTGTGCTCATAGCGCTGACAGCATAATCTGACAGCTTATCTGACAGAACAGACAAACATTCGCTGCTCTGATAAGGGTCTGATAAGATCTAAGGCGAGTATGCAACTATTATACAATTATTATACAACTTTTATACAACTATTACATTTGTGCAGATTGTAAAATAATTCTACATTATTATTTAAAATTTAAATAAAATAAAGAATAATATATGTTCACAAATAAAAGAAAATAAATTCTAGTTTATCTATCACTCAATAACGCATCAATAATAATTTAGAATTTAATTTATTTTATTATTTTAAATATATTACTTTTAATTTTATTTCAAAAGTAAACTTAAATAAAATAAAAAGATACATTAATATTTTAGCTATGTGTTACATTATTATTTTTGCATTTATTATGCATTATTAAAGAATAATATGTTAAATAAATGAATTCTAATTGATTTATTACTTCTGCATTTATTAAAAATTCATAAAAAAAAATACAAAAAATACAAAATTATTTATTCATTTAATTGGCACTTTAATATATTTTAACAAGTAAATATTAATAATTATTGTATTTGAATTACTTTTCAGTTATTTAAATGTATTTTAAAATGCCTTGAAAATCAATTACACAAAATGTTAAATGCCAAGAAGCACACACAACAAACACAAATAGTCAGACACAAACGTTTGCATATTTCAAAGTCAACGATCTTCTTACACTGCCTGCAATTGCATGCGAATATGTGTGTGTGAGTGCGTGCCTGTGTGCATTTCTGTGCAAGCCTGCATGCATATGCATGTGCATGCGTATGCATGTGTGAATATGTAGACTTGTAATGCTGACGCTGACTCACCTTCAGCGAGCACTTGTCGCATTTGACACGCGGTCAACAGCCAAATAATTCCCAAGTAGTTCACACGCATCACGCACTACTTAAACAGCTCAACTGACCAAAAACAACAGCAAAAAGTTGCCTTCTTGAGCGAGTTTTCTTTTCTGTTATTTCTTTCTTTTTTTCTCGTTGTTGTAATTTGATGCGCGTGTAGAAGACGGCTTTTCTCAACTGACTCTCGCGCAAGTGGCGTAAAAAAAATAGCCCATGTCTGCTGTTTGTCGTTTAAAGATATAGATAAAGATAAAGATAAATATATAGATAGATAAAGATAGAGATGGAGGTGAACTACTATACTGAATTAAGTGCTGGTCAAATTGTGGTAGAGCAAATAATTGTTTGAGTTTTTGTGCTTAATGAACAATAAAATTATTAACTGTATAATAATAAATATGGAATTTAAATAATGGATAAATATGAATATTAACTGGTCATTATATTCAAGTAGCTGAAATTTTTGGCGTAATATTTGGTTTGCTTTTTATCGCTGCCCGCCAAAATGTCAAATGTATCGTCCTGTTAGTGACGTCTCAAGCCAGCCGCCATATTTGGCGGTTCTTATCGTTTTGCTGTTATCGAGTCCACAACTCCCAAGGTGTCAAGGTTATATACTTAAAAATAGAATAAAAATAGAAACGGCTTGTAAAATAACAAAAGATAAATTGCAAAATAATAAATGAGCATATATTTTATTTAATGCTTAATATTTTATTATTCATTATATTAATAACATTGTCCCTCTTCAATGGAGACCAGTGCCGCTTTTTGTTCATTTGCCGCCTCGTAATTTGGATTGCATATCGTTTTATCGATAATGCCATCGACATCGGCTTTCAAAATACGAAAATTGATATCTCCATAATCCAACTGGCTATATAGATAAATTGGCAAACGATTACTCATCACCCAAATACTTTGCTTCATTTCCTGATCCACTTTCAAATCATTCGGAAATTGTATTAACATCGAAGAATTATCTGGTTCCAAAAGCATGCCGAGATTTGCACGATTATAGGGCTTTCTGGTGTCCCAACATCCGATATTATCGCGATGTACTTGGGTGTAGAACATAACACCATTTCGGGCTATGCCCGATGTCGAAGATTGTCCCTCAAAGCCACGATCCCCAATTGGAATGAAAAATTTCGAGGTGTCCACACTGCTGTTGCCAAACCAAAGGGATTCATCTAAGAGCGTGTCAAGGGGCACCATAAATTCCTAGAATTAATAATAATAATCGGCTAAATATGTAAATCAATGGATTCAGCGATCTATCTATTGCGATATTTTATGCTGTGTACAGTTATTATTTATTTTGTAGTTGTATGTTAATAATTATTATTATTATTATAAATATTACTTATTTTTTAAATTTAAATTTAACTTTAGATATTGTTTTGAATTTAATTTAATTTAATCTTTTTTATTGGCATTAAATAAATATCTGAATAAATAGTAAAAATCTGGGCAGAAACCGATCAAATTTCATATGTTTAATTTGAAATAAATATTCTGTTGCAGCTGTTATACAGTCTCCCTTGAGGCCCGTTAAGTGTAATTTACATTTCTAGCTCTGTTATTTACCCACCTTACAGCTGTTAGTTGTAGTTCTATGTTATTAGTGCTCTCTTATTCATTCCCAGTGGTGTGTTATTTACATTCAGTGCTATGTAAGCTACTCACCTTAAAACTTGCCATTGGATGAAAATATAAAAGTCGTTCCTTGTTTTGACTCATGCCAAAAACTCCATCCAACCACTGAAAATTCAGGCCATAAACATTGAAATCAGCTGCCGACGGATTAGGTGAGAAATTATAATTGGTAATGCGCCAACTTCTGTGCTTGGCCAGACTATAAACCACAATACCAAATCGCCAGACATCTGTGATTAAAGCGTGGGCATCTTCACAATCTCCATTCCTAACATCCACAAGAATATTCGAGTGCAACGAATCCTGCTTAATTTGCGAGGCGGGCAATTCAAAACTCACAATTAATTCATCCGTTTTCAAATCGTAGGCAACAATTTTTGGCGGGCATATTTGATTTAGTTTAATTGTTGCATTCACAATACCGGAATCGATTAGCCACAATCGATTGCAGTGCGCATCGATTGCGGTGCGATAAACCGATATCAGTTTGCTGCAATCGGCATTGTTGGGGCTGCTGTGTGATTGCCAATTGGGATACGGCTGCAGCGGTGGACTTATCTCTTTGGAGGGATATGCCAGAGTTACCAGAGACGCTGGCACTCCGTCTTTCCAGCGCGGAGTTGTGATAAACATTCGATTACCATGCACATCGATGCCCAGCGGTAAATTATTTTTGGGTATAAATTCACTGTGAAACAGAATGAAAAATAAAAATAAATAAAAGTATTTGCATTTAAGTGTTAACGGCTTATTGATAAAAGGTATATGGTCACCATAAAAGGTTGCGAACTGTAAGCTTTAAGCTCGTTTTCTATCTGTTATAATCTGGAAGGTCACCTCAGTTGTAAACGTAGGAATAAAACGAAAACTGTAACGAGCAACTAATTAAAAATAAAATTGATCGAAACCTGTATCATTTCTAATTATTAATAAACTTTAGCAGTAAACCAACAGGCGAACAATAAATGTATTCACAGTTGCGTTACGGTTAACAATACGTTGCAGTATGTTATTACCTTATTGACGTTACATTCACTTCGATAGCTTATCGATAAATTTACACATTAATTCTACTATATTTGCTTTATTTACTTTTAATTATTTTAAAATATATTATTATTATTATTATACAATATATTTAATGCGCTTTTTACCCATTTAAAATTGCCAATTGCCTTTCGACAAATGTCGGATACTCGAAATCCAAATATTTCCACTCGTTAACAATTTCAAATGTATTTCCATTATTTTTGCTGCCACTCCCCGTGAAAGATTGGTCAAATATTGCAGCATTGACAGAATGCCTGTCGTATTGGAGGCCAACGTACGAACAACACAAACTAATTACGACAAAACAAAACGACTTCATGGCTCAGCAGCAAAAACTGGTTAGTTGTAGTTGTGAATATATATGTATATTGATGTGGTAACAGATTTGAAAAGCGAAGTAAACTGTCTCACGCACGAGAAACAACTGAATAACAGTGATTGCTTTGCGGTTTGTTAAGTACGCCAAATCAAGGTGTACAAAACAGGCAAATATATATATTTATATATACATATGTATAAAACTTAAGGCAGGCTATAAGTCAAGAAATTTCGCAGTTTGATTAATAATAATATAATTAATAATAAAAAAAACAATTGATCATTATTAATTATTAACTTTATAACAAATATTTTATAAACTCCACCAAAAACTAATAAAAGTAAAAGTAAAGTGCAAAAATTCATATTTTGATAATTAACAATTGACTAATTCAAAAATGGCGCGTTTTACACAAACTATCGATAAGCCAAGCCCGGCGCAGAGCTGTCACCTTGGCAGCAGCTAAGCTAAATTGGCCACACATTAAATTACAGAATATTATTATTTTAAGCATGTATTATATTAATAACAATATTAAACGTGCATTATATCAGTCAAAAGACAGTATACCTTTCAGCTCTCAGCTGTTGCAACTAAAGAAAATAACAACCAAATGACGTCACAATTGTAGACATGCGCAGCTGACCATTATGAGCAAGACGACATGTGAATGGCAATCGAAATGGCTGTAATGTGTATATGTATATTGTACATACATAAATTACATTGGAACAATTCTGCACTCGAATTAGGTGAAAAGATTTTTGCAAAAACAGCAACAGAAACAGCGAAATATATTACGAAAAATTAAAACAATATACAAACGATGCAGCGTGTGTGATAAATAACAATAAATAAAGCGGAAACGATAATGCAAGTTGCGCCAAAAAATATGCTGCATTTGTGCCAATTGTGGAAAATCGATAAAAGTTCAAATTCCTTCACAGAACAGTCAGTGAAAATATTTCTTGTTATATACAAAATGCAATAAATAGAAATGTAAGTAATGAGTATATATAAAGAAATAAATTACAGTAGGGAAATAAGAAAAAAGGGCGTGAGAGTGCAACTAGGTGTCTATAAGCAGTAGTTATATATATACATGCGTATGTGATGTGTGTAATTATGTATGTGCGTTGTATACATCTGATGTAAGTGTTTCTTATTTGCAATTAACAGCAGGCAGCAAGACAAAAATAATATTGCAAATTTAATTTATTTTTGCATTGCGAACGTTTTTTATAATTCATTTATTTGTGAATATTATTAATAAATTTGCGAAAAATTCATATGACGGCAGAACTCTGGCAAATAAAGTAATTTAGTGATCCCCAGCCGTTAGTTTGACCACGAACCGCACTCGGTTCAAAAAAGAACTGAACGATCATCAGCAGGCCGATTGTGAGCGAAACTACTCTTTGCTTTTCGATATTAATTGTTATCGCTTTAGCGCGCATATTAAAATTCATTTTCAAACGAAGAAAAATATTTGAACAGAAATTAAAAATTGCATAACTTTATCAACTTTCTTTTGATTTACAAAAGCAGGGGTTTTCTGAGCATATAATTAATTATATGATTAAATATACATATACTTATTACAGACAGCAGTTAGAAGTCGCTTAGAATGCATAACGTTGGCAGTGAGCTGCCCGTTGGGCTTGCGTCCAGTCAGCGACGCTCTGCAAATGAATGCAATACCTCTGGAAATAATTGTGGCAATCGCCGGAAATCGCTGAACTATCAAACACAGCTTTCGCTGAAGTCAAGTAATGGAGAGGATGTGGTTCCAATGGGTTCATCAGCCTCTTCTTCAGCCGGTCGATTTAGTCCCCATCCAAATGACATATTTCTGGCCCAATCGAGCAAGTTGACCATACCACTAGAGAAATACGATGATGCGCTGTTGATTAATGGCTGTTTGCCGCCGCCATCGCCAGCTCCAAATAGCGATTGCCACGCGGAAAGCCAACAGCAAAACAAAATTAGCAACAGCAATGCCAATACTCAAATGCAGCAATTGACACTCAATAATTTTCAGCAGCACAACAATCACAGTCACACACACAGTCACAGCCACGCACCTATTTATCCACTATCCTCCTCCAACTCCGCCTCCTCGCTGTGCACCACAAATTCCGGGCAATCGCAGCAGTTGGAAAAGAAATACACCCAGCACGCCACGCATCGCGCAATGTCCCCGAATACAAAATATCGACTGGAACGTTATCGTGAATCGCCAAAATTAAAACTTGGCATGGATGCGATTGGTCTCTCCTCGCCGGCGACGGCTTCATCGCGTTACTTTCTGCCAGCCAAGGTGTTGCAGTGTGCGGATGCTTATGGCGGCTATTTGGGCTCCACGCTGCATACGCCGGTCAAGCGTTATGTGCCAACGCCGCCGCCAGCTGCTGAGGAGATGACGATGACAACGACGACAGGAACAGCGACGCCAACGTCGACGCAGTACGTCAATTTGCCTTATGGCGGCTATACCAGGTCCAAGTGTGGACATGGCGAGGAGGCTCTGGGTCAGAGGGAGGGGCAGACTCCCCAACCAACACCACTCAGCTTCTCAAAGAGCGCTCAGACTTCAAACGGAGGCAGCTCCTCCTCTTCCAGCGGCAACACTTGTCCATGTCCCTCACCCACAATAGCAACAACAACAGCAGCTGTCACAAATTCTTCCAGGAAAAGATTGGAGCAATCGGCAGCTGCATCATCCGAGGAACCAGAACCCATCATTCTTATCCAACCCATGACGCTAAGCGATTCCACTCAGAGTGCCACCTGTTTGCATTGCAATACGGCTCGGAGAACTACGGGCGTACATCAAACCACACAGACTACGGGTCCCATTAGCCCAGTGCCCGTCTCAATGACTTTGCCACTGTCGAGCTTAACGGCCAGCGATTTGGGTAAGTTGAAGCACCAGCAACTGCAGCAACAGCAACAGGAGCAAGAGTTGCTCGCAATCTCAGCGATTGAGGTTAAGCAGCAAACGGAGCCGTTTAACAACACTGGCAATTATCAGCGACATGGCAATTTGCCGAGCTCGCAGCATATTTATGGGGTGAGTGAGCAATAGTTGCAGATGCAGCGGCATCAGCAACAGCAATCTTTGCAGTAGCCGCTACATTTGCAACAGCAATAATTACAGTAATCCATTCAGCAGCAGCAACAATTGCTGCTACATCATCAGCAGCACCAACAACCACAGCAATCTATGCTGCAGCAGGAGCAGTAGCTGTAATCATTACAGCAATCTTTGCAGCAGCAGCAGCAATTGCTGTAATAATTACAGCAATTTTGCAGCAGCAGCAACAGTTGCGGTTGTAGTAGCACCAATCATTGCAGCAGCAGTAACAACTGAATCACTTTTTACAGCAATCTTTGCAGCAACAGCAGCAGCAACATCAGCAATACCAACAACAACAGCTTCAATCACAGCAGGTGCAGCAATACCAACAGCTGCAGCAGCAACAGCTGCAGCAGCAACAGTTGCAGCAGCAGAATCAGCAACAGCAGCAACAACAACAACAATACCAGCAGCAAACGCAGCAACAATATCAACAGCAGCAACAGCAAAGCTTGCAACAACAACAGCTACAACAACAGCAGCAGCAATACCAACAGCAACAACAGCAAACTTTGCAGTCAATTCCACAGCAGCAACAATTGCAGCTACAGCAGCAATCCCTGCCACAGCAACAGCTGCCAACGCACCGCTATTCGTGCAAAAAGCGCATTATAATTTATATGCGGCGTGAAATTGCTCGGTTTTTCGGTGTGGAAATAAGCACTGAAGTCGCTGACTATGCGCTGTGGTACGGCAGACATCGTCGATTGGCAATTCGCTGCTTTGGTCCCCTCAACAATCACCCAGAATTCGAGCTGGACAATCGCGAGTTGTGCGTGGAGAGCACCAACAGTAGCAACAGTTGCAACAACAGCAGCAGCAACAACAACCAGATCTTTGCCTCCGATCGTCCCGATATATTGCCCACAGAGTCAACGCCAAATGTGGACAACAATTGTCGTCACAACAACAACTGGCGCAACAGCGATTTCAATGTGGGTGAATTTGTGGAGCGCAAAGCAACTGTTGCCCACATGTTGATGACAAGTTTGGGCTATTTAATCGCCATGTTTCACAAGCCCAACACAAATCAGTCGAATTCCAATGCGGGTCATAATTTACTGAGGAGACGTCAGCGGCAATGGTCGAGAAGCTTTGCGCCCAGCCATGTGCATAATTTGGAGCAGCAACAACAGCAGCAACAGCAACAGCAGCAGTTGGATGTGGAGGGAGTGGATGGTGACTTGGCGGAGACTTTAGCGGCGCTCATTGAGGAGGAGGTCTTCTTTGATAATCCCAGCGAGGCAACGACAGCAACAGCCTCTACCAATGAGGAGAATGTGGAGCGTGCCGGGCTTAAGCCGGGCACAGCTACCGCTCCCCTGGGCGTCGAGGCTGGCGTCTATCTCGCTGAACGTCATCACAATGGCTGGCGCACTTCGGCTTTAAATGGACTCCATTTAATGCCCGACTCCGCGCATGGCCATGCCCATCCCTCAAATCATTTGCAACTCTCTGGCAACAATCGACAAAATCAAAACTTGCGCAACTCAAATTCCACAAGTGCAGCCACAAATCGTGGCAATCGCATTGCTGCTCAGCTTTTGGATGGCGTTCTCGAAAATTCGCGACGTCCTCAAATGCAACGCATTAAATATTTTGGTATTAATGATCTCGATGATCGCAACGATCATCGTCCATTTTTCACCTACTGGATAAACACGGTGCAAGTCGTTGTCTTATTTTTGTCCATCATTTGCTATGGCATAGCACCAATTGGTTTTGGTACGGAACAGAAGACGGGTCAAGTTCTGGTCACCAGTTTAAGTCTGCAGACGGTGCAGCATGTGGAGCAGCGTAATCTTTGGATTGGACCTCGGAATAATGATTTGGTGCACATGGGCGCAAAGTTTGCGGCTTGCATGCGAAGAGATGTAAAGATAATGGAGGTGGTCACCAAGACAAGGAGACAGGAGAGGGAAACTGCTTGTTGCATTAGGAATGATGACTCGGGTTGTGTTCAGAGCTCACAGGCAGATTGTTCCATTAGGGGACTATATCCAACGGTAAGGGAATCAATAATATTATATATACAATAAATCTTCCATAAGGAGTTTAAATTAAATGAATAATGCTACATAATAATAGAATAAATAAAATACCACAGTAAGTAAATTATATAAAATAAGCTATACAATACAATACAATACAAAATATGATATATAATAATATGGAAAAATACCCATAATAATAATATTATATAGCAAATAAAAAATGCTCTAACAGTAAGTAAATAATACTCCAATATAATATAAAAATGCTCGACAAGGACTCTATATTTTTCAGTAAGTAATTATCTAGAATAGCCTACATTTCATCTACATAATTTATATAAAATATGCTACACATGAATATAAAAACATCTGCAAAATGCTCTAAAATATTCTCTTAAGAAGTTTCGGTTTCAAAAGTGCCGTCAACTGTTATCGATTTATTTTTGAACACGCGATCAGCAAAGCTGCTGCGCGCGCTGCTTAATAATCGTATAACAGTGCTGCTACTATTAACATATAGATGGTCACACATGCAAATACCGTTTTAACTAATTAACAAAATGGCGCGTAACAAAATGGTCGCACACACGTTGATAGTTTAATAATACCACGCTTATATACATAAATAAGTTAAATACAATTTAATTAAAATATATACTATACCAAAAATTAAATTTAATAAAGCTATGATTATGATTAAAGACTAGAATTACTTTATTAATTACTATAATACAACATTTGTAAAATATAGTACATACAAAATGTATTAATTTTTCTCTACACTCCAGAAATCCATATCGACTTGGAAAAAATGGTCACCGGGTGAATCAGGGCCTGGTGGACGTATCTCGGGCTCTGTTTGTGGGCTGGATCCAAAGTTTTGCGATGCACCCGCCTCGATAGTGCCCTACGAGTGGCCCGATGACATAACCAAGTGGCCAATTTGCAGGAAAACGAATTCTTTCTCGCAACGCTATCGCTACAAGGATCACACGGCGGAGCACATGGTCTGCGAGGTGATCGGACACCCCTGTTGCACAGGACTCTACGGCGAATGCCGCATTACCACCAGGGAGTATTGCGATTTTGTCAATGGTTATTTTCACGAGGAAGCTTCACTCTGCTCGCAGGTTCATATTTAAAAAACAGGAAAAACTTAAAAAAAGACTAAAAAACAAAGCCAAAAATAAAGAATTATATTATTTATTTATCTCAGTTTTATTATAGCCTTTGTGTTATTTTGTTTATTTAACTTAATATATTTTAATTAAATAAATTACTTTAATAAATCCTTCAACACGAATTTTATTTATATCGCTGAAGACATTTTTTTCTGCGTGAAACTCCCCAAATTTATTATAGCCCCTATTTATTTTCAATTACTTTTTTTATATTTTAATTTAATAGTAACTTTATAAATTCTTTAAATCTGTATTTCATTTATATGGCTGAAGTGTTTTTTTTGTATGATTGCACTCAATTTTATTATATTTTTTATGTTTTAATTTTTGTATATTTTACATTTTCATTTCTATATTAATTTTTCTCCTCTTGTACTTTTTAGATATCCTGCTTGAATAATGTTTGTGGCATGTTTCCCTTCATCTCCGTGGAGACACCCGATCAAATTTATCGAGTGCTGACCTCGCTTTGCATGCACGCTGGAGTTCTCCATTTGGCAATTACGCTCATTTTCCAGCACTTATTCCTGGCTGATCTGGAACGCTTGATTGGAACGCTGCGCACAGCTGTTGTCTACATTATGTCAGGTCTGGCTGGAAATCTGACAAGTGCCGTGCTCGTTCCACATCGACCTGAGGTAAAATATATGATACAAAAATAAAAACTATAATAATAATACTTACACTAATCCAAATAATAAATATCATAATAATAATACTAATATAGAACAGCCCGAACTGGCTGGCCACAAACACAAAACATACAGTGAGGGACAAAAAGGAATTGCCTGCCATTAGCTAATTATTCATTATTTTTCAAAAATTAGTAGGTACATGTATTAACCACCAATATGAATCTATGATCCTAATAAACTGAGGTTTCCCCACCTACTAGGTAGGATTATGTAAAAAAGTAGCTTATTTTAGGGGACACGGTCTTACTTTTTTTCTTTGACACTGGTCCATTTGAATTGTCCCTCACTGTATATGTATACACAATCGCAGGTAACGGGGTTCAGCAGAATTTCGATTTTCAAGCCAACGCTTTCCACAGATGCGCACTTACAGAAAATGGTTGCGGCGGCTGATAGAAATGAGATCAATATGAGAACACGTTTTCGACTATAACTTGAGTTTCTTCCCCGATCTTGAGAAACATTAGGCAGTTGAGTTATACCACAAAACAATTTACACCCTTTTTAACCATTTTTAATGGGTTCAGGAAATTTGATTGATTTCTATGTATTTTAATTATATATTTATTTAAAGTCAAGTATTCTAAAAATAAAATTTCATATTGTTCATATTTATATATAAATAATAGTTCTGTATTTTATTTATTTATTTCATAACATATAACATTTCCAATTGGAATTGTATTCCGTTATTCCACTAATTCCCCTATTCCAGGTTGGCCCATCTGCGTCGCTTTGCGGCGTAGTCTCCTCGCTGGTCGCTTTGCTCATTTGGATGCACTGGAAGCACTTGCACAAACCGTATGTGGCCCTCTTTAAACTGCTGCTGCTGTGCACAGTGCTCTTTGGCATCGGCACGTTGCCATATCAGTTGAATTTTGCCGGGCTGCTTGCTGGGATTGCTTGCGGCGCATTTATCACAATATCTTTGGTGCCATTTGCCACCTTCACCAAATACGGACGCAGGAAAAAGGTATACCGATAATTCACCACTCTCAATCGATATACAAACTCGTACATATTGCATTTATCCACGCATATTTGTGATCGATATTTTTGCAGATCAACCTAATTTGGACGTGCATCGTTTTCCATCTGTTTGTTTGCGCCGCGCTGATTGCCACCTTTTACATTTACCCCAGCGAATTTAGCACTTTTAATTTTGTGGACGATGTTTTCGGTGGTGGCAACAAGGGCTACGCAAGCTCCACAAACAGCAATATAGGCCATCACAATGGTGAGGTGAGCACCACCACCCGTCGCTATTCGCAAACACAAAAGCCACAATATTATTATCATCATCACTCTGAGGATATTATTCGAAATGGCGGCAATGCTTTCACCGAGGAAAATATGATTGCGGTATGTCAATACACACATTACAGACTCATAATGCTTATGCTATGTTAACGACAGCTATAAGCGATCACACATGTTAGTTGCTGCGCTCTGTTCTGTAAATAGTTATATATGTTAACATTTGAAAAACCCGCCGATACTGCTTCTACTTACAGCACATTTTTCCCGACGCGCAACGGCAAAAAAGTGTTCAACTATGGCAAAAGGGTCTTTATTCGCGTGCATTCAGCTACAATTCCAACGCGAATTCCAATTCCAGTTCCAGTTATGGCGAACGCATTTATAAAAAAATGCAAAATTCACAAAAAAACGCAAACAACAAAGATAATTATAATAATAATAATAAAACACAAATGAATTACCAACAAAATAACGATAATATGCATAATAATAGTAACACATATAAGGGCCTATAAATCTTCCATAAACAAATAGCACAAATATTGCGTGCACCAAAACAAAAATATATATAAAAGAAATGTACATAAATTATATATAAATATGTATTAGTAAAATATTGCATGTATCATGATCAGTATTTTGAAATAAATATTAAACCACTATTCACGATTCAATAAGCTGTTTTGAATACATATAAAAATATATTTTTTTTATAAATATTTACTGAATATTCATTTTTCTTTATTTTTTTGATTACAATTTGAATTACCAACGGCCGCGTCCTCCCCCGCCCCCTCCTCCACCACGTCCTCTGTTAAAACCGCCTCCACGACCCGCACTCCCTCTAAAACCGCCGCCGCCACGCCCACCACGAAAACCTGAAAAAAACAAACAATCAAAATTAATATAAATCAGTTGGCAACCCTTCAACACAAACTAACCTCCACCACGACCACCGCCGATCCCCCCTCGTCCACCGCTCATTCCGACCTTTTTCTTGGCGCCCTTTGGCTGTGGAGCCTTTGGCAGAAATCTGCTAATCGGCAGCAATTTTCCAGGATCTATAAACAACTGTTGCTGCGGCTTAAAACTGTTCGCATATACATTCTCCGATAGCTTTATCGACACCGAGTAATCGCGTACTGTGCCAAAGATTTCATCGATTTTGCCTATTTGCTCTTTGTTCTCCAGGAAAATGGGCGCATTAAAATAGGGCACATCATCAATTTCCACCTTGCAGACGAGATCATTTTGGCACGTGTAACTAAAATTGCCCAGAGGAATAACACGATCCGGCGGGCCCTGATCGAAATTGCCACGCCCACCGCCGCCACCACCACGTCCGCCGCCGCCTCGACCGAATCCGCCGCTGCCTCCTCGTCCAAAGCCACCGCCGCCTCCTCGTCCAAAACCACCTCCACCGGACTTGTTGAATCCTCCACCACCTCCTCCGCCTCCACGAAAACCTAATTTTATAAATATACGTTTGCCATTCTTTCGCTTAATATATTTAATTAATTATTTACACACCTCTGCCGCCACCACCTCCACGACCACGACCGAAAGACATTTTTATATTATGAATTTACAAAACTGATTATAAACACGTGCGGCAATTAGTGATGTGCAATTGCTAATGCTATGCGACATTTGCCGATACGTGCACGATGTGTAAACATCGCTGCAGCGACATCTGCCGATAAGTGTACGATTTGTAAGTACCACTGGTCAAATATCATCACGCAATATATATCGCGCTTGTGTGCGCCGTGTCACCCATACATTCAGAGTGAGAGCTCACTCAACAATCGATTAATGGTTATTTTGGCTCAGAGCCGACTATCTTTCGGACATTTCGCGGTTAAGAATTTTAACAATTGTTAGCTGACCCTAAAGTGATGTTAGACAACATTAAATACAGCATTGTATTCAAAAAAATAATAATGTAATTAATAAAACATTCGAACAACTTTGCAAGGAAGCTATCGTTTTACAAATGGCTTATCGTGTGCTCTAAATTATCGACATATTTCGATATTGCGTCTGTATAGACGATCGAATGCATTTGGGATTTAGCATTGCAAATCGTTTGGACAAGAAATTTAGGTATGTGAAGGAATGACGTCATACGGCGCATAGAAAAAGTGAAGCAGTTAACGGTATGAATTAGTGAAAATATAATTGAATCAATTGTTTGTGTGAATTAAATGTTGAGTAAAGAAATTGTAAGCACTCCAATACATAAACAACTAATTAGAAGAGTTAATTAAATAAATACCTACAAAAGTACACATATGTATGTACACACTTACATTTCTATGTACATAGATACAAGTGTTGCTCTACTCAAAAAAGTCGAAAATAATTAGAATTTTTGTTTTTATTTATTTTTGGTAGAGTTCAACTTGAAAAATGACAATTGGCGAGAGACAAAACGATTTACAAGCGACGACGGCAATTAAACGAAATCAATTACAAATAAATCCAAATAGCGATTCGATGGACAACGGCAACATTGATAAAACCAATAACAGTGCCAAGCAAAAACAGGTAATATGTGAAAAACAATTTCTGCTACACTCACTTACAAACATACATACTTACGTATATACACACACATACGTAATTTACTCATATTTACAACACATACGTCATACGTCAAATTGTCAAATGACGGTTTAAATTGAATTTAGAGCAGAGTTGAAAAAAAAAAATTAATGATGAGATCACTTTGTCGGACGTGCGGAAAATACATACAAACACAACATACTCACATATTATGCGAGCAATTGTTGATCACAGACAACAATAAAACATGAATAAAAAGTGCGCACACATAAACAATACACACCCATAAAAAATGAAAAAAAGAGTGTTTAATTATGACTAGTGCTCATGGTCAAAATAATTACACTACTCGCGTCATTCATTTGTGTCCTTTAATATCTTATTTTTGTAATTGTTTTGGAAAAACAGCTTGCGGAATTAAATTATTTAGATTATGCATGTACGTCCGACTTTCAATTTATATAAATTTCAAATTCACCAAGTTCTCTTTATTTTTGCAACACAATTTATGTTTACGCTTATTGTTTATCGATCACCAATTTGCACATGATAAATTGAGCTCCAATTTATGTGTATCGATCAATTTGATCCTTTTACATAATTTATAATTCGGTCGATAATATGTACATGCCACATTGAGCTTATGCATATACCAAATGTAACTTATTGTGTAATATAGATTAATTTGATTATCACTAATTTAACAGCGATAAACTTAATAATTTAATATGTACCACATATTTTCAAAGCGTCTCTTTTTTCCAACAAAATTTATGCATATACACACTTTAGTTCTTATTTAATAAAAATAAATTTGTTGAGCTTTAAACTAATATCGATACATTTTCATTATTTTTGCTAAGAACGATGCCACCATATCATTCCTACGCGCCGCACGCAGCGGCGATCTGGGTAAAGTGCTGGAATTCATAGATGCTGGCTTAATAACGGATATAAACACTTGCAATGCGGTAATTTAATACATATGTAAAAAACTATATTTATATCTTTTTGCATTTAAATTTATTTAATTTTGTATAGATATATTTATGTATACATATATTTATGTATATATATATTTATGTATATATATATATATTTATGTACATATATATTTTTGTATATATATATTTATGTATATATATATTTATTTGAAAATTTTGTATTTTGGCATATGTTTTGTTTTTGCAAACGGTTTCCCATGCGAGCCGAACGATCACAGCACGACTCGGCTTTTTAACCGTTTCGCGAGCACCAACTACCACATATCACGATCCAGTTGCTCTTTAACCGGTTCGTGAGCATGAGTTGCTCTCCTTAAATCGCTTCGTGGGCGAGCAGCTCAACAGCTGATAGTTCGTGATCGATAAGCAAACGCTGCAACTCTGTTATTTGCTTGCATTTGTTTTTTTGTCAATTTTAAATTAAATTTATTTCTTTTCCATTTAGAACGGTTTAAATGCGCTACATTTGGCGGCCAAGGATGGTTTTGTGGACATATGCAATGAGCTGCTCAAGCGTGGCATTAAAGTGGACAGTGCCACCAAAAAGGGTAATACAGCGTTGCACATTGCATCGCTGGCAGGACAACAACAAGTGATAAAGCAATTAATACAACACAATGCCAATGTTAATGTGCAATCCTTGAATGGTTTTACGCCACTTTATATGGCAGCACAGGAAAATCACGACGCCTGTTGTCGTCTGCTACTAGGAAAAGGAGCAAATCCTTCGTTGGCCACCGAAGATGGTTTTACGCCGCTGGCTGTGGCAATGCAACAAGGCCACGATAAAGTTGTCGCTGTGCTGCTCGAGAGTGATGTGCGTGGTAAGGTGCGGTTGCCTGCTCTCCATATTGCCGCCAAAAAGAATGATGTAAATGCTGCGCTGCTTTTGTTGCAACACGATCAAAATGCAGACATTGTTTCCAAATCGGGTTTTACGCCGCTGCACATTGCTGCCCATTATGGCAATGTGGATATAGCCGGGCTACTCTTAGAGCGCGGTGCGGATGTTAATTATACAGCCAAGCATAATATTACGCCGTTGCATGTGGCGTGCAAATGGGGTAAAGCAGCAGTTTGTTTGTTGTTGCTCGAGCAAAAGGCACGCATTGATGCCACCACGAGGGATGGCTTGACGCCTCTTCATTGTGCCTCACGCTCGGGGCATGTGGAGGTGATACAGCTGCTGCTCTCTCAACATGCCCCAATCCTGTCCAAGACGAAGAATGGACTCTCTGCGTTGCACATGTCCGCCCAGGGGGAACACGATGAAGCTGCTCGTCTGCTACTTGATCATAAAGCTCCTGTGGATGAGGTCACTGTGGATTATTTAACTGCTCTGCATGTGGCTGCTCATTGTGGTCATGTGCGTGTCGCCAAGTTGCTCCTCGATTATGGCGCCAATCCCAATTCAAGGGCTTTAAATGGCTTTACCCCGCTGCACATTGCCTGCAAAAAGAATCGCATTAAAGTCGCAGAATTATTGTTGAAACATGGCGCTAATATTGGCGCCACAACGGAATCAGGGCTGACGCCGCTGCATGTCGCCAGTTTTATGGGTGAGTTCCCAATTTTATATTCACATATGTAATTCGTAGTCTTTTTTAAATCTTAATTTTAAATGCTAATTGTAGCTGCGCTCAATCGTTTAATTTATTTATTGTATGTTTTTTATTTATTATATAAGTTTTTATATTATTTTTGCTTTTTTTCAATTTTAATATAATTCTCCGCCTATTGCTAATCGATAATACTTGTAATCGACCTTTTGAGCATCGATAACAGGCTTAACAGCACTTAAGAAAATGACATGCTTTCTAGTTGATGGCGCTCTCGTTGCTGCCAAGTTGGAATTTTTCCACACTGCAATTGGCAATTCATCTTTGCTATTTAAAAATAAATTGAACTAATGTGCACAAATCGCTGCAAAATTAAAATAACCTCTGCAAGTGCAGAAAAAATACGCGAGAAGAGGAGAAGCCTAGCATGCGCAAGCCACTCAATGTTTACGTCAAGAAGAAGAGTGTCGAAGCGCAAGGCCAACAAAATGCCATTCGACAAAGGACGGCAGCTGTTTAAATATTCACAGTTAGTGTCCTAATGTTTTGTTCACTGAAAGACAGCGATTTGTTTATAAGAACTTCTGAGTGCGAATGCATTCTACAATAATAATAAATTTAAATATGCAAATTTGTAATTTGATTAATTTGATTTATAAATGTAAGAGTTGTTTTTAACAGGGTATCTGCCTGTAGTGCTCACACTTATAAATATGTATATATTTTTAATTTAAATGTGTTTTGCTCTAAATTGAATTTATTTGCTAATATATAAATAAATAATAGAAGTACGCACTAGTCGTGCACTCTCTCTGTGGTGCTAATTCCATTCTCTCTTTTTTTTCCAGGTTGCATGAACATAGTGATTTATTTGCTGCAGCACGATGCGAGTCCCGATGTACCCACAGTGCGTGGTGAGACGCCACTGCACCTGGCAGCGCGTGCCAATCAGGTTTGGAATTACTAACTGATATAAATATATATATATATTAATAACGCGCATCTCTCCCTAGACGGATATCATACGCATTCTTCTCAGGAATGGAGCACAAGTGGATGCTATTGCTCGGGAGGGACAAACTCCGTTGCATGTTGCCGCCCGGCTGGGCAATATTGATATCATTATGCTAATGTTGCAGCATGGGGCACAAGTGGATGCCCCCACCAAGGATATGTATACAGCTCTGCACATAGCCGTCAAGGAGGGCCAGGAAGAGGTGTGCCAGCAGCTCATCGATCAAGGTGCCCAGCTGGATGCAGTGACAAATAAGGGATTTACCCCTTTGCACCTCGCCAGTAAATATGGCAAGGTCAAAGTGGCAAATCTGCTGCTCCAAAAGGGTGCCACCATCGATTGTCAAGGTAAAAATGAGGTAACCCCGTTGCATGTGGCCACCCATTATGATCATCAGCCCGTTGTACAAGTGCTCCTAGAGCGTGGCGCCTCCACACAAATTGCGGCACGCAATGGACACACTTCCCTCCACATTGCCGCCAAGAAAAATAATCTAGAGATTGCACAGGAGCTGCTGCAACATGGTGCAGATGTTGCTGCCACAAGTAAATCGGGTTTTGCGCCTCTGCACTTGGCTGCCCAGGAGGGGCATGTGGAAATGGTTCAACTGCTGCTGGAGCAAGGAGCTAATGCAAATATTGCTGCCAAGAATGGATTGACTCCTCTCCACTTGGCTGCTCAGGAGGGAAGAGTTGTGGTCTCCCGTTTGCTCCTCGATCATGGCGCCACTATATCCGAGCGCACCAAGGCCGGTTATTCCCCGCTTCACATTGCTGCGCACTACAATCAAATCGATGAAATTAAATTCCTGTTGGAGAATGATGCTAACATTGAGTTGACCACAAATGTGGGTTATACACCACTTCATCAGGCTGCCCAGCAGGGTCACACAGTGGTCATCAATCTCCTGCTGCGACACAAAGCAAATCCAGATGCGGTCACGAATGTAAGTCAACTATTTCTATTAATTATAAGTGAGCAATTAGTGTTTCCCAATTCTCAAGTGTATAAATACGATTGACAGTAGTAAACCAAATTAGATGTCTTCCGCTAGATGGCGCTCTTTTGTTTTTGCACTCGCCAATTCCCAATTGATCCTTTCTATTTAAAACCAAATTAAAGCCAATGCGTTGCGAATGTCACAACCTAATTCAAATACTCTCGGCAAAGTGTATATAGAAATATGCACTTAAGAAAGCTCGAGCTTTTGCCCAAGTAAATAACAAGAGTAGGAACAGCAACACAATATTTGATAGTATTTTCTATTTTTAAACGCACACAAATGGGTATACATACACACCACACATATGCATAGCATCAGCAGGCAAATAGAGTGTGCTAAGAATTGATCCAATGCCTTGGCTGTGATTAGCTGGCGCTCTATGCTCTCTCTCAGAGTGTGGCGCTCTCTCGTGTTATTCTTTATTTATATATACACACACACACACATACATAGAAGATGCTTGAGTTCTAAGAGTGTGTGGAGGGGTGGTGGAGGGGGTGGATAGTGTTCTGCTTGTGGAAATTCGGGCGTTATTTGAAAAAATTGATTTGAAATATTTTTGTATAAAACATTAAGTTGAACACTCCAGTGCTGGACAAGAAAAATATAAAGAGGAAAAGAAAATAAATATAGTAATAAATAATATAAACTAAATAATAAATAAAAATGATTAAATAATAAATAAAAATACAAGACAGCACTTCATATATTTAAATTCGATGTATTGTCAATTAATTTTTTCTGGTTGTTCGTATTTTTCAGAATGGACAAACGGCATTAAATATTGCGCATAACCTGGGCTACGTAACCGCCGTGGAAACGCTGAAAGTCGTCACACAAACATCCGTTATAAATACAAAGACGGGCGTTATCGAAGAAAAATATAAAGTTGTTGCCCCCGAATTTATGCACGAAACTTTACTTTCGGACTCGGAGGACGAGGGCGGTGACGATCTATTGGAACATCACAATCAATATAAATATATGGCAACGGATGATCTGAAGACAACCAATGATGATGAACATGATCATCAAAATTTCGATACAACAAATCCCGAACACGAACAAATCGAGCGTGCTATCGAAAGAGGTCAAAAGAGTGCGATGATTACGTCATTTTATTCAAATTTATTTATGTATTATTTTTTTTTTTTTAAATTGCAGAAATGATTCGTACAATGGAAGCGTCGAATTTTAGTGCTTCTCCAATGGAACGACAAACGGATAATGTTGTCATTGTGCGACCGCCTGTGCATTTGGGGTATGCTCTATATTTCTCTGATATCCTAATTCTAATTTGAAGTCGTGTTTGCGCAGATCGATTAAAGGTTATCGGTAGTGTAATGCGGCACATTTGAAAAGCCCCTTTACAGACACATAAAAGTTATCAATAATGGAAAACTCAATGTCAAAATAAAGTGTCAAACAGGTCACGAAATATATCAAGGTAGAATTTTGAACGCCGGTTTACAGACCGCAAAACTAAAAGCCACAATGTTAACTTACTGTTATCTGTGTGAATTGTGTTCAACGGTGTCAAAATAATGAAGCTTGACATCAAATTTTTAAAGGCAGTTATAACAACTATAGAATCGGCAAGTGCATCGAAATCGAAATAGTAAATTATGAATGAAAAATGAAGTGAAAAAGTGTACTTATAAACTCCGTAAAGGCGAGAAAATCAATTCATTTATGATTTTAGGTACCGCGACCGAAATAAATTGCAAATTTCGCTTGCGATATTTTTCGTCGATCTGAAAAGTCTGGTTTCTGCTTGCTGGTAACTCCAGTGGTAACCACTTAAACATACTGTAACACCACTGTTAAACTTCACTAAAAAGAAAGCGCTGTAAGATCGCGAAATCCTGTTGCAACTCGGTGTTAACCATTTAAACTATACAGTTTACTGTTACATGTAAAAAGTCATTTCAAATATATTGTTTTAATATAAAATTTTAGTAATGCCTCTACTATATTTGTTTTTACAGCTTCCTCGTTTCATTTTTGGTGGATGCACGGGGTGGTTCGATGCGTGGCTGTCGCCACAGCGGTGTGAGGATAATTGTGCCGCCAAAGGCTTGTGCGGAGCCAACAAGGATAACCTGTCGCTATGTGAAGCCACAAAGAGTGGCAAATCCGCCGCCGCTGATGGAGGGCGAGGCGCTCGTCAGTCGCATACTCGAAATGTCGCCGGTGGAGGGTAACTTCCTGAGGTAACTAAAAAAAAGAAGAAGAAATACTCTATATTCTTTTTCATATTTGCAGCGCACAACCTGTTTGCATATAACGAAATAATATGTAAAGTAGCATCTCAACGCCAATCGATAACACTTTTAATCGACCTTTTTGAGAAAACAAGATTAACAGCATTGGTCAAAATACGAGCCTGCATGATAGATGGCGCTTTTTAAGCCCCCGAGATTTCCAAAGGGCATGTCTGCATGCAGGAATTGACTCGATTTATTTAAAAAAAGAATTCATAAGGCTATAAAAAATATTTTTAAGAATATTTTCTTCAAACAGTGCATTGAAAAGACCTATTGAAATACTTACTTTTCATTTCAGCCCCATTGTGCTGGAGGTGCCCCATTTCGGAGCATTACGCGAACGCGAGCGTGAGATAATCATACTCCGCTCGGACAATGGGGAAAGTTGGCGCGAACACAGCGTCTACGAGAACGAGGAGCATCTGCTTGAAACTCTGAACGAAACCATCGATGGGGAACTGAATCCTCTCGAGGATTTGCATACCAGTCGCATAATACGCATTGTGACTCAAAATGTGCCCCATTTTTTTGCTGTTGTCTCGCGAGTGCGGCAAGAAGTGCATGCAATTGGCCCAGACGGGGGCACTGTGGCATCGAGTGCTGTGCCCCAGGTGCAGGCAATTTTTCCGCCCCATGCGCTGACCAAGAAGATACGTGTCGGCCTCCAGGCGCAGCCCGTGGATCTCATTGGCTGCTCCAAGCTGCTCGGACAGGGCGTTGCTGTCTCGCCCGTAGTCACCGTGGAGCCGCGTCGCCGTAAATTCCACAAGGCCATCACATTGAGCATGCCGGCGCCCAAAAGTTGTAATCAGGGCATGGTCAATGCTCAGTACAATGGAAATGCGCCCACTTTGAGGTTGCTTTGCTCCATAACTGGCGGTCAAAATCGCGCCATTTGGGAGGATGTCACCGGTTCCACGCCCCTCGCCTTTGTCAAGGATAGCGTCAGTTTTACCACCACAGTATCCGCTCGCTTTTGGCTCATGGATTGCCGTAATGTGGCTGATGCCAGCCGAATGGCTGCCGATCTTTATTCATACATGGCTCAGGTGCCTTTTGTCGTCAAATTTGTCGTCTTTGCCAAGCGCATTTCTTTAACGGAGGCCAAATTGTCAATTTTTTGTATGACCGACGACAAGGAGGAGAAAACGTTGGAGCAGCAGGCATCCTTCACGGAGATCGCAAAGAGTCGCGATGTGGAACTGTTGCAGAATCAGCAAATTTATTTGGAATTTGCTGGGAACCTGGTGCCCGTCTTAAAATCTGGAGATCAATTGAATATTAAATTTCAGGCTTTTCGCGAGAATCGATTGTCATGCATTGTCCATCTCAAAGATGCGGAGCAGACCCAGGCACGCATCTCTTTCATGGCACAGCCGAAAGTGGAACCGGGTCAGGCTCCGCTACAACCGATATGCGCTCTAAATCTTTGCCTGGATCAGTTGGAGGAACAGGAGCAGCGTTTCAATGGCAACCTCAGCAATGGTCATGGCCTGAACTATAAAGATTTAATTAATGCCGAGATTAAGGCCAGCAAACAGAAGTTGTCCATACAACGTGCCGATATACGTCTCTCGGATATATCCAATCTCTTGGCTGAAGATTGGCCTAGACTTGCCGAAGAGCTGGGTGTTGCCAGCAGCGATATTGATTTGGTCAGAGCGGAGTATGTAGGCCAGCCACAGGCACAGCAGAGTCTCGTTATGCTGCGTCTCTGGCTGGAGCAGCAAGGAAACCGCGCCACTGGCAATGCCATGTCCCAGGCTCTGTCCAAAATTGGTCGCGATGATATTGTGGAGCAGTGTATTTATAATCTTGAACTGGTCACCGATAAATTGGAACGTGGTCTAGCTAATGTTAGAATGCAAACGACTCCTACTCTCGCTGATGGCCTCAATGAGACCCTGAATATTGAGCAGCTCTGCGAAAGCAAAGAAAATAATGGTTAGTAAAAGTGAATTCATTAATTTCAATTCAATTTTGATGAATTTTCAATTGAAGTTGTGCTCCGCTCCACGCCCCCAACAATGCCCATTGAGCTGGAGGATTATCAATGTCAAACCAATTTGCAGCCGAGCGCTGGTAAGCATTAAAGGTTGTCTGTAGTTTAATTTTGAATAAGTTTATATTTTATTTATCGCTGGTTTTCTTTATTTACCGATTAGCAGAGTTGATTTTAATAGCGCTTGACAGCGTGCTTAGCTTAATTGGATATCCACGGTCACACATGCAAACACCATTTTGAATAATTAACATTATGGCGTTTAACATGTTTATCGTGCTTATATATAAATGAGCTAAAAAGGTTGCTTATCATATATATTTAAATGAGACAACGAAATTGGATAATTTAAAACTAAAGCTATGCTTATTGGGGTTTTATTAGTGCTTAACAAATTGGTTGTATGTAGTCACAAGTTCATATGCCATTTTGAGTAATTAACAATATGCTCATGAGGGGACGAAATATCGATTAACAGTGTTGCTTAGCATAATTAGAGATTTATTAATACTAGGCGCTAAAATTAAAATGAGCTCAAAATACCTAATATGTTTTAACATTTATCTCTATTAATTTCACAGACAATTTATTAATTAAATCGATTGAAGTGGAGGCTGCTTTGCCTGCGTCCGCCGAAGATATGCTGCTAAAGTCCCTGGTGGACAAATGCGCCATAATGGAGTCCCCGAATTCAACGTGGACTGGTGTTAATCCAGCAAATGATTTGTTGCAAAGCAAAATTCAAGAATCGCATATCAAAACCATAACGAAGCTTTCCCCCCCAACCGATACCGAATGCAATATGTCCAAGCCGACAACAACAACAACCGATAACATTTAAAATTGTGCATGTGTGTGTGTTTTTGTGTGCTGTGTGTATCACATATATTTATTCTCGCGTATTGTATGTATTTTAAATTTATTATTTTCAAAAGCACTCTTTAATTCTTTGCTAATGTATTAAACGGTCGAGTATCCAATTTATATATATTATCAACAACCACATTTAATCCATGTGATAAGCGGTCAGAACAAAAGCATCAAAGAAGAAATAATTCTATCATTTATTGATAGTGATCTTGATTTTCAATATTAAATTTTTTCCTTATTTAACTAAGATTTGTCTCCCACTAAAAATCAAATATTTTCACAATATATATATAAATATATATATCGTTTCGAACATATTTAAAACATATATACTAACGAGCACTGCGTGGGAATTTCTTCAATTCATTGTCATCATGACACGAAAAACGTAATATTGTATTTGCGAAAATAAATTGTTGAACTATAATTGACAGTTTTTAACTAAAAACAATTTTGAAAATGTAAATATAATTTCTCAAACAGCAGTAAGAATATTTGCATTTAATTTGAATTCAAATTTCTATTAGCTGCTATCGCCAAATAGGAATTGGCTGCTTACAGGGTAGCTTTTATTTGTTTACTTATCGATACTTTAAGCACGCTGCTGAAAATCAGCTGTTGTGCAAAAAATATATATATCGCCATCTGCTCGACAATATATATCGCACACAATTTATCGAGTACGTTTCGATATATATATGTAATATATATCTATATAAATATATAGTTTGTGCTCGCACACAGAGAAAAAAAAAACGCGTGGATGTATAAAAGTTAAATGTGATTTCACAATCGCCATTAATCATCAATGAAAAGTAAATATTTAAAGCAAAACAATAGTTATAAGAGCTAAGAAGACATATTTATGTGCAAGTATTTAGCATTTAATTAATACACATGTGCGCTAAATGTGTGAGTATGTAAATATATTTACAGTTATTCAAAGAAAAAGTTCTTTTTGCTATTTCCTGTTATGTCATCCTCAAAACATATCGCATGATTTACACAACTTTTAACAGCATATTTGTTTTCATTTAATATATTAAGAAAATTGTCATTTTCATTTCGAAGAACTAGCCAGAGCTGTTTTAATGTATGTATTTAAGTATACATACGTACCCACATATATATGTATATCTATATATAAATATATATATATTTATACAAATGTACATAACAAGTATTAGTGGTGTGAGTGGCGACAACATCATTGTTATCGATTATTCTCGGCGCTGAGAAAAGAATCCCTAACAGCTTGGAAGAAAAAAAAGTAATGTTTACAATTGCATATTAATAAAATGTATATATATTCATTTCAGAAATAAATTGTGGATTTAGCCGCGATGATTATTATGCCATCACATGTTGCTCGTCAAGGAATGAGTTCAAATTTAATTAATTTAAAACAATTCAACGCGCCAAATATAAAAAGTAAATTAAAGCAATTAAAAAGGGAGAATCGCTAACAAAGCAAATAATTATAAATATTGTGCAAGTGTGTGAAAGAATTAAATAAATTAAAACGTGCTGGAATAACATAATTAAATAAAAATAGAAGTAATAAAATACCAACATAAGAAGTAAATACAATAATACAAAAATTAAATAAAAAGGTTGATGCATACGCCAATAAATAAGAATACCATAAAAATAAATGTGCGCATATAATACCCAAAAACGATAAGTAGCTACATATGAGCAAACAAGCATACTGCAATTTAAAGGAAAGGACTAATAAAATACCCATGTAATATAATCACTAGCAAAACGATAAAATTGTGAAATAGATAAATTACGAAATCGTTAACGATAACAAGTAAACAAGTGGTTTTTTCTCGTAGTTGCAACGTAATGAATTCAGTTCAAAGTGCCACCGAGCAGCAGGAGCAAATCGGGTCATTTAAGCGTAGATTGCGCAAACGTCGAAACAACGTCAGCGTCATTGATGCGGTAGGCAACACTGACAGCGACACTGGTCTGACACTCTTGCAAAAATCCTACATCAAACAATTCTATTTCGAGAAGCGTGTCGGCAGCGGAGGAACAGCAAATCACGAGAAGCTGCAGCCGCAACAGCAAAAACAGCTGTTCAGTGTTGGTCAATTTGGATGATTAAAGTACAGCAGCAAGCGTTACGTCTTTCATGGCTTACGTCAGCGTAAACGTAAGCGTTACAAAAGCCACGCCACAAACATATATATATATGTTATGTTATCGATGAACTCGGCAAGGATGTTGCCGTTTGACAATGGCCGCCATTTTGCAGCGCTTGCCGCTTGCCGCGTGCAACACAAGCAGACGCTGTGCAGCTGACATATCAGATTAACAAACAATTAACAAAAACATAATTTCTCAACTATATACATATATAGCATATAAATAATAAAACTCCGCCACTGTATGTAAAAAAATAATTGCCCAATGATGTCAGCGAACCAACAAAATGAGAGCGCCATCTGTTGGCCGACTGAGCAGCCGGCAATGGTGCTGCAGCCCCTGACGGATGAAACGGGCAGCAGCCGGCAAGCAGCGGAACAAGAGGAATTATTGCAATTTTCACGCATTGCCACCAAAAATAATCTTATTAAGCTTAATTGGTGGCATTCACCAACGCAGCCAACAATCAATATTGAAGCTTCGTTTCTTGCCGAGGGGCCTACAAACGAGCCCATGAAAATTGATAACAATAACAGCCTAAGCACGCCGGCAAAATCAAATATATCGCATAATCGCCACTCACGAACAAATGACAAAAATAATCACCAGCAACAAAAACAGCAGCAACAGCTGCCTACTGTTAACGCAGACAGTATTAACATTGATGCAGACGATGATTTCGATCTGCAAGACTCGCAGCTGTTAGTGAAAGGTATGTGTAGAACAACATAACATATGTTATTAACTTATTTACATAATTCAATCAGCTGCAGCTGTAATATCGATAATGCTATATGCAGATCACAATTAATTAAGCGATATTTATCGCACGCATTGTTTTCTTTTTGAGTTAAAAGTTTAACTGATTTTTTTATGTGTAATTATATTTAAACACTGCTTTATCATTGGAAAATTTTACGTCTATAAACTAGATAAGATAATTACTTAGCCCTATATACAGTTAGTAACGAGCACAACTAGTTGAAATTATAATTACTAAGCTGAATTTAAATTTTGACGGGAACAGAAGAAAAAGATGAGAAGCTGAAGCTGATATCTAACTAAATAAGAGCTTAAGCGTTGAATTGTTTTTCTTTTCTATTGTTAAATATTAATAATCAATTTAGTCATGCGACGCTATAAAATAGAAGTTTACAAGTAAATATTGCTTTGTTTTTTACTGCTGTTGCCTGCGCTGATTCTGCTGCTGTGTCTCAGTTACTCTTGGTCGGCTGCGATGTTCAGTTCGGTTTTCGGCTGCATATTGGCACTGAGTTTTTAGTTGACGCTTGGCGCTTGCGTTGATCGGTCTTCGATTTCGCGTTTCGGGCTTTCGGCTTGTTTTTTGGGGGGGTTCGGCAAAGGGTTCGTTTTCAAAATCGAACAAATGTGAAATGTGTATGTAAGTATGTATGCATGGGTATATGTACATACATATGTGGGCAATCAGAGAAACAATGATCAACAGGTGGCGCTGCTAAGCTTGCATATGCATATTAATTTACTGGCAGATCAGAGCATTGAGGGTCGGCCATTGAAACAAGGGCGATTGAATTCATAAAACATAGATAGCTTTATCAAATATACGTGTGAGTGAGAGATTGTGTGTGTGAGTGGGTGCCACGATTAAGATGCCTTGTTTTCTTGTGTTAATATTTCTATTTAATTATATGTTTAGTGTTTATAATTAAAGTTGTATTTTTTTTTGTTTGTTATTTTGTCATTATTTTTTTATTTTCAATTTGTTTTACGCATTAATTGCCGACGATTGTTGACTAATTACTTTGCCTCTTCCCTTCTTCTTCGTTTTGTGCTTTTGTTCCAGCTTCGTTAAAATTCTTAAGTGCCTGCTGCTTGTTGCGTGCGTGTGCAAATATAAATTAACTGTACACGCTGCAGATATATTTAATTTTCGGCTGTTTCTGCTTCTTCTTATTCACTTGTAAAAAAGCTTTTTACATGTTTACCGTTTAACGGCACATTTTTTACTCATGCATACATTATATGTTTTGATATGTATGTGCGTCATGCCAATATTCTTATTGGCTTATTCTCTCACAGATGTTGTAAACGTTAATTGTATGCCCATAAAAAGCAATAAACTGGAGAAACAATTAAACAAAATTCCGGCCAATAATAAATATGTACGTTTTTTCGTTTTTTTCTTTCCTTATCAATCGTATTTTATCTATCATGTGTGTGTGTGAGAACATTTATGCTGCTTGTGCTGATTAAGCGTCGCTGCTGACTTCACCTCACACGTTGCCTTCTTTTGCTCAAGTGCTTGACGTGTGACAGCCACTCATTCAAATCATGCATGTGTGACAAAGAGCGGAGAACTGCAAAAAATATATCGATTAACAGCTGGTAGCAGGCAGGCTTCCCCTTAACAGATGTGCAGCCAACCCACTCGTAGTATATAGCGATAACGATGTATGTGTGTTGTTGACTACTTAATTACGATATATGTTAAATACAAAAATTCGATTAAATTTAGGAAACACGGTGTAAGTAATTACTAATAGTGCTTAACTGTTACTCCAATCAACGAATGCAGTGTATTTTGAATATCGTAAATACAATATCATTGTCAATATCGAATTTACGATACACGTATGGATGAGTGTCGTTTTCAGTTTAACTCAAAGTTACATGCTGTGATTTTTGAATATCGTATTACGATATACACATTTTTGCGTGTGGCTCTGTTAACTGTAGTTTACGGAAATAAAGCGAGGTATTTTGTTTACCGCAATTGCGATATACCTACGATGTTCATGATTTCTCCGGCTTAACTCTCAATTTATTTCATACGTCCATAAGCACTCAGCAAGCGCATAATAGAAAGTATTAATTAAACGAAGGAAGGCCAATTGAAAAAAAATGAAATGTGCGAATTATAAATGTTAAACACATTTTTCAGAAATTATAACCTGAAATAAGCTAAGAAAAGCTGATGATGAACTGCGATATGTTGCAAGGTATGCATTTTAATTAAGTCTAAGACTAAATGGTGATTGTGGAATTATAGATATAGATGTCAGCATTTCTATAAATAGTTTATTAAATTTCGAATTGAATAATGAATATATAAAAATAACTTTAATAAATAACAGTATTTTCATATTTCAATATATAAATAAGTTAATTACGATATACTTAATTATTTTAATTTCAGATCCGAAACCATGCGTGGCACTTTTGAATCAAGGTCAAACGGATCAGATGAAGATCAGCGGCTATCGTTTGTCCCATTTTCGTTCGGTATTATGCTGGATTTGCATAATTCTCACGGGTGGCTTGTTGCGACTCGTGTTGCACTGGTGGCGCCACTGGTATCTGCTTGCTACGTGCGAGCCGTGCCCGCTGCACGAGGCCCAGCAGGTCCTCATCGAGGAGGACTATCAGGGCAATCACAAGCTGTATCACGTAAAGCCTGTCAGTCTCTTGGATGTGGAGCAGCTCAAGTAAATAGCCCTTTCATTTCAATTATGTCTTTATTATATATATATATATATATATATATATATATATATATATATATATATTGTTTGTTTATTTATAATTTCTATATACATTCAGTTAATATATATATATATATATATATATATATATATATATTAAACACTTCAATACTTAGAGTGTTATAATTTAAAATTCACTTCAATTCTTTTTTTTACTGCCTTTTAGGAAAGTAATGCAAAAGAAAATCCCTGGCGAGGATTTCGATGAGAACAAACTCCAACTGGCTGTGCATTTCTCCGCGGCGTACTTTAAATGTGAGTAACTAAATAAAATAAATATTATTTTAAGTAAAAGTCGACTTACTTTTAGATTGTCGCTCGTTGAGAATATTTCGCTGTAAGCAATTGGTTTATGCCTGGGACAGTAGCAGCAACAGCTTCAATAAAATCAATGGCTTAGATGTGAATGTGCCCTGTTCCTATTACCATCAGCAGCGAGGGTTGAGTCTGCAAGAGCAGCTCTCCCGTAGAATTGTCTTCGGTGAGAATGAGATCACCGTTCCGCTGCGAGATGTGAAGACCCTACTATTTCTGGAGGTCCTCAATCCGTTCTATGTATTCCAAATATTTTCGGTCATTCTTTGGTTTGCCTACGATTATTATTACTATGCTTGTGTCATTGTTCTAATGTCCGTCTTTGGCATTTCCATGTCAATTATACAAACCAAAAAGGTGAGTTGCAACTTCAAATTATCATTGATATAATTGCGGTTCAAATAATAGCATTCGAAATCATTTCAAAGCTGTTTTGTATGACATTAAAAATATAACTTAATCTATTTAAATTTATTGATTGCTTTGCAGAATCAAGATGTGCTCCAGGAAACGGTTCGCAATACGGGCAATGCATGGATCGTCAATTCCAAGGGCATCTCCATGGAATTGTCGACTAAAACTCTGGTGCCTGGTGATATTATTGAAATACCCTCGAGTGGCTGCACCATGCAATGCGATGCCGTTCTACTGTCCGGAAATTGCATCCTGGATGAATCCATGTTGACGGGGGAAAGCGTTCCGGTTACAAAGACGCCGCTGCCTCAGAAACGGGATGTGATCTTTGATAAGAAAGAACATGCGAGGCACACGCTCTTCTGTGGGACCAAGATCATTCAAACTAGATACATTGGCTCCAAGAAGGTTCTGGCCTTTGTTATTAATACAGGCAATATTACGGCGAAAGGGGGCTTAATACGATCCATTCTTTATCCTCCTCCGGTGGATTATAAATTTGAGAAGGATTCCTACAAGTTTATTCAATGTTTGGCTCTAATTGCATTGGTTGGCTTTATCTACACGCTCGTGACGAAGGTGAGACTGAAGATGTTTGGGTAGATATAAGAAATATAAATAGCAACTGTATATAAGATCTGAATAACATCTGTATAAATGTGGTCAATGGTTGATCAAAGTTGTTACAATTAAGTGCTTAGAACAAATTAGACGAGAACGCAATAAGTAAGAGAAAGAGGGAAGTCTCGACTGGCAGAAACACATTTCAACTATTCATATCTCTATGGAACACTGCTTATTTTCTTGTATTTTCTATATTTCGTTCGTATGTCTGATAAGCATAAGTAGATACCTATATAGTAGATATATATTTAGCGTAGTTTATTAATTTATTTTAGATATTTAGAAATTCTCTAAAAATATCCTGTACCGTTATCTTTATATTAGTCTACTTTATTTAATTTGATTTATTTTTGATTATCTATTTATTAATTATGTAAATTTAGTTATCTATTTATTTATTTGATATATATTTCTAAATCCTATTACAAATATCTTGATTTGAGCCTGCTTTATTTATTTTATATATATTTCAAAATTCTTCTGTTGCTTTTTGCAGATATTACGTTGCATAGGTGCCGTGAAAATAGCCGTAGAATCTTTGGATCTGATAACAATTGTTGTGCCACCCGCTTTGCCCGCTGCGATGACCGTAGGACGTTTTTATGCCCAGAAGCGCCTCAAAAGTAGCAACATATTTTGTATATCGCCGCGTTCCATAAACGTGGCAGGCAGCATTAATTGCTGTTGCTTCGATAAGGTAACACTTGTGATATATATTTGTAGTAAAAGAACGGCTCAAGTAATATGTAAATTTAATTATAGACTGGCACTTTGACGGAGGATGGACTCGATATGTGGGGTGTAGTGCCCAAATCCTCAACGAATCAATTTCAAATACCACTCAAGGATGTCAAACGTTTGCCGTTTGAACATTTTCTATTTGGCATGGTCACCTGCCACTCGATCACCGTGATGAATGGCGTCAAGATGGGTGATCCGCTGGACCTGAAAATGTTTGAATCGACGGGTTGGCTACTAGAGGATGCCAATAATATACCAGAGAATGAGAAATATGGCTTAATTTATCCGACTATACTAAGGCAACCCATTGAAAGAGAATCTGGAGAAACCGAAGAAACCGAAGAAACTGAAAAAACTGTGCAACGTCAAAATTCCGTAGATGATTTATTGGCCAATGTTGGCCTGCTAAAAAGTGCCACAAATTACGATCATGGCATAGTGCGCGAATTTCCGTTTACCTCAAATTTACAGCGTATGTCGGTCATAACTCGCTGCCTCAACGCCAGCGGTTTTAATGTGTATTGCAAGGGGTCGCCGGAGATGTTGCAACAATTGTGCCTGCCACAAAGTCTGCCCAACGATTATAGCCAACAATTGTCGATCTTTGCCAAGAAGGGCTTTCGCATCATTGCCTTGGCCCACAAAAGTCTAAATCCCCGCTTGAATTATACAAAGATTCAGCGATTATCACGCGAAGATGTTGAACTTAACTTGGAATTTCTTGGTTTTGTTGTGCTCGAGAATCGCTTGAAGCCTGATACGACGGAGGTTATTAAATCCCTGAATCTGGCCAATATCCGCACCATAATGATAACAGGTGATAATATATTAACGGCCATGAGTGTGGCACGTGATTGTGGCATTGTTAGTGCCACACAGTCGGTGATAACGGTGCATGCCGTGCCCGATGACGTAGGAATTAATTTTGAATTGCAATACACGCTGGAATTGGGCACTCCAAATGTAACCAATGGCATTGGTAATCTGGAAAGTGATTTAACTTTGGAACTTGATCTAAATAAATCGACAAATCAATTGGTAAACGGCAACTTGCCAAATAGCAACAGTTTGACAAGTGTTAAGACAATTGAGACGTGGACGCATAACGAGGAGGAGGCGGAACAGGATTTGGACGGGAATGGGGATGTGGATGTGGAGCTGGGTGCGAGTTCAGCCAGGATTAGATCGCATGCTCCACTCAGGGATAACAGCTGGCGGCGCCACTACATCTTCGCCATGGATGGCAAAACCTGGCAAATTGTGCACGATTTATTCCCCCAACAAATGGAAATCATTTTAACACGTGGCGCAATATATGCCAGAATGTCACCGGAACAGAAACAGTCACTAGTTGTGGAACTACAGAATCTGGATTATTGTGTGGCCATGTGCGGGGATGGTGCCAATGATTGTGGTGCACTCAAAGTTGCCCACACGGGCATCTCGCTGAGTGAAACGGAATCATCGATTGCATCTCCTTTCACCTCCCGGAATCCAACAATTGCAGCTGTGCCGAATGTCATCAAAGAGGGACGCGCTGCTTTGGTCACCTCCTTTGGCATTTTCCAATATATGGCTGCCTATTCTTTGGTCCAATTTATATCTGTTATGATTCTCTATTCCATCGATTCGAATCTGACGGACATCCAATTTCTTTATATTGATCTGGGGCTGATTTCCATTTTTGCTTTCTTCTGTGGCAAAACGGAGTCGTTCAATGGGCAGCTGGTTAAGCAGGTTCCACTCAGCTCTCTGATCTCTCCTACGCCTTTGGCCTCGCTCATCCTTCATCTGGCGGTGGCAACTGTCTTCCAAGTCGCCGGTAAGACGGATTTATTTATTTAACATAGTTATAGCTTAGCATCTTTTAATTTAATTTTCCAAGTTTAATTTTAATATATATTTTTTTTACTAAGTTTGTTGTAAAATAATAATTAATAAATTAAATATTTATATTGTTTTTTTTTTTAATTTTTTTGTTTTGCGGTTTTCTATTTTTTTTAATGTTTTCATATTTATTTCTAATCAATTTAATATATATATATATATATATATATATATTATATATCTGAGATATAATTAGCTTTCTATTTAGTATATATATTCTTATTTTATCCTTATTATAGTCCCTATTTACAGTCTATATTTTAGTTTAATTCTATTTTACTTACATTCTTTAATTTGCAAGTTTAGATTTAATTGTTTCTTAATTTTGGGCTTATGTCGTTGTTTTAATTGTTATAAATAAATTAAAAATATATATAAGACATCGATTTAGATTTTAAATGTTTATCAATATACTTTTTTTATAATTAATTTTACATATAGTAGGCCGGCTTGATGGTCGTAAGCGTTGAGTCTTTCAGTCGCGGGGGTCGAGTCCTGTTGCAGGCATGGTTGTTTGGTGTTGTTTGGTAGTTTAGTCTTCTTCTTCTCATTCCTCTACTATTAATCTCTCTGTCTTATCACTCTATCTTTGAGATCTTACTTAACCTAAATATATAATATATTATATTGTATTATTAGATTATAGCTTAAAGCTATGCTTGCTTTCAATTTTTACTTATGTCAAGTATTGATTTGCATATTATTTTTTATTCA
Organism: Drosophila atroscutellata; assembly: GCA_035041605.1. NCBI lineage: Eukaryota > Metazoa > Arthropoda > Insecta > Diptera > Drosophilidae > Drosophila > Drosophila atroscutellata. Next base: position 405,115 of record JAWNLA010000099.1, on the reverse strand, counting down.
AACTATTTTTGTATAGTTTTATTTATTTATTTTATCTTTCAATTTGTACATTTTCTATTATTTTATATATGTACAACTATATATTATCTATATTTAATAAATAATAGACTACATAGTATATATTCTTTGAAATACTATATATTTGATTTTGATTTTTATTACTATTAATTTAACAAATTGAAATGAATTCTTTATTCCAGGCTGGTTCCAGTTGCATCAGCAGTCGTGGTTTGAGCCCTTCAAGCCATCATTGAACGAGTCTGAGAAACATCTGGGTTGCTTTGAGAACTATACGATGTTCGCCATATCTAGTTTCCAGTATATCATCCTGGCTTTTGTTTTCTCGAAGGGAGCGCCATATCGCAAACCGATCTGGTCGAATTGGCCATTATGTCTATGCCTGATTCTCAACACAATGATTGTCATCTATTTGGTGGTTTATCCCTCCCAGTGGATAGCGCATTTCTTTCAACTGATTGTTCCGCCCGTTATGGATTTTCGCTATATAATGTTGGGTTATGGTTTGGCCGCATTTTTAATCCATACATTTTTAGAGAGCTTCGTTGTGGAATCTTTGATTTTCAAGCGTTGGCAGGTGCGACGTGAACAACGTCTCAAAACATCCAAACGAAAATATATGCGATTGGAGTATAATATTAAATCCTTTGATAATTGGCCACCCATCACACAGGTCTACGATATAGCCAACGATCCTGCCGATTTAAATGCTGATTTGCAGCCAACTTATATTAATTTAAGTGCCGAACAAAATTTGGATGCTCAGCCGAGTGGATTTCCCGGTTTTTTTGAGGCATCGCCGGAGCATCCTGTTCCTGATCGTGCGCATGCTCATCTCTCCAGCTGAAAGTTCACAAATATATCTATATGTATATATATCCATTATCGGGTTCATTTTGTATAAAATTTATTTCTTAATTGTATTTTTAAGCTTTGGTTTAATATTTGAATTTTGTATAATTAAGCTTCGATTGGTACATTTGGACCAAGATGTACCATTTATTATGTTGAGTGAGGTACCATGGCTGTACCATGTACCAAAATGTACCACTTACTATGTTTACTTAGAGATACATTCATTGCATGTGTACATATGTACCACGTACCATTCATAGTAATAGGTATTTGGCTATAAATTAATTGCAATTGCACATCTGTACCAAAGTGTACCATGTACCGTGTATCATTTACTTAAATTGTAATTTGTACTTATAGACATATAAATATATTAAAATCTGTACTATAATTGTACATATTTACCATGTACCATTTACTTATTTTTAAATGCATTAAAATTGTTCTAATTGTGTTACCTACTTAGCTGGATTAATGCCATATAGATAATTTATTTTTTGGCTTTAAAGCCTCTGAAGACGTATTTACTTATATTAAATATATGCGTAGTTATGAATTAATATAAATATATATATAATAGGGATTGTGTGTGTGTGATTATATATATAATATAAAATTGCTACCTCTGCTAACGAGTACACACCCACAGACACAGCCAGAAGCAACTATTTTGCAGCTTTTCTACTTAGCAGCGCTTTGAATTGTTATTAATATTTATTATACAAATTGATTTTATATGAAATGCAGTAGTTTGTAAACAAATTTAACTGCTGAATAAGAATTCAATAAATAAGTTAAAAAGTTTAATTCATTTACATTTGTTTAACTACAATTGCCGACTTATCGATTTTTATTTAAATGTCGCCTTTAGCTCTGTTGGAATATTTACTTATTTCCAAAATTGATAGCTTAATAATTACATTAATTTGCATATTTTGTGTTATTCATTTTATTATTTAATTTATTTTTAATCAATACTTAGTTTTTATTAATTTTTATTATTATTGTTGTAGCTGCATTATAGCAACTGCGTTTATTGAGTTATCGACTTATCAAAAATTGATTTCTTAATTTAATAACTTTAATTTATCATTTACTATTATTTTATTTAATTAATTTTGCATATTTCTTGATGTTTACGTTTTATTATTAATTGGTTATTATTTATTCATGATACGGTGCGCTGCCATAAGTATATTTTAATATGTATATACAAAAAAATGTGTGTGCGTTATATAAAACTGTGCGAATTTACAAACAAGCACATCTTTGACATACAGATAAAATTGTACGCATAGGAAATGCATGGATAATATATGTCGATTGTAAATCGTGGTGAGTTTAAGGTTATTTCATGCTGACATTTGCAGATTCACACAAACACACAATAAAAGCAAACGTTGGCAAATGGACTATACACACACAGTCATGCATAGCAATTCACCTGAAGCAGCCAAACAGCTTTTGCGCATGTGCGCAAGGCAACATCAGCAGCAGCAAATCCGAACCGGAATTCGGCTTCGGGTTTGAGCCGTCGTCGCCGCCAGCAGCAACTTTAAACTTGCCTTTTGCTTTTGCGCAGACGAAGTCAGTTTTGTGGCTTTCGTCTGCAGGGCAGCAACGTGTGTGCGCATCATCGGAAAAGAAAGAGTTTTGCAAGAAGTACGTATGTGTGTGTGTGTATGTATGCAGATCATGTGTATGTGTGTGCCAGTTTCTCACGGCGTGTTCGTTACAACAACTGCCAAAAAGTCATTCAAAAAAAAAAAATATATATATATTTTAATTTAAGTTTATTTATATATTTATGTGTGTATGTGTTTGTGTGGGTTGGTGTGTGTGTGTAAATTCCATAAGCAATGCAAATTATGCAGGCATTTACCAACACACACACATACAAACCTGTTAAAAAATACCCAGCACAAACGCGTAAATGAAAATCCAGTTTGTAGAAAAAATTAAAAATTCAATACAACAATAAATTAAATCATCATGCCTGAAACGAGTCACAAAACTACCGAAGAAAAACCTAATACATAATACATAATACCCAAAAGTATATCAAAATAAAGAATTATTTATATTCACATTCAGATCTTGGATACCCATAACGACCGCCCACACACACAGACACAATAGCACATGTGTAACTGTATGTGTTCGTGTAATGTACGGTGTGTGTGTTAAATGTTAAATGCATCCTGTTTGTTAACAGCACAGCTTAAGGGAGCAGCAGTAGCAACAAAGGAGCAGCAGGAGTAACAGGTGGAGGAGGAGTAAGAGCTGACAAGAAGAAGTAGAGGGAGCAGCAGCAGCAGTCGCTGAACGTGGCGGGCAAGATTCAAAATGTCAGCGACGACGCAGTTATATCCGCGTCATCTCAGACCGAGCCTGTTGCTCTTAGTCATCGCTCTAGCAGCGCCCTCTTTTGTACAAGCGCAAACAAATGGTAAGTTTCACACAATCACACATACATTTAAACATATTTGCAAGCTTGCTATGTGGGTTAATTCAAACATCCATACATAAATACTTACATATGTATGTGTGTTGTTTCTGTTTAGTTGAAAATGCGAATTGCCCAATATTATCACAATCAATTTACAAAAGACGGGTAAGAGAAAGCTAAAACTGGTTGACATGTTTTTTTTTATTAAGATGGAGAGAGAGGGAGAGATGGGTGTCTTTTATTGATTTTATTGTTCAAATATTACCAATTTATAGTTGGCAAAAATATTTATATACCAAATAACCCTGTAATTAGCACATGTTAACAATGCTGTATAAAAAAGAAACATAAAGAGATGCCAATAAAATAATAAAAAATAAATCGAATTTTTATAAAAAAAAAAACCTGTACTTAGGATCATTACATTATCTTTACTGTGTAAGAAAAAAAATAGCCAAATAATAAATATTTTTATAGAAAATAACCCCTCATTTAGTTTGTGTGTCATCAAAGGATTTTATATTTAATATTTGCTGTGTAAATGTCATTGAACCTGTTAGTGGACAGCCGACAGCAACAACAACACTTTCGACGTCCTCTTTTGCATCCGTTTTACTATTAAGGCGATTGCCTATTAAGCAAACCGCTCGACTGCGCCAGTTGCAGATGCGGACGTTAAATTATACACACACACACACATATATATATATATATATATATATATATATACATATATACATACATATATATATATATATATATACATGTTTATACATGTTTGTGCATGTGTTGTCTTTGGTTAACATTGACGCAAAACAAAACAAGAACTGAACTCGGCGACTAAAGCTGCTTTCACAATGCAAGCAAGTCGCAGCCGTAAACATAAAAAAAAAACAGCTCCATCAACTTAATAATCATCATCATCATCATCATTATTACAATCTCACATAAATAGCCAATAGCAGTTAGAGTCAGCATTATTATTCAAGAAAGGCGAACCAGACACAAAAGCAAACTGAAAGCAAAGCAGCAGCTGAAGAAGAAGAAGAAGCAGCGCAGGCAGCAATACCAGCAGCAGCGCAGCAACAAAAAAAGAAGAAGAAGCAACTTAGCAGCAGCGCAGCGACTACAGTAACAACAGCCGCATTAGCAGCAGTCGCGCAACCGCGGCGCAGCAGCCGCCGCAGTTAGATTTAGGTCAACGGTGAACCTTCTTCTTCTTCTGCTGATGCTGCTACATCACAAATAGGAAGTGAACAGCAGAACAGGCTTTTTTTAACAGCAGCCACTTGACATGGAGAAATTCGATAATGCGCTGAAAATTTATTTACAAAACTTATAAACTTAAAATATATATTTGGGTACAGTTTTTTAATTGAGACAAATTGTGTAAATGCATTGAAAGCTGTTTTAAAGAACAAACTACTTGTTGATATATATATTTATTTATTTATTTAATGTCAACAAAAAATACAAATTAATTAAAAAAGCTTAAGTTAAATTCAAAATTATATTTAATAATACATACAATTTTAATTAAAGGAAATATTTATTGAACTTATAAGATTTTTGGGAGTATTTAAATGCGAAATTTTCATTTGTGCACATTTTTTAATAGTTAATTTATTAATTTTTTTGTGTGGGTTATAATAATACCCTCGAATGTTTACAAATTTCCTTCCCTTAAAAAGCGTTCCAAATTTTAGCAGCTATAAGCATAATTCCCTTTTTTCAACAAAGAAATTGAAATTCGCAGGTTAATTATCTAAAATAACAGAAAGAAGTTATTCATAAATCAATAAAAGGTGGGGGTGTGTGTGGGAGGGGGGGGGGGGTTGGGTTTGTAGGAAACAGCAGACACGAAGATGCACAGCAGATCGCTCCCTTGGCGCACTAGGGAGGCGGGACAATCTGCGGCTGTTGTTGCTTTGTAAACAAAGATTTTTAATTTGCGTCTTAAAAATAATTTAACAATAATAGAAATAAACAATAAATAATAAACAATAAATAATAAACAATAAAATAATAAAAAATAATTATTAAATTATAAACAAGCACTTTAAAAACAGCAGCAGGTGCAGCTGATTAGGAGATGAGAGGAGTGAACTGAATCTGCTGGGTGGTCACTTTCTTTTTGGTCATCAGCAGCAGCCAAACAAGCAGCGGCAGCATCACTTGCTGGTAATTTAGTAGCTCTTTATGTGTGTATGTTAATATGTATGTGGATTTGTTGATTTTGGGGGGAAATTTAACAAGGTTCGAAATATTTTTGAAGAGGCATTTCACCCAAAAAATTAAATAAATAAACAAAAAACTGGTTCCGCGTAACAATTGGCATTGTGATGGGGACAGGCGCTTTCGCTTTTTCCTTCTCTTTTTCGCCGTTTTTGTTGTTTCTGCTTAGCAATATTCGTTAATAGCAGAAAGCATCTGTTGGCTTTCCTCTAAATTATATATGTAACATATGTAATAATGTGCATGAATGTAAATTACACACAGTGTGTTATCGATATTTCTCATCAATATATCGCGAGTCTTTGTGCATAAGCCTTAAACGGAAACGGGGCCGGAACTGGAAACGAAATAGGAATAAGTTTAACAACCTGCTGAAAGCTTGCATGACGTATGACAATTACGTAGTAAACGTAAACGTAAGAGTTAAGCATACGCAATGCGTTACATATTTATTTTGTTATTGATTATTGGCGCTAATTAAATTAAAAGTAAAATTTAATAAATTAATTTCAATTTATAAAATAATAATACAGTAGTAAATAAGTATTAAACATATAAATTTGGCATAATGCATTCCTTACTGATTGCGTTATTTAATTACAGATGAGCCTTACATCGTGAGACCAACGCCCACGTTACGTGTGGCAACAGGCGCAGATGGTAAGCACTTAAATACGCAGTTAACGTAAAAGAGGACCTTATACATCCATAAATTACATACATACATCAAATACATACATACATTTATACATTTATCATTATCAATAACAACAAAATTCGCACTCATGTACAAAATATGTAAAATTTTGTTTTCGCATTATTTTGGAATTTTTCAGTGCACTTCGAATTGAAATGCATTAAATAAAATTGAAATAAATATTTAATGTATTTATTTATTTATTTATTTACTTATATATATTTATGTAAATAATATGTTTCTTTAACGTATATGTACATATTATATTTAATTAATTATGAAATATATTTATGTATAATTTGTTAAATAATACTTAACATATATGTACATGTATGTATAATTAATTATAATATATGTATATCTGCAATATTAATACTTTTATACATATATATTATATAATTAATTATAAAATATATATATGTCACAATTGTAGTAATATTTAACAATAATATAAAGAAATATATATATATATATATATTTAAATTAATTATATAATATATATTTTTATATATAATGCATATATTCATATCTTAGTTAATTACAATCATTTCAAACCTTTATAATTGTAAATAATTTAATTGTTCTTTTGTTTTTTCATATGTGTTTTTTGTACTTACTTTTCTTTGTGACTTTTTTCTTTCTGTTTATCTCTTTTTATGTAAATGATTTCCAACAACTTTTCTCTCTGCTGTACATTCTGGACATACATAAATATATATATATATATATATATATATATATATATATATATATATATATATTATATATGCATAATTTTAACTCTCCCTATTTTTTTTTATATTTATTTGTAAATACTTTTAATGTGTCTAATTTTTCTCCAACTTTCCATCAAAAATTCTGTCATTGTGTGTGTTGTAAAATGTGTGTTGTAAAATGCGTAGATTTAACAACAGTTTTGTTAATCAATCAGGATAATTTGGGACATGGTCGTTTCTTGTCTGTCCGTCCGGAACTAGGATTGCTAACATCCACCGCGCGCACTTTTATCCAAGACGGCATTACGACGGAATATGCGACCCAAGTGGTGGGGACTACCCTTAATAATGGTCGTCAATATGCGCAGTACCTCAAGAAATCCTCTAGGGTTCTGTATGAGAACGGGTTGCAACCATCTGTAATAACCAGTTGGGTGGGTGAGGGCAGTACTGCGACTACGGCTCAGACTCCGTCTCCGTTTACGGCACATTTGGAGAGTCATAATGATTTGTTATCGGATGCGGAAGCCGCAGATTGGCGGGATATCGATGATAAATTGCGTAATGTTGAGTTCGTTGGCAATACGGATTATTTTAGACTACAAGAAAGTAATCAGTTGGTGAAATCAAAACCCGATTCCGGCCTATTCCCTTCCGCCGTACTGTCTACGGTTATCCACTCCGCTTATGTATCGCCCAATAAAAATAATGCTCGCATTTTGGCCGCACAAAAAGTGTTGCCAATCGGCGATTTGCCAACTTTTACGGTTAAAAATCATTTTGCGCCGAGTGGTTATCAAAATACGGCGGAACAAGAAAGGGAAACTGAAATAGCAGAGGAGGGGCAAAGGGAGGGGGAAGAGGAAGAAGGCCGCTCTGCCAAGCTTTATTATCAGCAGCTGATGCAGCAAAAACACCAAAATAAATCTCAAAATTCAACTTCAACTTCAACTCAAAATCAAATTCACCTCAAGAAACGAGTGCTCGCGACTATTACCTACTACGGATTTGCGGACTTTACAACTTTGGTTGGTGATAGTTTGATTGTATTTTCGCCCAGCACAGCGCAAGTGCAAGCGAGTCTCAATGTGGGTCAAATAACCTCCATCAAAGGCATGGCTACGCTCAGAACCAGTGAGCTGGACTTAGTTCCAAATACAGCTGAGGAATTTTTGGTTGAAGCGACAAATATTTTGAGTACATTCGATAAAGTAACAACTACAATAACTCCAATTCTGGAGGAGGAAAAGAAGGCATTTTCCATTAGTTCAATGCTGGAGGAGATGGAGAAATCATCGGCAGCTCTTGAGATTAAAACGGAACCTGTTTATGTTGAGAATATGGAGGCAACTTCTATAAAATCGGTTCTGGAACTTGGTTCTTCTGTGATCGCAACGCCTATTTTGTCGAAAAGTTCCGCTGCTGTGGAGGATTTGTTAGCGAAACCCATGTTTTCATTGCCCACAGATCAAGAAATATTGGAGATATATGCATCGCTATCCAGGGCACAAGCACAGGATCAAAATCAAGGGCAGACTCAAGATTTTACTCAAGGAACTCTAGGAACCCAAGGAAGTCACGGAAGTCACGGAATTCAAGTTGAAGGAACTCAAGAAATTCAAATTCAAGCTAAAAGTCCAGCTGAAACTCCGGCTGATATTCCAGTTCTGCAAACAGCTGTAAATAATGACAACATTAACTCAAGTAATATACAAACTGAAGCCTCAAATTTAGAGGTGCATGGCGGGGCAACAACCATATTCATAGATGATGATCCCTTTGCCAATTTTGTGGAACCAACTGCGGCAATAAAGAATCCAATTCAAACTTCATCAACTGAGTTCAAAAATAAAGAAACAATGGCCAAAATTGAGGAAAACATTCATCAAAATATAGAAACGTCAACAAATCATATAGCGGAAAATATTGCAACAATGATAAATCGAGGAGAGGAAAATATAGATAAATCCAAAATAATAATAAATCAAAATGAAGAAATTAGCTCAAATAAAAAGATAGAAAAAGAAACAGATCAAATAGAGCACAATATATCTAAAATAAATCAAATGCAGGAAAATATAGAAATATCCAAAATTGAAGAAATTACCACAAATGAAAATGTAGAAAAATTAACAACAGTTATGGATGATGAGGCAGAAATGAACACAACTACAGATACATCCATTGAGGAGGAGGATAATACAACGGTTAAAGATATAGCAGATATACTACTGACTACGCCAAAAGATAATGATAATTGCGATGAGCTTAAGTCACAAATATTTCTCACACAATTACCGAAATTGGTTACAATTTTAAATGACGAAGCTGAGACAAGTATTTTGTCCAGTTATGAGATCAAAGAGACAACCAAATATTATTGTATACAGGCGACAAAAGTGTTGGAATACCCGCAATTGGAGAAACCAACAGAGGTAGTCCCAGTGCCACAAAATGGGGCAACAACTGAGGCGAATCCCAATGAAATAATAACAACAACTGAGGAAAATGCAACAACCAGCGAAATAGTTGAGGATGATGAGGATTATGTTACCGAATCCGATCACGATGATTATGAAAATGCTTCTGATGAGTTGGATATCATCTACAAGACCCTCTACACAACCTATACATATTTGACAACCTTTTTTCAAGGCGATTCTACAACAATTTCAAGTCACACTGAAATCGTGACCAATATAATTAGTTCCACTGTGAATCTGGATTTAAAATCGAGCATTATAATGCCACAGGTCGGTGAGAATGAAATAAGTGCAACGAAATCGGCCAATTTACAAGCGACCAAATATATGATACCTGATGAATTGAAGGAATTGATAGATGCCAGTGTTAACAACGAAGTAAAGCAGGAAATAATCGAATCGGCTCAAAAAACCGAGTATTTAAATGATGTAAAATATACAAAAACGTTCTACACAACTTACACCTATTATACAACCATATTCGCAGAGAGCGAAACGGAAATAATGTCGCGAACGGAGGTGTTTACCAATTACGTAACAGAACTGGGTGCGCTAAGTACCAGTGTTGTGCAACTGGCCAAGGAAATAATAGTAAATCCAACAGAAACAGAGTCAATTAGCAATACTGAAAATGCAGCCAACTTAAAGCTGGTCACACTAATAACCGATGTCAAATCGAGCAGTTCAAATGGTGAACAACATTTGAAAATCAGGGATGATATTGCCGATGATCAGGTCAGTTCCGAGAGCAATACCGAAGAAATGCTACCCTCTGCCACCCTTCTGTTGCAGACAAGTTTCACAACATTTACGTTCTATACGACTATGTATGAGCAGGATAGCACTAATGTTGTTAGTCGCCTGGAGACTGTGACAAATATTGCAACGGAAACATTGCAACCGACAAAAGTGCTGAGTCATGAGGATGCAACACTACCCATCACATACTTCACCACATTCACCTATTGGACAAAGCTGGCCAAGGATGGTGAAATCACAACAATCAGCAGAGAGGAGACGATATCGAATGTTATCGAACCAACAAAAAGTTGGACTGACAATTCGAGTGGAACTTCGACACTAAGTGAGAGTACGACTGCGAATTCGAATTCGAATGTTAGTTCGAGTTTGACTGGCATTGTGGTGAACTTAATTAACCCAAATGCAACTGATTTGACCACATTCTATACGACGTACACTTATTACACGACCTCCTATGAGGCAAATAAGACGGTGACCGATTCACGTTTCGAGACCATTGTAAATGTCATAACACCGACGGCAATAGTAACGGCATTTGCTAGTGATGACACTACGAGCACTGTGCCAGTCACAGCGCACGCAGACACCTCGATTGTTATGGGTGGTACACCAAACAAATCAGAGTTGCTTTACTATGATTACAAGCACATAATAGATGCCGATGGTGTGAGTACCCTGTACTTCACCACTGAAATACAGTCGAGCCTCGATAGCGAGGGCAGCGCCATAGAGTTGACTAGCAGCACTTCAAGTCTGCTCATCGATGTGTCGAAGAAATTAGAACTCAACTCAATTTCCAGCTCGTCGCAATATAAAACGGGCCTCGTCCGATTAATTGAGGGCACCCGCATTGGCAATCGTACCACCACGCTCTATCAATCTAAAGTTATCGGCACAATTATCGATAGTCGTTATGCGCAAATTATTGAAAGCACTTCCAGTTTTCTATTTGAAAAACCAATTTTGGCAACAATTTCGCCAAGCGCAACAGTTGAGGAATTGATTGTGGAGAGTACGAGGCAGTTGAGTAGTCAACAGCAAATTGGGGTTGCCACAGTGGAGGGCAGCATGCACAGCGAGGAGCAGAACGACAACGGTAGTGATAATGATAGCGATAACGATAGCGATAGCAATTTGTCCTCGCAGTCTAAAAAACGTACCTTTGCTCCAGTCATACGTCCCTTTGCCTCCCGAAATCGACCCACTTTTGCACCCAAGCAAAAAACGCTGAGTGCGAGCAGTGCAACAATAATAACCCGTTCCGATATAACGCCAACTATAACAGCCACACCTGCCTTAAAGTCTGTGGGTGGTGCTCGGTACAGCTCCTCGCGACGAGGTGCCATTTCCAATGCACCCACAAATCCACAAGGCGCCGCCTCTTCCTCAACTCGTCGTCTCTTTGGTCGCCCCTTGAAATCGTCACTGTCCGCTGCTGCGGGGCTCAGTTCATCAGTTGCTGGCAGCACTACCGGCTTTGCACCCTCCAGAAATAGATTTGCTAGCTCCGCGCGTTCCGGTACGGCTGGAACTGCTACCAGGCGTCTCAGCTCCGCCTCCCCTTCCGCATCTGGCTTTCGTCCAGCCAGCAGCTTAAATTTTCTCAATTCCCGTCAACGCATAAGACCCACCGCTGCCTTTGGGCAAGCACTACAGGCGTCGACAACAACGCCTGCAATTCCAGAGAACGAACCCAGCGAGGAGGATGCATCCACAGAGGAAGGTTTGACTGCTACTGATGACAATGAGGAGAAAACGGCGCAGAATTCGCGTCGCACTCAAAATCCGCTGCTGCGTTTTCGGCGACCGCTCAATCGACCCAGTGGCTTTACGCCTGCGACACGCGTGAGCAATACCAGCGCCGCAAATATATCCGTGCGCAAAAATCCCCTAGCAAATCGCGCCAAAGCCGCAACGACAACGACGACGACGACAACGACAACGGTACGGCCAAGACCGCGCAGCTTTCAGCGACCCACTTTGAGTTCGCTGCAGGCGCGCGCCAGGCCACAAAGCAATCTCTTCCCGCCACGAGGTCTCTTACAGCAGCAGCAAAGGGAGAAGGAGCTGGAGCAGGCCCAGGCGCAGGATAACGATGCGGATGGCGATGCGGACTACGATGAGGATGAGGATGGCGATGACGAGGAACAGGAAACCGCTCAAAATGAAGCTAATCGTCGCCGTCGACGCTCTAGCAAAAATACCGGTACCCTCTCACGTTCGCGTCGTCAGGCGGATTCTTTAAGTCGCAATCGTTTTCGCTTTCGTCGCCCCAAAACCGCAACGACCGAGGAGGCGCCAACGGAGGAGCAACTTGCTGAGACAACGACGCGAGGCAAGCTCAATGCGCGCTTCGGTTCGCGTTATAAGCAACAGTCCAGCTCTACGGCACCTACTGCCGTAAGCAACTCTGGCTCTCATCGCGCTATACGCCCCACCAGACCCACTACGGCTCGTGCACAGTTTACGCTACGCGAAAAGGACACAGCCGGAAAGAGCAGACAGTCAGGTACTGGCAGCTCTGCCAAGTCAAATTTTAGACGCCCGCAGTCGGCGCTAAGACGTCAGCAAAACGGATCCGGTTCCGGCTCCAACTCTGGCTCGAACTCCGGCTCCGGCTCCAGCTCCAATTCCAACTCTGCGAATGCGCGTCGTTTAAAGAGCTACATCAGCAATAGCAATACTAATAATGTAGACAGCCGTACCGCTAGCAACTCACGCAGCCGCAATGGCGCCGGTTCCGGCACTTCCTCCCGTAATCGCAACACAAACCGTAATCGCAATCGCAATGATTACAACCATGATATAGCAGCAACAGAGTTGGGTAGTGTTACCATAACAGTTACCCATTTAGTGCCTGTTGAAGTAACCGTACCCGTTGTCAACGGTCAACTGACAGAGTACAAAAATATTGTGACCGCCAAGACCAGTTTAGAGGTAGTGGCGCCTCATCAATACACCCAGCAAGTGGGTAGCAATGGACAAACCTCGCTCTACCTGGCACGCGAGGACACAAGCGTAAATGCTGCAGGTGTTACGGAATTAACTCGCTACTTGCTACACGACACACTAACAACAACTGTCACTTTTACCCCTACAACAATCAGGGGTCGCAAGACCTCGTTTTCGCATGTGCTACCCTCTACGGTGTACGGCGTGGAGAGTGTCGTCTCCACGCTGCAGCCACAAATCTCGGCAAATGCGCCCTTAGCGAATATTTTATTATCCCAGTTACTGTTGGGCAATATTAATCTGCCAGCGAATCCGCTACTGGGCGCGATAGCGGGTACTCAGGCAGCGCTACCGGCGCTAGATGCCGCAGTAGCAACAGCTGCAGCGGTACCAGTTACGGAATATCGCACACATACTTCCACTTATGTGACTACAATTTATGATGGCAAGTCTACAATTTTGCCAATTACATTCCAGGGCAAGAAAATATTGACAACTGTTTTTGATACCACAGCGCAGACGATAACAGCTACCGAGTATAGTGTGGACACGATAATAAATTCACCAACACAACAATTGCAGCAACAGCACCTGCAACAGCAATCTGGGCAGGTGGCGCAGGTCAACAGTTTGCTACTGCAACAATTGCTGTTGCAACAACAACAACAGCAGCCGCAGCAGCAACAAAATCCGACGATTACCAACACTATTTCGCCACAAATATTGCTCAACGATAATCTGCAAGATCTGGATGAAATAAGTCCCTATAATGCAGCCAATATAGATGGCATTATAGTCGAACAGCAAACGACGAGCAAAAGTCGCAAAAAATCGCGAAAACCAGGCAAGAGTCACAAACGCCAGCGACCACATGCCAATAAGGAAGAGGACCTCGAGAACCCTACGGAAAGTAGTGTTGTTACGCTCTACGTATCTGGGCGAAGACCCGGTGAATTTAGCACAATTTTATCCACAGTTTACAATAGTTACGAGCATCTAACACCCTCCACTTTGCACAAACGACATGCCCAGCAAACTATTTCAGTCGCGGAGGACCTTTATGCATTTGAGGGCAGCGAGAGGGTGCAGAGCTACCTTCCAGCGCCGGTGAATAAAAATACCCTTGGCGAGTTGGATCAGACAGCGTCTCTGGAGAGCATCATAGGTGATGTTCACTTGTGGCATGCCAAGGCCAAGGCTACCCAGCTGGGAGCACCCTCTGATAGCAGCAGCAGCAGCAGCATTACCGGAATTGAGCAGGAGGCCTTAACGAACTCCATTTATTTTTTAGTGTAAATGACCTCGCTGAGTTGTTCCCACTACAGTTGCAGGTCACAAAGCAACCACAAAAGCAGCACTTTACAACACTCTGTCCACAAAAAAGTACAATAAAAATCAAACGTGAAATTCAGGAAAGTCAAAAGCAGATGCGGCGTTTGCGCAAAAAAGTGCTTGTGCGGCGCAAGCCACTAGTCAACACTAATAACCACAACTCTTACAACACTACCAACAACAACAATAACAATTTCGTGTCAGTTTCACAGCCAAAGAACAAACGTGTTGTCGTCTTCAAGCATAGACTTAGAAATAGAACAAACCAAACAGCAGCAAACACAGAAGCAGAAAATCCAGAAAGAATGCCCACAGCAATTTCGACTTTAACAACACTGGATATAACAAAAATGCCCACTTTACCAATATTAAAAACTAAGGAAATAAATCCAACAATTGCCAAAACAACTTCGACTTTGCCAGCACCAATTTTGAATTTACCAACACCGGAAATAATTCCAATAACTCCAACAACATCATTCCAGTTGAATTCATCACTGCCCGCCACCCGTCAAAATGCAACGCGGGCTGGGAAAAGCCGCAAGCAAAAGCAACTCAGAAATAGACGCAAACAAATAAACAAAGTGTTAACAACGACCAACTCAACTGTTGCGCGTTCTGCAACATTGCAAGTGACAAGCACAGTCAGCACTGAATTGTATACACAAACCTACACAGTAATTGTGGAACGAGTTCACAGCGGTCAGCATGAAATTATCGAATCCCTTTCCACATTCACTAAAGTGAAGTCACGAACCGTGCCCATAACGCGGGCCACAACACGGAGGGATATTTCAATAATACCCACTCAAATGGCCTGAAAAGCGACAGCGGACTAAATAAGATACTTTAGTTATGCCCACAAAAATGACTTAGTTACTTTATATTACAGTTATTCCCTTTGAGCCTTCAAGCATGGATGTGATGGATTTGTTCAGTTTTGCCCTCACAAATGCCCAAAAAATGCTAAAGGCGATTAAACGCCTGTTAATACAACTGGGGGGATATTAAAAGAATTGCAGTACTTAATACTTAAAATATCCCCTTTAATCAAGAGGAGATTTTCCATATTTATTTGTATATAAATATATAAAAACACCAATGCAGTTACATACACACCAATACACACACACACAAACACACATACATATTTAATTATACAACATTTTCTTTTGCTGCTGTAAAATAAATGTATATCTATATATCTATGTATCATTGTTTTTACATCTCTACACATATGCTATAAGTAATTAATAACTGTTAAATTAAAAATTTTAATTTTTACAAACATTTTTTATTTGTCTTTAATTTAAGAGCAACAACAAAAAATTAAAACAATTATTGATATTAATGAAATAGTTTAAGTGTGATGTATAAAATGGGTTTGTTAATTTCTTAGTATTTTATAAACAAATATATATATATACATAATAGCTATATAGCTATATATATATATATATATATATATATATATATATATATATATATATATATATATATATATATTCGCTTAATTAAAATTTTATTATATATATAAAGTCAACAATTTGCGTGTTTTCCCCCTTTTCAATTTTTTATAGCACTCAACTTTTGACTCTATGATTTAAACACAAAATAAAAATATTTTTATGCCCCTAAATGTACAGATTGTTATTGATTGTTTTTATTTACGTTTTATTGAGGCTTTCCTGTGGCTCTTCCGGTTATTATTATTAATTTTTGTAGCTTTGTTATGAAATACATTTATTTTGCTATATAGAAAAAAAGGATGCTGCCACCGATGTATACATATAACTGATTATCTGATTATCAATCTGTAAATATTCAGCCCTTATTTAAATTTTATTTTTCTTTTAAAAAAGGCCGCAAAATGATGATCATAAAAACACTTTTGTAATTGATTTAGGCTACCATAAAAAATACATTAAACACTATACAACAACAGAAACAACAAGAACACTTAGAACTAAGAGTGATTCAACAGATCCATTGACAAACCATCGCTCTCAGAATATTCGCTTGTTAGATGAGAGCTCCAATTTAGCTGAGTTGAGTTTGGATGAGGCTAGATTTAACTTGGCCACCCATGTCATGTCCAATGGAGTTGAACTAATCATCGCCAGCGATAAACTGAAGCATCAGGCAGTGGCTGCTCCAGCTTCAGCTGCAACTCAATCTCAGTCTCACTTGCCACAGAAGCCAGTCACTCTAGCCCCAAGCACCCTCAAGAACCATATGATACTAGCTCTGCCTACAAGCAACAAACAGGTAAATATTTAATAATCAAATAAATAAAATAATAAATTAAATCAATAAAAACAAGAGACAAATTGTGGGAGATATGGGATTTTGGGTATTTTGAGGCGGGAGTGGGCGTACGATCTCCATAATCTACTTTCCAACTTTGGTAACTGTAGCTTTTAAACCGCGGGAGATATAAGATTTTATCGTTTTTGGGGGCGGAGTGTGCGTTGTCCAAATTTTTAATCCTGATTTTTCGTTCAAATTTGGTGACTAGCTTTCATATTGTGTGAGATATACACTAACAGGTGTATCGGATTAGGAAGTCGGAGTAGACATGGCCATTCAATTTATCATCGATCTCTTAGGGGAGTTAGCAGTAAAATACTTTCAAAATTCGGTGACAAAAATGAATATGCCGATCCTTGGAAAAGGTTACCACCAAGTTACTATCTATATATATCTATAAGTCTGGTGACTCTATCTTTAAAGTTGTGCGGATTTATCGGTTTGCACTTTCTGAAATATCGGAGTTTAAAGGAGGTAACCAGTAACATAACCACCAAATTTGACGGCTTTTACTTATCGATTTCCTAGCCACCTAATGGACGTAGCACTCCAATGTTTTCACTTTGTCTGACGCCGGTACAGACCAGTATATGTTGCAAGTTTCAAGTCTATGAGCGACAAAAATAAAAGCAACATTGCGCAAGTGCTGCTATTATTTTGTATTATTTTTCAATTATCTAAAATATATATATATATATATATAAATAGAAAACTCTGTCTCTCCCTTTTCTCGATCAGGAGAACTTTACCATATCCTTGGGAGACAATCAGTTTATAACGAAGACCTGCCTCACAACCTACACATACCTTACCACATATTTGACGAGTGGCAGCTTAACAGTTGAGAGCCGAGAAAAGGTTGTCGCCAATCGACAAACGGAGGAGCGAAATTTTCTAAGAGCGAGCAGCCAACTTCCTTTGGGGGTAACTCTCTCAAATGTAAGTATATATATACATATAGTTTTTTAACTGTTACTTTTCTATTTATTAATTAATTTAATATTATTATAATGATTATATATAATAAATAAATTATTATATTTAATAAAAATTCCTTATAAGATGCTCCTGAATGGATAACGGCAACTGTCGCGACGCTACCTGCCGGCAAAAACGACAGTTGTGAAATTAAACAAGCAGAGGCAGGCACATCGATGAACGGAGGCGGAGAATAAGGCAATGGCGCATTGTCGACAGCGATATTCCAATTGGAAAATAGTGTCCTGAACAAGGCTGGCCTAAGGCATGCGCCACCTATCAGCATCTCTCATGTTCATACTTGAACAATACCTCTTGATTTTCTTTAATAATAATTCTTTATCCGCTATTCAAGTATGAACATGTGGCGCTCGAAGATGATGATAGCTGGCTCATGCAGCGCCCTCAAAATTAGGCACTTGAGGCTGACTTGCATGGGGTCAAGCTATTCTTAGAGATGTAAGAGGAGATGGGACATACGCTGCATAGACCATATATCCATTCATAATTTCCATTCAATATTTCATTTAACCTTAATATAAAAATTTGTATAATATAATAATAATTAATTGTAATTAATTCTTAAATTAATTGAATTACATCAGTAATTCTTCCATATAATATTTAATTTAAAATCAACATAAGATTTACATATAATATAATAATATTTATTCATAATTATTTTTAGCTCTTCAATTAACTAACTGTTCAACAATTTCTTAAAT
The DNA here is from genome assembly GCA_035041605.1 of Drosophila atroscutellata. NCBI lineage: Eukaryota > Metazoa > Arthropoda > Insecta > Diptera > Drosophilidae > Drosophila > Drosophila atroscutellata. Next base: position 386,603 of record JAWNLA010000099.1, on the reverse strand, counting down.
TACTTCCATAGACACCCGAGTTAGTTGTGGGCATCTTCCCGACCACATATCATTATTATAATACGATGAGGAATAATGAGATCGTGCTCACCTCGACGTACACAGTGATAAATACGGTAACTGGACCCGAAGATTATATATCGTATTTGCAGCCATCGGAGGAGGCGACACCAGTGCTGGACACAAATACGTATTATAGTCGCCTGGCCGTAACGAGAACAGCTCCCAATGGAATTGTGTCAGACTCGGAGAATATTCTCACCCAGCTGGTAATCACGGAATCGAAGCCAGGACGAGGAAGCCACAAAATAAAAGCAACAAGCAGCGAGGAATTGGATTTTCATATTTTTGCAACGAAAACCTATTTAACGACTGTGACTTATTTGGCCACAACATCAATATACCCTGCCTCATCCCAATTGCAGGGTGTATCTAAGAAAGTGCTCCATAATTTTGAGACAAAGGTTATTGTGAATACGATTACGGATATAGTGCCAAGTACTCTGCTCAGACCCGAGCTGGTTTCCATGTTTCGCACGGAATTAATGCAGAAGAAGGGTAAAAATAATCGCAAAGTCATGGTCACCCTGGCCACGTTACTGGGTGGTCAGACGCTGCAAGTAACGGCGGTCAATTTCAAAAATACAGTTAAGGAAACAACTACAAATCAAATTTTCTCAACTTTTATTAAGCCCACTTCCATTAAATCGAAACCAAAAACAGAGCAAAGCAAAACTCAAACTAAAAGTGAGTTGGAAGTTGATTCGAGTGTTGCAGAGTCGGAAAACGAGCATGTCTATGTGAGACCCTTAAAGGAAGCAACTCCAAATCCAACCAGTGTTGAGCAACTAATTAGTTCTCTAAATTTACAAAGATTGCGACCAGTTTTTGATGTTATGGCGGGCTTAATACAAAAAAATATAGTCAACAGACAAGCAACAACAAGTCTTAATTTAAGGCAAACTCCAACACCAACTTCAACTTCAACAACGACTTCAAATCCCTTGGACGAGAAGCCCGTTTACATACCACTTCAGGTCAACGTGCAGCAAAAACCCGCACAAAATCGTTACAAATCGCACGCGAATAAGGCAGAAATCGATATTAATCGAAGTCGTTTGACGGCGCACAGCTTGCACATAAATCCACCGGAACCGGAAATGGAAATTGATTTTAACGACGATGATAATTGGCTGTTGCATAATAATAATAGTAGTCACATATTAAAACCACTCTCCATTTACCCGGCTTTTCCGGCTACCTTGCTTAATAATGGTATCCCCATTAGACCTGGGGAAATAATTAATGCGAATGCGGACGTCATCATTGGCAGACCCAATGGCATTATTTACAGTCCCCAATCACAGTTCTTGAGTTCGTCTCCAAGGCCAAAGAACTCGCCAGATTATAGCGATAGATCGGTGCCTGTAGCACCTTTCAAGAAGAAAACTTGGATACCTCCTCAGCCACTTTCTTTATCACTCTCATTGACTCCTCCAAGGCTTATACCCCTCGATTATGATAATGTACTTTTGCCACCAGCTCAGAGCTCTAAATCCCAGCCAGACTTTGGCTATATCTTAACCCCCCCCGGTAGTGCACCCAGATTACCCCACCAACAGCAGATAATGCATTTGAATGCGGAGCTGAATAACAATGAGATATTGGAAATTAAAGCAATACCTCAGATATTTAGCACTAAATTGGCAGCGGTGACAAGGTACCCAGCGGTTGTGGCTGGTAGTAGCAGTAGTTATTACAATCAGGGACCTGCTCTTCCTTCAGTTTACTCAGACAATGCTGGTAGTGGAAGTTACTACACTGCAGGACCTGCTACTGCTCCAGCTTACGCAGATATGGGTGTTAGTGGCAGTAGTTACTATAAACATGGTCTTGCCCCTGCTGCTCCTCCAGCTCTTCCTTCGGCTAACACAGACATGGTAGGTAGTAACATTTACTACACCATAGGACCTGCTTCTGCTCCTCCGGCTTACTCAGCTATGGGAGGTAGTGACAGTACTAGTTACTATAAGCAAGGTCCTGTTGCTGCTCCAGCTCACTCTAATATGGGTGGTAGTGGCACCAGTTACTATAAACAAAGTCCTGCGCCTGCTGTTCCTCCTTTCTCAGAAAAGGGAGGTAGTAGCAGTAACTACACTCCAAAATCTGCTGCTGCTTTTCCTGCTCCTCCTTCAGCTTCCTCAGATATGGGAGGTAGTTACTATAATCCAGGTCCTGCTGCTGCTCCTCCCCCGGCTTATAATACCCATCACATCAATTTGAAAACCTCCGTTCTCAGTCACAATGTCAACATAAATGTGCCACCTTTGACCTTCAAGCGAGAGGGCGATAATTACCCACTTGCCACCGCAGTGCGTGGTCAAGTGGCCCCGGCACCCATGCCCCTAATTAAAATACCCCATAATAAGGCCAACGTTGAGGTACGGCTAAGTCCACATAATACACGCATAGCTGTGGAGCCACCAGAGAAACTAAATCAACAACCAAATGTGAACACACTTAAGCAACGCAATCAAAACTATTTGAAGAATACAGAAAATCTGCGCAACGATTACACCAATGCAACCCTGCACGCAGCAATCTATCAAAAACCAGCTGATAAATCCATTTTTATTAACAACAAAAATACAAACCAACTATCTATATCTACCATATCCGCCGATTCAGCTCAAGTTGCCACAAATCTTATACGGGCCGAGAGCAGCAAGCAAAGCTATGCAAAACCCAGCACTACCATGAACAAGGTGCCAGATCAAAAGGCTGACTATAGCCACACCGACTACAATTATCATTTACGCAGCGGAAATCTAACGCTCTCAAAACTAAATAGGCCTATACAAAATCTACAATTGCCTCTATCTGAATTAACCACGATTAATCCCTGGTTATCGATAACACAACAAATGGCAAATAAGACCCTCAGTTTGGGTCAACCCTTCATCAAATCGAATCAAAGCCTAGTGGATAAGTCTAAAAATGATATGGCAAAAAAGGTTTTTTTGGCAGCCGGTCAAAGTTTTAATTTGCGACCGGGTCTCAAATTAGAAACAGCTACAACTCAATATATAGAGAACCTTCAACTGCTGACTTCGATTAGACCCACGAATATTTTGGAGCCGCCACCAATGCCAAAAAATTCAATCCTTTCAGATGTTGTGGGTCTGAAACCACCACCAGCAATTATTAAAGATATGCCCAATAAGCCCTCGAATTTAGTGCATAAAATAAAGACCTCAGCACTACCAACAACGCCGTCCATAATTATATCTGCTTTACAACTACCACTTAAAAATAGTTTCAATACTGAGTCTCCAATTTTTAAGCCTGCCTTGAGTTCTTCTAGAGTCAAAGTGTTAAAAACACAGCCCACATTTACAAATAACCTACCGAAGACTTTGTTTATAAACGGTACCAGCAAACAGTATAAATCTACAGCAATTAAAACCGACGAACCTTTAAATAACATTAAACAGCAGTCAACGCAGCACACAAATACTTTTAACCAACACTCAAATCTCCAGAAAATCAACCCAACAAAGATAATTCCCCAACACTCAACGCAAATAAAAATCAACCCTACAAATAACATTAAACAACACTCAACTAATCTAAAACTAAACCCTATAAATATCATTAACCAGCACTCAACTGTCATCAAACTCAGCCCTACAAACACCGCTAAAGAACACTCAACGCAGCTGCCAATCAGTCCCTCATTTACCAATTTAATTATTGAGCCATCGGTGTTGCCCACGAATATATATTCGATTAATACAAATACATTAAATATTTATCGAGAAGCAACTCTGAAAAATACTCGAATAGTTCAGAATCCAAAACAAAGCAATTTACTCTCACTGGAATCTTCGGAGGCAGAAACAAAAATACCCTCCTCCATTAGAAGTAACGCTCCTCACTTCGATGTATCGTTAATCGATAAGCAAATAACTAAACAACTCGATGATGTCAAGCTAAAAACCGATATAACGATTTCCATGCTCAACAAACACAATACAACACAATCATTAGTACTAAAAAGTAGTAATACACCAATCATTAAAAGGCGTATTATCGATACCAAAACCATAACTTTTCAACCATCGCAAACACAAACAGTCAAACAAACCATTTCCAAAACGAAAATAACTCAAATCAAATCAAATAGTGAAAATTCTGTAAAAACAACGAGCACGAAAATCGAACAAATTCACAGCGATATATCGAATATTTTGGTAGTGATGACAAAAGCAACGGGAGCAGATAATCGAAATACGATTCACTTTTCAGAAGAAGAAGAGCTAGCCTTAGACTATGAGGGGAATTTATCGCTGGAGGTACCCACGCGGGATGAAGAAATTGAGCCGCCCATCAACGCGAATAGTATCCTCCTCGGTGGCATTTTGATAGCCACGCCCTCCAAAACCAATACCAAATCCAAATATACCAAAGAGTCCAGCAATGAGGCCTGTCAGCCTGCCTGCAAGGCCAATAAAAATGAAATATGCTCCAGTGAAACCGGAAACGGAAATGGCAATCGCTGTGAATGTCGGTTGGGCTTTGCGCGGATGTTTCCGGATCGACCCTGCAAGCGTAAGGTTTTTGACTTATCTAAATCTTATACTTAAATAAAATAAATATTAATATTAATAAATAATTTTGTTTGTACTTAAAAAAGTTTATTTTTGGTATAATATGTATGTAAATAAATAATATAAATACGCACAGCAATCTTGCAAATGGTTATATTTTTAATTTAAATATTAAGTTCTGTTATCAATTTTATTTAATTGAATTCCCCATTCCAGCTACATACACCTATGACATACGCATTCCGACCAATCGTGTGGGAAGTTATAAGCTCAAATTCAGCACTGAGCTCATAAATAACTCATCCAGTCAATATCGACATTTGAGTTCGATTATTCTGGATGCCATCGATCGCATGGTTATGCAATCAGATTTCCGGGATGTTTATCACGGCGTACAATTAAAGGAATTCTACGCGTGGAGCGATAACGCCGTAATGGGACACTTTTTGTTACAGGTTTGCATTATTACTATGTAAATATAATAATAATATTCATTTTAAAATTCAAAATCGATTGCAGCTGTCAGAGAACAGTGATGAAAAGCGTTTGGAAACAGTGTTCAAAAAGTATCTGCGCCAAAGCAATTACAGCATTGGTGGCACCGAATTATATACATCTAAATCGGACATCAATTTATTGACAGTTAAAGGTGAGCTTCAATTATATCGTAAATAGTAAAAATAGTAACTATCGCATATCGATTTAGATTTCGATGAGTGTGGCAACGCCAATTTCAACGACTGCTCTTTTCACGCGCACTGCTTCAATTTGATTGGCAGCTACACCTGTAGCTGTCCCGATGGCTATGTGGATATATCGGATAATCCAATTTATCCAGGTCGCCTTTGCTCCGATCAAATTGTTGGCTGTGAACTGTGCAATTATCATGGCAATTGCATGGCACCCATTTTGAATGGCACGCGCGTTTGTGAATGCTTTAGCTGGCACGCGGGCTCCACCTGTCAGCTGAATTTGAAAATACTCCTCATCGGCCTGATTGCAATCGGTACGGTGTTCATTTTGCTACTGGTCTGTATTCTGCTCATCTATTCGCGTCGCAAGATGAACGGCGCCTGTGCAGCGCGTCCTATTTTTATAACGGCTGCGAACTATCACCCGAGCATGTTGACAACGTCCAGCAAAAAGTCCTTGATTCGTGATTGCAGCATGGATAAGCATACAATTTTAATTGACACCAACAGCGAATCTAGTCGCAACTCGGAGCCATATTCGTTCAAGGTAAGTGCAGCTACGATACCAATATTTAAACTCTACAACTATTCTTTAGGTAAAGCCAGTCGGAAATAAACATGATGATGTTGAAAGCAACGACGAACTACCGCAAACACTGAAGCCATCTAAAAGCCACTATAACGCCGATATACTTGCCGCCGACCAATCGGATCGTTCGCTCACAGTGATGATACCACGCGCCAAATATTATCACCCAACAGTTCTGCCACATGGCCAACTCAACCAACACCAGAAAGCTCCAGATAAGTGCGATGTAAGCAAAGCTGTGAAGCCCACAAAGCACAAACTATCGAAGGCATCGGGCATAGAATTTGCAACGCCAAGCGGCGCGTTAGTCTCTGCCGGCTTTGAGGTATCCGCCATTGTTAGCGAGCGAGAGAGCAAAGCGAATGTAAAAGATTTGGAAGCAACGAAAGTGTATCAGAAACATCCGCAAATGTCTAGAGCTAACTTAGAAACCATTCTACAGCCAAGCGAGTAAGTTCGTGATAAGCGTTTATTTAATTTTTATATACTTTAAATAAATATGTACAATTGCAGCGAAATCCATCGCATGAGCTCGTGGATGAATAATATTCCCGCCACTGCACTGTAAGTATTGCGTTAGTAGAACAGGACTACAAACTTAAGGACGTGGCCTTGCCAGCTTGTCAGGCAAACAGTTAGTTATGAATTTAAATATCGCTTTATTTTCCATGCAGATCAGCTGACGTGCGCTCGTTTGATGAGACAACAGTGCAGGCGATAACCAAATCAATGCAACTCTGCTTTGACCTGCAGACCCAAAGTAATACGAACGAGGTAAATTCAATATAATAAATCTCTGCTAAAATAATATATAAATGTTTATTTTTGTAGGAGGCAAATACGATGACAGAGCGAGACCTTGGTTCGACATTTTTGCTGCCACACACACATCTTTATAAGCCCGAGAAGGTTTGTAATTTGTATTATTATAAATGTAAATCACTATATCAATTAATTTTCTTCTAGCTCGAAAGTGATCTGTCCGGCTTTGACTCTATTTAATGGAAATGTTCAAAACAACTGTGTTTCAACTTATGTATTATATTCATTCATTCTTGTCAAAGACATATTGAATCATCAGCATTTATTTCAAATGAATTTAGCGTCTTTTGCGTACGACAATATTTATTAACATTTATATTTTTCTTTATAGTCTTATTTATTTATTTATAGTTTGTATAAAAATTGCACTTATTTGATGTTATTTTTTTTTTGTGTGTACAAATTGAGATCGTTGCATTTATTGTAATAATTAATTATTTCAAATAATTTCATTTGATGAAATTTTGTGCCAGCCGCTTTGTTTGTAAGTCAATCAATTATAACAAATCCAAGTTAAATAAATAATAAATACCAATTTTTATTTGTCGTAAAAATTAATAAAATAAAACTTGTACTTAAACTATAACTTTCAAGACTTCCTAAATTGAACAACTACCCCTACGCGGAGTCGAGGATAAATTCAAAGGGGGTGACAGAGACAACGTGACAAGTGCTACGAGAACAAAGTAAAAATAGAAAATAGGGGTTGATGAAAGCTTTACTGGACGCTGGTCGATGTGCGCTCGGCTATGTCACGAACAATATATACATATATATATTTTAAGGGTTCGAGGACTTTTGTTAGTCAGCAATTAAGCAGAGGCGCCGTTAGTGGGTTTTAGGGTACTGTAACCCTCTAAAAACAATTCCAACTGCCCCACTGAACTACCCTCTGACCATTTAATCGGGGTCGGGGTAGGGGCAACCTGTTCAAATCGACCACCGTCCCGTCCACACACAAAATAAAATACATGACCAATTTTATCCCAGCTCTGCCAGAATAGGGGTTGACCAGCGGTACCCTGGTACAGGTGTAGTCTCTTCTTGAACTGCAGTCCAATTTAAGCAGTTCACCTGAAACAGTTTGCTCAAAAATCCAAAATATAAATACAGAAAATACATAAAAGCAATATTAAAAAAAAAACAAAACTATTTTAATAGTTAACAATAAATATTAGTGGTATGTAGTGTAGTATAAACAAATATAAAATAATTAATTTAGCTTCAAAAAAAAACAATTGTAGTTAAATAATTAAATTAGTGTTAAAGATAATGTAAATTCTAGTGGTATGTAAAGTACCTTTTTACATATTTGAGTTGTATCAATCAACTAATTTTAATTAGATGTGGAAGAGGATGATGAAATTCTCCGTATATATATTTTTATGTATCCATAAAAATTAAAGCTTTTCAATTTCTACAAGTATGTCAAAAGAAGGAGTTGCATAATTTACAAAGCGAAATTAAAAATACAGAATAAAACCAAATAAGCCGTTTAATTATTTATATATATGTTTATTTTCAATATAAGTTTAGAATTATTTTTTATTTATTTCTATAATATTCTTCATTTGCAATGAATTGCTTGCAAAATATACAAATATTTAATTATATTGACTTAAATCAAGTCAAGTGTCAAACAAATACATTTTTATAATGTGCTAAAAAAAAGAAAAAGAAAGTAATTCAACTCCCACTCTTCTCCAAATACATGGGTAATAATTTCCCCTTCATTTGGGGATAACACTCGTCTTATAAAATGGCGCCCGCAAGAGAGAGAGAGAGAGAGAGAGAGAGAGACAGAGGGAGAGAGAGAGAGAGAGACTGCCTGAGGTGCCACCCTATCGAAAGCAAACCGTAATTTTTTGACCAATCACGCCACTGACCATCAGTCCAATGGCTAACTTTCGACTCATCTTTCTCCAAAAAAATTAGTGGGTAGTTTTCTTCTTCTTGCCCAAATCGCAACTAAATACAAGTCTTTGATTACCAATCGATATTCCCTTTTCCTGTGTGCTCAGAAAAATATAGAAAAATAAGAATAAATTAAATAAAAAATATATGAATGCATTAATTCATTTAATATAAATAAATATAATATATAAAAATATATACATGTATCATAGATATACATTTAAAAGGGATATACATATTTCTCCCTCGCAGATTGCAAAATAACCGTCTGCTTTTCTGCTGTTTGCAGGAATTTCATACCGAAGGTATCATAGTATATTGGTTTTGTGCAATGTCCGTCATACTGTCTGTCTGTCTGTCAGTCTGCATGAACGCAACTTAGAGATAAAGGCGTGTAACTTGGAACACATACTTGCCTGTGCCCGCGTCAAACAAAATTGACAAATTTGAGTGCTACGTCCACTGGGTGGCCAGGAAATCGATAAAATCGATATTCGCAAATCGAGAAAGTCACATATCCTTCGACCCTCAGTATTTAAAATGGCTATATCTTCTGCAGTTTTTGAGTGAGATCCAAATTTGGTGGGTATATTATGGCCACGCTCACACATGCGCCCATAATCGCCAATTCTGATATTTCAGAAGGTGTAAATCGATAAATCCGCATATCTCCCATGACTTAAAAGATAGAGTCATCAGACCAAGAAGGATCGGCATATAAATTTTCGGACCACGCCCAGAGCCCCCGCCCTAGGAGCCTCTGTTCTAGAAATTTGAAATGCGCATATCTTCCACAATTTTTAGTAGAGCTAGAGTCACCAAATTTTGAAAGTATGTAACTTCCCTAAGAGATCGATGAAAAATTGGATGGCCACGCCCAATCCGACTCCCTAATCCGGTACACCTGAAAATATCTCACACAATATGAAAGCTAGAGTCACCAAATTGAAGGAAAAATCAGGGAAAAAAATTTGGACAACGCCCACTCCCGCGGTTTAAAAGCTACAGTTACCAAATTTGGAACATCGACCGCAATTTGAACAGAATTTAGACATAATTTCTTCCGTGCTCATTGCTACCTTTTATCAGCTGGCATTACTATGCTATCAAAGTATTTCACAGTCGGTTATGCCCGACTTGTCTTATTTTTTTCCAACTCTATCAAATTCTTACAGATATTGGATAGATAGCTAATGAAATGATGACGGCTAGCAGCAAAAGATATAAGGTAGTTGAAGACTGCCGGATAAAGATTCGGGCTCCCGAAATTATCGATGACTCCGACGAGGAACGGGAATTAACCAATCTTAACTGGCTGCTGCGCAATCAGAATTTGGCCTGGCCAAAAACAATTGATGGTAACTCTGAAGATGATTTCAACAACACTCAAACAGCGCCAGCTGATAATGAGGAATTGGAGGAAAGTGTAAATACAACAAAAAATCAAAAGCTATCTGATTTTGGTGCACACAAAAAAGGAGCGATAAATAAACAGCTAAATCGTAATTTAATCAATTATGCCGAGTCAAGAAAACAATGCACTAAAAATGCAGCACACTCAAAACGGCCAAGTCCCGCCGAGCGTTACGATATATTCATCAATAAAATAAAACGGTAAGCGAGAATTCGCCCAACAAATATGGCATACCCTTAATATATATTGAGCTATATCTTTTTACAGTGACTTGGCGGAATATGAGCACTCGGCGAGTAAATATAAAACAGATGTGACTGAAAAGCCGCCCTTTAACTATTCTCACATCATTGGCATGGCGATGCTGGAAAATGGAAGGGCAACTCTACAGCAAATTTGCGCTTGGATTGAGTCGAAATTTGCATTCTTTCGAGTGCGCAAAAAGTGGAATGTAAGCTAGAGGTTTAACAGTGGCAGAGATTTAACTACAGTTGTTAAAGCTGTTAAGTAATCCCAGCTTAGCAAATTTTCCTTGAGGAATTTGCATGATTGCTTGAAGGACGCACATTCTCTGTGGTGGAGAAGAAGTCCAAACTAAAATGGCCGGCTTGCGAGTAACACACATACACAACATACAATTATTTCCGCTTGCTTCGCTTATCTTGCTATCTCTTTCTCAAGTAAATTCTTGATTAATATGCGTTTATTTTTGTGACTATGACTATAACTTGGCAGTTTCTCAACCGATCCGAAATTTCGACTGCTGTCTAATAATATATCAATATTATAAGTATATTGATGAGCAGCTGCTGGCTTTCAAATTGCGGATTTTGCAGCTAATACAGAAAGATGATTATCGATAAATGAGCAACGCAGGCCGTTATCGATTAAATCAAATGAACTTAACTTTTTGCGAGAGGACCAAGAGCAATTATGTGCCAGATTTCAAGTCGTTAGCTCTAAAACTTATATTTTTTTCTTGTATGCCTCTGGCATAAATTTCCCAATTTTCAATTTTATAATATAATTTTTTCTTTGCAGAATTCGATTAGGCATAATTTATCGCTGCATCATTGTTTTCGCAATCGCAAGCGCGAGGAGAAGGGCAAGGGGGGCTATTGGGAGCTGGGTGTCGATCCCAAGAAATGTGATAGGAAACGCATTCGAAATCGCAAAGGAGCTCAAACAAAATTAAATCCAAATTTGGAGACACCAACAACAGTTTCCAATAAAAAACTACGTAATAATACGGATTTCATCTACGGCATTACGGATCAGAAGCCCCTCCAAAGACTCCCAAATCTGGCTGGAAATGATGTGCAATTGGGGTCGACAGATCAAACTTTCAATTTGGATGTTAATTTGGCATTTGGTACATTAAACAATAATGTTTTAAGTTCAACCCCTCCCTCTCCTCTTCCGCACCCTCCTCCACACGATGAATCCTTTCTATATCCCGCCGATGAGTTGACATTGGCGCTGACTGCAAACAGTGAAGCCGCGTTTCATTTGCAACCACAATATGAATTGGGAACGATTATAATCAGCACTACAACGGGCATTATCGATGAACCCAACTCCGCCTCCGCCTCTGCTTGCCTTAACACCATCAAATTTGGCTGTAATAATATGGTAAATATAATAATAATAATGATATATATGTATATATATATATAAATATGTATAATATATTATAATATTCATATTTCTTTCTAATTGCTTTTCAGATATATACGGAGGACGAGATTCCCACGCCCAGTCAGAATGTTATCATCGCATCCCATAAAATAGATGCAAATAGGGATGCAAATATAGCATTGATAACTCCGTTGATTTCCACATCTGATATTAATTGCGATTATGGCAATTATGGGGTGGACGAGTCCTTCAGTTATCTGCATGGCAATGAGTTGAATCGCAGCGAGGACATTTTAGATAATCTGCTGGATGTGTGTGTTCGAGATTATTAAGTGAAATCAATGACAATGTCGCCAAATTAAAGTGTACTTATTTTAATGCAGCATTAAACTTAACTTCAAATTGATACAAACTCTTTCTTTTTATTTCTCCAATTATCAATAGTAAAAAATTACTTAAAAACGATTCATTTCAATATTTCTTTTTATTTTCTACTCCAATTTATCATTCATAAAAAACGGCATGTAAAAATTACTTAAAAACTCTTATTTTTAAACATTTATGTTGAAATATTTTGTTGTTGAAAGAATGTACAGTTATATTCATAATTATGTGAATACTTTATTATTTTGAAGTGTTGAAGTTTTATTTTATTTTATTTTCAGATAACTTTACTTAATTGAAGTGCAAACAAATTCGAATTTGGACCCACGCTCATTTACGATTTATTAATGTAATAATAATAATAATATATATATATATATATATATATATATATATTATATTATATTATATTATAGTAATAATATATTAAATATGTTATATTTACATATTTAATTGCCTCATGCAGCCATTGATTAATTGAGTGATTGACTGATTCATTTCGCGAGCAAGTGCATTTCATATATATCAAATAATATATACAATATAATATATATTTTTATATTTAATTGCCTGTCTCAGTCACTGTTTTGATTGATATCAGCTGCAATATCTTCCCATATATATATAAGTTAACAATAACTGGCTGGATTTCGCTGATGCAGCACACGGGCGAACAGCGTACCCCGCGCTCAGCGGCACTTTTCCCTACACTCCCAAATATATTAATGCGACATACAGTGAGCGACAGTTCAAATGGACCAGTGTCAATGAAAAAAGTAAGACCGTGTCCCCTAAAATAGGGTACTTTTTTTAAATAATCCTACCTAGCAGGTGGGGAAACCTCAGTTTATTAGGGTCATATATTCACATTGGTGGTTAATACATGTACCTACCACAGGTCTTTGGAATTTTTGAAAAATAATGAGTAATCAGCTTATGACAGGCAAATACATTTTTTACTTGACACTGGTCCACTTGAGCTGTCTCTCACTGTAAGTTACGGCGACTAACCCAGCGATCAGCGGCACTTTTCCACACTTTTAAATATGATGATGCAACATTTGTCAAGTGCGACCAACCACTTTGAGGCACAACATCCGCCTTGATATTTGAGTGCTTATGTTGCAATTCTCGGGATCAGCAGCGGTTCTCCTAGGTTACAAGGCTCTTGAAATTCATTTGATGAGTTAGTTCTAATCGTACGATCGAAGAGGCGAGATGCCCTTCTAGCCATAAAATCACTTGCAACTCATTTTGTGTTCGTAGCAAAACAATCATTATTCGTAACTAATTTCCTATTGGAACCAACCTTAAATAAATAAAAGTTTAATAAATCTCCTCTTCATACCTAAAAAAGTGTCAGCGACAAACGTGCGATTCACGTCATAGAGCAAGAGATGGGTACTCATCCCTATTAGAGTACTACGATGGAGTGGAGAAAAAGCTCATCTTGTAAACTAAAGGCGAAGCGCATGTGTGAGAAAATTAGTGGTGATGCCATGCGGATTTTCGAATTAGGACTCAAACGCAACCTGACTTACCTGCCTGATTTGCCATCGGCCATAGCGTTGGCTCAGGAAGTGCATGCGAACCACGAAAGATACAATTTCGTGGCAAACTATGCTAAAAGCATGGAAGACAAGTCACGAGTGGCAACAGAATCCCCTATTTGTGGCTCAAAGAATACAGTACTACAGTTGCGCTAACGTTAACTATACTCCAACAGAGGTGAGAGCAAATTTTCGAAAAATGCTAAATACCATTAAAAATAACAACAAAAATAAATGCAAAAGTATTCTTAAACACACAATGATTTTAAAACCTAGAAAGTTTCCTGATGATTGCAAAAAGGTATTCAACTTTTATAAATCTTCCTTGTTCCAATACCATCGCCGACATCATATCATGCCGTACCTCCTCAGCCAAAATCTAGGCCTCCTTCTGACACAAGAAGAGAACAGAAACCCGAAGTCATTTCTGTCCTTTCTCCTGATTTTTCTCAATTTCCTTTTAAAGGATTCCGAGTGGAAAAGTACAAAATCTTGACAAAATGCTATAAAAGCTTCTTCGGCAATAAAGATAAATTGGCAGTTTCTCAAAGACAACAAATTCTTACCAATAATGATTTCAATGAACTAAGTGTAATGTGTTTGTGTTGAAAATTATGTTAATTTACATTCAATGCAACCCTGTATCCCTACATATGTTAACTCCCTCATTAATGCGTACCAAGTATGTTAAGCAACAGAATTATGTTAAGCAAGTGAATTTAGGTTTTATTATCTTATCCAGGCATTCCCTGACGCGGGGAAACTTCGCTCCAACAATATCTCCTCTAGAATTACGCTCTTTCAACCCAATCTAAGTTTCGCCAATATTAGCCATTAATCATTTTGTAAAAGTACTTATATTTGAAATGACAAAATAGAGAATGTTCATGCACCAGGTGCAAACCTTACACTGCTAGGTAATGTTATGGTGGATTTTGAGTACATTTAATCCCAGCTCTTGACCATGCTGAGTTAGAATCCATATTCACTAATGAATTCACAGATATTACGGTCTCTAGAATTCTAGGAATACCTGATATCAAGATTTTACAATCGATAAATATAATTTATTTCATTACACCCATACCTTGCTATTCGGCCTGTTCAATGAAGGCACGTTTTCGATTTACTGTCTAAAATGTTTCGCTATAACTGCCAAAAAAAAATGTTTTTTAAGTCATTGTTGTTGAAAATTATGTTAATTTACATTCAATGCAATCTAGATGCTCGAACATATTTTAAGTGCCTGTTTATAAATACCAATACTGTTAACTAACAGCCAATACCTATACTGTTAACTAACAGCTTTGCAGTTGAGTCTTGAATAAACTTTGAGGAAGTACACAGCACTGTCGGTGGTACATATTTATTACTGATTGTTACACATTAACTGCGAAAATTAGAAACAATTTGGGACATTTGTGGTACGTATGCACAAATTAAAATAACTTTGCTATTTGGTGCAAGTGCCGCGGTTGATTTTAAGTTAAGGCTTAATATATTTGTCCGAAAATCCAAGGCTTCTTAAAGGACTAAATAAAAATCAATTACCCGTCAAATGGAGATCCAACAAGAAAGCTTGGATGACTAAAGCTACTTTTGATGATTGGTTCAAAAATCACTTTTGTACAGAAATGAAAAAATATTTGCGACAATAACAATGGCTTTGCTAATTTTTGGAATTGCATCCTACTAATTTATCCAAACTATCTGAAGATGTCATGATTGAGTACCTTCCGAAAAATACAACTCTGATGCAATCAATGGACCAGGATGTAATAGCCACTTTTAAGGCAACCGATAATAAGTTTTCAATTAAAAACTTTTGGGAAAACTATAACATCATGGATGCTGTTGACAGCATCAGTGAATCATGGCATGAATTAAAATTAACAGAATGTGTAAAAAGTATTGATGTAAAAGTTAATTTCCTTCCTGAAATTTGGCAAAACATTTTGGATCTTGCACATGATCTCGGCTTTGAAGGTTTGAACGAACGTGATGTACTTGGTCTACTTGAAGCTGATGCGGAACCCCTTTCATTTGAGGAACTCATTCAGTTGCAAGCAAGAAGCGGTCAAAGCTATCTATGGCAACCTTGTTGCCGTTTACCCAATGCTATCGAGAGCGGGTAATCGAGTCAGTACCGATATAAGAGAAGTATCGATATCTGATCGGTAGTCAGGAGAGTTGAGTAGCATGAGGCGGTGAAGTAAAAACATACCAATGTTTATCGTTAAGCCAAAATCCTATCTTATTATATAATAAATAAACATATAACCATCAAATCTACATTTACTTGTTATGTATGTATTTTTGATTTAAATGAAACAAAAAGCTTTTTAACAAATTTGGAAGCAATCCCATCGAATCTGTGTTTGAATAATTAATTCCTTAAATGGCTTTCAATCCACCAAACTTGGCCGTAAACCAAGGTATGGGTACGGCGGCTCACAATGGCTCAACGCTGCATCTGCCAGATAACATCGTGGCAGAGTACAAACATTAAGTATTAGCCCTCACTAAATGCACGAGTTCAAGCTTTACGAGCAAGCGAAGAACGGCACACTAGTGCCTAGTGGACGACGGCATCATAATCGTCAATGATCAAGCGGCAACAATCAGTTTGGGCGACGGCAGCGAAATTAAGATGATGGGCACAAACCCATCTTCGAAAGCTTATGAATCGCAGGAACGCTCAGTGCCGATTCGCTGCGGTTGCATCATCCCCATTGCAGCGTTCGGCCTTGGAGGCTTATATGCTCTGTGTGGTATTCCTCTCTCAAATCATCAAGAGGCGGCGCGATGCCCGACAGATCAGAAACCTGATGGTAAGTCTCACTACGATCAGGGACGATCGAACTTTAGAGGGGGAATAGTTAACAATAAACACCCGCTTCCGCCTTGGCTAGATTTCCCTGATACCGCGATCAGCTTTTCACCAATATTCCCAAATATGTTTGTCAACTGCGACCAACCCAGCGATCAGCGGCTCTCTTCCCACACTTCCAAATAAGCTGTATGCTGAAAATACGATATTTGTCAATTGCTACAACATAGCGGCCAGCTATACTTTGTTGGACAACATCCGCCTTGATATTTGAGCGTCTGCGTGAAGTGCTTATGTTGCAGTTGTCGGGATCAGCCGCGACAGCGAAGCGGTTACAAGACTCTTGAAATTCATTTGATAAGTTAGTTCTATTCGTACGATCGAAGAGGCGAGATGATTGGTCGACTAATAAACGCAGTCTTAAATAATTAAAGTTTTAATAAGAGCTGAATGTATCAAAACAAACAATATTTGCAACTCATTTCCTGATCAGTTCATTCAAAGCAACCTTAAATAAATGTTTAATACATTTCGTCTTCAAACCTAACAAAGTGTTAACTTATATACATATATATTTCCTATATATTTCTTTCTCTTAGCATTTGATTGACTGATTGATTTCAGGAGCAGGCGCATTCGACGACCTGCATATCGCTCCACGTGGATATTTTGAGTTTATCCGTGTGCTCCTCATCAAAATACAGAATCTCCAACTCCGTCAGCTTGGAGGGGGCACAACAGGGTCGAGGAACGCTATTATGATCCTGTTGCCACATCAGACTCTGTAAAAGGGCGTGATGATGAGCGGGATTGTGGCGGGGCGGACAGCGACCACGGCAATAGCCCGCATCAAAAGTCTTTGGGTGAATGATGAACTCAAATCCTTTTATGTCCTGAAAAGCGACATTCAACTGATGGCGGCAGCAGCGCTGATGCGACTTATAACAGCTATTGGACCACTTTATTTGGTGTTGACTGTGCGGAGAGGTATGCGAGAAATAAGTGTGGCCAGTCGGCGCCGTTGAACGATGAACGCCCGCCTCACTGTGCGTGTGACCAACGTGTCCGATAATATTCAGCACAGGCGACAAACGGAAATTAGCGGGCGAATTTTCAGTAGGGAAATTATCAGCTGGCGGCGAATTCGAATGGAATTCGCTCAAGATGCGCGCGCCAATTCGTCGGCATTTATCACACTGGATTTCGATGCCGAGATTCTCGTGGCTTTTATTTAGCCAGCTGCGCACCGCTTGCGTCACATCGAATTCCAGCCACTGGCTGTGCGTCGTGTCCTCCTCGTTCGCATTCAAATTCGAAAACTCAATTTGACGAGCGTCGAGCTGCTGGCGTCGCTGTCGCGGCAAAAGTTGATACACTTTCAAATTTAAAATATGCTTGCGCAGTTTGCTGCGTGCTGCGAATGGATGCGCAAAGTGATTCGCAGTTACGCCGCAATTTTTTTTCTTCTGCTGATTATTATTTAATTTACGTCTACTGCCGCCGGCCTGTCCAGTAGCCAGGGCTGGATTATAGAGCAGCATTAGACGCACATTGGCCTCATCCACTTTCTCGTAGTGATAATCGTTGTCTTTGATTGCCAGCGGAAAGTGCAGCAAAATATTTGTTTTATCGCCTTGTTTTTTATTATTCTTATTTGTTGCTCCGCGTTTTTTGCGCCATCTTTTTTGGGTTATGTCGCTGAAGCTATTTGTCACAATGCTCAAGATTTTCAGTGTGGACGCATTGAAAAATTCTTGGCTCGTTTTATCTATTTCCTGATGTTTACGCAGTCGCTCCAAGTATTCGAGATATTTGCTAGAGTATTCTAATTGGCTAATGTTGGCCTGCAACAAATTAAAAAATAAATATATTAATTAACTAGTTACAACTACAATTAAATAAAATAAAATTAATTATCAGAGAATATTAAATGTTAAAAGCAAATTAGTAAAAGTAAAAGACCCACAAATAAAATAAATTAATAACCTACAATTTAATAAAATAAATAATAATAAATATATAGAAATTAACTATATAAATAAAAGAACCCACAAATAAAATAAATGAATTATATAAAATTAAAGATAAAAGATAAATAAATCGTAAGGAAAAATATTAATAAAAATATAATAACTATTCTAAAACACTTTGCCCAATTAAAATTAATAAAATATTTCATTCATTAAAATTGATTAAAAATAAATCATTAATGTAAAGGAAAAGTGGCCCAAACAAAATATATAAATGCATTATTATTAAATTTATTTAATATATATAAATCATCAAGGTATAATAATTATTAAAAGCACTTACAGTAAAAGTAAGAAATTTCCCCTCCAACAATTTTTAGCTAATTTTAATCAATTTTTATTATTACTATTTTGTTCTTCTCACTTCTCACCTTTTTCATATCCGGTAATTTTTTCAAACCCAGTCCGTTCATAACTAGTTTGGTTAGTTTATCTGTATTAATAACTCGACGATTGTACATTTGGTGATGAGCTTTACGATTATGATGATTTGGATAATTATGATTATTATTGGTTGATAATTTCTTTCGCTCAAAGGCGAATTCAGTTGCTGCCTCTGCTTCGTCTTCTGTTTCCAGATTTTTTTTTTGGCTGTAGGTTTTTTGACTTGCTTGCTTATCTGCAATATTAATAACACTTCGTTTGCGGCGCATATGCTTTGGTGCTTGATTTAATAATTCTTGTGATTGATTTAATATTCGTTGTGTTTGGCTTAGATTAATCAGACTGTATTCGTGCAAATGCCGAGTGTTGAGCGTTGAAAAAAAATAGTTTTGCCCACTTTTGCTATTGACATTTAATTGATTTAAATTGGCTTTACCAACACTGGTTGAGGCATTTGACATTTCTTGGCCATTGGCTTGCGAAATGAGTGTTGAATTACATGTTAAAATTATGGATGATAATAATAATAAAATTATCCAAGATATTTGTGTGAATTTATAGAAGAAATATGTGCAAAATGCTGTTGCATTTTTGCCATTTTTTTCCAATTTATCGATATAGCAAAAATCGAATGCAATCGGTCGCAAATATAAATTAAAATTTTCATTTGTTTTTGGTTGGCTTTTTACAGATATTCGAATGTGATCATTCCAGTTCGAGTTCCAGTGCCACTGCCAGTTCCAGTTCCAGATATTTTGGAATGTTGCTGCAAAATATTCATTGCGTATTTGCATTTTGATACCAACACATGGCCTCCTACTCCCCCTCCCTCTACGTCTTCGCCGACGCCTTCGCATTCCCCTTCGCATCTGATCGTGATGCCAATAAATTGATCACCGCTGCTGCTGCTTCTTCTTATTATTTTTGGGTTTCTCCCACACACACACACACGGTTTTTTTTTGTTTAATTGGCCATCAATGCTTTTGTATTCATTTATTTACATTTACACACAAGCAAAAATGTGTGTTGACATTTTTGTTGTTAACATAGTGCACGAAAAAATACTGTTGAATTGAATAATTTAATTTGATTAATTTAAAGATCACAGTTGATTTCATATATAATGCAGAAATTAACAATAACAATTCAACTTTACACACACATTTCTTCTGATGTGTTTGTGTTTATTTACGCACGGAGCGACGGCAAATTTTAATTTGTATTTCTATTTCACATTCGCATTCGCATGCGCATTCGTATTCGTATTCGTTCAGCGCTTCGTGTTCGACTGAAATGCCAAGTAGCAAGTGAATGCTTAGCTTGCTCGACCAACAGCCACACTCAATATAGATAGGGCAAAGGCATCTGCAGCATTAGCAGTGGCAGAGGCAGAGGGCAGCAGCAGCGGTAGCCGAGGCGTACTCAAACTTAAACACACACCCACACACGTACGTAAATTACCACAGGCTGCGTGAGTTGCTTAGCAACGCGTATTAAATATATTATGTTACACGCATGTTATTAACATTTGCAGTGGAGCAATTTGTGCTTAACATTTATAATGTTATTATTGAAATTTAGTTGAAAAATAACTGTGAGCCAAATTTCAACAGCTAAAACGTTAAAAGCAGTTTATTCAATTAATAATTCATGAATTTTAATAATTTATATACTAAAAACTAAAAAAAACACCATAAGCCATTTCTATTTATCTGTAGAGTGTTGTATATGTTTTTTTTATATAATATAATATAATAATTTGTATATTTTAATAATTTATATATAGCAAAACTAAATAAATAAATCAACAGCCGCCAAACGGTTTCTATTTCTCTGTACAGATCTGTTGATGTATGTTATTAATTGCATACCCTACGTGTTTAAATTCAGGCATCTAAATTTCAGAGTGTTGAAATCAAAAAGAAACAACAAAAGCACCCCACGCATGACATAATTGAATACAATTATTATTTATTAACAATATTTTTAGGACAGCGCGCCTGCAACGTCTTCACTCAATCGTGACACGATCAGGCACGATCTACATTTATTTTATTTATAGATTGCTTATATTTATGCACAGGTGAGTGCATAAATCCTTGCGTGCGTGTTAAAGTCACGAGCTGGGACGACCCACGCTCAACTCTAAGTGCAAACAAACATATTAATGGGAATTTTTTGTGTACATGTGTGTGTGTGTGTATGTGCACTTCTGTTATGAGCATGTATTTTCTAATGATAAATGTGAAATGCCAGCCAGCGTTTCATTGATAGAAGAAAAAATAGGCGTCTCGCAACGTAAACATTCTTTGTAAGCGATAATTAGTTGTACACTAAAAACAAATGGCTGGCTTTTTACATGGAGAGCCGCTGCTTATGTAAACAAACACACACATACACATGCGAAAGATAAGCAACAGCAATCTTATGTTTGCATTTGTGTAATCGCGGGAATTCTTGAATATTTCTGTGATTCATTTTGAATTTCGGCAGTGGGTTTTAATGTTGAGCAAGCAAAATCAAAGCTTTATCTTTAAATTCATATTTAATTGATGGGCATCGCAATTTGTTATTGTTATTCACAGATTCTTTAAATATATATTTAAAACACATGGTGGGTATTTCTTTGCAGCTGCTGCAGCTATAAAAGCTTTAAAGCTCAAGCGACTTTTAATGCTAACATTGTTAAGCCGTTTGAGCTTGGTTTGCTTAAGCGCCGCAGTGTGGCGCTTTTGAGCTTATGTGCGCATAGCAGCCCTTTGGGTTTTTAAAGTAATCGACTTATCAAAGACCTAAATATCGATATATTGAGATTTAAACATGATTTCATATTAATCAAATTCTCCTTGAAGTTTTAAAACGGAATTCGACTATCTAATCAAAATGTATACTTTTTAAATATAAATATAAAATTAAATATTCAATCGGAATCAATAATTAAAATAAATGTTAAAGAACTTAATGGACTTTATTAAAAATAGTACAATTAATACATAATTACATTCACTTAGAAATATGCTGTTGTTGCTATGTTAGTGTATATATTATTGTATATACATAAGTATGTACTACTGTCTCTAAATATAGCTTAATTTATTTATGTATTTGTCTTTGTTTTGTTTTCCTCTTTTATTGATTCATAAATTGTTAATATATATTTATATATACAGTAGTCGTCAAAATTATACGTACGCAAAGCATACAAATATGTCTGTATCTGTTTAAAAAAATAATCAATGAAAATAAAAATCAATTTAATAATTGTTAAGTTTTTTTATCAAGTTAATTTTTTTGTAGTATAACAACTGAATGCTAACTCAAAGTGTATTCGATTTTTTTTAAGGCTATTCAGACATATTTTGATTACTTTTATTCGAGCATTCAAGCAAATTATTTAAATCTAAAGAATATATATATCATATATTTTTGTATGTATTTTTTTTTGTAAAGAATCATTAATAATTATTAAATAGTTGTGAGGGTTATTCGATGATAAACAAGTTGATACGAATCCTTAATACAATATATATCACATGTTCTAAAGAACTTGACTCAATTTTGAGCCGAATGAAAGGGACCGAATGAGAACTCTTTAAAAAAATATGGTAAATATTAAAAGCATATTAAATTAATTTTGCTTTAAATGAAAGTTGGCTATGTATAATTTTTCTTTTTTTACTGACTTATATATTTATATGGAATTAATTTCGATAAAGCACCTGCTCAAAATGCTTTTTAAAAGTATATTTCTGATATATTCCTTAATTTGAAGTACCGTATATATCTATATATATGTATAACTCTAAACTTAGCTTAAGCCTTAAATATTATAATTATAAATGCAATTTATGTTTTGCCTGTAACAATGTTTTTTTTTTGCTCAATACCTAGCAGACTTTTTTCCAGTTGAGAGTTTCTGTACAATTCAGTCATATATATATATATATATATATATATATATATATGTATATATATATCGATGTTTTTCAGCGTAATTAAAATAACCAATTTGATTATTTTGACGCTAACATATCGGAATAGATTTAAGTATATGGATTTTAATGAGTTTCCTCTTTAAATATTCCTTTTTTAAGAAGTCACATTCAGAGTGCATTTTTGAATACTAAATAAATAAAATTATTTTTAAATACTGCTGCAATACTGAAACTGAACTCTAAACTGTTAATTAAAATGGGATTTGTATTAAATTAAATGCGTGATGGTTTAAATCTCGAATTGGCACTTGAAAGCATCGTTTGATGTATGAATGTATTCAAGTATTTCGAGTCACCCTGAAGTGAATTTGAGTTGGAATTGGAGTTGGAGTTGATGGTGGTCAGGTCATCGGTTGTGTTATGTTGAATCACATTTGGAGCAGTCGATTCTTGTCGTCAGCAGTTTGAGGTATCCTCTCCGTCGAGGGTGCATGCAACACTCTCCAGCATGCTTGACAAATGCATCTTTTTGCAATTCGGATCTGTATCAAGGGCGTCCATTATCTGAAAGTGAATAATTGAATATCAAATGAGTTATTTAATGAGTATTAAATGGGTGCGCTCACCTGCTCCTTATACTTGGTTATATAAATGTAAAGTTCTTTGAGTGCTGAGATTGTGTCGAATTCATCGATTTGTTGCACGGACAACTGTTGCATGGCAGTGCTCATTTCCTGGTCACTGATTTGGGGAAGACGGGCCACGTCCCGATAAAATTCCTTGACCATTGTGCGATAATTGGGAATATCCTGTAGAAATTTAATATATTTTAGATATGTGTAAATATATATAGGTAAATAATAAAAATCAAATAGACTAAATAAATATACATAAATTAATAGATATGTTTAAATAAATAAATAAAAGGTAATAAATAATAAGTGTACTCTTAATTACTAATTAATTGATAATTAACCTTCGCAAATAGCAGCTTATTCGAGGGCGAATCCTTGCCCAGGCGATGCTCCGTCGTCGAGCAGGCATCCATAAAAGTCTGGGCAATGACACTCAGGCAAGAATCCACAGAATAAGTCTTGTTCACATCGAATATAAAATCGGGATTCTTGATGAAGTTGACCCAGAAGCGCAGCGGTAAGCTATTCGATTTCCAAGCGTGCAATATATCTGTATCGGCGATATCATAACGCCGAGCAGCCTCATCGAGCAAATCAAATAACCACTTAACTGCTGGCGGCAATTCCTCATTCACCGTCAGGATTATGGAGAAGAAATCATCGACAAATTTCTGAATGGTGCCTTTGGTTGCCAGCAGGCGGGTTAAATACACTTCGGGAATTGTTTTGTTCACCCGCTCAATGCCATTGCCCATGCAATGGGAGCCCCCTCCTTGGGAGGAGGCCAACACATGGCCCGACATCGCCGAATTCTTGATATTCATATAGTGGTCGGGTATAGTCGGCTTGACCAGGTGATAGAGACGTGGCTGCTGCAGTCCCGACTCAATGTCATTGTTGATTATAATGTGACTCTGCGAGTTGTTTATGTAATAGACTGCAAAAAAGAGAACAGATCATTTTTTATAGTTTTACAGTTAATACAAAGAAGAGAGAATTGAAATAC
Organism: Drosophila atroscutellata; assembly: GCA_035041605.1. Taxonomy (NCBI): domain Eukaryota; kingdom Metazoa; phylum Arthropoda; class Insecta; order Diptera; family Drosophilidae; genus Drosophila; species Drosophila atroscutellata. The sequence continues at coordinate 362,169 of JAWNLA010000099.1, read as the reverse complement.
TTACAATTATGATAAGGCGCCTGCTGCTTGCCATATGGCATATTATAGCTATCGTTTTGTCTGGCAATCAGGGACATGACCGCCGATTCCTTAACCCCATAGTGCGACAGAGTGTTCAATCGTTTCCAGCCGTTGATGGTTTTGGTGGTCAGATCCTCATCCTGCAGCGTTAAATGTCCGCCCCGACCATGTCGCCACTCCAGGTCCACCTCATGGACAGCGGGACGCATCGAAAAGGGGGTATTCTTAAAGATCGCATCGAGTATTTTGAGTTTAACTTGGGAAATGGTGTCCCAATCGTTGACGCGGCACTGAACCTTCTCATCGAGATCATCCTGCAGGATGTGCAGGATAACAATTGAATGCGAGACTTGCTCGTGCAGCAAACGCTCCTCGGAGAGCGAATAGCGAGCATCGTGCGTAATGGCATCCACCAAACCCTTCTCAACCTGGTGTTTGATGGCCTTGAAGAGCAAAAAGAGACTGGAGCCGGCGTACTCCTTGAGATAATCATACATACAAATGGCCAAATAGTTGGTCAACATCTTCTCAACCACACTTTCAGTGCGTCTTAACATCAATTGCGGATGTTTGCTGGCCAGCGACTTATCGATGAGTCGCAGGAGGAGAGACTTTAATATTTCGGTGGCATATTCCATTTTGTGCATCAGAACAATCATGAGTAATGAGGCAACATTGACACGATCGCGAATGGAAAAGGAGGCCCGCTGGGATTCCAGGGTTTCAATGAAGGTGAGTAAAAAGTATTTATTGCTTATGAGCTGTTCAAATTGCATCATGGCTGTATCATAATTATTATGCTGACTGCCAGCCCTCATTTTGGGCGAGTTTAGAATGGGATGATCGGATACTCCGGGAAAGAAGACCTTCATAATATAGTTCACATGATCTAATGTGGGTATGCCACTGCTCTCCAAGTCAGCCGTCAGATCCGTCATGTCCGTCTGCAGCTCCGCAAAGGCCTGTTTGCACTCCGACCGCACATTGCTCTCCAAGGTGATCATTTGGATTTGTATTCGTTTGTATTCCCTTTCGGCCTGCGTCGACTTCCGCCGGAAGATGATTAAAATAATAACGAGTATTATAATCAGAGCGACGACTGTCAGAATAATGCCCAGCATAGCATGGGATATGACATAGGGTTTATTCAAATCATATTTCAGATGACCAATAACAAATCGCAAATTGCGCCCAACTTTCACGACGACTAGAGGCAAATCCTTAGCCTGCTCGACTCCATTTTCATCTGTCGCCGCCGGCTGCTGTTCCGGCGGCATGCAGAGCAGCTGAGTCAGGGCCAAACTGGTAATATTACACTGTGCCGTGCCAATGGTCACATTCACATCATACTCATCGGCAGCTACATTTAATAGTTCTCCCTCGATAACCAAAGTGTCTCCCTTATAAAGTTTAACGCCATCCTCGCTAGGAAACGGTAAATAGCGTGGATCGGTCAGATAAACAATTGTGCTGCGTATATCATGAAAATATTTGTTTAAATCCCGCACCAATTGCACATTATCCATCACAAAACTCAGCTGCAGATTTAGTTGATCGTGCATCTTCACAAAGGCTGCCACATCCATGTTGTGTGCCGCAAAATAACTGGAGGCAGTTGAGCCAGCTGTGGCATATATATTGAAATTGTCATTCAAATAAGCCTGCCTCTTCTTCTTACTGCTCTCCAATTTATCCGGCGTAGTTAAGCCTAAACCCAGTTTCCACAGCTCAAACTTGGTGTTGATGGGCGGCGAAGGACACTCCATTTGACTGGAATTGATAACCGTACACGAAGTTTTGTTCACACGCTCATTATCAAAGAACACCTCCAGCTCAGGATTTTGAATGGAGTCCAGATACATGCCATGTACAGTTAAGATTCGACCACCACTAACAAAACTGCGCAAGGGTTTAATTTGCATAATGCGCGGATCCTGCGTGTAATTAAAAATGGAACACGGCGGCGGAGGTGTGGGCAAATTGTACGCATAAGAACCGTAATTGGTGCGCAGCAGGGAGTGCTGGGGAGCCACCTCCAATTGTTGCTGATGACAGGTGAAAGTGCGATTGGCGCCATCCACAACCAGACGCAAGGAGCGGATCGGTTCCGGCTGCGTTGCCTCCGATGTGGTGCAGGAGAGTCGGGAAGATGAGGCCTGGGTAACATTTATGTGACACTCATATTCATCCAGAAAAGCCCTTATGCTCGAACCAATATTTAGGTACTTTCCCAGCAAAGATAACTGAGTACCGCCCGATTTGGGTCCCACTGTGGGATAGAGTCCCGTTAGCTGCACATCCTTGAAGTGGAATTGCACACTGGACTCCGTGTAGCCAGCATCGTTGGCCACTTTAATCGGTGCGGACATTTCACGCAGTGCGGCTCCTGTGCGGCATTCAATCTTCACGGAAATCTGATAGTTGACCAGCTCGCAGGGCACGCTGCCAATGGAGATCTTGCCACGCACATCCTCCTCACGAATGCCCAGATTGCTGCCCTCAATCGTGACCAGAGTGCCGCCTTCGATGGGACCCGACAACGGTTTGATGATGTCTATTCTAGGCCGTGGACACTCGTTCTGCAACTGCACATTGTTGTGCTGTGAACAAACAGTGAATAGATGAGTGACTGACTGATTATAAGTGAATATAATATCTGTATATATCTATATAATTACTTAATTCATAATATATTTAATTGACAAAGAGTGGTTTTATCGATTTACACTAACTGGTGTATCGGTTTGGGGAGGATTTACCCATCACGTTTGGTGACTATATTCAAAATTGTGGGAGACTTGCGGCTTTATCGATTTGCCTCTTAGTGGACGTAACCTTCCAATTTTGACACTTTGTCAGACGGGCACATATAAGTATATCTTCCATATTTCAAGTCTCTATCAGTGTCAAGGGTGTCGACGAACAGACAGCATGACGGACATTGCACGAAACCGATATACTATTAAAGTATTCGGAACCAAAGTATAAAATGATCAAGTTCTGTAGAAAACTAACTATTTGAAATAGCAATGAAATAGGAATCGGTAATTTATGATCTATAGAGAAGTCAAGATTAATAAATATTATGTACTGTAAGGGAACTAACCGAATCAAATCCGTGACTAGCCGGGGAGACCGCAGCACAGGTCTCATTGTAGACACAGGAGCTGCCGCACCAGGCGCACTGATATTTGGGATCCCGAGTGACACAGAGACTACAATCGGCGTGCTCCCGATGCGAACCGAGCACATCGCACTTATACAAAATAACCGTGGCTGTATCCACATAATGCTGCCGATTCCAGGTGATGTCCACCTTGGCCTCATACTCATGTGTATTCGTCTCATAGAAATATGGGGTCTTCTCGCAGACAACGATGCGATTGGATTCGATGTGGGCGGGCAGCAACATCTGAGCCGCCTCAATTTGAATGGTGCACAAATAGCCAGCATGGGCACTTTTTGGTTTGGGCAGGTTCTCAATCTCCAAGCGGATCTCTTTGGGTACTCGAACGGGTAATAGGATGGGTGAGCGATTCCTTTTCAGATGTGGACATTGCGTGTCTGTTGCAATGGCGTTCTCCATGTTCCTGCACTGCTCGGAGCGATGCACGCATTTATTGTCAAAGATGCACCAGTTGCAGTTCCAGGAACTTCGCACACAAGATTTGCAATTGCCGTGATGCGAGCAGTCAAAGAAGGCAAAGGAACGCGAAACAAAATCCTTATTTGTCTCCGAGCTTCTTACAGCCAAGGGCACTAAAACATGATCCATATTGCTGGCTATCTGTGGACGCTCCTCAATCGGTGGCGTCCCACAGGCCAAGCCCTGTTGCAAGATCTCTGCATCAATTGGCGTCGAGTTGCCAAAAACGCAGCGATATTTGGCATTAAAAGGCTCCGGTAAAGTGCGTATAACAAGTCTGACCTGAGTCAGTTCCGTGATGGGTATTTTGTCCGGTTCGATGGAGACAAAATCAATGCACTGTTGTCCCGACCCCAAGGACAGCCAGCGTGAAGCAGAAGTATCCCTTTGGCACGTGGAGCGCACCGTGCAACGTTTCTCCAGCGAACACCAGCCACAAAATGGGTCCCTCGACTCCAAGCAAGCCGTGCAATTTGCATAAACCGAGCAATGTTCGATGCGTAATTTGGTTATTTTACGCAAGGATAAAACGTAAAGGAAATCCTTCCTAGGTGACATCATGGTATTGGGCAAAATACGACTCCCAGCATCCACGATAATTTCCTCATATTCGCCGGGTTTTTGACCCGAGAGGAGTACCTTCTTAATCGCACCCTGCTCGGTGCCCAAAAAGGCCAACGAATGTTGCTGATCCGTTGTTGTTGTTGCCGTCACCGATGTCACCGATACATTATCGAAATGGAATAAAGCGTGCGCCAAAATCGGGGCAACTCCACTGATCTTTAGCCCCACATTGCAAAAGTTATAGATATTCCCCAAGGAACCCACAATTGGGCAGCGTCCGTCGTTTATCGTTCCCGATATATAGCCAAGATTGCGATCTTTAATCGTGCCATTGAAACACATGTGTATATTCTCGATAAATGTATCTTCGATATCTTTCAGGCTATATATACACATCGCCGATTTATTCTCCGGTTGATCGCTAATCTCCTTCGAGGGGGAGAAGACGGTGACGAGGACATGATCATCTCGCTTGATGCCCATTTGATGGGCCAACTTTTGACTGGCGTGCGTTATTTTTGCATCCCTTAGAATATTATAATCGATATGTTCATCAGTCGCAGTGCATGTTATCGTTATTTCTGTATAGCTATCATAATTCGGATCCGTTATGCAAATGCGTGCTAATCTCGTCACATAACCCGCCTCCTCAGCTAAATGTGATTTCTTTTGTACGAGCACAAAATATGCATATTCCGATGAATTAAAGCCATAAACATAATCAACCAAGAAATGATCTCGATACTTTACATCGATATTAATAATCGATTGTTGTATCGAAAACTCGGCATAGTTTAAATCATCCAAATGCCGCGACGATATTGCCGGTACATCGTGTCGATAATCGCCGACATTGGTGAATGTTGTGCCCACATAGAGAATATCCTCCTCCTTCCACAAATATCTGGCGGGACCCACAAACGCATAGGTTGAAGCATATTCATCGTTGGCAGCCAGCGGAACTGCCACAAATCGGGGCGAGGCCGGAAAATGTTGCAAATTGTAAATTTCACAGGCACCTAAATGAAAGATATTAATTAATTATATATATATTATATAAATTATATATATATATATATATATCGATTTATAGTTAAGCCGATGCCAACCTTATTAATATATACAGCTGCGATCAATGTTTACCAATTTTATGTATTTCTTTTATTATTTAATATATATATATATTGTATTTGTAGTTTAATAATTTTATTTATTAAAATAAATAATTAATTAAATAAAAAAAAATAAAGTAAAAAATAAGTACATAAATAAATAGCTATGCCATTTATGTTCTTTTGTTATTGATCGCAAATATATATATATAGATATATAAACGTACCTTGGCGTATGCTGCCGCAAGATATGAGAATACCTTCGTTATTCGCACCATAGCTCACCACGAGTATTTTATTATAGTTATTCACGAGTGAGGTCTCCACATCCTCCGGACAACCCCCGGCATGGCACTGTGGTGCATCTTGTTTGGGTCCCGTTTTTGCCTCCTCGAGGACTCTCAGATTCTCATTGAGTTTGAGGATTTTATTTGTCGCCCCGGCAAAAAGCACATTATGCGTAAAATCAAATGTTAAATGTGTGAAATAATTTTTCGCTTGTGCAGAGGATGAACCAGTTCCAGTTCCAGCTCCATTTGCCGTACGATTTGCCAAATTAGCCACTGTTGAGGTGGAAGAGGAAGCAGAAGAAGAGTGCTCAAAGTTGGCATTCAAAATCGGTGGCAACATAAACTGAGCAACAATATCGCTGGATGCAAATTGTTTTGTTTCCAATTCCGGTGAAGATTTTATTCTGGCTCCATGTGAAAAATTAATTTCATTAAATAATAATGCATAGCTAATAATAATAATATAGGCGGCGCCATTTTGTTGTTGTTTTTGCAACAGCATTCTAAACTTGTGTGTGTTTTCTTTCTCTCAGTGCACGTATTTTTTTTTTCTCTTCTCTTTTTTCATAGGGAGTTTTGCAGGCGGAGTGCGTTGTGCAATTTGAACAGCCAGCGATTTATCACTGCTCTATTTTGATCAATCACATTCTGTGTTTAACTTAACACTCGAGTTTCACATGCCGAACTGCTTTTGTTTTAACTTAGTTTTTGTACGAACCAAAAAAAAATAATTCTGGCTTAAGCACGCACGCACACGCATACAATCGCGCACACACATATACAACTATATTGGAAAAAAGTGTATACTTTCATAATAGTGCCTGTCGAAATATCGATAATACCACAATCGATACACAATGCAGGTATACTATGCACGTTTACAGGCACTTGGCAGTACCGTTTGAGTAAACTGGTCAGGCTAGTTGTATACATTTATTGATGGTAGTGCGCAGCTTGGGCACTTTAACAGTACCGATTAAGCAGGCTAAACTGTTAAAATAGTGCGCGAAGCATTTTAATATTGCAGACTTTAATAAGGAAATGCTTTATTTTGTGCATCTAATAGATATTAAGTATTCATTATAATTAATTTATAAATGTGTTTAATTTATTTATTTATATTTGCGCAGATCGGAAGCATACAAAGGGGTGTGCAACTTGAGGATTAACAGTGACGATTGAGCAAGTGACCAGACTGTTCACATAGTGGGCGAAGTATTTAAAAGTATTAATTAGTATATTTAATCGAATTAAATACATTAAAATGTAAATATAAAAAGCTTAGCTAGAGTGGCTTTATTTGCTGCATTTACCAGATATTAAATATTCATTACCATATAGTATAAAATACACAAGGCAATTAATTAATTTATTATTGCGCAGCTTCAGAGCATTTACAGCTTCAATTTACCTTAACAGTGCAGTTTGAGCATAGCTGCCAGACTGTGCGCAGAATTAATAATATTAACTAATAATCAAAAATTCAAAAATTGCTGCTCATCGAGAATAGTCTATACTCGTTTTTCTAAATTTACCATATATTAAGTATGCATTAGCCATTTGCATAGTATACAAAGGGAAAATATATATTTTATTTGACCGATGCTACAAAATAATCATTTAAAATTGGGAAGACAAATCGTATATTAATTAACATTAGTATTTAGATCATAGTTTTAAAAGCTAAAACTTAAATAAGAAATGCAACTTGGTGTTTATGGCTTAATAATTTAACTAGCAATGAATGTAGTGCGTGTGTAAGCTGAACTGAAACTAAATAAGTACATTATGTGATTTATGCTCTAAAATTTAGTTTTGGTTTTCAAATGAAATCAAATTCAAATCTCCCAAGGCTTATGTTTAATATGCATTTAAAAATTAAATTGAGGATAGGTCTTTTAACGAGATACGTTTGTATGTATTTTAAGTAAATTAGTAGTAGTAATTAGTATCGAAAACATTATCGATATTGTATTACTGCATCATTTGCAAGTATCGATTCTCTTCGAGCAGCGAGCTTAATGAAGTTGTCATATCATTGATAATCATATTGCCGCCCGGATGTGGATGTGGATGCGTTGAGCTGCTCACATCCGGCCAAATATTATTGTTTTGTACTGCTGCAGCTGCTGCTACTGTTACTGTTCTGTTGACAGCCATTTGCGCATGAGCTGACAGACTGTTATTGTTGCTGTTATTGCTGCTGTTATTGTTGCTGTTGCTCTCCATCCAGTTCTGACAGCTCTGCACATATTCCAGCGTTCGCTGATATGTATCCGATTGCATAGATGTCTGCTGTTGTTGCTGCAGCTGTTGTTGCTGCTGTTGTTGTAGCTGCTGTTGTTGCTGCTGTTGTTGTTGCTGCTGTTGTTGCTGCTGTTGTTGCTGCTGCTGCTGATGTTGTTGCTGCTGCTGCTGCTGTTGCGCATTCTGGCCGTTAGCTGGCGCAGCAGTGGGCGAAAGCTGTGATTGGCTGACGACGCCACATTGAATTTCAGCCGCTGCACAGCTGAGCTGCTCACTTTGGTTCATTTTGGGCAGCGTCGGAACCAATTCCGGCAAACTTGTCATTGACGAATCAATGACCTGATTTTGTTGCGCATTGTGTAAATTTTCGGAGTGTTGATAATTATTCTGATTGTAGAGATTTGCGGGCTGATAGCGATGACTTTGGTGACTCGCTTCCAGTTCATAGTTCCGTTGAGAGTATGGGCTGCCCAGGGCTGACATAGTGTGAGTTGATTGTGGCGATAACAGTTCCAGGCTGGGACTGGCCAGGGGAGGCGGCAATTTAGAAAGATTTGCATTTGTTGTTGTAAATGTTTTAGTGGAACTTGATTTTAAGTTTAGCAGTTCCTGTTTGCCAGGCCTGGTTTTGGGCTGTTCCGTTTCCTTGACCAGATTTAAATATTGCAACATTTCATCAGGCAAAATTAATTCCTCAACTTCGTCCAAATTCACAACTTGCTCATTAGGATGATTTAAATTTGCAGCTGGAACTGATATTGGAACTGGATCTGGAACTGTTGTTGTTGTGGAGCTGCTGCGATTGCGTGGCGCTTGGAACTGGTTCCGGCAGGCGATTGGTTCCGATTGGCGTCGAAATGTTTCCAAGTCGTTATGGGAATTTTGATAATAATTGGCTGGAAATTGCAACATTCCACTGGAAAAGCGAGCAGTTCCAGGCGGCTGTGGATGCTGTTGTGGATTTTGTGTATGCTGTTGCGGATTTAAGCGCTGCAAGTGACTGGCTATGAGGTGAGAGGAGGGCGGCGGGGGCAGACTCAAATTCCCCATGCCAAAAGAACTTCCTATGGCATTTCCGGGCCTCATTCCCGGCGCCAGACCAAGCCCATTTCCAGGCCTAGTTCCAGGCGCTATTTCAAGACCATTTTCAGTGATATTTCCCGATCCAGTTCTACTTCCATTTCCCGTCCCATTTCCAGTGACATTTCCCGTCCCACTTCCACTACGATTTGCCGTTAAAGTAAAGCCGGAATTGGTATTAAAATTGGAAATTGAATTTAAATGTAAACCATTTCCAGTTGTTGCCTGAACGTTTGAGAGCTGACTGGAACGCCGGGAACAGCCCGGCGAAATGGGATCATAGAGTGATGGCGTCGCTACGCCCGTATTATAAACCGTACCCGGTCTCATAGTGGAAATCGAGGAGAGCTGTGAACATTGACTGCTCCTGCGACTTGGCATGCTGCAATAATAAGTGCTTGCATTGGAATTTTGACTATCCCGCCGCAATTGCGGATCCGCCGTAGTTGTGCCCGGTTCCATTTTGAGCTCCGTAATGCGCTGATTCAGTTCGATGATGCCAATGGCGCGATTAGTTTCGGGTATATTCGATAACATGGAATTGTTTTTGGTTTGGAGGCGACTACGAAAAGGCTGGCGGCAAATTGAGGCAGCAACTGTTGCCGTTGCCGTTGCTGCAACTGTTGCTGTTGCTGTGGCTGACGCAACAACAGTTGTTGTTGTTGTTGTTGCAACAGTTGCTGTTGCAGCTGCAACTGTTGCTGCTGCATGGCCGTGTCCATTGACCATGGCCCTTAAAACAATTGGCAAATCGGCGGCATCAACATCAACATCATCGTATGGCCAGTGATCATCCGTTTGATGGCGATAGAGTTGCAACAAACAATCGGAAGCTGAGTTGCCACCAATAATACCCCCTCCTCCGCCTCCTCCATGTGTTGTTGTCGTTTCGGATTCGGATTTGATGCTGGGACTGGAGACACTTGTGGGACTTGAATCAATATGCTGCTCCTGCAGCTGCGGATGCTGCGAAAGCTGCGAATATTGAGAATGTTGGGTTTGTTGAGAATGTTGTGTATGTTGTGTGTGGTGGGTGTGAGCATTATTTGATTGTTGCTGCTGCTGTTGCTGCTGATTGTTGTCTCTTTCTCTATCTCTTTCCCTGTCTCTTTCTCTGTCTCTATCTCTTTCTCTGTGCCCGGCGTTGTTGGCATCGTGCAGCGGTAAACCTTTGTGCTTTTTATTAGCATAGAACTCCGCGCCGTGCACGGTTTTTACGTGTTTTCGTAGCGAACTGGGATCCGTGTAGCGCTTCGTGCAACCAGGTGCCTTGCAAATGTACGGTTTCTATTTGGAATCCGAATTAAATATATAAATAAATATAAGTCAAATTAAATAATTAAATACATAATTAAAATAATAAAAAAAATAAATAAATAAATATAAATACTAAATTACGTATTCAAATATATAAACAGTAGTATAAATAATCAAAATAAATATATACCGAAATAGTCTACAAATTAAAGATTTAATATATTAACATAAATCAAAATAAATAAATAAATTCAAAATTTAAATAATGAAATAAAAGATTTCGAATGCTGCGCGTGCAAATACAAATAATGTTAGTGAATGTGTAATGTTAATTAACACTATGAACTATGCACAAACAGCAGTCGGCAATGTTAGCAGCGCTCTGTTAAATATAATCTACCCAACGTTAGTTGTAATTACAATCGCAGGCGTTAACAGCGCTCTCTCGGAGCACCGTCCCCTCTCAACTAAAGGGCGCTCACCGATCGGCGGCTTACAGCAGCTAATTAGTCCTTTCGGTTGAATTATTAACGTGACTTAAGCTCGGCGCCCTGCGACGCATAATATTAAATAGCATCATTAGTTAATTGTAATTGCATATACCCACTATGTTAAACTTAAAAGATAAGTATCGATAATTTATACCAAATAATTTATGAATTAATATCTTCCAAAAACTCACCTCATTGCTGTGTGTGCGATTCTGGTGTTTGGCACGATCGCTGGCATTGCTAAATGCCTTGCTGCAGCCGGGGTATTCGCACGTATACGGTTTTTCGCCCGTATGCGAACGCAAATGCGTCTTCAAGTTCTCCAGGCGAGAATACGCCTTGTAGCAGCCCTCAAACTGCAAAATTAAAGAGGTAGGATGCTTGAAATATAAATGGAAACTCTCTGCAATTATAGAAAACATTTGTGAAAATAGCTCTTTTTCTATTTTTCTGCCCAATTTTAAGAAATTTATTTCGAGTGTTGTTTCTCTTTTAGAAAGAATTGTTTACAACTTATAAGAAATTTCTAAATAATACAAAATATGTGTGCAAAAATAGGAAAGCTTCCTTTTCATTTTTATAAATTGTTTAATAATAATCAGAAGTATTTACGAAAAAAATATAAAAAATCGATTCTAACAAACGTTTGACATAACTTGTAGCTAGCTAAATAAATATTTAAATCAACGAAAAAATGAATAATACATAATAAAAAGAAAATTTTCTGGTGCTCAGGGGGTAAATAATGAAATCAGTAATAATAAATAAATAATCAAATAAAATCTAAACAAATATTTAAATCAATAAAAAAGCTAGAAATACTCAGAAAAAAATCATGTTAGTTTTCAGGGGCATTTTCTTAATTTAAAAAAAAAAACGAATAATAAATAATTAGAAATAAAAAGTAGTTTCTTACAGTGCATTTGTGGGGCTTCTCTCCCGTGTGCCGCCGCATGTGGACGACAAGCATATATTGTGCTTTGAAGGGTTTTTCGCCCCGGGAACAATCCTCCCAGCGGCAGACGAAGGCCTTCTTGTTGCTCTGGATGTGATCGTTGTTGATGTGCTTCACTAGCTCATCTTGGGTCATAAATTCCACGTGGCAATTGCGCCAATGGCAATTTGTCTCTATGAAATCACCGGGCTCATCCTTAATATCTGTTGTATCCGCTGTGGTGCAATCGTATTCATTGAATCCTGAATGCTCCACTTGGCTGTTAATCTCATCGTGGATGCGTTGTTGTTGCAGTTGTTGTTGTTGCTGACCTACCAAAGATTTGCTCCGTTGTCGTCGCTCCAACCTGTTAGCCGAAGCACTATCCGCCTCCATCTGGGCCACAACACTCTCCGATGTAGACGAGGGCTGCTCCAGGTGCTTCGACGATTGATTCTTGACGGCTGAGGATCGATGGCGTTCCGTGCAACAACCACCTTCCTCGAAGTTCTGCAATTATTTATTAAAAAAAACTATTAATTCAAATAAATAAATAATAATAATATATATATTTATATATAAATATATTATCTTATACTATTATTATAAATTATTTATGGTTTGTAACCAACTTACCTTCGTTCCTCCCACTGCCTTGTTGTTGATCGTGGTCGTTGTCGTTGTCGTCGTTGAATCCTCTCCAGCTGTGCTGATCAAGGTGGAGGTTGGAGTTGAGGCCTGGCTGACGTTGGCCAAACCCACCGCCAGGTCTTTTGACTTGAGGGCGACATCTGTCAGCCCCAGAGCTGCGGCACTTGCCACATGACTCATCGAATAGGTGGCAGCTGCCGCTGCCTGTTGCGGCGTCATCGGGTGCAAGAGTCCAGCACTGGCACGCAACAAATGCGCCTGCAACTGTTGCAGATGTGGCGCCATTGCCGAATGGGCATGGGCCATGGGACTGGCGGCCAAATGGCCATAGGAACCACTAGCAGCACTACTGCCTCTCGACCCCCCGTTCATCAAGGTGGCAGCCAGCGAATTGGGGGAGAATCGAATCATCGAATTGATATCAAAGGAGTCGGAGTAGGGCGAGGAGGACAATGCTCTCTTCCGGCTCACACTGGCACGCATGCTGCTCCCTGCCCCCCCTGGTCTTGGACTGTTCAGCCTCCCGTTCCCATCCAGACTGAAATGGAAATCGGTGCTGGCCAGCGAACCAGCTGCAGCTGCTGCGGCTGCTGCCACTGCAGCATGATGCAACTCGCTCAGCGAACCCATGCCACGTGCACTCAAATACTCCCCCGAACCCAGCCCCAATCCGGCTAAATGAAAAGCTGGGGAACAGGTCGCATACGGATCTATTGGAGACCAATTAAATAAATAATAATAATAATAAATAAATATGAATATTCTAAGAAGTATACAGCTTTAATTATAAATATATTAATATTAATAGTAATAATACTAAAACAAGAATGCTGTCGAGTGTGAGATCGACTGCGATATACCCTGCACCCAGTAGTTAAATATATTTTTGTTTTATTGGCAAATTTCCCTTTCAAAATGCTTGCCCACATGTGAGAAGGTCTTTTCTCTTTTCTCTCTCTTTCTTTGACAGGCACAGGGAATGCAGAATAAAAAAAATACTGCGCTAGCTCGAACTGACTGGCTACAAACACGTGCACATACATACAGTGTCTGACAGCGTAATTGAACCAGTGTCAAGAAATAAATGTATTTGCCTGCCATAAGCTTATTATTCATTATTAGATCACCGCTTATTTGGACCATGTACATTATGGAAACCTGGGTGCCATAAAACTAGGATTTTTGTCGGGTGCAACAAGCCAAGAAGGTTAATGGACAAACAGACTACCATTGCACAACGAAAACTCATCCTGGAACACTTCAAAATCGGATATTCACATTGCCAAATAGCTGAAATGGTCAATTTCAACTGTGTATAACATCATTCGGCGCTTCGTCGATGCAAATCGGATTGAGGGGCAGAATGGCACCAAACAAGATCATCAGGAAAATAAGGGAAAATCCCAGGCTATTGGCTCCAAAAGTGACTCAACAGGTGCAGGATGAAATAGGGAAAAAGTGCAATGCGGAAACATGCCTTCAATGCCCGAGTACCACGGAAGAAGCTCTTTATAAGCGCAAAAAATAAAGGGACTAGGTTGACGTTCGCCAAAACCCACTTGGACAACGATTTGGGGTTCTGGAGCACAGTCAGACTCAGACGGACGGAATTGTGTGTGGCCACAGTCCAAAACTGTCAAGGCAACAGTCAAGCATGGTATAGGAAGTGACATGGCGTGGGTATGTATCTCGTCAGCCGGATTCGGGAATTTTGCGATTTTTGAAACAAGAATGGACAAGAATGTGTACCTTAACATACTAAAGGAAAATTTACTACAAAGTGCCGAGAAGTTAGGAATCCGACGTACTTTCCGGTTCTACCAGGACAACGATCACAAGCATAAGGTCAAGATAGTACAGTCCTGGCCCTTCGGGAACTGCCCCCACACGATAATTCTACCTGTTCAGTCTCCAGATTTAAATGTTATTGAGAATTTGTCGGCTCTGCTGGAAAATAACACCCGGAAGCACCGCCCAGAAGCTACCCGGAAGCTGGATCTTCGATGAACAATAGGTTAAGGGAAGTTGCTAAGGCTAAAGGATATCATACCAAGTATTATTATTATTCTTATTTAAGTTTTAACACGCCAAACATATTACTTTATTTAGACTGGTCCAAACAAGCTGTCACCTAAAAATAGGGAACTTTTTACATAATACTACCTAGCAGGTGGGGAAACCTCAGTTTATTAGGGTCATATGTTCATATTGATGGTTAATATATGTACCTACCTTGAAAAATAATGCATATGGCAGGCAAATACATTTTTTTCTTAACACTGGTTCAATTAAGCTGTGAGCCACTGTATATACACGCAATAGTAGCTAACGGAGCTGTACAGCATATATATTGACGCTCGGGGCGATTATCATGCCATCTCATACCTACACCTACCTAAATGCTGGCTGATAGCTGACAGAAAGGAGTTCAATATGAGAATCTACTTTCGACTCTAACTTCGGTTTAAACGTCTTATAATATGTCTTCTCCTCAATTCATGCAACAAATGTTGGGCCATTTTGCATTTAAATTTTAATTTTGCATTTTTGTGTCGACTGATATTAATTGATAATAGATAATAAATAAATAAATAAATAATTATTATTTTAATATAATAAGAGGGAAACGCGGGATTTAAATGTTTTATAATTCAATTGATCGACTTTAGTAATCGACTTTTGCTATGATACCTTCGCTATCAAAGTATAAACAGATTAAAGAAATCCAAAAACCAATAAAAAATAGAAGAACATAGGATAAATTACACTATATATAGTAATAAAAATAATTAAATATAAATATTATTACAATTGTAATATGATGAAAGTTAAATTTGCAATTTCAATTTAGATTTTAATAAAAAAAAAAAATACATTCGATTTAAAACAATAAAATACCATAAAAATTTCCGAAATATTTTTAATAATATTTGGAAATTATTAATAATACATTATTATTTTATTATATATTTTGTCAGCGTATACAAACCATGATAGGAAGCCGAGGGACTGCTGCGCTGTAAGGAATAAAACTGTTCCATATAGCTGGGAATTCTGTAAGCCGGATGGAAATCATGTTGCTGTGGTGGTTGCCCAGTTACGCCCACTCCAACTCCCACCCCGATACCGACATGGCTGTGACTGTGATTGTGGCTATGGCTGTGGACGTGATGATGATGATGATGGGCGGGAAGATTGCCAATGGTCAGCGCCTGATTTGTGGCACCATTTGTGCCATTTGTTGTCGCCATATTCGCGGTGGCGGGTGTTGAATCCGCAATCCCTGACGGAATGGGTGAACCGGGCACGGGCACAGTACTGCTTACATCCGTTGTGTGACCACCGCTGGCGGAACTGGGCATAACAGAGGCAGCAGCAGCGGCAGCCGCGGCACGACGGGATGCCAAAAACTGCAGTTCCGTATACCTGTAGAAGACATATACATCAAATATAAGAAATATATAATATGAAAATAAAAACATTAAATATATATAAATAATATATAAATAAACATACAATATATAAATAAATAACATACATATTAATTATATGTATTATTATATATATGTTATTATTATCTATATATACATATGCAAATAAAATATAATTATTGATAAATAATATACCAATGAAAGCACTATATAAATATAAAATATATAACTGTTAAAATTAATAAATAAATAATTTATAATTAAATAATATATAAACAAATAATACGAGGTCTGACCAATAAGTAATGAGACTGATTTTTTAGCCGCGCTTGTGGTAACACTGCGAACCTGAAACTTCGGTCGGTTAATCTCCCATCCCTCCTCTATCGATACATGTGCTCGCGACTTTCGTACGTTCGATAGTTCTATAGCTGTGTTGTGTTTTCGACAACGTGTTTGTAAGGCGTGTCACGAATATGGAACGACGTAATATTGAACAGCGGTACGCGATTAAATTTTGCGTTAAACTCGGCGATTCTGTTACGGAAACGTACGGTAAATTGGTCAAAGTGTTCGGTGATGAAGCCCTGAGTCGTGCTCAGGTGTTTTGATGGCATAAAGATTTTAAAAATGGTCGTGAGAGCGTCGGGGATGAACCGCGAAGTGGGAGGCCGGTTGAAGCTCGAACTGACAACAATGTTCAGCGTGTGCGCACTCTCGTGCATCAAGATCGGCGGCTAATTATTCGAATGTTGGCTGATGAACTTAATTTGAAACGAGAAACCGTCAGACAAATTTTAACTGATGATTTGTCCATGAAAAAAACGTGGATCCTTAATCATGACAATGCTCCATGCCATCGTGCCTTCAGTGTGTCGCAGTTTTTGACCTCTAAAAACATCGCAGTGTTGCTGCAAGCGCCCTATTCGCCGGATATGTCACCCTGTGACTTCTTCTTGTTCCCCCAAACAAAATTGGCCGTGAAAGGAACGCATTTTGAGTCCATAACTGACATCCAGACCGCCGTGACGAGGGTACTAAAGGACATTCCAGTCGAAGCCTTCCAGAAATGTTACGAAAGCTGGAAGAAACGTTGGAACCAGTGTGTAGTTGCGGGAGGGGAGTACTTTGAAGGGGATCACATCAATGTACCTTAATTTTTAAATATACGTATTTTATGGACTTAGTCTCATTACTTATTGGTCGGTCAGACCTCGTAATCAAGTAAATACAAAAATCACACAAATAAATAATATATATATATATATATATATATATATGTATATTTAGATATATTTATCTTATAAGTTTACTTTTTAAATCTTAGGTTAATTGCTGCTGCAACATACAACAAATCTTTCAAATAAGTACAACAAATATCAACTACAAACTAACATTATAAATTTGAATCTTTTAAAGTTTGTCTGTTAAATAAATAAACACAATAAATAAATAAATATTAACAATAATTAGATCCATAAGGTTTTAGATCGAAATTCCCCAGTTCCAAAAATATAATTAAATAGATTTGAAGCTCAGTAAACCTTATTTCATAGCCGATAATAACATACATAATAAAATACAGGGTATTTTATCGTTGCATAAAATACTGGGTATTTGATCGTTGCACATTTGAGTATTCTTCTTCTTCTTATTTTGAAATGCGCAAATCGTTGGGGGCAATAAAAAATGTAAAACCAAGTCTATCTACGTAAAACTCAAGTTTATTCGTGATGTGGATACCAAATTGTAAATAAATAAAGAAATAAATATATATATATATATATATATATATATATATATATTTATATACAATTTATATATCCTCGAATACCATATGTTAATTTATATAATAATTATTGCTGCCCAACAAATAGAAAACAATTTGACAGGTACTGTTTCGATATGCGAAACACGTTAATACCAATAGAATATAAATATAGAATTTAAATTATTTATTATCTTTAATTTACTACTCTTAGAGATAGAGACTTGCAACTTGAAACATACACTTGTCTGTGCCCGCGCCAGGCAAAGTCCACAAAGTCGCTAGGAAATCCATAAAATCGATATTCGCAAATCGATGAAGCCACATATCTCCCACAACTTTAAGGCTACAGATCCCAAATTTGGTTGCTATGTTGTTGGAGATGTCCTTCAAAGTTTGAGGTATACCACGCCCCCCACCCTAAAAATTGTAAATGGCTATATCTTTAGCAAGTTTTGAGTAAAAGCCGTCAAATTTGGTTGATATATTACCGCCGCCTTTATGAACGGATAACAAATTTGTATGGCCACACCCACACATGCGTTCATAATCGCCAATTCCAATATTTCGGAAAGTGTAAATCGATAAATCTGTATATCTCCCACACTTTATAGATAGAGTCACCAGGCATAGAATATAACTTGGTGGTAACCTTAGCTAGACTCACCAAATTTAAAGGGCATATTCAAAAATCTGAAAAAAAAAAATTTTGGACCACGCACACTCCCGCCCCCAAAAACGATAATAGCTGTATCTCTCGCATAGTAAGAGTAATATTTAGCAAAGTCGGAAGGTTACGCCCACTCCCGCCTCCAAAATTCCTAGAAGACTACATCTTCCGCAACTTACGAGCTACAGTTACCACACTTTCAAGTAAGGTAACTAGCTTATATATACTTCAAATTGAAAGGCAAACTTGGACAGAATTAATAAATAGTAATAATAATAATAGTAATAATAATAATAATAATCATAATAATAATAATAATAATAATAATAATAACAATAATAATAATAATAATAATAATATATATATCAGTAATAATAATAAAGCAGCTTGGATTTTGTTTGTTTGTTTCTTTTGTTTGTTATTTGTAAGTATGTATATGTACATCTGAATTTTTTTCTTTTTTATAATACAAATTATTTATTTATAAAAAAAAGTGTAAAATATAAATGTTGTATAAATTTTTAAGAACTATTGAGTTAAATAAATAAATAATAGTAATTTTAAAAGCGACTTGGATTTTAATTTCATTGTATATTTTAATTTTTACTTTTTACTTTGATTATACAAGTGATTTTATTTAAATTATAAATGTATAAAACAGGTTTTTTGGATTGAAGCAGTGCTGAAGAGAAACATACAAAATGATACCGGAGAAAACGTCGTGACGATAACAAAGACATCTACATTCACAACCCGTATTTACATCCACATTCAGCATCCACATTCAGCCTGAGCCTTTTGCACGCAGCAGCATCGAAAAAGGGAGGCCAAAAACTGAAGCTCTTTATTACGCCTGCTATTTATACGCGCGCGCACACACACACACACACACACACACACACACACATGCATGCATTCATGCACATGTGCTTGTGTACTGAGATCTCAATTAACTGCATACAAAGTATTGGAGTCGAATTTACAGTTTAACTATTGCAGCTTCTCCTGCTAGGTAAGTCTGTAAGCACATCTTCTTTTATTTTCCTGTTACACGGCGATCGTTATGAGCCTCCTTGCAGACAATCGATAACGATATCAGCGATGCGCTGCAGGAAGTAATTTAATTTAATTGCAATTCTTAAACAAAACACATGTTAGAGTAATTATGAATGTCTAAATTTATATTTATTTATTTAAGTAACTTTTCTCTATTATTTATAATACATATAATAAATATTTACACTTATGCGCATACTACATACCAATACTACTTAAAATTGTGTGTATTACAATTTAAAGGAAGTTCGCTTACAATCAAAAAATACCCAAAATGGCGGAGTATGCATTCTATGCTATAGCAGCCAGGGAAGAAAGCTTAGCTTGTTGTTACTTACGCGAGTGGAAAGTAAGTGGGTAATGTGTAAGCATCCATTTCGATTAAAAGTCCGCTCGCCGTTTGAGAAGGAATTTTGTTTTTGTAGCAATTATGATGCGAAGTCAGATGGGACGCACTTCTGTCACGGCATTTCACACGCACTAAATTCGCCGCCGGCAAATGCAACGATTTGCTTTCAATTAAAATGATCAATTGCGATTACATAAACATATATATATATATATATATATATATATATGTAAGTAGAAACACACATAAACATACACATAATATGTATTTGAATTTTTCATTCGAATTTCATTATTATTTTTAGTAATTGTATTTCGTTGTTGTTTTTTTATTTCGCATAATTTATTTTTCAGTATTTACACAATACACATATACACATATTCATAGGCATACAAACGACCGAGCGCTGCTGCAAATGAAGCACTTTATTTGTACTAACAGCAAGCAAAAAATAAATTAAGTGTGACAAAGTCAATATAATAACGGCAAACGGGCCACGGCGCGTCGACGTCGTCGTCGTCGTCGTCGTCGTCTTACTGACTGAGCAGCAGCAGCTCTTGCAATGCCTCGCTTAATTTAGCTGGAGCAACGCATGCTGCTCACGCACACACACACACTAACACAAAAAGAAAAACAAAACAAAAATCAAACAGATACTAGCACAGATTAAGACACACTCACTCACGTAGAGAGAGAGACAAGCACTACTCACACATACACAGACAGCGACGCCGCCATAGACACAAGTGTACTACACAACAACAATACATGCACACAGGTCACGATCTGCTCTGCCTCGGCCGCTGCCTCTGTTTATGTTTGCTCAGAGCCGGAAAAAAAATTGAGAGAAGGCGGGCAAAAATTGAAGATGGCCAAAGCAAAACGTTGTCTCTCTCGCAAAAATTTGACTTGCAGAGATCAGTGCTGTCAAATGAGCTGTGAAAAAAAGCTGATTAAGCATGATGTTAAAAGCAATAAACAACACAATAACAAAACAGCATTTATAAATGCAAACATATACATTAAAAGTAAGTTTCATAATTTATTTTTTATTTTATTAAATTTATACATTCTAAACAATTAACTATTTAATTTTAGTTAATTAATAAACAATATAATTATAAGATAACTTAAATACATATGAATGTATACGCTAAAAATAAATTTGCTGATTTATTAGTTTTATTAAGAATTTTATTTCTTAGTTCATTGTTATAAAGCAATTTTGCGTCCAGAAGTTGCCAGCACTGTCGTTTTGATGAAATTTTCAAAGCAATAGCATTATGACACACATACGTAAACGATATTAATTCATTATTATTAATTTTCTACAATTAAATATTTAAATGCTTTTTTAATTTGTTTATTATTTTCAGCCGCTTTGCGTTCAAACGTTGACAGCACTCGCACAGATAAAGCTGTCGTTGCTCTCTCTCTCTTTTCATAATGCTGCAGGTACAATACACACACACAAGCACACAATGGATGTTGGCTCGGCGTCGAAGAAACCAACTTTAACAACTTGCTACTTGTTATGCAGCAGCAGCAGCACCAAGCAGCAAGCAAACGTGCAGAGAGACAACGGCGGCGATCTTTAAGGCGCACCCACATTCTGTCTGAACAGCGCTCTCTTCTCTGCTGCTTCTCTCTCACTCACGCACACGCTTACCCGCGCTATCTGTTTCGCTCGCTTTGTGTGTTTTTTGTTCTCTGCCCTGCGCGTCTCTCCTACTCTATTGCAGACACACTCGCACTTGCTTGTCATCATCATCATCATCCTGTATCTCTCACTCACTCACACCACTTGCTCCCTTTGCCAGCACTCAAAACTGTACACAGCTAACACACACACACGTGAGCCCCATATGTTGTGTGTGTATGTGTGTACGTGAGTGCTCAATTAATGCAACAAAATGCTCTTTTTATAAAGAAATTACCCCGTCTGTATCCGGGTTTTTTTTTTAATGACCCGTCTACGTGATTTGAACAAATGACCAACGACGCTGTTGATGATCCTGCAAAGCCTTTTTAAAACAAACAAATTTAAGAGCAGCATATTTTAAAAATTTAATTTCATAGCAGAATAAGAAGTGGGAGCAGCGGAAGAAGAAGCAGAAACTATCAACAGCTTGCAAGCTGTAGTTTTCGCAAAAGGTAAATATGTACACACACTAAATACATACACAAACACTTATGTATACATGCGTGTGTATATGCGCTCATATTTGTTTGCACTCATCTGCATATTTGACTTTGACAACATGCCACCGAATACACATATCTGTAAATAGGAAAAAGCATTCATTGCATGGCATTTTTCATGGTATTGAAAATCCTAGGAATTGATACACTGTTCACTCCCCCAACAAAGTTATTAAATAAGTTGTGTGTAATAAATAAAATACCCAGTGCGTAGAAAATAATTATGCTCATAAAATGTATGTAATAAATATAAATAATTACAAGTAAATCAAAATAAATACATGAAAAATAAAAATTTCATGAATAATAAACATAACATGCTAATAATAATAAACATAAACAAAATACATATAAACATAAATAAATACAAATAAACATAAATAATAATGCGCATAATGAAAAATGAAAAAATGCAAAATGGTTTTCCTATATTCCATTTTATATATATTCCCCTAAGCTAAAGCTAAAATTATTATTTATCGATTTAATCGTTATCAAGCAAGTGAAATAAAATTGAGCTGGATTTGCATACAATAAATATATAAATTACATAATTTACATACATACGTATGTGTGTGTATAATTGATCGAAATTTGCAGCAGGGCTGCTGCGGGTTGTTGGGTAAAGTGTTAATGAGCACCAAACACTGATTCGGCAGCCGTGTATGTGTTTGTATGAATATGTGTGTGTGTAAGTACCTGTAAATGCAGGAGGCATTTGTCAAAGCGAAGGTAGTTAGGAAGAAGAATAAGAAGCGCAGCCGTCGAAAAAAACAAACGTTCTTCGGGCAACCTGCGGAGAGGAACACTCTATTTTGGAAAGTCACCAGTAACACACACTCAAGCATCTTAATGCCCAGAGCCGACCTAGGTTTTTTTCTTTTTGGGAAAGAGCACACAGCGGGTACTGGAACGATCCTTAAAATGCGCCGCGCTGTGCTGTCTTGCTTGCTGTGCGCTCTTCTTTTTTGCGCCAGTGCTGGCAACTTTAGCGGCAAAATAAATGTAGAAAAATCAGGTAACTTTTATCTGTTTGATAATATGGAAAACATTCTGAAATATATTTCATATGCATATATTTATGTGCATATATTTAATGGAGCAACACTCTTCAAAGAATATCCAAAAGAAAGCTAGTTTTTGAAGCGATAAAAGCGATATGGTCAATGAAAAGCCAACTTTAATATATTTTTTTTAATACTTAAAAAAGCTAAATTGCACGTCAGGCTGCAGAAAAATGATTTTTTACATATATAAAAAAATTAAGTCAAAACTCTAAAAATTACAACTTGCCAGCCATTTTTTTCACGGGCAAAAAGCAATAGTGTCAGCACTATCGCGGCAACGTTCTCATTATGTGTGTTCCTTTTGTAATTTAACGTCTTATTCAAGTCATTTCAAGTTTTGTGTTCGTTTTTCTTATATATTTTTTTTATTTATTTTATGGACACGAGAGCGAGCTGCCTCTGCCTCTGCCGCTGCCTGTGATTGTGATTGTGGATTGTGAATACAAAGCATTCACACTCACACTTGCACGCATTCGTCTTATTTAACGAGGGAACTTCTGTCGCTTCTCGGAAACAACATAAAACCAGATATGTATGTATATGTATATATATATATATATATATATATATATATTGGTTAATGTATATGTATGTATTCATGTGTATATTTAAGTTTTTTGTTTTGCATCTGCATTCAGTCCAGCAGCATCAGCATTATCAGCATCTCAGATACAAATGAAAACGTTGCGTTTTTTTGAGAACTTCCACCTTCCATTCTCTGTATATGTATGTCTGTTCGTATGTATGTGATTTTCCCATTCCAATTCCCTAAAAACTTACCCTGTTTATGTTTTTATGCCAAGTGCGAAAGGCTAATTTCCCATTTTTCTAAAACAAAGTTTACGCATTAAAATCTGCAAAGTTTGTCAAAAAAAAGGTTGAACATATGAAAAAATGCAAATTTTCTCATTTCTTTTGCTGACTAATTTTGTATATATTCGTTTTTTATACTTTCATAGGGCACTAATTAAAAGTTCTTGAAAGTCTTTGGCAACTCTTATCTCTATAGAATCATAACGGGCCAAACAAGACCTATGTTCCGACCTAACTCTTATATATATATTTTTTAAAATATAAATGATTTAAATTTAATATATAGGAAAATATATATATGTATACATACATATATTTGTTTTCACTGTTTTGGCGAATTGAGCTTTTCTCCAATTAATTTTATATAAGACAAAAACTTTTAATTTAGGTGTGAGCTTTGTGTTTTCTGATTTCTTTTCCATTTCCATGCAAATATCATTGCAGCCTGGCAACCAATTCCCCAATTTCCAAAAACCAACCAAATCATTAACAGACGAATGCCCGAAAAGGTAAGAAGAAGCAATCAACTTGAATAAAAACTCCTCAAGGAAAAAAACGAAATGCAGAAAAACTTAATTTATGTAAATCAATATATGTTAATAAAATAAATAAAGAAATATATGTATACAATTAAAAAGCAATTTTAGTCTATAATACAAATTTCATAGAGTTAATGCAACACATATACGCACATATACATATATATAATTATGCTTGCATGTTTGCTGTTCGCATCAAGGCTGCTTCCAAACTGTCGAATTTTTGTTCGTTGTTGTTGTATAGTTTTCAAGCTGTTATTATTATGACTGACAATCGCAGCCGACGAAATGACTTTATTTTCCAATGCGGCTCGGTCTCTGGGCCTGGGTCGATCTTAAGGGCTTAATTAGTCAGCAAATCGGAAACCAAAACGAAGCAGTCAACGACGAAGTCAACTCGCTTTATTTCCAGCGAAGCCAACAACTCTCGCTCTCAATTCCAGTTTTGTATGATACACACACACATACTTCATGCTCAATATATTCTTATGAACACACACACAAACATATATACATACCATTTAATATCGATGCGACTACCGACGGTAGAGCTCGAACTCGGCGAAGATCACAATTATGTTGTATGTGTATAGATGTGTGCGCTATGTGGGATGCAGGGCGGGCAAAAGAAGAGAACAATTAGCTTAAGCATGCCGAAGTTTTGACACCCTTTAGATTTAAACTGCCTGCATTTAAGCTTTAGTTGGGTTTGTGCTTTCTAAATCGTATTATTTTTTTTATTATTTTTATAATTATTAATATAATTGTTAATATTACTATTTTTATTATTGCTCTAACTATTATAATTCGAATTACTAGTATTATTCTCTTTTATTATTATTGTTATTAATAGTATCATAATTATTATTCTGTTTTGTTACAAACCTTATGATAAATTCCAAATACGCTGCGCAACGCTCTAAAAAGTTGACAAGAACAGCAACAACATCAACTAAATTGTTCCTTTCGTCGTCTTGTTGCGAGGGTTGCTCAACAAATACGACCAAAAGCAACAACAACAAACGCCTCCCTAATTTCTAATACGCTAGAGAAAACACTTATACACAGCAAAACCTTATTCAGCTCTGCTTTGTGTTGGAGAAGATTTCGATTAACCCATTCGGGAAAAATTTTCGCCTTAAGCTGAGCGCTCGCTCAAGTTTAAAACCCATTCGATGCAATCGCTTGCCATCGTGACCTCTCCTTCCCCCTCCCCCTCCCCAAACAACTCGTTCTCTATCTCTCTCTCTCTCTCTCTCTCTCTCTTTGTAGCTCACTGGCTGCCGCCTGCTGTTTGCTCTGCTTGCTGCTTGCTTTCGTTATCCCCCATTTCCCCCTTCATTCGCATCTCTTGCTGCTGTCGCTGGCTTTTGCTGATGAAGACATTACTATTTATAAGGCCAACCGCAGTGAATGCTTGCGTGTCCGTGTTTTTTGGGATACGGCATCTCTCTCCGTCTGTCTCGATGTCTCCATTGCCTTCAGTAAAACACACACACACACGCAAAGACAACAGAGCACTGTGTGATCATCAGCTTCCCATTATTGTACATATATATTTTATACTTGCGTGTGTCTGTATGTGTGCAAGGAGACTGCAGCATATATGCATGTGTGTGTGCACTGGAATGCATGTTTTTTACCAAAAGCCTAATGTTGGAATTCTTGCTGGTTTTTCCCTCAGTCTTCGCCATATTTAGTTGATCACGATTCATAGACCAAACTAAAAAAACGACATACAAATAATCGTAAATGACGCGTTTCAGTTGCAGTCACGAATCCATTAAGAATTATATTTAAACTTAATCCTTAAGATATATATGTATTTACACACATATATAAATTTTATTATTGGGGCTTGGTTCCCCTTTTTGAAAAACACCAAAAAACTTGTCGTTCAACTGCCTTTCAACATTTACTCTAATTTTTTTTTTTGGGCGTGGTCAAGCGAAATGGCGGCAACAATATTCGAAGGATGCCAAATCTGGTCACTGTGAGTATGTGAAAGCTTCTGCCTGTTTTTGTTTTACCGACGTTAAAAGGGAAATTTTGCACTTTTGAGGAAATTTGTTTTTCGTTAACCGCTTTTTTTTAGGTGAAATAAGAACATTTTAATTAATTGGTCCATTTCACACAAGATGGCGCTAATACAGTGTGGAATATTAAAATATAATTATATATTTGTATATGTCAACTAAAAAAATACAGAAAGTAAAAAATGGCTTAAGTTCAATTGAAAATCGACTTTACTTTACAAAATATAGCCATTAATTATGAAAGTTATAAGATTTATAAGTAATTATTTATTGATTGTGTTATTATTAATGTATATATATATTTTCTTTTAATTCGTTTAAAACCATTATTTAACAAAGAAACTGAAATAAATACATAATTTAAATACAAATAGTATATATGTTTGAGTTTATTTATCTATCTTCTTTTAACAATTTAAATGAAAAATAGTTAAAAAGTGATGTCTTCATTAAAATTTCATTTATTTATGCATTAATATTAAAGAGCAGCTATAAAGTGAATTCTTTAATATGCGATTGATGTACGTATTTAATTTAATGAACCATATTAACCACAAGCTTATATATATGTATGTATATACTTATATGTTTGTATTTAAATTCATACCGCAGATTTTCTTGTGGCTAAAACCGCAAGCATTAAATGCTGGCCTAAGGACACCATTTAGTCTGACTGTGAAATGTGACACTCAATAAGTATATATATATTTATATAATATATATAATTGATATGTCAACTTGTCAATCGCCGAGCTGTTGAATTAAATCCATAAATAAATAGATTTACTTATTTTTATAGTCGACTAAATTGAGTCGGTGCAGTTAAACACAAAATGCAACAAAATATTTTGAATTAAATAAATAAATAAGTAAATTAATAGCAATATAACTAAATAAATCAGTAAATCGATAAGTAAGTTAATAAATAATTAAATAAATCAATAAATATATCAACATATCTTATTATTATATAACTAAAATGGCTAAAGTGTTCATGCGTAACCTTTTTTTTAGTTTTGGTTAGGGTATTTATTTATTTGGAAACCTGAAAACTGACAAGCTGAGAAGCTGAGCAACTTTGTCTGCGACTAATGAAGACATTCCAAACTTGATGCTTTGATGCTGATGCTGATGCCTTATTCTCAATGCCTGATGAAGCACTCATCTATGAAACCAAAAGAGAGAGAGAAAAAAAATTAAAATTACCAAAAACCGGTCTATTCGAACACACACACACATAAAATTGTGTTTATATAAATATATATATATATATATTTTATATATATATATATTTATATATATATATATATTTATATATATATATATATATTTATATAAACACAATTTTATGTGTGTGTGTGAGTTTTATAACCCAGCAAACAACAAAGTTACATTTCTTGACGTCTTATTTTGTAGGCGCTGAAATAATAAAAAATTGATACAAATATCGATAAGAAAATAAAAAATAACCGTTAATCGATAATAATAAAGGCTGAAGTCAATAAAAAATAAATATAAATATCGATAGGAAAAACACAACAGAGTATATGCATTTAATAGGCAGGTAATAGTTTTTTTAAACTTATTTATTTATTTACATATTCATTTATTTACATTTTTAATTAATTATTACTTTTACTTATTTATTTAATTGCGTATTTATTTAAATATATTTACTTATATATTGACTTACTTTTTTATTTGTTTGCCTATTTATTTATTTACTTATTTACTAATTTATTTATTTATATACTTCTTTATTTACTTATTTATTTATTTACCCAATTATATATTTATCTAATTAATAAGCCTGCAATAGAGTGTTCAGCTTTTTACACTCTCAGGAAGCTCACTTCCACTTTTTTGCTACTCTCAACCGCAATTCGTTGACTGCGCTGAACAGAAGGAGAGCCCAAATGCATGCATGTGGGGGTGTGTGCGTGTGTGTGTGTGTACATGTGAGTGTGCGTGTGAATGTGGAGTGCTCTCTTTTCAGACATGGGTTCAATACATTTGGAGTCGAACTAGTTATTTATGAGGCGGACAGCGCACACAGCGCAGACAAACAAAAGGTAACAGAAAAAAACAGGTTGCATAGGAGGAGTTTAAGTTTTGGGAAAACAAAATGGCGAAGTCTACGCATCACTTACACAAAACGGCATATTGGTTGCAAGACAAAAGGCGTCAATTCAAATTGTGATAAACGAAAACTTACCTTTTTAAAATTGATCTAAAGAAAATAGCAATTTATGGCATTATATACATTATATTTAATGTAATTATTTATAAATTATTGTGTGAGCAAAACAAATATTTGACATAAACAATAAATAATAATAAATATTTAAATGTAGTTACAGGCATTAATGAATTCCCCGTAAAAAAATGATCCACTATATACAATACTATAACAGCCAGCTTTGTATGTGTGTGTACTTTATTCCTTTATGCGCATATAAATTTAATTTATGTAATTTATGATAATTGTCAAATAAATATGCATATATTTGTATTTATTTACTTATTTCTTATTTTTATGTTTAATGTTTACTTTTTCTCTCATTCAAAAGGACATAAATAATTACGATGTTTTGTCTGTTGTTCAAAATTTGAGGTACATAGCAAGCAGCTTTTGTGAGACAGCCCTTACATGTCACGTTGCTAGCCAACACAAAGAGAAAAAGCTTTTTAGCGGCTTAAAAGCGGAAACTAGACTTAATTTTATTAGAATTTTCTACCTACAAATTGAAAACACTTTTTATGTAATCAAATCAAATCTAACAAGGTTTATTATTAAGTATTCGGGTAATTTACAAAAATGTGTGCTTATTTACAAAATCCAACTGATTACACTTAACAGTGAGAAATGTCAGAAGCTTAGTTCTTCTTCTTCTCGTCGCCATCCTTTTCCACTTCGGGATATTCCAGTTTGACGCCGGGTTCGCAGGTGAATTTGGGGCAGCAGAATGGGAATGGAGCCGTCTTATTTGTTTTCTCCGTGTCCAGTTTGCATTTGTCGTTAGCCAGCGACAAAGGCAACGGTCCGCAATCCTCCACGAGTTCCAGCAGTCTATATATAAAATTATATTTATGTTATTTTCATGTTATCAATTAATTCAGTTATCGTTTTTACTTTGCTGGATTCTCCTCGTTTTGCACGCAAGTTGAGCGGCCGCAGAACGGAGTCAATTCCCACGTCTTTCCAGGTTCAACAGTTGCACAGCGAGTCGAAGCGAAACACATTCCAGGAAAATCTGTGGGAATGGACGAAAGAATTTAAATTTGAAATAAATAATATTATTATAAATAGTAAGTAAGAAGTATATAAGTATAATAATTTAATTTAATTTAAATTATAGTACGGATTTAATAAGTATAAATAGTAAGTAAAATTTTAATTATAAAACTGAATAAATAAGTATTGAAGTAGTACAAGTCAAAAATTTATAGTATCAGTAAGAAGTATAAGTATAAAAAATAAATACTTCCATCTCTATCGATCTGCTACCCAATCAATTTACTCTTTTACTCATCTGCAACAATATAAGAGTATTAAAACTAATTTTCATTTTAGCAAGCTATTGAACTTAAAGAGAAATATCGTAAAATAAAAATTAAAAAATTTCAATAACAATTTTTCATAAATAATATAAACATATATATATATAATTTTTTAATTTCAATAATAAATTAAAAAGCTAGAAACAGTTTAATTAAAACAGCCGATTTAATTTCTTCACTTCTCTGCTAAATACACTCAACACACACATGCAGAATATAAGTGCAAGAAGACAATGGCTATCTTCTCATTTTCCAGTCTTGCAACTTAAGCCTCCCACACACACACACACACACACACATAAACATCTCCCTTGCCTGGCCTTGATGCAATTGTTAATTTGTATATTGTGCTTTCAAAACGGCTCAAGCGAATCCAAATTTATCTATGTACATTGTATGTACATCTACATTTAGCTACATTCATGTAATACCTGGCTTTTAATTTTCCTTTTTTGCACAGCAACTGCAAAACTTAAAAATAAAATACCTGCAAACATACACACACACATACATACATTGATACGCTTAAGCCACGACTTCACTTTATACATGTTGTGTGTAGACTTTAATCCGTTAGGAAACCCAAAAGCTCGCTTGCCAAGTTACATTTGTGCATTTGTATTTATGGATGTGTGTGTTTAGAGACAATGACTCACCTCGGAGCACATCGGCAGGAATGAGACGTTTATAAATTTTTATTTCACCATCTGTTTTCGGCTCCTCATTCGTAGCGGCTTTCTCAGCCGCCCAGCCAATGGAAGGGACCAGCACCAAAGCCAAGACGCAGCCAATTAGCAGTGAATTATATGTATTCATTTTTAAACAAATAAAAGATCAGTTTTTATTTTTATGACAGACAAATAACAACAACAAATGCAGACAACGATTCCGAAACGAGTCTGCTTCAAGCGAAAGTAAACGCCGAATTGAAATAAGCCGACCAGTGTTACCACTATTTATAGGCGAAATCGCGCTTGCTGGACTTACGAGTTTTTGTTAACACACCCTCCCTATTTCCCGCCTTGCCCACTATTTTGTTGTTGTTGTCGCTAACAAAGCCGAGCTTTGCTGCTGATGACGGCGTATGTATGTCAAGTTTGTGTGTCTGCTAATAAATGGTAACCACGCACACACACATACACATATATATATATATATATATATAATAAATAAATATAAATGCTCATTCATACATATATGTATTATGCATATATTGAATTCGATTAATTCTACACTTATTTTATACATGCAGGAAGAGCATTAATCGAGCCGGTGCTAATCGCATAATTTGCCAAATTTGGTGCGCGGCAACATTTGATGCCATTTAAAGTTGTAGTTTTAAATTTCATAACAAGCTGGAAATTACGAAACAAATCCTGAAATAACCACGAAATTATTTGTACATATACTTTATTAGTATTTTATATGTGCCCAATAATTATTAAACATAATTACAACATTTCAAATACCTCGCACCACTGTGCTAAAAACATTTAAATCTAATGGCGGATTTAGTGCATGCACAAGCGAAAGTATCGATATATCGATATTTAAATTGGGCTTTTGTCACAATGAATTGCAACTAATAATAACACCCTATTACAAATTTTAGATGTATCAATTACCAAATATTTCCGTATTTACACTAACTTTAAAAAAAAAATACCACGGACGAGTATCGATATTTTGTTGCCAGCAGCAGTCGTAGCTGCATTCGCATAGGCGCCACCTAGCAGAAAAATAAGCCGCTATGCATTTGTAAATCAAATACTATTAAATAAAAGCAAACAAATAAAATTTGCTAGAAAATATTTTGTATGTATTTTTGTATTTTTACTGTACATTTTGTAAATAATTTACAACAATTTGCTGCACAGCTCTGGGAAGCCAATCGATAGTAGCACTGACAAGTAGCAAGAAATTATCGATAACCTAGTAGCTGCAATCGTAACACGTCAATATTTAGTGACACAAAAAGTTGTGTGAAAAACTTGGTTTTTAATCGTTTTTTGGAAGAGCAGAACAAAAAAGATAAAAACATGGGCCTAACAATATCCAGCTTACTAACGCGACTATTTGGCAAAAAACAAATGCGCATTCTAATGGGTAGGTTGCTGATTGAGGAGTGTGTTTAATTTTTGAGGCGGTGGCAATTTATATTTACCGCTAGCCACGCGAGTACGTAATAAATAATATACAGCTGCAAAGCTCCAGCCACGCAGCCATAAACATACTCACACATTGCAAACATTACGCACTGTTAAGAAAACACATGCATGGATATGTATATATGCATATGTGTATATACACACACCAACAGATAACGTTCAATTTTATTCCAGTTGGCCTGGACGCGGCTGGAAAGACAACCATACTGTATAAATTGAAATTGGGCGAAATAGTGACGACGATTCCAACAATTGGTTTCAATGTGGAAACCGTCGAGTACAAAAACATATGTTTTACGGTTTGGGATGTGGGCGGCCAGGATAAAATTCGACCGCTTTGGCGTCACTATTTCCAAAATACACAAGGCCTCATATTTGTGGTCGATTCAAACGATCGCGATCGTATTAACGAGGCTGAAAAAGAACTGCAAAATATGGTAAAAAAATATATACCTATAAATTGAGGATACATTAATTAATATTCATTTATACGCAGCTGCAAGAAGATGAGCTGAGAGATGCCGTTTTGCTGGTGTTTGCCAATAAACAGGACTTGCCGAATGCGATGAGTGCTGCCGAATTGACTGACAAGCTCCATTTGAATCAATTGAGGAATCGTCATGTAAGTGTGAACTCTCTTCTCCGTTTGCATCGCTAACATTAATGTTCTTCTGATTTTCTTTCTTTCTTTCTCTCGTTTAGTGGTTCATTCAGTCGACTTGCGCCACTCAGGGGCACGGCTTGTACGAGGGACTCGATTGGCTCTCCGCTGAATTGGCCAAGAAATGATTTTCTTTTGTTTTGTATTAAAAAAAACTAAAAAACAATTACTATTGCTTAGATTCTTAATAAATAAATATATATGTGTATAATTATAAGAATAAAACATTGCTTTTTCTTTTATACATGTATTTAACATTTTCTTTTTTTAATCAACAAAAACAATACAAAAACTGTCGCAGCCAATCAGCTGTTAACATAACATGCAGCTAACATGTGTATAAGATAAAATAACATTTGTGTGTATAGAACGGAGGAGGTAACTTATGCAAACTTCAAACAATTATGTATGTGGTTGTGTATTTGTGTAAAAGTAAGTACAACAGCAATGACTATTGGAATGTATTTGCTTGAGGGTCTTACAACCATCATTTACATTTACAATCTTAATAACGATTTTAACTAGATTTTAACATAGAAATTTGTGAGGCAATATATACATACATATATATATATATATATATATAATATATATATTATATAATACATATTTATAATCAAATATATAGATAGCTAAACAAGCATTAATTAATACTTATAAATACATCCAAATATATAATTATATATACATAGTTAGGACATGCATATATATAATTATACTTTTGAATATATATATATAAATATATATACATATGTTATATGTTAGACAAGTATTAATTAATACTTAGTACACATATAGTCTAGCACTTTAAAAAAAAAATGCTAGCAAATAATACTCTCTAAGCTATTTTTCTTGCAGTTTTCAAGGCTGATCAAAGATCAATATCCAAGGCATCTGGCGTTAATAACATGGGCTCGCCATGATTGTCATCCAACAAGGAATCATTTATCATGGCCGAATGATGATGTGGATGATGATCCTCGGAGGATAGCAAAGGATCATTATCCCCACCATCGTTGAGCAAACCAAAGGCTCCACTCTCCCTGGGATGATGAAGATTATGATTCGGATGGAGATGTTGTCTTCTCGAGTTGCTCTCACAGCTGCTATAAATTGTGGCAACTGCCGATTCTGTGCCACTCCTCGGTGAATGTGGATCAGACAACAAATGGCTGCTGTGCGAGGATAACATGGGATCGCCGCCCTGAACAGGATGCTTGCAGTCCTCCATCAACTCATCGATTTGATTGAGACCCAAGCTGGCATCATCACTGCAATTTACGGGCAGCTGTAAGGGATTTAATATTAATAATAATAATAATAATCATAATAATAATAATAATCATAATAATAATAATCATAATAATCATAATAATAATAATAATCATAATAATATTAATTATATTAATAAAGAAAGAGATTCCCCTTCAACTTACATCCTCCATCAGGGAGACAGCGTGGCGTGTTTGTGCAACGGATGTGGAGGATGTTGATGTTGAGGTTGGACTGCTGCATTTGAGATACGAATTGGCGGGCGTCGGAGCCGAAGCGGATGTTAAATTATAATCAGATATCGAGAAAACCGGCGATTTAGCCTGCATTTCCAGTTCCTGTAGAAAGGAAATTAGCATGTATTTATAGTGTTTTATTTAAAATACATTGAAAATAAGTTTTGAATACTAAATTTAATGGTGTAGAAAATGAAATGTATTTATTAATTTATATTTAATATCAATACTCAAATTAAAATAAATATAAATATTCATATATAATATTAAATGTAGTTCAAATTAAATAAAAAATCTATTAATAAAATATGTAATTATTTTCATAAAAGAAATCGATTTAAGATTTATAAAGATATGTAATGGGACTAAAAAATAGTTGAAGTTCAATTAAAAATCATATTTAATATTAAAGTTCAATTATAAATAAATGAAAAATAAATTAAATTAAAAAATTACAAAAATGTACAAAAGCAAAAAAAATAAAATATTAAATTTCTGATAAAAAAAGCAAACCAAAAATAGCTTAAATTCATTTTAAAATGGAATTTAATAAGAAACAAAATAAAATAGATGAAGAAAAATAAGATATATATTTAAGAAAGTAGACGAAAGAAGACTTACTCGCACACGACATATTAATTTACGATTCTGCAGTTCCATTTGGCGTTGACGGCTCTCGTTTTGTCTGAGACGAGAAACTTCGTGTTTCAGACACTTGATATAATCCACAGAGGACTTTAAAATTGTGCCCTTATTGGGGCGTATATCACGAACAACCTCGTAGAAGGCCTCGCTGCCCTTGGGCAGCAGTGTGCCCAGCTCCTTAATTCTGTCATTGATATTAAAGCGGCGACGTCGCTCAACTTGAAAACAATTGTTAAATTCAATTTTATTCAAATTCAAATTTCATGTCCAATATTTCAGCTCACTCATATTGTGATTATCCTTTTTTTGGCGATCCTTGGCCAAAGCATTCAATTCGGCGTCCGTTAAATTTTGTGGCTCCTGTTTAATGGATAGCTCCGAGCTGAAGTTATTGTCGAAATTGAAGGAATCATTTTGCAAAATGTCGTCAAAGAGATCGTCTGCCTTTAAAAAAAAGAAAAGCAATAAATAAAATTAAATTTTAATTAAATCAAATGATAAAATGCAACACATACTAATTAACTATTTATTAATCAAATCTTAACTATTTGTTATTACCGTATAATTGACTATTTACTTTTGAACTATTAACTGCATTTTATTATTAATTATTCAATTATTTTCAATCAACTGTTTAATATTTATTTATAAACTATTTATTATTATTAATTCCAATATTTTTAATTAACTGATTACATAAGAACAATTATTAATTACGCAATTACATCTGATAAACTATTTATTATTATTATTAATTATTCAACTATATTTCATTTATATTTAAATATAAATAAATAAATAAATAGTGGAATTTCCCCGCATCTCATACATTAAATAATTCTATCAAATTTAGCAGACGAGGCTCAGTAACAATAGTTTCGTCGCTATTCAGCAATAATAGTTTTAATAATAAACGAATGAAATGAGCAAACACACACACATATGCATGCGTGAATTTCAAGGTACGATTTGCGTGAGCTGGTCACACAAATTTTTCGTTAAGTGCGATTATTGAGTAAAGTCGTGCTCTACTGATTATGCAGCTATCTCACCTCCCCCCTTAACCCCCATCCACCCCCCCCCCCACCCTTCCCAACCCTCACACACACACACACACTCAACAGAATGGCCAAATTGATTGCGTAAACAATTGGCACACGATAGAAGTGGATAAATACACACGCACACAGTATGAAGTTGGTGCTCTCGCTGTTTGTATATGTGTGTGAGCGTAAAATCGTTTGCTGAGCATGCAATGGTGGCTTAGTGCTGTGAGCGAAAGGGGAACTTCTAGTGTAGGAGGACAATGCAAAAAATGAGCGTAAGGATATAACTGTCGCTCTCGTTGCATTTAATGCCCAGCCGATGCTGTTGCAATTAATAACCGTAAACGCAATAAAAAAGTTGCCAGCTTAAAATACACTAGTATTATACAAAATAAACTATTACAAAATTGCAAAACAATACTTAGTCAATGGACACTTTTTTTATTGCGTGTGACCGCAAAAAGCCTGCACTGAATTTTAATAGAATGCCTTGAAAATAAGTGAAATAAGCGAGCTCACTGCTATATACCCTGTATTAAGATCTAAGCTGACCAGACTTTAAATATAAGTAAGGTAATTGTTGTAGACTAGCTTTATCAGTTAACTAAACATAATAAATTGATAGAGATATTAATTCACTTACATCGCTGTCAAATGAGGGTAGCTGAAAAGAAATATAAAATAAATGGTATTGGTTATTCATAAATTCAAATAAGAAAGGGGTATAATGAGTCTATTTATGAGCACTAAATTGTGAATACAATTTAAACATACATATTTATATATATCCATATAAATGTATACATATATATATATATATATTGTTGGGGGACACACATTGATGATGATTGGGGTAATGTTATTGTCTATAATGAGTGTCGTATCAGCAAGAATATGATTATGATAAATACAAATTTCGAAACAACATGTATCCTCTATATATTTATATATATATATATATATATATTTATAGGCTTTAAAATCAATTAAGGTACTTTACTTCTGCTGTCACCAAAACTGTAGATAATATAAAACAAAATTCGAATACTTCCTCGTTTCAAAGTCAACATTTTACTCAGTCAATAAAATTGACACTATCAAAAAATAATGATTTAACACCAAATAATGCCCATTCCCCACCCCTAACCAATTTTCTTGTCTGCTTTAAGAATGATTGAACATACGCATATACAAAAAACAATCTTATTGAGCAACACTAACAGCAATCGAACTTGCTATGTTAGCATACAATTTACTCACAAAGGCAGATCATAAGTAATCGGTCAAAATGTTATCGAAGCATACATTTCTGTAACGATTAAAGCTTGTTCTTTATATAATTTACACACACACACACACCTATACGTATAAGTATGAGTGGGAAATTAATGTAAGAATTATCTATCTGCGTATGATATAATACATTTATATTATATATGCACATTTTTAGCAAGTATTTTAGTATGCCTAGAAATTCAAGTAATTAATTGCATAATGATAAGGCCATTTTTTCACAAGTTAAGTCTATTTCTTTGTTGACGCAAATTCTCAGATACAGTAAGTAAATGGACCGAAGCGGGCTGCTTATGATTGGTTAGCTCGCACATCTCACACACATGCATATGATACACAACATGCAGGCAGAAGGGGTTAAAAAATAAAGACAGCCCACATAATAAATGAAATGTAAATGTAAACATTGCTATTGGAGGAATTCAATTTGTCAACATTATGATTAACCGCATTTATTTTTATGGACAGATGTAGAGAAAAATATATATCAATTGAGTAAAATTGGGGTTTATAATAAAAAGAAAAAGCAGAGGCCGTAATTTCCAATTGACGATTTTTACTGTATTTTTGGTCATGCATTTAACATGCACAGCAAATGTTAATATGCGTAGTAGCTGTTAAACATATACGTACGAATGTATGTATTTACATAGAGATCAGTTAGTTTGTAATGACGTAAAATCTCCAGCACGCAATACATACACAAATACACACACTTACAAGTATACGAAAGCTTAGAGTTGTTGAAGGCCCCTTAGCGATAATAATAAAAAAAGGAAAAAAGAGAACCTAAATTGTTCACGTTATCTAAGCAACAGAAATCTTATTTTCATTACGTGTACGCCCAAGCAAACAAAATAAATAACTTGTCAGTACACATACAGATACACAGCCATATACATAACAGAAACAGCAGCGAAAAAAATAAGCCTGAACCGAATTTAAAGATAAATTATCAAAATATATTAACATCCATATGCACTTATTAGAGATCACTCGTTAATAATAAATTATCTAATTTAAACATGTAACACACACATATAGTATATATATATATATATATATATATATTTACTTAAATCAATTTGAGTCAAGTTAACAGCGTTTGCCGGCCGAATTTGAAACCGGTTTTTTTCAATTTAAAAGTAGGTTATTTCGCACGATTTAGCACTTTGAAGGATTTTTTTTAGCAAACAATTGCACATACATACATACAGTGATGAGAACTATTTGACAGTTCTTCTTTGGCTTCCTCTCTTTTACTTTAAAATAGTAGTTTTTTTACTATCGTTTTCCTCTGCAGGAGATCAATGAGGTTCTTTAACCCACAATCTATACATTCCTCAATGCTGTTAGCTATTTGTATGTTTGTGTATAAATATGCATATTATGCACAGTACATCTATGTATGTTTATGTGTGTGTGTATTATCAATAGCAACTGCACAAATACTTGTTAATTATAATTGATTGTAAATATTCGCAAACAGTCGCCACTGGCAGCAGCGCATAGCAGTCGTCGTCTGGCTCGTTTCGCGAACTGAAAATCGAGTGAAACGAACTGTAGCTATGATACACATTAACATAAGATTCCAACAGACATCATAATATATTTAAAAGCTTTTATGTAATTTTCATAAAATATTCTCATTTCAAATATATTCTCATTTGGATTATACCCGTTTTGTGTTCTTTTATCGTTTAGGGTATATTAATGGAACAGACACACAGACGGACTTGCCTATAATGAGACTTGGTATAAAAAGTTCAACTGAAACAAGTTTTTCGAACGTTGTCATTAATAAAATTAAATAAAAAACTAAATTTCAATAAAAATCCGTATTATTATAAAATGGCAGATTAATGTAAATATATAATATAATATCCAGTCTCCAGTCAACACACACACACACACACACACACAATCATAAGTCTCGATTATGCATTAGTGTTCAGCAAGTGCAAGTGATTAATGCACACTCGCTCACTCTCTTCCCCTCACCAATCACGCGCTCATTCTCCCATTCTCTCTGGAATGCAGCCTTCGCAAGATTGTTATTTATTTCTTTTTTCGTTTGTTTTCACCTTTGTATGCCGGCGGGGTATAAAGCTGAGTACCGGCATATTTATGCATCGACCCGCTTGCTCAATTCTTGCCTGCTCCTCTTTGTGGCGCTCTTTCGTTTTGCTTGTTGTCCTACGCGGAGATGGACCGTTCCCATTGGCCAACGTTGTTGCTGTTCCTGCTGATGAGGAGCACCGTTTGCTGCGCCGCTCTGGCACACTCGCAGCAGTTATCCAAGGTAACACGTGCATTAGTTTTGTAACTCGCCTCTCTTTAACTTATTTACTTAGGGTACGACGACGTTTATCGTCACGGTCACCGAATTTGTATGCGAAGATCTCTTATCAATCGATAGACTTGGCAATCCTGCATTTATCTGCTGCATGCATTCGTAACATTTGTTATCGAGCACGTTCAAGGGAATATTCTTAATATCCTACTCTCAAATTGGCAGGCACACATCATTTTCTATTTTTTCAAACACTTCCAATAACTTTTTGCATATTGATGAGAGTATTAATAATGTATTTATTTATTTATATATGTATATATACATATATATTTGTGCATATATATATTTAAATATATAAAAATATATATATATATATATATATATAATGTATTTATTTGCAAGGAGGCAGCAACTTTAACTCCACTTCCCACTAAATTCAATTTGCTACTAGTAGAAAGAAATTTCGCGCACACATTTTTTTCATTAATATCTTGCCATGACAACCTGTTTGATTGATTG
The DNA here is from genome assembly GCA_035041605.1 of Drosophila atroscutellata. NCBI lineage: Eukaryota > Metazoa > Arthropoda > Insecta > Diptera > Drosophilidae > Drosophila > Drosophila atroscutellata. Next base: position 322,248 of record JAWNLA010000099.1, on the reverse strand, counting down.
CTTCAAGTTGGCAGCCCAATAGAAAATACCGCTCATTGTGCACTCCACAGAGCCCCCCGACAAAAACATAGCGGTTCAAGCGCAACAAAAAAAATAAAAAGCAAACAAAAAAAGAATACTAAATGTTAAAAGGCAGACAAAAGCTGCTTAGCATGAAGAGCACGTCATAATTGATGTTTGTACGCAGTTCTTTAATTTAAAATTGTGGCGCGTAGCTAATTACGTATTCGATTTTTTTGGTAGTAAATTTTTTACAGTTAGACAAAAGCACGTCACAATTGCAATTTGTGCACGGTTGTCGCACATTTTTAAATTTGGGTCGTAATTGATTACATATTCTGAAATCGAGGCCGATAATTTGCATACATTCTTACATAAGCTGATTAGCTCGATAGATGAGTCGCTTAAAGTGCTTGCAGTCTGACAAAAGCTGAATGCCATGCAAAGCGCACTGAATGTCAGAATTAGTTTTTAAATTCAAACATTTGACGCGTAAATGATTTTACTGATAATAATAAATTCGTTTTTTAAGGTAAATAACTATTTAATTTAATAGAATATTAAATGAAACTCACCTCCGAAGCACTTGTGGCCACCGAACTCAGACTAGGTGACATGGGAGCTGACGTCGATTGCAATGGACTCGCTGTGCTGGCACCCGAATAATTTGAAGAACGCATTTGACTATTATTTATATTGTTCGAAGCACGTCCAGCGGAGCTCAGCGATGAGTTAAGATTAAAGTTGGCTTTGCTGCTGCTGAAAAAGCTGTTGCTTTTGTTTAAAGCAGCCTGATCCTGATCCAACGCAAAGAAATTGCTGGAATTGCAACTGCCACCAGTTGTTGCAGCTCCTCCTGTTCCAAATGGTGAGTCCTCCGAGGAATGCAACAGTTTCTTATCGCCACTAAAACTGTTGGGCCTCTGCTGGGACAGTTGTTGCTCACTATTGTTGATATTCCTATTAACTATCGTATTACATTGTAAATTCCCCGTTGATGCTGAAGTATTTCCAGAATTTTTTGTAGTATTCTATTTTTTTTTAGGGATAGCAACTATTCGTCAATAAATTTGTAAATAAAAAGATACATTTTAAATAAATAAGTGGCTCACATCGAAATTTTGGCAGACCCAAGCGGGGGGTTTCAGCGATTCACTTAGATATTGACGCACTTGATTCTTCTGCTTTTGGATCACATGATATCGGGTGGGATTCTCAAGAACGGTGCTCACCTGGGGTAGAAAATGACATATTTCACATTATATAGGTAAATATAGATATTATATTATTGAGCTTAAATTGGGTTTTTAAAATTTACATAATAAATATAGATTATTAATACATAATATTATTGAACTGTTTTTAGCTGCAGTTAAATAACTTATTTATTATAATTATAAATAAATATAATAAACATAAATATATATATATATATATATATATATATAAATTTATTTAGTTTTATTTATTGTTAATTATTTACTATTATTATTTATTATATTTAATTTATTATTATTACTCATTTATTAAGATCTTTACCTGTAGGACTTGTGGCGGCACATCAACTCCGATGCTTTGGAGGGGCACTTTGAGCGTAACGGGACTCGAGGCTGGTGGCAGACGAGTCGAGTTCAACTGTGCTGAGGCTGAAGATTGATGTGACTGATTTAGGCTGGAGGCGCCACTGCTGCCACAGGCACTCGTATTATTGCTATCGATGGCCGTTTCCCTCTCGAGGCAATCCGTCGTCGTCTGCATTCCGTACGCATTCAACAAACTAGTATCCGTGACATGCAACATGTGTTGCTGCTGTTGCATCAACATTTGTTGTTGCTCCTGTTGCTGCTGCTCGCGTTGTAGTTGCAGCTTAAGCTGAGTGCGAGATGTGGGCGTGGCTGTTTTAAAAGTGGGTCTAGAAAAAAAGAAGTGTGTTTAAAATTATTGTATGTATATATCATATTTGATTATTAATAATACCCGCCAATATTGTGTTTGTGTGTGTGATTATCGATAAATATAGCCTAGTTCATTTAAATATCAGCGCAATAATATTAATAAAACATATCCTGGCTATATTAAGCCACTTCGTTAATCATTGGCTCATTTAAATACAGCCGTATTGTATGGTAATTTGGTATTTTTTAAACGCTGATAATCGATATTAAGTTCTATTAAACATCGCCGAGTTGGCCGCAAAGACGTAAGCACAGTTTAAAGATCAAAAAAGTTATCGATAATGAAAATCTTATAAAAAAAATTCAAATACATCGCGAAATATTTTGGGAAGGAATTTTGACTGCCGGCATCGAAATGGAAATAGTAAATTATGAATGAAAAATTATCATAATCTTCGAGAAAAGTGTACTTATAAACACTGTAAGGGCGAGAAAATTAATTCATTAAATTTTTGCCTCTCAACAGACCTTTTTGTTTATAGGTCTCACGAACGAAAAATATTGTAATTTCGCTCCCGAATTTTTTCGTCGATCAGTTTACAGATCGTACTTAAAAAAAATATACTTATTGCAATCTAATTTCTCTTTTTCCCTGGGGAATACCTACCCACCCGTCAGTGGAGGCAAGCCCACAACACGGGTCTCTGTTGTTTCGCTAACGCCAATATCACCCAAATCAACAATGCTTGGATCCATTTCGAGTATCATTTCCAAATCCTTATCGATGCCAACATTGACACGAATATTTGTTGTGTGTTTCACTTCGGTGTGACTGGCACTTTTAACAGCCGTTCTTTCATCCGGTTCATCTAGTTCCATTAGTGCTGTTGGTTCCACTCCAATTTCAATGTCTGTCTTATACATATGTTGTTGCTGTTGTTGTTGCTCTGTTAGAATTACATTTTGCTGTTCGCCGTTGTCGGGTGTCATTTGCAGAGTTTGAACACGCCGCAAAAATTGCTGGAATTCCTCTAATCTTTCAGCAGAAGATGCGGCGGATTCCTCATTCCTTCCCGGAGTCGTTTCCAATATTTCACTGCGTGTCTCCATTGAATTATTCGACGTTTCATTATGACGGTTTTTATCAGCGTTTTTATTCGCCGCTGTCTTTTTAACCCAGTACGAAAACATGCTCAATTTAAATATCCAACGATTTCACTTTAAATTATGTACATTGGTAAAAAACATCACTTATTGGGCCTTGATCTTGTCTAGAATAATATAACTCGGTAAATGAATGCGGAAAAAAGCTGAGAGAAATGTTTAACACTACACAAGCATATATATATATATATATATATATATATATATAAATATACTTATACACTCAGGTATTGATTTATATGCATGTGTGTATGTATTAAAAAAGCCACTGCCAAAAAAAATGGGTGCTCTTTTAACAGTGGTTAAACAGTATTCGTTTGCTCTAGCTTAACAGTCATTTAACATAGAGTTAATTATTTTAAAATTATATTTGTATCTTTAATATTAATTATATTTTAGTCACACTATTATGTTAATATATAATTATATTTTTTAACATACTATTAAAGCTTAATTAGTTTATACATTAAATATTAATTAATTGATTTATATATAAATGAGTTATTTTAAATAAATTTTAGTCATGCCATTAAAGCTTAATTAATTTGTATTTTATATTATGTCTATATATTATATATTAATTAATAAATTTATATATTTTTTTCTATTTCTAAATTTAATATTTATTGTATTTTAATCATGCAATTAAAGCTTCTCTTTTAATTATTTACGCAACTATAGCCCTGTATTTTTTGCTCAATTTATGTAAATACACAATTAAATATATGTAAAACGCACACGTACAAATATAATAACTATATGAAAACACACACATATATACATATTGCTCGTTATATGTGTGATCTAACATTTTGGAAACAGCACAGACATGCGCCCTTATACAAAAATTCCTAAGCATAAACTCTGCTAAACATTGCTCTTATACAGTGAGTAACAGTAGTAGAAGAGTGCCGCTGCATGGGTAGATCGACTGCGATGTTAAGCGACTACTGTTAAATAAATATTTTAATCCTTATGCAGACAAAGCTGTATGTAATATTTATAAATAAGAAATATATATAAATATATTAAATACTAAATAATATTACGAATATTAATTATAAGAAAACAATATTTGCAGTCATCTTTTTAAAGCCTATAAAAATATACAAAACACTCATTTGTATATGTATGTCTATGGTATTTATGTAAAACATATCAGCCAAAACTTTATTATCAGTGGCCTACCCCTTCTACTGCTGCTCAATTGGCAACGCTAAATATCACACATTCGTCTTAAATTAACATACACACAAACATACAGAGTTGCATATGTATTGATAACGATATGCAAAAGAAAAAGACGTTAATTTCCAACAAACACACACACGCTACTGTAAATATGTACATACGTGTGTGCTTGCCCAAATCGCCGATAAGATAGTAAGCAAAAAATGAAAAAAAAGAGTGACCATCAACCAATAAACATACGTGTGTAGATATACTTATATATAAATCATTAAGCTAACACACACATAGGCAGACACACACACTGGCAGACACTCACATTTCATCGGTGCGCAGAGAACGAGTTGATTTCAGTTCATAGAATTCAACATTCTCCGAGTTGCCAGCCAAGAAATCCATATTTGAATCGCTATCGTTCAGCAAATTTAGATTTAAATCAAACTCCAGATCAAAGCCCAGATCAATTCCGGATTCCGCCATCTCTCCTCCAAATTTGACGATTCTTTTTTACTCTTTTTTATTGAAATTGTGAATAGGACTAATTGGAGACGTCGCCAGACTTCCACATTATTTAGAAAGAATTTATACGCGAGGAGAGCAGTAACAAGAGTAACCACCAAACGATCGAAGAAAATAACTCTCAGTTTAGTTAGCGGTGAGAGCGTGCTCAATTTCGATATCGATATTTAGAAAAATAAGAAATCCCCTGTTGCACAACTAATTAAAATTATTAAAGGAATGGTCATTACTACAAATAAAATCAGAAAGTTTGCTCCAAATGCCGGCTTTTCAGACAAAAAATTAAAACACCCTTTGCATAAAGTGTGGCACCTGTAATTAAAATACTTAAAGGTATGCCCATTATAAAAAAAATAATGGCTGAGGGAAATCTATTAATAGAGTGAAGGGAATTCCATTACTGTTAATACTCATAGCTAAAAAAAATCGATAGCAGTTTCATTCGAAATGGCAGCCCTAATCGAATTGCATCTTATTAACAGCAGTTATCGGATGAGGCGTTATGTCGATAATTCCTGGCTGTCGAAAGTCACCCCTGCCTAATACCATTAGTTGTGCCGATAAAATTCTTTCACACATAAATTTTGACAAATAAAAACTGAATTTCCCATTTTTCTGGTTTTAAAGGACAATTCGTTTCTAAACTAAATATTAATGTCATAAGTTGATTAAGTGTTTTAATTGGATATTACGTTTACGGCTAATACACACACCGACAAACGGTTGCAGTTGCAGCTGAATTCGTTTTCGTACGTATATTCCATTGCATACATGCATAGACATATATACGTGCATGCGTGTGTGCTTTTGCGTTTTGTTTGTTCTCTTTTTGAAATGTACATACATAATTATTAATTTTGCACAGAATATGTTATTGAATATTATACAATTAACGTAATTAATCTGTTTTAACATTAAAGTGAAATTATCAAGTGATTTTCAGGCGTATGTATGTATCTATTTTGTGTATTACTGCGAATTTAATGATGAACAAATGTGCGTGCATGTGAATGTGTGGATTTGTATGTGTGTGTGTCTATTTGCATGTGTATTTTTTTAGTTGACATGATGAATGGATTCAGAGTAGAGCAATATTATTTTAGAATAAATATAGATATTATTTTGTGGCTGGTTTAAACTTGGTAAACTTTTTGATTATTATTATAAATATTATTAAATGGTTTACAGCTAGAAACATTTAAATATATATATAAATTAAATTAAAATTAAAAATAAATTAAAATTATAAATAATAATAAAATATAATAATAATAATATTAATTAAACTAATTACACATTTTAACAACCAAAATTAATATTTTAAATAAAATGTATAGCTTGGTAACATTTAATTTTATATAAAATTTACTAAAAAAATACTAAAATTTAATAAACGTTTTGAAAGTTTTTTATTATTGTTTAAGAATTAGTTGACATTATATAAAATATTTCACATAAAACTAAATATATTGTTTCAATTTATCACAAGCCGAAGCCAATCAGTCGGATAAAATGGATAAAAAGATCTCGTCCACATCGCAGCCGCGCATACTGAAAAAGAAGCATTTTCGCGTCAAGCATCAAAAAGTGAAGCTTTTCCGTGCAAATGAGCCGATTTTGAGTGTTTTTATGTGGGGCATCAATCACACCGTACGTGTTAACCAAGACCATTCACAACATGGACTTAACATTCACTTTACAGATCAACGAATTGAGTCATGTTAACATACCAGTAATGTTATTGCCAGACGATTTTCGGGCCTATTCCAAAATTAAAGTCGACAACCATTTGTTTAACAAGTGAGTAAATACTTAATATAATATATATACAATAAATATCAATTGTTATATAAATATTATTTTTAGAGAAAATATGCCATCGCATTTTAAGGTGAAGGAATATTGTCCTTTAGTTTTTCGCAATTTACGCGAACGTTTTGGCATCGACGATGTGGATTATCGCGAGTCCTTGACAAGATCGCAACCCTTGGGCATTGATTCGTCCGGCAAATCGGGCGCCCAGTTCTATCAGAGCTACGACAAATTCTTCATCATTAAGAGCTTGACATCTGAGGAAATTGAACGCATGCACGCCTTTCTCAAACACTATCATCCAGTTAATTATCTATATATAATATCTACTATTACATTTATTAATATTATCTTTTATCTCATCTTTTTAATAGTATGTTGTTGAGCGACATGGCAAAACTTTGTTGCCGCAATATTTGGGCATGTATCGCATTACTGTGGAGAGTGTGCAGTATTATTTTGTTGTTACGCGCAATGTTTTCAGCTCCCAATTGACCATACATAAGTATATATACCTATATCTATGTCTTTATCATTTCATTTATTACATTTTCTATTTTGTGTGTAGAAAATTTGATTTAAAAGGCAGCACTGTGGATCGCGAGGCTTCCGAGAAGGAACTGGAGAAACATTTACCTACATTTAAGGACAATGATTTCATCAAGCAAAAGGTCAAATTGGAAATTGGCGAGGAGCCCAAGCAAAAGTTGCTTGATACTCTCAACAATGATATTGATGTAGGCATTGCATTATATTTACGTTATATAGTATATTATGTATTTTATATATAATAATATAATAATAATATGTGTTTTATCATGTCATAATGTTATATATTCTGTATAATTATATTTACAATATTATATGTCTATATTTGTAGCTCCTAACCAAGTTGCATATAATGGATTATTCCTTGCTCGTTGGCATCCACGATTGTGTCCGGGCCGAGGAGGAGGCTCTGCAGGGCGATACTGCACCGACAACGGGACGCAGCGAGAATAGTGAGAGCGAAGAATGCGATAGTGGTGAACGGTAAATATTATAATAGTATCATCAATAAATATATCTATATATATTTAATGTTAAATCTGTTGACAGCTGGACGTACAACACACCACCGGATTCGCCACGAGGTGCACAATATAAAGAAGTTGTTTATGAAGTCGACATTTATGCCATTCCAAGCATCGAAGGTTTGTCTTTAAATTTGTAGTATATACAGATATATAAATATATATACATATTTATTTAATTATATGTTTAATAGTTAAAATGTATTTCATATAAATATATAAAACTCTTTACAGAGAGACGGGAAATCTACTTCATAGCAATTATCGATGTTCTAACTCAATATGGTGTCAAAAAACAGGTAAATTAAATAAAATAATACATGATTTGTCTACTTAGTGATAATATATATACAAAATTTCCCCATTTATTATATTTCTATACTTTTTAGGCAGCGAAAGCGGCTAAGACAGTGAAATACGGTAGTAATGTCGATGGTATATCAACTTGTGATCCTGAACAATATGCCAAAAGATTCCTGGAATTTATGGATAAAGCTATAGAATAAGATTATAAAATTGTATTTGTCATATATATAAATATATTTAAAAAAAAACTGATTAACATTATTTCCCCCCTTCAGTTTATTTGGTTAATTGGGGATACCCCTTATTATTTTCTTGAAATAAATAACACTTGATGAGTTATCAACATTTATTATTATTAATTTTGCCATGTCACAACACTAAATAATCATGTGTGAAGGAAAACAAAAATAATTTGGCCTGGTTTACTCAAATTAAACACTACAAGTATTTATATTAATAAAATTGCAATTTAAAATACGCAAATTCATGAATTCCTCTTCCATTTTCCAGTAGTTACTAAAATTGAATTGCGAATGTATAGAAAATACATCAAAATTTAAATCTGTCGAAATACTCACCACAAAACGATTAACCTGGTAACGCGGCCCAGTTGGCGATTCGCGCTCTAGGTTTGTCATATTCTCAAAGCGATCGCGTATGCTGAAATGTATATAATTATTATTATACTATAATTGACAAGTGAAATATTACTGGGAGCGCTTACGTCTTTGCGGTCTCAATTGTTGAATCATCGGAGACCTGCTGTGAGTAAATATCCACATAGCCTTCAATTAATTCACGTTTGATTTCATTGGCTTGCCATTTTTCAAATTTGGCGCGCAATTGCTTAGCGCGAGCCGCACTTTGTGCCTGGAATCGAGAAAAAGGAACAAGCTCGTGTTATCGAAAGCGGTTGTGTATGGCGCTCGATAGATAGGCGCCATTGCGATAGCAATAAATAAATGTATCCTGTTAATTTATTGCAAATGAAATAAATTATTTTTTTTAAATCTATTATTAAAAGCGAACGAAATTAATTGGTAGTAAAATCTAATACTAATTGTGAATGAGACAAATATTTAAATAGATGTTTTCGTATATATATAATTTATGCATAAAATAAATACAAATATTAAATACATCAAATTTGTTACCTCTTTCAAACCTTCGTCGCCGTTGCTCGCACTCAAAGCTAAGATTTCCTTATCGATTTCGCTTTCATTATCGTCTTCTTCATCGCTCTCCTCATCCTCCTCTTCGCTGTTTGATTTATCGTAATAATCTTGTCGATCTTCGTGTGGTGGCGGTGTAAAACATTTCAAAGGCCTCGGACCGTTTTGTTCGGATTCACGGCGTGGATTCTGTTCCAGTTCACGGAACTTGTTCAACATCTTCGATGTTGTCTGGGTTTTTTGCAGCACATTGTCGTGGAACGATTTATCATTCGGAGCTGGATCCGTATCCGAATCGGGAGAGGGCATTTTTACAACACCCTCGCGAGGTGGCGTTATACGAAAACGGCGCTTTTCGTCATCTTTGGGCCGATACGTTTCGAAGAACTTAAATTTTTGACTCAACTCGGCCGTTTCAATTTTGACATCTTCTGGTTTGGCATCTGATTTGACAACATCAATGTCAACATTCTGAAATTAATTAAGTATAAATCAAGATACGCATATATATATATGCCACTAAATAATGACATATATGGTGTCTTCAGTGTCAAAGAAAAAAAGTAATTGCCTGCCATAAGATAATTAGTTATTATTTTTCAAAAATTCCAAAGACCAATGGTAGGTACATATATTAACCACCAAAATTAATATATGCCCCAATACATTGGAATTTCCCCACCTGCTAGGTAGAGTTATGTAAAAAAGTAGCCTATTTTGGAGCAGGTACATTGCGGACACCTGGGTGCCATAAAACCCGGACTTTTTACCTAAAGTTGAGTATTTTTGGTATAAATACACCAATCCTTCGTAGTCAGTTTACTTATATCCTGCATATCGGGTGCAATAAGCCAACAAGGACTATGGACAAACAGACTACCATTGAACTACGGAAACTCATCCTGGAACACCACAAAAACGGATATTCACATCGCCAAATAGCTGAAATGGTCAATCTGAGCAACTCAACTGTGTCATTCGGCGCTTCGTCGATGCAAACGGGATTGAGGGCAAAAGCAGAATGGCACCAAACAAGATTTTCACCGAACAAGACGTGCGGAGGATCATCAGGAAAATAAGGAAAAATCCCAGGCTATCAGCTCCAAAAGATGCTCAACAGGTGCAGGATGAAATGGGGAAAAAGTGCTGTGTTAAAACTGTGTGCAGGTTTCTGCGCAAACATGATTTTAATGCCCGAGTACCACGAAAGGAGCCCTTTATATGCGTGTCCACATGGACACGGATTTGGAGTTCTGGAACACAGTCATATTTGCAGATGAGTCCAAATTCAACATTTTTGACTCAGACGGACGGAATTGTGTGTGCCGACAGTCCAATACTGACCTGAATCCCAAACACGTAAAGGCAACAGTCAAGCATGGTGGAGGAAGTGACATGCTATGGGCATGTATCTCGTCAGCCGGATTCGGGAATTTGGTGATTTTTGAAACAACTATGAACAAGAATGTGTACTTCAATATACTAAAGGAAAATTTAGTCCAAATTGCCGAGAAGGTAGGAATCCGACGTACTTTCCGGTTCAACCAGGACAACGATCCCAATCATAAGGCCAAGATAGTACAGTCCTGGCTCAACAGGAACTGCCCTCACATGATAATTCCGCCGGCCCAGTCTCCAGATTTAAATGTTATTGAGAATTTGTGGGGTTTGCTAGAAAATAACATCCGGAAGCACAGCATATCCAGCAAAGAAGACCTCAAAAATGCTCTGCGGGATGAGTTGAGCAGAATCAGCCCAAAAGCTACCAGGAAGCTAGTAACTTCCATGAATATTAGGTCAAGGGAAGTTGTTAAGGCTAAAGGATATTTAAGATTTTATACGCCAAATGTATTATTTTATTTAGACTGATCCAAATGAAATCTACCCCTCAAAGTAGGCAACATTTTTATAATCCTACCTAGCAGGTGGGGAAACCCCAGTTTGTTGGGTTCATATATTCAATTCTTTGGCACTGATCCAAATAAGGTGCGAGACATTGTACATATATATGACACTAACTCACCTCTGATTCAAATTTAGTTCGACTAATGCTTCTGCTGGGATTAACACTTTGTTGCCTCTGCAAACTTTCGCGGTTTGCATTCGTATTCGAAGCGATATTGGCATCGAGCTCCATAAAGATGCTACGTGATTTTTTGCTGGTGGCTACAGAAAATGTTAAATGCTGATGTAAGTAAATGTAATGTTGACATGCTGCAGCAGCTCTGCTTGAAAGCTCATTAAATGTTAAGCAACTGCGCAAACATGTTCAAGCAGGCTTCAAGAGTTCTGCTCGCTAACAGCTGTTAAATTGCTGTAAACGAAAAAAAGAGAGGGTGAAAATAACAATTAAAACGCACCCGACTCAAATATTTCGGCATCCTCCGACAAATTGGAGCCGTGCCCATTATTGTTCGCTGCTTGTGCATCGCGATCGGCTCTTTCGGAAAACATTTCGCCATTTTCGAAACGCTGCTTGATGGAGCGAGCAGCATCCCCGATTTCCACATCCGGTTGCTTGCCAATGGAAGTGCGGGCTTGACCCGATTCGGCGACAGCCTGTTGATACATTTCCTTAATTTTTGCCTGTTTGCCCATGAAGAGACGCGAGCGTATATTTTGAATTTCCTGTTTGCGCTCCTCTCGACGCTCTTCTTTTGATTGCAGTGTGCCTTTTTCAAATCTGATTTTAATATCATTCATTGCATCGCCCAGGCCAACGGGCCGTTCTTTCTGTGTGCTTCGCTTTGAGCGCATTAAATCGGCATCTTCGTTCTCTTCTTCGTCGTCGTCGTCAGCGCTGCTATCGTTATCGCCGCCTTGGCTCTTCATGCGATATTTTTCGAGTACCGATGTGCTGCGCTTAATCACGGGCCGTTGCTGCAGTCGCAATTGTTCCTCTTCTAATTTGCGCTGCTCCACATTCTCGAACGCTTGGAATCTTGATCGAACGTTCAATTGATGCAGTTCATCCAGACCCAGATCCGGTTTATCAGATGCTGTTTATTATATACACATAAAATATATATAATTACGTAAATAAATATTTATTAATTTACCTCTCACAACATCCGGTGGCAGCTCTGTCGGCTGGCTTTCACGTATTATGAGCTCCGTTCGACGTGGCTTTGGTTCCTCAGCCTGCTCTACCACCTTTGGCGCAAAAAGCCTAAATAAGTAAAAGGAGTTAGCTCATCGGGCGATCGCTATCACATTGCCCATAACTCACGACTTGAAATGTACATTGCAGTAGAGGTTGCCCTCATGACTCTGATAGCTATCGAACCTGCAAAAGAAGTGCGTATGACATTATTATTAACATGCCTTGTTACGGTACAAAATACGCACTTCAACTGTTTGGCGCACTCCTTGCAACGCAAGCAGCTTTTGTGATAGATGCTCTTATCCGACTTGAACTGCACCACAACCTCTTCCATTTTGTACACTGGCTTCGAGCAGAGTCGACAATTTGTCTGCTGCTCATCTTGTGGATTCTATTAAAATATAATATTTATTTAAATATATATTTTTTTATTTGTATTTTCTGTTTGGGGCATATGTAAATTTTATTAATATGTGGCAGAAATGTTTGGATTATTCAATGAATTTGATTTGCTTACACTGAAGATTTCTTGGGCTTTACTAGAATCGCTTGAACGTACATGGATTAAATTGCGCTTCTGCAGGGCATCGAACTTATTGAAACTGCTCTTCTACAAAATGAGCAAATAATTAATGTCTATCGATTTATCGATATATCGATGCATTACTTGCCACAGATATATTTTGATTATCATATTCGCATTTCTTTGGTTTTTTTGATTTATTCTTTTTCTTAGCATTTATATTTAGCTCATCTGCTGCATCGCTTGTCGTCTGTATTTCTGCATCGTATTCGACGCTTTTGTTTACTGAATCCGTTTTCTTAATTTCGCTGGTCACCAATTGCTCCATTTTCGAACTAGTTTTTACAGACTTTTTAACGATCTTTTTGGATGTTTTTACAGACTTGGACACCAAATGCTCTTCCTCCGCATTTATAGCTGTATTGAACTGAGAAAAAATTATTATTTAATATTTGTTATTATTTGTTGGTTATAATTAAATTATGCTTAGCATTTATTTGCTTTTTTGCGTACCTTTTTCGTTTCCATTTCGGCAGGGAGAGAATCTGCAATAAACAAATATGAAATTCTGTATTCATTTTCGCTATTTATGTGTGTGTGTTGGACCACAGGAGCATACATATTTGTTTTATTTATATATATCTAAAATATATATATGTGTGTGTATTACGTACATTTACCTGAGACCTAAATGCACAAACATACAAACACACACATACATAGAATAATATGTATTTTGCCTGTATAAAAATACGCATTTGTACGGAATTCGGGCACAACATATATATAAATACACATAAATATTTATGTGCGTGTGTGTGTGTGTCTTACAGATAATATTGTCTGCTAGTGGTCTTACTCATGCTTTTGAAATACACACCCACACATGTAAATTGAGCGAGTGCCTCTTTAAAAGGAGAAGGAGAAAGAAGAGGACGTGGATAACAGAGATGAGTTGGTTTCTGTCCATTGAAAATGTTCTGTTTTGCGGCTGCAATCTTGAAATGCCGTTCTATTTTTATTTTTGCCAAGTACATTTTCAGCAGGGGTAATTTTTGTATTGCTCACTTGGACTTTAAAACCAATTTCTATATTAATTAATTTAAATTAATTAATTAAATTTTTTTTATTAATTATTTTATTTATTTATTGGTTATTTATTTATAATTTATATATTCATTATTTAATAATTTACATATTATTCAATATTAATAAACTGTTAGTTTATTTCTCTTATTTATTTATTTATTACCTATTTATCTATTTTACTTTTCTTGTTCTCACTTTCAATATTAATAGTTATTTATATATTATAAATCAGCACCTTAGTTTAGAAGTTGTTTCTAAACTTGTACTTCCACACATAAATAGATTTCTAAATTTCTCAGTTAGGAAGTTTCGCCGAGAAAATCCAATTGAAGACTGTTCGGATCCGGATACACACAGCATTATTCTATTGGGAAATTTTACTAAGCTTTTGCATTTCTTAATTCTTTGTGTTGTTGTGCAAGCTTTTTAATAAATTATCTCTTTTTTGTCTTTTCTGCCGGCAAGAAAGTTCAGAGATGCCACCAACTTTTTAAATAATTTATCGATAACTTTGCTATCGCTGATCGACGTATACGTCGAGTGTATTTATTATAGAAAGAAAATCGAAAATTACATGTAAATTTAACACTTTATTTAAACCGTTGAAATATTCCAAGTTTCCTTTTGCAATTTTAATATTTATGCATGTATAAATAATTACTTTAAGCTTTAAACTTAAATGCTAAATTAATAGAACTGAGATGTGTTTAGGCTGAAGGAACCAAATATACAAAACAAGTTTAAGAAAATGCTAAGTTTCTATATAAATATATATAATGCATGTTTAATAAAGTGATGCTCACAATTCGATTATATATATATATATATATATATATATATATATATATATATATATATATATATATATATTTACATATATATATATATATATTTATTTATATATGTATGTAGATAGTTATCAGCGGAAACAAAAAATGTTTCTTTTTTTCAAGGAAGTGGTTTTTAAATATTTAGCACCTACATGTAAGTATATAAATTAAACTTAGGCCCACGTGTTTATTTTTTTGCGAAGCGGTTTCTTTTCAAGCTCTCTAAATATGCAAGTATTATTTTTAGTTATTATTAGGCTTAAAGTACACATGCGGACGAAGAAATATATATTTATTAATTACTTATCAATTCGAAATATGACTTTTGATCGAACAAAATACTCCATTTACAATATCTCAATTTATATTATACATATATATCTATATATATATATATATATATATATATATATACATATATATAAATATATTTACAATCATAGAAACCATAGACTAACTCAAAATAGTACTTTTAATTAATTAATAGTACTTTTTAAAAAATTAATGAATTGTTTGATGTACGTATTTAATATTTATATTTAAGTCTCCGAAGAAATACCTAATTAGTTAATGATTAAATGCAAGCGTTGAATTAATCATATTGTTTATATTGTTTTTAATGCCACTATTTAAATTGTTTTGTTTTAATATTTTGTAGTTTTAGCCTGCCTTGAGATCTTTGCCTCCTGTGCGTGTGAGTTGGTTCCAGGAAGAGGATGTGCTCAGCCTAGCGCCTAATTTTATTAGGGGGGTTACGTAAGTCGATAATAATCGAGAACCAAGTATGAGTCGTTATTAGTCTATCACTTGTATTTGGCAGTGTGTTGTTGCCAATATATACATATATATATATATATATATATATATATATGTTTAACAACAAAACGGGGCTGCACTAAATATATATATATTTTTAGAGTTGCTTGCGATAAATTTAGCTAAATGTACTTGGATGTCGATTTCAACTTTTGTGTGTGCGAATATAGCAATCGATATCGTGCAAAGCCTGCGATTTGCTGCGAATTATCGTCGTCGATGTTAGAAATTGGGGCGAATTGGTGTCAGTTGCGCTGGGCAGATCTAAAAGTAGAATTTAGAATTAATAATAAGTATAAAATTAACGAAGTATATAAAATTATGATATATAGATGAGTATTATGTATATATATATATATATAATTATAATATTTATGAAAATATAATATATATATATATATAAGTACAATATATATAAAATATATACAAGTTTAATATATATATGTATAATATTAAGACATTCAACTATACAATATATATATATAGGAATACCATCTTTTCAATTAAACGATAAAAACAGTTATAATAAATATATAAAGTATACAATATATAAAAGTATAATATATGCGAAATTATAATAAAATTAAATGTGTATAAAATATACTATGTGTATTAGTATAAAATATATACAAGTTAATAGTATAAAGTTTAATCATATAATAAATAATATATAAGCAATTATAACATAGCACAATAACTACAAGTCCAATATATATATAATTATAATACATATACAAGTATTTTATATTTATAAACAAAATATATAAATATGATATATATACTATTATTACTTATTATATACACTAGTATTAATTATACAAGCATTATATATATATATATATATATTTTATATATATGAGTTTAATATATATAATTTTAATTTATGTATATGTATAACATGCATAAGGTATATACAATAATATAATATACATAATATACATACAAGTAAAATATAATAATAAAAAAAAACAAATCAAATATATATACAAGCATAATATATTTGCATATATATATTAAAATCGATCTCAAATATTACGTTCAGCTGCTCCCAATCTGGCCATTGTAGTTGTTGTTGCAATATTGTTGTTGCCACTGCATATGACACCGCTGCCACTGCCACATCCACTCTCCACAGCCTGTTGTTCCAGGTTGCCACATTTGACGCTCGTCTTGCTGATGATGTCCGCCAGCAGATCCACAGGCACAGCGGCAGGTGAACCAGTTACCGCACAGATATTGCCGCTATTATTATACTTAAAATCAGAGCCAACGAGTCCAATGTGATTGACGCGTCCGCTGCAATTGCTGTTGTCGCGCTCGGAGGCAGCTGACGAGGTGGTGGCTGCCTCATGGCCACAACTGGTAGTTATCCCTGGAAAAATAACATATTTAATTTACTAATTCATAGATTAATTCATTAATGGTGATTTATAGATGGCGTGATTCTATTTTTAGATACCCGTGACTGGTGACTGATCGCCGCTAATGCAGCCAATGCCCGCAGAACTGCCGCCACCGCCACCCAAGCTATTGGAGCCGCCTCCAGCTAATCCTCCGCCTCCTCCACCTCCACTGGAACTACTGGGTGGCCTGGGCAGCCGACGACGCAGCCAGGGATGTTTCAGTGCCTCCGATGGCGTTAAGCGCTTCTCCGTATCCCACTCCAGGCAGCCGCGTATAAAGTTGAGAAAGAGCGGATCCTTGCAGCCGTCCAGCGCCTTGGAGAGACTCTTCGAGCAGGGCGGACCACGTGGCTTGCCACGGCGCGACTGGCCGCCAATAAGGACGACCATGCCATCGGACATGGTGCGCACAGTGCAATACCGTGGATAACCCTTCGGGCTGAAGAAGGTTTTCGCTCGCTTCGAGCTGGCCAGCAGGGATTTACTGGGCATTCCAAGCACTTCGATGATGCACGCCAATTGATCGCTTTCGTTTTCGCCCGGGAACAGGGCATGGCCGGACAGCAGCTCCGCCAGTATGCAGCCGAGGGACCACATATCAATTGCCCGCCCGTATTTGGCACCCAATATTACTTCGGGCGCGCGATAGAATCGGGATTGTATGTACGTGTAGACACGCTGACTCTCGAAGCAAGATGAACCAAAGTCGATGACCTTAATGGGAAGAGATATTTATTAGTGTTATTCATTTTATTTTAAGATTTATATTTATTACTTCAATTATGTGTGTTGGCTCTTCAAACACTTTTATCACACAATTAATAAATTAGTTAATAACTTGTATAGACGCGAAAACTAATTGATTAAATAAAAAGTTATAGAGTAGAGAAGTATTTAATTATATGGTTGCAGAGGCTAGAAAATTTATTAAATAATTCAAAAATTTAAGAGGAGAGAATTAATTAATTAAAGAACTTTCGAGGCAAGCAAACTAATTAAATAATTTTTCTTCAGCTCCCAGTAGTTTCTTTCTTTGTTTTAAAAATTAAATCGGTTAGCATAAAATAATGTCAAATATAGAAGTTAACTCACCTTAATGCCCGATCGACCTTGTTGCTTGAGGAGGACATTCTCCGGTTTCATATCACAGTGGATGATCTCGTTCTTATATAGTGCATCCAGACACTGTAAGAGTGAATGTGCAAACTTGCGCACCAGCTGCAAACTGAAACCCTTAAACCCGTTCTTCTTAATCAGCTCATAGAGATTAATGCTGAGCAGCTCGAAAGTGATGCAGGTGTGATTGCGAAATGTGAAATAATCATACATATGTATGATATTCATCGTATTGTATTTATCATGGTGGCGTAAATGATGTAAGATACGTATTTCTTCCTGCGCCTGCCGATGAAATCGTTTTTCATTTCGCACAATTTTTAGGGCAACATGTTCATGGGTTTTATGATCGTAGGCTTTGATCACCTGCCCAAAACTTCCTTTGCCAATTATTTTGAGCATTTCATAGCGATAGGCGACATGATCGTGGGGTATATGTATATAGGCACCCTGTTCATTATCATAATCGGAATTATTGGGCCCATAAATGCCGGGTCTCTTCTTAGCATTGGCGCCTATAAAATAGATTTGGGGATATACTAAAATCTCGGTCCTCTCGTAGGGGGTTAGCTTGTGCATATAGAGTATCATCACTTGCTGGGGCGAGACAACCAAAGCTTTGGGTTTATCCTGCAGCGCACTCTTTTGCTGACCCGACATTATTATCTGCTCGTGAAATGTAAAATGTTCCGATTTCGTTTGATGTTGCGAAACCAAAGCCAGCGAGTCGACGACAGCAGCATTTAATGAGAGCGAAGTGGGCGAAACTTCCAAGGTGACATTGGGCAGAGAACTTGCTGTCAATATAGAACATATAGAAATAATTTTGATATATCTAGTTAACAAGATAGTAGAAGGAACACTAATATTATTTAAATAATTGATTATTACATTTTAATTATTAATTTAATTTAAACAACTTTGTAGGCTTAGTATTATTTATCGATTGATTTTAGTTGATATCAAATAAACAAATAAATTGATAAACCAAGAATAAAGTATAAGGAAATAGTATAAAATAATAATAAAGTATAGCAATTAATTTACAATTTAAGTAGAATTTAACTAATTGAATGTTAAATTTGAATTAAATTTTTTAGTTTCTGTATTGTTTATACATGTATAAATCTTACCTTGAATAGTTCTAGAAATGCCGCAGCCATCTAAGCTAGACTCATGTTGCAGTTGCTGCTGTTGTTGCACAATGTTATTAACATTGGCATTGCCATAGCAGCTGTCAAGCTCCGCAGTTTGAGTTAACATTTTGTGGCGCTCCTGAAAAACACCAGGACCGGAATTGAAACTGCTGCTAAAGAATGGGGCGCCATCGCCACTCGAAAAATTTTCAACGCTTTTCGTGGGATTTTGAGTGGAAATTGATGTTGAAGAGGATAAAGTGGATGAAGTTGTGGTCAATTTTAGCTGTTCCGGCTGCAAATCGGCCCCTGTAAAAGTGCTTGCATCACGAATGGGATGCGTTGAATGCGCCTTGGGCTGTGAGGAGCCAACCATTATATTATTATTCAACTTGAGCTTATAATCGAAATGCGTTAGATTATTATTAAGGTGATTGTTATTTGAATTGTGCCCCAGATTTATGGCTTTTAATTGCTCCTCGCGACTGGAGTTTGCCGAGGCTGTTGCCAGGGACATTCCTAATAAGCTCGGCGTCTTTTCGACTTTATTTAAATCTCCAATTTGATGCGACTCCAACTCCAGAGAGAAGTTATCGATTTTTGGCGCATAACGCTGGCAATTTTGGGCGCATAATTCACTCAAATTTAACTCTGCTAAATTTTCACCAGAATTCTCAGATTTGTCAGCATTTTGTTGCCGCCACCATTGCCGCGCTGCCTCTTTTTGCTCCAATTCGAGGCTCTCAATTAACAGTCTTGGTTTGGTTAAGCAAATTAAATTTTGCTGCTTTTGCTGGTGATCATTTAAGGGCCAGATGCGTATGGGATTATCTAAAGAGCGTGTTTTTAATGAGGACAACTGTTGCTGCTGTACAGCTCTGGATTTATTGCGATCTTGTCTGTAATAATCTCTGTCATCGCTGAGATAGAAACGCGTCAGGCGTTGTTGTCTGTTTGGAGAGTGTTCCTGTTCCAGATACAATTTTTCTAGCTGCTCCTGCTCTCCTTTTTGCCGCCTTTGTAGGCGTCGTTGTCTGTTTAGGGGGTGTTCCTGTTCCAGATACAATTTTTCCAGCTGCCCCTGCTCTCCTTTTTGCTCACTTTTTTGCTGCTCCTTCTGTTCCTCTTTTCGCTCCTTCTTCTGCTGCTCTTTTTGCTCTTTCTTTTCTCCTTTTTGCTGCCCTTTTAGCTCTAATATTTTCTCTCCTTTTTGCAGTTCATCTGTTTGCTCTTTGTGCTTCTCCTTCTGCAGTCCTTTTTGTTCCTTTTTTTGCTCTCCTTTGTTCTTCTCTTTTTGATGCTCCTTTCCCTCCTCTGTTTGCAGTCCCTTTTGCTCTAAAAACAAGCTTAGATTTCTATAGTTATTGCTCTCGCACAGAAATTCACCCGGAGTTGGCGTTCCTCGTCGACATGTGGAGCAATCAGCGCCAATTGTGCTCTGATGGCGTCGCAATTGTGGATCGCAACGGAACAGATTACATTGCGATTTGAGCAGTGAAATCGAAGTGGAAAGGGAACCAAAACCTGTATTAGAAACTGTCGCCGAAGCTGTTTCTATTTCCGAAGTTGAAGCCGATTCTATAGCCCAAACTGAAGTCGAATTCGAAGCTGAAACCGTTCCTCGAGTTGTTTCTGCTACTGTTTCTTTACCTATTCCTGTAGCTGTTGCCGTCCTGTAGTTTAAATAATTATTGTAGAAAGGCGTTGGTTGAAAGCAACTCCGATTTCTGTTTCCTCCGCGAATGGCGAACACATCGAAAAGGTGCTGCTCCGAGTGGGTTCGATGAGAATTAGATGATTTAAACTGCTCCAGTTGCTCGTCCTGCTTTTGCTGCTCTTTATGCTTCCGAAGTTCCTTCTCCTTTTCCAGCTCTAGCTCCTGCTCCTTCTGTGTCTTTCGCTGCTCCTCCTTCAGCTGCTGCTCCTTCTTCTCCTGCACCTTTCGCTCCTCTTCCTCCTTCGATTTCAGCCCCTTATCCTTCTCCTTCTGCTCAACCCCTTGCGTCAACTTCAGCTCCTCCCACTTCCTTTCCCAGTCCTCCTTTTGCTCCTCCTTTTGCTTATCCTTCAACTCTGTCTCTGCTTGCTCCTTCAGCTGCTCCCTTTCCAGCTCCTGCTTATCCTCTCGCTGCTCCTCCCTTTGCTCCTTCTCCTTGTTATTTTCCCTGCTCGTCGCTATTTGCCGACCACACAGCGCACTCAGCAAGTTAAAGCTGAGCACATTTTTGAGTGCATTTCTAGTGTGTATTTGTTGCTCCTTTTGCTCCCCTTTCTGCTGCTCCTCTTTCTCCCTTTTAGTTAAACATTCCTCAAAACTTTTGCTGCGCTTTGTTGTTGTTTGACTGCCACTTGGCTGCCACATCCAATAAAACGGCTTCTGCGACACCTATCGTATTTTAAGTAAATTAAATTAATAATTATACAAAAAAATTCTATCGCAATGTGTATGTAAAAATATGGAAACACAAAATAAGCAAATCGTATTTGTTAATATCGATATATCTGCAAAAATCAATATCGATATATGTTGCATCAACAAATACGGCCACACTCTCTACACATGCATACATAAGTGTCCATTTGGCTCAGTGTGTATGTATGTCAGAATTGAACATATGTGTGTGTATGCAAATTGAGAACTTGGCCTGCTAACAATATTAACAATCACACACACTGTAGGAACTGGGCACGTTATTTGTTGTTTTTTCCTGTATTTTTTTATCTGCAGCACAATCGTATTAATTGTTTTGTGTTCAGCGTTAAACAGATTTTTTTAAAGAATTTTCATTTGTCAGAAACGCAGTGTGACCAAAGTTCGTCTGAGTCGCTTGGCCACAGATGGTACCACTGCAGCGTTGCCACACTGTTGAAATATATATTTATTAGTGGTATCCCTTCTGTGGTACGCACTCACATTTTTTATTTTTTATAATGTCAAAATACATTTAAGTCCACATTTTATGAAATGAATTTACATTGGGCGGAAACAGTGCCCATAGTTTGGCTTATGGTTCCACTGCAGCGCTGCCACATTGTGGGCAACATATGTATAATATATATGTATTCTTGTTTATTATTTGGAAAGTAAAATATTAATTTGCGCTTTAATTTATTTATTCTTATTATTAATGCATTAATGTAATAAATATATTTATTTTAGGCATAGCTGGCACATTTATTAGTTAAATATAATCAGCTGCACAGCAGCAACACTCTTATCGAACGTATTAATCGGCGATGGCGAAGCTTACACTAATTATTATCGGCTTACCACCATAAGCCACCTATCGAGAAAATGTAAAAACGTTGATAATCAGTAATTGTTAAAAATAAATTATCGTCTCGGTGTGCTAATAAAACAACTCACATAAATATTCTGCTTAATTTTGTAAATAAATAGTTCTAAGTGTTAAAATGCTTAAATGAATTTTTTACATCATCCAATGAGCAAAAAAGTCACCCCAAAAAAAGGAAAGCCCACTTGGAAATCTGCATTCAAATCTGCTGAAACTATTTAATATATATAAACATTTAATGGATATCTAGAAGTTATATCAATAATAATTATGTGCAAATCGCAACAGCTGCAACTCAAAGTGTAAGTGTTAAAATGAAATAAAAGTAAATCAAATAATGTGTTGGTTTTTTTTTTTTTGGGTATTGGAATTTTACTAAAACAGCACAAATATATGTATATATTTCTATGTATGAATGTGTATATGCGTGTGTGTGGATGTATGTGTGTATGTGTATGTTGGCTTAAATTCTGTTACCACCGACTCTGCTGTTAATATATATAAAATTATGCAGATATTTGCGTAATATTAATTTGTATGTATGTCTGTTTGTATATGCAACTAGCGCATAACCGTTATAATTGTACATATATTTTGACAGTAAGTATTTTTATTTAACAGCCAACACACTCCCTCTCTCGCTCAATCTCTTGCGTATGTGCTTTCCACCCTTATGCGTAACACATGCTTCGAACTGGTTCAAGGTGGGTTTGTGCGGGTGTGAGGAGTGTGATTGCGGGGTGTGGTGTTTTTTTTTTTGGGTCTAAGTTGCCCGCATTTCAAATGGGCAAACATGGAAGAGCTTTAGCCCCCTCCCCCCACTTCTTATGTGTGTTTGTATTATTTAAGCAAAAGAAGAAGCCGAATAATAAATGGGAAATAAATAAAAATAAATGTAACTAAATATTAATTTGAATTTTATTATTTATTTACGCAGGACTCTTCGACAACTTTAAGCGTGAGAAAAAGCTTCGCCAGCATCGGACATGATTGATCCCAGCTCGAGTGAGGAAGATGGCGACGATGATACCGTTGTCAATTTGCCGCACAAGGGGCGTATGAGTGCCGCGCACAAGGCGCCACCTAGCGGCACCGCAGCAGCAGCCGCCGCCTCTGCCGCACAATCATCCTCATCGATGTCGACGGCGGCGGCGGCGGGTGTTGCTACAACAGCAGTGCCAGCTTCCGCAACCGGTTCGCATATACAAAATGGTGAATATGCTGCGAATCAAAGGCAAACAATAGCAGCGACTGGAAATAACCGTTTCGAGGGCAGCAACGGCGGAGGTGGGGTCGGTGGCGGATCTGCAAAAAATGAGCAGAGCCAGCTGAGTGGCGAAGGCGGCAACCTTGAAGTGCCCAATAACGGTATTCCCAGGTTTGTGTGGAACATTTTTATATTTATAAAATAATATTTGTAAAAAGTGCTGTTTTTTTGTTTGTTGGGTAAAGTAAATCAAGTTTTTGTGGCTAAATCACTTTATGTGTTGCATAAATACATTCATTTATATATATATATATATATATATATATATATATATATATATATATATATATATCTAAACAAGTAAGATTGAGCCAGTCGGGAAAAATATATTTAAGCCATTCATTTATTGATCATCTTTAATTTTATTTGTGCAACAGCTACCTTAATTGTTTAATTTCATTTTATTAACACTTGTTAAATAAAAAAAAATAATTAAATAATAATTAATTGCAGCCATTAAAAATAAAAGTAACATAATATATATTTTTCATTAATGCATCAGGTTAATGCTATTGAAACTTGTTTATTTATTATTATTTAATAAATAAAATGTAAATATGTAATACATAAAATGAAAAACCTAGCTGCAAGGTAATTCCTAGTCGACCATAGCATGGTTACTTGTTGTTAGATCGGTTTTGTCTGCTTACAAAACGGGTGTGCGATGTTCGCCGCCAGCCAATCAAATTCACAAGATAGCTATCTCTCACTCTCACTACGAGCTTTCTTACTTGTTATTTTTTATTCGTTAAAATAGAATATTGAACAATTTTTTTTATTTTAATTGTTGTCCACATTTAATTGAATTGCAAACTGAACTTTCAATATAAATATATATATCATTTTTTTCGTGTTTTCAACGTTCATCCAAATTATGCACAAAAAATATATACAAAAATTAAAAAAAATAATGATAATAAAAATTGGCACAACGCAAAAAACTAAATTTAACTAATAATAATAATAATAATAATAATTGCAACGCACAACAAATATATATATGTATATATATATTATATATATATATATATATACATTCCTGCAACGATTTTTGAGTGTGGATGCTGTAAAATTGGCAAAAATAAATAAACTACAAAAATCGAAAAAAAAACAAACAAAAAAAACATCCATATCGAACTATCGAACATCGCACATCGAACTCATTAAAATATGATCACGAACATCTGACGGGGAACTGGTCTGATCGATGTTGCTTGGTTCCGCTAACGGTTGTGCTACTGGTTCTGCTACTGATTAAATTTGTATAGAACCAGATTAACTCACGGCAATAGTCGCATTATAATACAACAATTATGCCCGCCAGCGTCGGCAGCAGCAGCTCATCATCATCTGCAAAAAAATTATGATTATCAGCAGCATTATCATCATTATAATCCAAATACAAATTATCAAAAATATAAAATTGATTCTGGTGTTGCGGGTGGGGGGGTTGGTTGTGGTGGTGCAGCTGCGCTTCACCACATGCACAGATTAAAACCTCCACCGTCAACACATCTGTTAAGCACCAACAACAGCAACAACAACACTAACAGCAGCCACATTAACAGCATCAGCAGCAGCAGCTTTAATAGCAGCAGCAGCTTTAACAACAGCAGCAGCTGTAATAATAACAAAAAAACATTGTTATCGTCATCTAGCGGCATTTCGCAAGAGACCCTTAACCAGAGCATTGGATCGTCGCGTGCGAACTCATTGCCACGCCCCTTGTCCCCATCGCCATCGGTTGCCAGCGATAAGCATGATGGCGGCGATCCACATGTGAGTACCGTTATAACTGTTATACTTGCGTGTAAAATAATAGTGCCACCTTGTAAAATTACTTGATAATAATAATTTATTGCTTGTATTGTTATTATTATTTTGAGCGTAACTATATATTTAATAAAAAAAAATTAATAAAATATAGTACCTGAACAGTTTTCAATATTTTGCAAAAGTGTTACTATTATTTTGAGCATTGCTGTACTCACAAACATACATATTTAACTGTTAACTCATCTAACTGTTTGTCTTTTTGTTTTTTCGAACAGGAGAAACATGAACGGGAGGAAGAAGAACGCAAGCGTCGCATTCAACTGTATGTGTTTATTTCCCGTTGCATTTCGTATCCATTCAATGCCAAGCAGCCAACGGACATGACCAAAAGGCAACCGAAGATAACCAAACAGCAGCTAGAGATAATCACTCAACGATTTCAGGTGAGCATTAATAGCTAGAAAAAAAATCAAAAGTAAAATTATTTCAATATTTTTTGTTATTATTATTAATAAATTAACACATGTAAATCATTTATATTTATTAATAAAAAGTTAAAAAGTAAAAACTAAAAGCTATTATTAATAAATAAACATAAATTTACAATTACGTTGTGTTTGTTCGTAATATAAAAAATGGCAAAACTAAAACAATTACTATGTTTTTATTATTATGCATCGCAGGCATTTCTTAAGGGGGAAACTCAAATAATGGCCGATGAAGCTTTTCAGAATGCGGTGCAAAGCTATCATGATGTTTTTCTCAAATCGGAGCGTGTCACGAAAATGGTTCAATCCGGAGCATGTTCCCAGCACGATTTTCGTGAGGTTTTCCGCAACAACATTGAAAAACGTGTGCGGTAAATATTAAATATGATATAATTTATCGAAGTCTATATTTAAAATATATATTTATATTTATAGTTCTCTGCCCGAGATCGATGGCTTGAGCAAGGAAACTGTTTTAACATCTTGGATGGCCAAATTCGATATAATTCTAAAGGGCAGCGGCGAAGAGGACACAAAGCGACCCTCGCGCATGCAACAATCCTTAAATAGCGAATTAATCCTATCCAAGGAACAACTTTACGATATGTTTCAGCAAATTCTATCTGTGAAAAAGTTTGAACATCAAATTCTATTTAATGCGCTGATGGTAAACTTTAAATAAAATAAGTTTGTATATTTAAATTAATATTTATATTATTATTTTTTAGTTGGATTCGGCTGACGAACAGGCTGCGGCGATTAGACGTGAATTGGATGGTCGAATGCAGCGTGTTGGCGAAATGGAAAAGAATCGGAAGCTAATGCCAAAATTTGTGCTTAAGGAAATGGAATCACTTTACATCGAGGAATTAAAATCGTCCATTAATCTGCTGATGGCCAATCTGGAATCACTGCCCGTATCCAAGGGCAATATGGACAGCAAATATGGGCTGCAGAAATTGAAGCGCTATAATCACAGGTTATTTATTAATTATCTATTATATATTAACATATATTATTCATTATTATTGTTTATTTTATATATTTATTAATTATATTTATATTATTCTCTATACATTATGTTAATTATTTATATTTAATTAACTTGTCTGCTTTTCTATTCTCTATTCCTTGCGCCGACTTCTGGATAATTTTGATGTCACAGTACACCATCATTTTTGTAAGTATTAAAATATACTTTTAATATTATAAGTTTAGTTATCACTTTCAATTTCCAATTACTAATAAATAGAAAAATGATTTTACGCTCGCATGGATCTCTGTCGAAGCTCGAAGGTGACTCCGAGGATGGCACCACCCAATTAACTAAATTGGATGTGGTGTTGACCTTTCAATTGGAGGTGATTGTGATGGAGGTGAAGGGCCTCAAATCTCTAGCATCCAATCGCATTGTCTACTGTACCATGGAGGTGGAGAATGGTGAAAAGCTGCAAACCGATCAGGCTGAGGCCTCAAAGCCAATGTGAATGATATAAATAATATAGACTATATATTTATATTTACATATTTTATATTTCTAATCCAGGTGGGATACTCAGGGTGATTTTACGACCACACATCCTTTGCCTGTGGTGAAAGTGAAGTTATATACCGAAAATCCGGGCATGTTGGCGCTGGAGGACAAAGAGTTGGGCAAAGTGACCATTAAACCAACGCCTCTCTCTTCCAAAGTGAGCGACGGGAAAAATAAATAATTAAAATAAGTAATAATTCATAATTAATGCTTTCTTGTAGTCCCCCGAATGGCATCGTATGATTGTACCCAAAAATTTACCCGATCAGGATGTAAGAATTAAGATTGCCTGTAGGTTAGATAAACCATTGAATATGAAGCATTGTGGGTAAGTGTGGAAAAGTACGGAGCTACTTATTAAATATAGTAAATATTTTATTATTATTGCATATTTATTTTGTTAATTATGCTTATGTATTTTATTGTTAATGCTAATTTAATTATTAATATTTACTTATGTAATTAATAATATTTTTATAGGCATCTATTCGCAATTGGTAAATCGGTGTGGAAGAAATGGAAACGTCGCTATTTTGTCTTGGTTCAAGTCTCGCAATACACATTTGCCATGTGTAGCTATAAGGAAAAAAAATCTGAACCATCCGAAATGATGCAGCTGGATGGTTATACCGTAGACTACATAGAAGCTGCTAGCGGTATTTACTATTTACAACTATTTATATATTTTTGATATCTTTATTATCATAATATTTAATTTTTCTTTGTAGCAAATTTGATGTTTGGCATCGATTTGAATGGCGGTCGATTTTTCTTCAATGCGGTTCGGGAAGGCGACAGCATTGCATTTGCCTGTGACGATGAGAACGAGTGCAGTCTCTGGGTAATGGCCATGTACAGGGCAACGGGGCAGTCGCATAAGCCGACGCCGCCAATTACACAGGACAAGAATTCGGCCATGTCGAAAATTCAGGGTGGTAAGTTTGCCAGAGAGCTTAAAATTATATTTTTATTCTAATCATACATACATATATTTATTTATCAATATTGTTATTACTATTGTTATTGTTATTATTATTATTGTTATTATTATTGTTGTTATTATTATTGTTATTGTTATTGTTATTATTATTATTATTATTATTATTATTATTATATTAATTTGCTAGAGAGAGTTAGGTTAGGCTTAACGGTTGTCGACTTCGGCCAGTATTGGCCCATTGTGATATGGCAAAGATCTCGTATCATTTCTCTTGCACTCGTATTAGAATTGGATTAGGTGGTAAACCAGCCAGTGGCATTTAAGAATTCACAAATATGGCTGGTCTTATTTTCTCTAACTGTGTTAGGCTAGATAGGAAGTGACTACCTACCTAGTGTGGCTCATCTAATTCTCACCAGTGCTGGGCAGATGCAGAGGAAGTGTTCTGGAGTCTCCACTTCTTCATCTTCGCAGCTTCTGCACAAATCATTAAATGCCGAGAAGTTTGTGAGATTTGAACTACACTGTTCCTCACTGCGTTTACTATTTACAATAGGCCAGATTTGACGTGCTATTCGACCACAGTTAGCATTTAGCCATTTGTTATTCGACCTATGTCTATTCTTTTTTTTCTGATTTTAAGCTTATATTTAGCTAAAGGTATTCATATACCTTCCCTATCCAAGACGAAGGGTAGTAGAGTGCCTTTCCTAGCTAAATCATCAGCTATATTCTGGTGCCCAGGCACCCAGGTTAGGCTAATAACATGCTGACCTGTCATCTCGTGTAGAGATTTGCGACAGCTTGTTACGGATATTGAGTTTGACGACATCGCGTTAATAGATTTGATTACCGCTTGGCTACCAATATACAGTGTCTCACAGCTTAAATGGACCAGTGTCAAGTAAAAAATGTATTTGCCTGGACAAGTATCTGGAGTTCTGGAACACAATCATATTTGCAGATGAGTCCAAAAATAGGATACTTTTTTACATAAGCCTACCTAGCAGGTGGGGAAAACTCTGTTTATTTGGGTCATATATTCATATTGGTGTTAATATATGTACCTAGCATAGGTATTTGGAATTTTTGAAAAATAATAAATAATTAGCTTATGGCAGGCAATTACTTTTTGTCTTTGACACTGGTCCAATTAAGCTGTGAGCCACTGTATATGTTAACGTTACAAGAACTAATTTTGGACTTCTAGGCAATTAAGTGCTTTACGGATATTACTTCTGCCTGGAAAACACTGCAATGTTTCTGAAGGCTAAAGGATAGGTTACCAAGGTCTGCACACTTAGGCCAGTTTTGGCTCGTTGTTAAACCGTAGATCTCAAAAAAAGAGTGATAAGACACAGACATTAATAGTAGAAGAAGAAGAAAAAGAATAAACTACAAAACAACACCAAACAACCATACCTGCAGCGGGAACCGAACCCGCGACTGACTTTTCGTATTTTGCACACGGAATAATGTAAAGGCTCATCGCCTAGCTGAACGCAGATTTTCAAGCTCATCTGTGTAGTCACGGTTGCCATGCTTCTCTTAATGTAAAGTAAGTACTAAACGGTGTATTGAGTATTGAGTACTATTGGCGCACAATAGCCCGCTTTTGTGGAAATCGTTGTGTTTCCCACTTCGATGCCTACTGATGCCAGACATGGAATGTCTAAGATCCAGTGTCTAGTACCTCATTTAGTGTTGTGCGGAGAGCTCCATAGCTCAGCCATACTCTGAACCTTGCTGAGTTGTTTCTGAGTGGTTTGCCTTTTTAAACAAGGCCACCATACCTATACCCCATATAAGAGGATGGGTCTGATAATTGATAGGTATATCCATCGAATAATATTAGGGGACATACCCCAATTAAGTTCAAATATTCAAGTGTATAAAGCGGTGTTGCGGAATTGAGATTCCAGTCTAATTTCCTATCCAGTGTCAGCCCTAGGAACTTGGCACTGTTACTGAAGGAAAGGTTGGTGTTGTTCAATCTGGAAGGGACTAGAGTGGGAATTTTATATTTCCTTAAGAAGTGAACTAGTTCTGTTTTGGTGGGATTTACGCTGACGCTGCCTTGGGGGGGTCCTCTGCTAACGTACCTTGAGAGAGGTGTCGATCCAAGCGTAGATTTCACAATCACGCTACTAAGCAATTGATTGGTCAGTCCCACTAATCCGTCAACTTTCAGGTCCAACAGGGCTCCAATTATTGCATCTGAGATAACATTGTTGAAGGCACCCTCAATGTCTAGGAAAGCTTTTAAAGCATACTAAGGTATATATATAGATCTGCCCCCACTGTCTTATGGCTGTCCTCTTCGTCGGACAGGGAGAAATCATCTTCGTCGATCTCCCGACACATAGCCTCTAGTTCATCGTCGGTTGTTAGCGTTACCGGAGAGGGATCTTGTATGACTGGCTTGTTGCCAGAATCCCCACCGGACGCTGCATCCGACTTGTACACTTTAACAGTGACCGATCAGACGCCGAACTTTAATTCGGCTTTCGCGGCCTCGATAGGCGATAGTGATTCCTTATTCAGGATCACCACCGCCTGGTTTAGAGGGCCCTGTGAGCCCTCAATCTTTACCACCCTCCAGTCTTGGGTGAGAAGGGACGGGTTGCATTTCTGCAACATTCTTAGCACCTGGTGCGGATCTTTCATTGCCACCCATATCCGTGCTCGAGGTCTACCACTACTCCAGTCAACTTGGACCAGCTTGGTCCCCGGATAAACCTCTCCAACGCTCGCTACTGCCGCTTTATACAATTCCACGAAATGTGCGTCGTGACAAACGATGACCTTGATGCTTTCCTGATACCATTCAGCATCTTTACACACTGGTGGTGGTCTGGGACCATTTATGATAATTTCGAAACAGCGGATAGCAAGCGGTCCTTTCATCCATTTCCATTGTTTTCGGGGGATCCTTCCTTCCATGTTGCCTTTGTCGAGGACCCACTGATGGCCACTGATCCTGGTGCCTCGTCTTTATTGAAATTGTGCAATACGCTCTTTGTTATGTTGGCTGTGTTCCGACGATCGCGTACGAAAATTATCTTGCCAGGGCACTAATGGTTGGCACTCCTTTCACACCCTATTCTGCTGGAAGATTAGCTGCACTACTGCGTTTCTTTTCCTCCCTGGAGACGAGTGTGGCAGGGTCCCTGTCCAGCTACACTAGCACCACTACCAGGGACAACAGGTTTTTAAGTTATTTTTTGGGCTACGATTTTGACAGAGTTATGGCACTGGGATGTTTAGACTCATGTCCATATAGTATTTTTTGGGCTAGGATTTTTACTTGCTTTTCGAATTCAAATGCTGTCTTAGTCTAGAGGTCGCCTTTACCTTTGAAAATTGGATCAGTTTTGGACAAAGTTACGACAGAAAGATCTTTGCTTGAATATCTTCGATATTATATAATTTGGTATTATATATATAATTTGTGTGTATGTATTATAATATATATATATATTATATATATCTTATATATTATTATTATTATTATTATTATTATGTTATATATTCACATTTAGATGCAGTTAATATACTCAATATTTTATTATTATTATTATTACATTATTTAATTTAGATGCCGATAAGGCGCGGAAGCATGGCATGGAGGATTACATAAGTGCCGATCCCTGCACTTTCGATCATGCCACACTATTTAAGACATTACAAAACTTGACGCTCGAGTATCGCTTAAGCGATCCCTATGCATCGCTGGTAACCTAATAAATATATTTTATATTTCAAGTACATTTATTATATTTTACTTATATTTACAGGGTTGGTTTAGTCCGGGTCAGGTATTTGTTTTAGATGAGTATTGCGCGCGTTATGGTGTTAGGGGCTGTTATAGACACCTGTGCTATCTATCCGATCTGTTGGATCGTGCTGAGAAACAGCATATGATCGATCCGACACTGATCCATTATTCGTTTGCATTCTGTGCGAGTCATGTGCATGGCAATAGGTAAAGTATTTATAAAATACTCTATGATTATATAAATATAAATATTATTAATTATATGTATATTTTCTAGACCCGATGGCGTTGGCAGTATTACGCACGAGGAGAAAGAAAAGTTTTCCGAGATAAAAGAACGTTTGCGTCAGCTTCTAGAATTTCAAATAACCAATTTTCGTTACTGTTTTCCCTTTGGGCGTCCGGAGGGTGCTTTGAAGGCAACGCTATCTTTACTCGAAAGGGTCCTTATGAAGGATATTGTGACGCCAGTGCCACCAGAGGAGGTGCGTCAAATGATTAAGAAGAGTCTGGAAACGGCGGCTTTGGTGAATTATACACGACTCTCAGCCGAAGCGAAAATCGAAGGTGCTTTATATTTCGGATTTTTAGTTATATATAAAGATATATTAATATATTACTGATTTGTATAATATATATTAATATATTTTTGATTTAATTTGACATAATATATAGTTAATATTAATATATTCCCATTATAATTATTATTACGAGGTCTGACCAATAAGTAATGAGACTGATTTTTTAGCCGCGCTTGTGGTAACACTGCGAACCTGAAACTTCGGTCGGTTAATCTCCCATCCCTCCTCTATCGATACATGTGCTCGCGACTTTCGTACGTTCGATAGTTCTCCAGCTGTGTTGTGTTTTCGACAACGTGTTTGTAAGGCGTGTCACGAATATGGAACGACGTAATATTGAACAGCGGTACGCGATTAAATTTTGCGATAAACTCGGCGATTCTGTTACGGAAACGTACGGTAAATTGGTCAAAGTGTTCGGTGATGAAGGCCTGAGTCGTGCTCAGGTGTTTCGATGGCATAAAGATTTTAAAAATGGTCGTGCGAGCGACGGGGATGAACCGCGAAGTGGGAGGCCGGTTGAAGCTCGAACTGACAACAGTGTTCAGCGTGTGCGCACTCTCGTGCCTCAAGATCGGCGGCTAACCATTCGAATGTTGGCTGATGAACTTAATTTGAAACGAGAAACCGTCAGATAAATTTTAACTGATGATTTGTCCATGAAAAAGCTGTGTGCAAAGATGGTACCGAAGAACCTCCATGCCATCGTGCCTTCAGTGTGTCGCAGTTTTTGACCTCTAAAAACATCGCAGTGTTGCTGCAAGCACCCTATTCGCCGGATATGTCACCCTGTGACTTCTTCTTGTTCCCCCAAACAAAATTGGCCGTGAAAGGAACGCATTTTGAGTCCATAACTGACATCCAGACCGCCGTGACGAGGGTACTAAAGGACATTCCAGTCGAAGCCTTCCAGAAACGTTACGAAAGCTGGAAGAAACGTTGGAACCAGTGTGTAGTTGCGGGAGGGGAGTACTTTGAAGGGGATCACATCAATGTACCTTAATTTTTAAATATACGTATTTTATGGACTTAGTCTCATTACTTATTGGTCAGACCTTGTATTATATAAATATACAGTGGCTCGAAGCTTATTCGGATCAGTGTCAAAAAATAGGCCACTTTTTTAAATAATCCTACCTAGCAGGTGGGGAAACCCCAGTGTATTGGGGTCATACATTAGTTTAGGTGGTTAATATATGTATTTACCATCGGTCTTTGGAATTTTTGAAAAATAATGAATAATTAGCTTATGGCAGGCAATTACTTCTTTTCTTTGACACAGATCCGTATAAGCTTCGAGCTACTGTATATCATATTTATCATATTTATTTTAATTCTATTTGCTATATACCTAATTTATAATAATTTACTGTAATTAGTAATTAATAATATTACATATCATTATTAAAATATAACACTCACTCACAGAGGACCTGCGCGGTGAAGTTATAGTACCGCCGCCCAAAAAACTCGAGGATTTGATTCACTTGGCCGAGCTTTGCGTGGATCTGTTGCAGCAAAATGAGGAGCATTATGGCGAAGTAAGTTCTCGTTGTCGACACTGTAAAACACTCAAAACCAGAGATACAATTATATACACAATTCACAATAGACAATAAGTAAGTATTAATGCATATGTATGTGTGTACTATCTACTACTACTACTACTGCTATCTACTCTATTTTTTTAACTCTTCCACTCACGGAGACTATCAAAATAGAAGTTGTTTAAATGTTCATGTAGGCAAATAATTAATAACTAAATGTTTGTGTAATTACATTAATTACCTCTCTCTTTCTCTCTGTATATTTATGCATTGTGTTCAACTAAAAAACTAATTATTTACTATTTTTTAAAAATGAATTTATCTAATCTAACTTTTAACTTAAAATTTTTTAATTTTCCCTTTTCTTTTGAGTTTTGTTTAAGTATAATATTTCATTATTATAAATATATATGTGTGTGTGTGTTGTGATTTCTATTCTTCGGCACCTGCTGATTTTAATAAATGTGTGTATATTATTCCATTCGCATCTCGATTATATAAATATATGTATCTTTAACTGACACAACATACACATGAAAATTTTTGGAAATTCTAAGAAATATCTTCTGACCTGAAAAAGGGCGCAAAAGTGAAATAGCTTGCTTGAAAAGTGATCTGCTTATCTGGAAATATTGTACATTGGCAACTCCTTGAAAAAGTTTAATTATATTATAGCACCATTTTTTAATTGGCAATTCCTTAAAAAAATATTCAATTTTATTAGTAGCAGCATTTGTTTTTTATCTTTTTATTTTATATAAATTGGCAAATACTTGAAGTTCTTCTTATTTTTAACTCTGTCAATAAATAAATACAAGGCTGCTAGTGAAAAATTAGCTGACATTTAATAAGCAATAAAAAATACACAACCTATTCTATATGAAGGAGCTTAACTCGTATATATTATCAATATGTCTATATACATATAAGTATATATATATATATATATATATATATATATATATATATATATATATATAATAAATGTAAAAATAGCTGCGCAGCAAACACGACAACAAAAAGGAAAAGCTTAAGTCAATAAAGGAGAAGAGCGAACAAGGAGAAACAGAAGCTAGCTGCAGCGACTCGCCTTCCTCTACTCAACCAGTGGCTGCTGCTGCTGGTCAGTCACAGCAAGCTACAAGCAGCATGGATCAATTAACAACGTCGAAGCTGACAATGGATGGCGCTGCTGCTGTTGCTAGTAATGGAGCGCCACCTTTTCGTTATTGTATGCCAACACATGCGGTATACACATCGCCAGTACCAACGGCACGTACTCTCTTCTCTTTCTCACACTTACTCGAAAGCTCTCTTTTATTAGATAAACATTGCATTTCTAACATTCACACATACATACATACATGAAGTTACACACACACACGTACAGGCAAAAAAGGTACAATAAAATGGCTATTAAATTAAAATATTTATGTCGCGTTTGCGTATAAACTAAACAATTAAAATGAACTGCAGGCAGCGCCACACACTGTAATTAGTTATTACTGTAAATACGACGTACGTTTATAGGATTACTTAAAGTCCTGATTTCCCTCCCCCTCTCCATTTATAATGCCTTTGTAAAACTTGTGTGTATATTGTGTAAAAGCTTGTCGTGATCGATTTAACATTATGTGTGCATGCATAACAGTGCTGTTAGACAACAGAAACGGGCATGAGCATGTCAAGCAAATACCTCTTCTTCCTCTTATATTTCATGTGCCTGTATGTGTATGTGTGTAGGTGTTGATCGTATGCAAAAAGTATTTATTTTCTATTGCTACTCTTAATGTTTAACACAACTATCGGTGACTCTTCGCTCTCCCTCTGTTACTTCTCTGTTAATTTGCTTATACAGAGCAGCTAATACTCTATACATACGACATACATATATATATATACGCCTAAAAGCTTTCAGCTGGTTGGTTAGAAAATGTTAGTAATGGGAAACATATTTCCATTTCCCCCACATATATATTTGATGTCTTAAATGTGTTAAATGCATGTGTGTGTGTGTGTGTGTGTGTGTTGTACTTAGGCTCATCTATTTCTGTCTTCCTCTAACACGCAATTAATTAATATATCTATTGAAAAATGTACCAGCAATCAGTTCTACATAATATACAAATAACTAAAATTAACATTAACACACACATATATGAATACTTACATGCATACATATACATTCAGACAATCATACATAATGCACGCCTCTCATAACTCATAATCAGCACGTAATATATAATAATATAAAAATATATATATAATTAATATACAGTGGCACAAAGCTTATTCTGATCAGGGTCAGAGAAAAGAAGTAATTGCCTGCAATAATCCTACCTAGCAGGTGGAGAAACCCCAGTGTATTGGGGTCATATATTAATTTTGGTGGTTAATATATATACCTACCATCGGTCTTTGCAATTTCTGAAAAATAATGAATGGTTACTTTATGGCAGGCAATTCCTTTTTGTCTTTGACCCTGATCAGAATAAGCTTTGTGCCACTGTATATGTCAAAATATATTTAAAATGTTTGCAGAAATTAAATTGCACTCATACACACTTATTCAATAGCCAGGTTAATTTATATTTATGAATATAACATATTTATATAATATTTATAACATAATTATGAGCTGTTTAAATGTATATACAATTAATTATGAGCTGTCAAAATGTGCCTTGTGTGCAGCTTTTAAGCTTGAATTAAATTAATTTAACAGCAAGCCTGTAATTAAATTTCTTAATTACAGCTTGAATTAAAGCGTTTTTCCATGTCGTTCTGTGAATTTAACAAATTTAACAGTTAAAACAGTCTGTAAGTCTATTTAATTATTATTAATTAATAAAGTGTGCAATTAATTTCTGCAAATGTGTAAATATTTCGTTAATTACCAAACATTTAATTGTGTACAAAAAAAATGCTCATATATATGTTTTGATCGTATATTAGAATATATTTTTAATACTCTACACAGTGTTTCCTTCATCATATATAATTAAGATTTAATTGTTTCTTTTTTCCTTGATCTTTTCTTAATTATGTTGTTGTTTTTTATGTAGGCATTTGCTTGGTTCAGCGATCTACTGGTTGAACATGCGGAAATCTTTTGGTCTCTATTCGCAGTTGATATGGACAGAGTTCTGTCCGAACAAGCACCAGACACATGGGACTCATTCCCCCTATTTCAAATACTTAACGATTACCTAAGATCGGATGGTAAGTGAATGAAAATGAGAATTATACAGTTTTTGGTTTGCAATTCGTTAAAATGCTCATTTTTAATAGTATTAATAGTATTTTATATTATCATATATATAAAATATGTATTATTTTTTATTATTATTATTAATGTTATTGATTTCTATTTTAGATAACTTACGAAATGGAAGATTTCACCAGCATTTGCGTGATACTTTCGCCCCGTTGGTCGTTCGTTATGTGGATCTGATGGAATCATCGATAGCCCAATCTATACACAAGGGTTTCGAGAAGGAACGCTGGGAAAGCAAGGGGTAAGTCTAAGTCTATATTATCTAAATATATTTAGAATATCGTATTGATTTGATTGCATGTACATAAATACATTTCATATCCATAAATATAATTTATAAAACAGCTATAAATATAAATTCAAAACAAAAAATGAGTAATTCTTTATTGGGTCGAAATTAATTTTATAAAAGATTGATTATCTTAAGTGACCAGGCACAATTTATAGATGAAAATTACAAATATGTACTTGTTTACTTATATATTATTATATATACACTCCCCTAAATTCGATTAAAGGCTCATTGCTCATGTTTATGGTGTCTAAAACTGTACCAAGCCCATCGGGACCGCGATTATGGTTTTTATAACGTTGCTTCTTCTTACACTGTTATGATGCATTGGGATGAAATTTCCATTATTTTTTTCTACGATTTTTGCATATTTGTGTTTTTTGAGCTGGTTTGAATGCGAAATTCGCTTAAAGGCAGTCACTTTCTATCCGTTATATGGATTTTCTCTGAATGGGATAAAAAATAAATATTTATTTAATATTTTATAGTTAAAAATAGAATAGCTGCAAACGAAAATTTGGAATGGGAAAGGAAACAACACCTCAATCTGAGGAGATAGCTATGATCCTTTCTTACATGGTTTCTGATTCTGGATTGAGCAACAAGCAAATATCACTTAAATGTACAAATTACCACAAACAATGCTAAAACAACAAAAAATTATCACACAAGCAAAAATCAGCCATCTTACGGGCTGGGCTGGATAAAAATGTCATTGCATCTAAAATTCTATTTGATTCAAGGTTACAAATATCGGAACATCGTGTTCAATACATTTTATCAGGTAGTGATCAATTGGTTTGAAAGAAAATGTGGTCAAAGCCAGTATTAATTGTTGCAAAAGAGATGAGATGAGATCAAATTTAATTTCGATGGTCCAAACGGCTTAAATTATTACTTGAATGATTTAAAGAAGTCAGAGAGATTTTTCGCTCCTCGAAGCTGAGGCGGTCTTTCACTCTTTGCTGCATTCAGTCAACACAAAAGGATCCTGATTTAGTACAATTTCAGGCCGTATGAGCTCGGGGTGTTTGATAAACCTGCTAAACGAAGTTTTGGTGAACTTTATGGAGCATGCATCAACCAGACCGAAATGCCTTATTCCAACAGGATAAGGATTTTAAGCTTTTAGAGTAGCAAGCAAGGTCACCCGACCTGAGAACATGTGGGGACATCAGTTCCGTTGAGTTTAAGTGGGTACTAGACAGTTTGAGACAGTTGAGCAGTTACAAAGGAATGGCCCAAATACCACCCACTATTTGACTTCATAAAGGTTGTCGAATCGATTGATTATTATATTCATTTTATTAGCACCTGCCTTTAATCGATTTTGGCACTTTAGCTTTAAATATTTAAATAAAAATGTTTTATTAATGTTAGAAATTTAATTCCTTCTTTATTTAATGTGTTTTTAAAAAATGGAAAAAATCAAGTGCCTTTAATCGAATTTCGGAGTGTATATATAATTAAAGACAAGCGAGCGCATAGATTATACAGTTGCGGTAAAATTAACAGTACCACTGTGAAATTGGTAAGTTTATAAACTGGAGGAAGATTTTAAATACGGATAAACACGTATAGGGTGTAGTCAAAACGATGAGAGGCCATTTAAAATCGAACTTAATTTTATTTTAAATTCTTAAAACTAAATATATATGTTTTTCTTATCTAGTGCTATCTAGTGCTATCCCAAAGAATAGCGTGACCACATGCAAGTCAGCCTCTTATATTCCGAGGGCCGCGAGTATATCGGGTAATTCGCGGCTGCGTGGCATATCGTCCTGTGAAATGCTTCGGACATGTCACCCAAACTCTTGATCGAATTCATTGCGCGCATCTTCGAATGTGGCAATGCGTTTTGCAGTTTCTCTAAAGACTCCTTATATTGGCTCACTTGCAACTCAAGACGCGCAAGTGTAGCTTGCATAGGC
The DNA here is from genome assembly GCA_035041605.1 of Drosophila atroscutellata. Lineage (NCBI taxonomy): Eukaryota > Metazoa > Arthropoda > Insecta > Diptera > Drosophilidae > Drosophila > Drosophila atroscutellata. The sequence continues at coordinate 282,396 of JAWNLA010000099.1, read as the reverse complement.
CAGTCTATGCTATAGCTCGGCGCTGTAGTTCTTCATCACCTTGCTTAGGTCGTCTTCGTTCTCCTTGATCTCGGCCTACAGTTTGGCGCGATCGCGATGCGCCGTATTTGCGCTCTCCTCGCCATCGTTGCGATTTGTTGAGCACGGCCTGCACCTCTGAAAGCTCCGCCTCTGCGGTGTGGCGCGCCTTCAAGGCACATCAGCGGGTGTGCAGACTCGTCTTTCTTCAGGTGATTACGCAAGTGTCTTGTCAGGTGTATCGGCATTGAGTCGACCCAGCTGTGTTTGCGCATCCTTCAGTAGCGCCTTTTATTCGCCCAAATCGCGACGCAACTTTTGGTTCGGTTCCTCTTTGGCATCGCAATTCACATGATTACGATTCTCCATGGAGCTGAGTTTGCGTTCCAATTCATATATTTCATTCATATATTTCATTCATCTGTCGATGCTCATTGCTGTCTTATTCAATGAGATCCTGCTCCATGTCCTCACATATATTGTCCGAAGTGTCCTTTTTTTTCAAATCCCAGATCAGCTTTAGTTGGTAGATTCGACAGTTTTATATCGATTTTCTCCATTAAATCTTCACATTCGAAGAGATCCCCAATTTCTTCGGAAACGGTCCAAAATTCGAATTCCAAATTCTCCAACCATGTGATGGTTTCTTGGATCGTCATCATTAGGACTTTCAGCGTACTCTTACTAAGTTGCAGCTCCTTTTTTGATGGGCTAGCCAAACATCTCTTGGCATTTCCTGCGTAAACCGATTGTAAATCTGTTTACTTTCCTCACCTTGTGTCCCTTTTCATGTGAGCCACAGCTCACGCTTTGAGTTTTGAGGGAACAAAAAATTTTCAGATTCTACGTGTAAAATCAAATTATATAGACTACATTTAGTGCAGAACTATATCTTCAGTCGACAATTAGTTTCGATCGCTGAATCCAGTTTGACGGACCAAAATATGTGTGAAGCACGTATAGAAAGGAGCAACAGCCTACTACTTTTGCCCGGACTGCTAGGCCAGCTGAAAGACATCTGGAGAATTTCCAGGAGCGGCTTCGCGTTGAGCAGCGGGAACTTCAGCTCCGCAACCCTCAGTTCCAAGATCGGGAGGAGCAGCAGCAGGATCTTTTGCCCTGCAATATCCAGCCCCAAACAGAAGGGCAGCCACAGCCAACGTCAGCAGAGTTGCGCCATGGAACATGATACACTTGTGCAAATTCTGCGAGAGCACACTATTTTAGTTGCCGATATGGGAAAGAAGATGGATGCGCTTTTGACGATGCTGATGCCCATGGTGGAGTCCTTTGCCAAAAGCCATTCTATGCCACAACAATTTTTGGTCCCTTCCACTATGGATGTGAATCTGTAGCATCCAGGAAATCATTGCAATCCATGAAGGCTAAGAAGTCCACACAGTCCGATGCGTCCGTTATATCAAGAATAAATTACCCCCAGCAACACAAATCTAAACACTGTTCGTTCAGAATTGCCTTCCCCCTTTTTGTCTATGACATGTTAAAAATATTTCATAGGTTGCTTTGGTTTTGTAGTAATGACGAAATAAATATGGCTAGCTGGTGATCGTGTTTCACAGTCAACACGATGAGACAACGTATTTAAGGTATTGAAAATTTTTTATTTATTTTATTTTATTTCATATTGTTAAACCTAAATACATAGTTTTCGTAGTCGTATTTGAATACATCGTTTTCTACTTATTTAAATGTTATTAACAATATAAAATTAGCGACTATTAAAATATAGTAAGAAACAGAAAAAAGTCCCTAATTTTATTCAACGCTTTCAACTTATTTAACTTCAAATCAAATTCAAATTAAATAAATAAAATTGTATGAAATTAGAAATAAATAAACGATTGCTATTAATTAATTTATTTAACACTTTTCGGCAATGATAAAAATATTTTGAATATAACTTTTATATTTTATGGAGGGAATGCTAAAAAGAATCCTATTAAAAATAAATATGTTAATAAAATTCAAAGCAATCGCATTGTTTTACTCAGCGTAAGCAAAAATCGTCGTAGTGGTGCTAATATTTTTGCCGCAACTGTATATGTTGGGTGGTGAATATTTGTATTCATGTGTTCTCTATTGGTGTGCAAGTATTAGTGTTTAGCAGTTGGGCTTACGAAACGAAACACACACACAAAAACATACATAAACACATGCATATGCACGAGAGGCAAAAACAAGTCTCTCTGCCATTCTCCCATTATCTCGCTCGTTTGCTCTCTCGACTCCATTTACATTTTTAAAATTCTGCCAGTATGTATATGATTTTTTTTTATGATATTTAACAAATATTTTTGTGTGCGCACTATAAATATATATGTATATATATATATATATTTAAGGATAAACGCCGCCTTGAATCCGGCCGCATTAAATAATGCAGCGCAGGCGCTAAACACAGCAGCCCTCAACCCAGCCGCTCTGCTCAGCGGCAAGAAAGATCAAGTCAATTTCTATGTGCCGAAGTTGCCAAGGCGAACAGCGGCTGCTGCGGCTGCCGATGAAATGAGGTTTTTTTTTATCTACATAGCGTTCTCTTTCTCTATCTCTATTTGCATTATGTTGTTGATTTTGCTCCGTATAATATTTATCCTAGAGCTTTTTTTTTTAGCGCCATAGCTTAACATTCACTGTTATTGTTCACATGCAAATGTTAATTAACTGTTTTTAAATATAAGATAACCTATGCCTATGACAAGTAGTAATTTAAATAACTAGTAAATATAAAATTAAATTTATAATTTTAAATATCACAAGTAAATAAATTTCTGATCTTCACAGACATATACATAATATATGTATAACATACATATTCAATTTTTGCTTTTCCTTGTTTTTCGTTATGACTTGGCTGTAATTTAAATTTCACACTTCACCTTAAACATTGAGCTGAGAACAATCGACCGTTATGTTAACACTCACCATAGCTACGTAACATTAGCGGCAGCTTAATATTAACATATTGTTAGCATTGCGCTTGGGTTTTAATTATATTAATAACGACATCAAGTTAAGTTAATTCCATACGTAACTAGCTTTAAAGTCACATTTAAGTGTACTTAAAATATTCTTATTAATATGAACTTAGCTTTATTGCCTGCAATGAATGCAAGAGTTTTTTGGACGCTGATTTTTTTTTGTTAAAAGCGCTTACGTAGGAAGATTGCGTAGTTGAGTCTTGTATGGAAACATATAAATATTTAAATTTATAAATAAATAAATAAATAATTATATAATTGTATAAATATAAAAAGAAAGAAATATATAAATACATAAATATTGAAATATATAAATAAAGATATATTAAATATATGAGTATTTATATATGTAAATAAATAAATATAAAAGTAATTAAATATTTAAATATATAAATAAATATTTAAATAATAAATATATACACATACAATTATATTTCTGAATAGGTTTAACAGAATTGCTTTTAGTATATAAAACCTAACTCTAAAAAATAACTGCATTGAATGAAATCGAAATTAAATAATTATATAATTACTTAATAATTGTTTCCTATATTTCGCATTATTTAGAAATGGTTGTGCGACTTCGGAGGATCTATTTTGGAAATTGGACGCATTACAATCGTTCATACGCGATTTACACTGGCCGGATGCGGAATTTCGGCAGCATTTGGAGCAGCGGCTGAAAATGATGGCCGTTGATATGATTGAGCAGTGTATACAGCGAACAGATGCTTCGTTTCAATCGTGGTTGAAGAAAAATGTTGCCTTCATATCGACCGATTATATAATACCGTCAGAGATGTGCGCCATGGTAAATGTGATATTAGACGCTAAAAATCAAAGCTTTAAATTAACTACCATTGATGGTATTGATCTGGTAAGTGCAGCAATTATTGATGGTTGCTTGATGACTGATTAATTAATCTATTTATTTGTTGTAGTACAAATTTCATGCGAAAATTGACGATCAAATTGACAAAGCGAATGTGGCGATGACACAAGGCCTCAGTGGCAAACTTATGTCAGTGCTGGAGTCGACTTTGTCAAAATTGGCCCGTTACGATGAGGGCAGCCTAATTGGTTCAATTCTTAGCTTCACGAATGTGTCCAGTTCGGGCAAGGATCTCGGCCAGGGCTATGTGAATTTCTTTCGCAATAACATGGATCAGATTCGCGGTAAAATCGGTGATGATCTCTGGACCCTTAACTTCTTTGAGCAATGGTATTGCCAGCAAATCGCCACGCTCTCCACGTGGCTGTCGGAGCGCATGGATCATGCCCTACACTACGCCCAGGTCACCTCCATCTCTCACATCATTAAGGTAAGAAAGAAGTTACGAAAAAAGAAAAAATCTAATTTAAAATATAGTATATACAAATATATAAATATATATATAACATATAAGTAATAATTTAACAAATCTATAAAAGAATAATAAATTAATATTATTCATTGTATATAAATTAAAAGCCAATCAAAAGTTCATTTATGTATAATTAATTGCATAATTGGACCAGTGTCAAAGGCAAAACATAATTGCCGGCCATAAGCTAATTGTTAATTATTTTTCAAAAATTCCAAAGACCGATGATAGGTACATGTATTAACCACCAATATGAATTTATGACCCTAATAAACTAAATTTTCCTCTCCTGCTAGGTAGGAGTATGTAAAAAAGTACCCTATTTTTAGCTGACAGCTTATTTGGATCAGGTACATTGTGGACACCTGGGTGCCATAAAACCCGGATTTTTTTGACCTAAAATTGAGTATTTTTGGTATAAATAGACCAATCCTTCGTAGTCAGTTTAGTTATATCCTGCATCTCGAGTGCAACAAGCCAACAAGGACTATGGGCATACGGATTACCATTGAACTACGGAAACTCATCCTGGAACACCACAAAAACGGATATTCACATCTTTGGAATTTTTGAAAAATAATAAATAATTAGCTTATGGCAGGCAATCCCTTTTTTTCTTTGACACTGGTCGTCTTGAACTGTGAGCTACTGTATATCTCTTGCCTTTAAAACAATAAATGTCAATATTTGTGCATCGCAGGCAGTTGTCGAAAAAATAGAGACGTAGAGACTGTCAGTTATTATATAATTGCGATTTCATTATTGCTTTTTTATTTAAGAAAAATCACTTATCAAATTAAAAGAAAAAGTTATTAATTTGTCTTCCGAAAAACAGAAAATCTATTCGGACTTTGAGCTGCAGGGTGTGCTCGAGGACAAACTGAATTCAAAATCATATCAGACAGTTATACAACGAATGACTGCTGAGGAGGCGACTTGTGCCCTGACAATGCCCGACGTGGCCGACGGCGATGAGTAAATATTATAATATAATTATAAATTCTACAAATAGTTTGTTTGGTTAATTGAATATTCTCTTGTAGAAACGGGGACGAGGTGCGCAATGGGGATGAGGAGGATGCGGGAGATGAGGCTGTTGGTGCTGGTGGATCCTCATCGCGTGGTGGCATGCCAAAGGCTAAAATGGGTGCCTCGCAGGCAGCAGCTGTTACTAATGTGGTAGCTGGGCGTGTTGGCAATTTACTTGGGAAGGGTATTGGTGGACTTAGCTCGAAGCTGGGAAGCGGGGGTTGGTTCTAAATTTAAGTTCATGTCCCGCTTTATTTTTCATTTTCACTTCCCAGCTTACATTGAGCCAAAACGCCAACAAAAAAAACAAAAACCACACAAATATATACAAGAATACATGTAAAGAGCATTACTATACATATATATATATATCTATTTGTATAGTCAATTTAATATGGCTAGCAGTTTTAGCATATATAATATGTATTTTTTAATGTATTATAATAACAACTTATGTTCACTTTAAGCAGGAACAGTTCTTTCTGGTAGCAAATACTGAAAATTAATTTGAAATACACTTAAACAAAATACAGAAAACAAATAGCAAACATTATTACCTCTTAAATATATAATACGATTATCAAATTAACAATTTATAAATTAATTATTTATTGGAAAACTAACTCTGACTTATTAAATTATACTACATGCGTATTTCTTCATCAGCATTATTATTTTTGTTTGTTGTTATTTAATAAAAAAAATATCAAAATAATCTTCCAACTTAAGCAATTGCTAAACTGAAAAAAACTTAAATTCTATAAAATAAGAACAATTGCGAGAAATTTAGTTTGTATTTCCTTCGTTTAAAAATAAATATCGGTTTGTTTTAGTGCAGACTGAAATGAAATAAATTATATCTACCCACATAATGTATAATCCTTTATGGTTAAAAAATAATATCTAACTTCATAACATTAATATATATTTGGCCTTTACCACAATATAATAAATGACACAAAACAATTAGCAGCTGGCAACAAAAAAAACATAAATAATTTTTATTAAACGCCAACTCTTCACTTTAGGCAATTATATCTATGTATATATATATATATATATATATATATATATATATATATGTATATATGTATATGTGTATGTATACACTTATATTGTGCTTATATTTAAATGATTGCAAATAAAAAAAATGTAATCAGTATTTAGCGTTCATTTTAGTTATTTATTAAAAAAACTTTAAGTGTGTATGTATGTATTTATGTTAATATATAAGAAAATATATATATGAATATATGAATTTATATATTCCAATATATATATATGTATATATATATATATTCCAATTATACAGCAGATATTTGTCATTTTTTACTTGCCAATGAAACTCACCTCACAAATAATTACTTTGGTGGAATTTGCTGCTGGGGAAATTCTTAAAAAAACACAAAGCTTTCGTCACCGTCCTCAGGTCTCAGGTATCAGGTATCAATTTAAAAAAAAAACCGCCCAAATTAAATTGAGAAGCTGTTGTTTTTTCTTTTGTCAACATATTTTTTTATTTGTTTGTTGTTTTTATTAAACCGTATTTGCTTTGATATTTCCATTTAAATATCGTACATTTATTTTTGTATTTACCAATTTGATGTGTTATTTTCTTATGTGAATGCTTGATTTTTCTTGTTTTTATGCATATAATATAACTATTATCTGTATAAGTATGGGTGTATATAACATTTAATATTTAGTATTTATTATGTATGCATTTATACATATATATATATATATATATATATATATATATAATATAGAATACTTTGTAAATCTAGATATGTGTGTGTATATTACTAATTACTATTGCCTACTTACAGTTAGAGAGCTTTTAAAAAATAAACGGAACAATTAACCAATCAGTGTAACTTATTGACTTAGCTTATTTTTTATTCTTATTGTTTTAATGCAAAAACCAGCGTAAATCGTAATTAGCTCTGCTTCTTTTTCTTCTTGCATTTGATATACACATGCACACACACAAGCGCACACGACCAGAAAGGGTAACTTGTACAGGACCAAAAATACTGAGCCATTATGAGCCGCACAGCGTGACTCACAGCTCAAGCAACAGCGATCGTCTGCACAAATCAGGCGCACAAACTCAGAAAAAGACAGGGCGACTCGAAGCTATGCATATCAGCTGCGTATGTATAATTGCCGGTATGTGTGTATGTACAGGTATAGGCAAAATATGATCTAACATTTTACATTTAACTGGCATTGTAAACATACATTTTACATTTGACATTTACATTTATCTATAGCTGCTCACATTGATCTACTTTTACATGTTTACATAAGTATGTGTGTGTTCATTAAATTTGATGCTTGGCAAATAATTAATTGGCAACATTTACGCTTAACTGACTTGAGTTTAGTTGAGTGTTAAGAATAGCAGATGATTCTGTGTGTGTGTATGTATAAAGGCATTTGCGGAGCTTTTGTTTGTTAACAGCATGTATGTATGTATGTATGTATGTAGGTACATAAATGAGAAAAGTAGAATTATTAAAACCTAAGCGTTACAGGTAAATAAATAAATAAAAGTGTATATATATTGCAAAACGGTTCCACATATGCACTAATTACTAACGTACAAAAATTCAAATAAAAAAACACAGAAAATTGGAAGCATTGTTCAACTTAAATATAAATCTTATTTTTCTCTTTTACTAAAGCTAAATATACATACACATGTGTTGGATATACATATATATATATATATATATATATGTGTGTGTGTTTGCTTACATTTGACAACTCACCACAGCTCAGCTCAGCTCAGCTCAGTTCAGTTCACCTCATCCGTCGTCAATCGTATTTGGCTTTTGTGATTGTGATTCGTTACGCATGCATACATACATGTGTGTCTGTGTGTGTGTGTATGTATGTAAGTAATTCGTGCCGTGCTGCATTTAACAGACTTAACAGACGCATGCATGTTATGTGTATGCTATATATGTACACGTGTAATTTTAATTTAAATATGTTATTTAACAGTCTTTTTATAATTGGCAATGGCTTACCACACATTGTTGTGCTTACATATGCATATGTGTACGTGTGTAAGTAATATTTACATACACTGTTACTGTTAATATCGCATTAATTAAATTCACTTTTATATTTATATATTTATATTTATACTTGTTTTCTGCATTGAATGTTTGGCTTTTAGTTTTTTACATACGCATTTAATAGAAATTCACAACTTTAAATGTTAAACGCTTACTCTAAATGTTAACATATATATGTGAGCACGTGTGTGTACGTGTGTGTATTCCAGTATAAGCTATTTTTCTTTCTTTTTATGATTCATTCTCCAATTGGTTTACACCTAAATAACCAAGCTACATGCATTCACTTGACCAAAAGTAGCAGTGACTAAGAAATAATAAAATAAGTAAAAACAAAATGTAGAAAAATAAAATAAGTAACTAAAAACAAACAAAAAATTTTAAAAATAAAGTATTTTTTTCTTTTGCAAACGAATTTGTTAAGAATGTTACATATATATACTCATGAACATATATGCATACATATAGACAGATACACGGATACTTAATCTGCTATAGCAGCTAAATCAGGTCCAGATTTGTCAATAAATTCGTACGTTGTTCTCTTTTCTTGTATACATATATATACACACACACACACATAAATACATACATACATATATACATATACATTTTTGATATAAATTATAAATAATACTTTTGGTTTTAAGAACATTTTTTATTTAATTTGATTTTATATTTTATTTTTTCGAGTGTATGCCAGTAAACATGCTTTTTTTTTAAACCAGATTTTTATATATATGTGTGTAGATATGTATATATATTTATATATACATATATATTTATTGCAGCAGTATAAAAGCTTCGTTTTTTAAGTTTTCAAATTAAAGCTTTCGTAAGATTAACAAAACTAAGCTTTTCTATTCTAACATTAATGGAAATGTGTACACATATTGGAAGCCTTGGAAACAATTGGAAATACATTTTTTTGTTTTTGATGCAAACAACCAAAGAGAAAAAAAACGATAGCACTTTCAATTTGCTTAATTTTCAAAAAAATTGTTAATTAAATGCACAGCATTCAGTGGCAAATTGCTAGATAATAAAGTTTTTTCTTGCGTGTTATGTATGCATGTTTAAATCTTTTTTCTTTACATGGTTATAGTTTGGATATGCATATATATATATATAAATATATATGTACATAAGTATTTTAATTGATAATCGTTTGTTTTGTATTCAGAGCTCTAGCAATTTTTTTTTTTAGGTGTATACATGTGTGTGTGTGTGTGCGTATAGCAGGACTAGTTCACACTGGAATTATGTTTTGTTTGTTTTTCGTTTGTTTTGCTTACTAAATTCGTTTGCTGGCCCTTAAATGTACACGGTGTGTACCGGGTACATACATACATACATACAGGCTGTACATGTAGCTTTTGGCACTTTTCCAATTAACATTAATGGCCACATGTTACACGTTATGACGATGGCTTTGACAGACAGAGAGAGATTGAGAGAGTGTGGTAGAGAATGTTGTACTTATTGCACGTTGATATTATTCTTATGCATGTTTCAGCCTGCTATGAAACGCTTATGGCGCCTGTTTCAGCTGCATTGCCATTGGTTGTCGCCGCCGGCGGATCGTTTGTGTTGCGACGCTTTATATTTGTCAAAGACGTTGGCGCATCGATCACTGGCACAACAGAGCTGTTAACAGAGCTGTTAACAGAGCTGACGGCGCCGCTGCTGCTGTTAACGTTACTGCTGTTGTTAGAGGCAGCTAACAGCTGTTGCTGAAAATGTTGACTCAGACTACTGCTGAACAGCGAGTGATGAGCATGAGCGAGCGTATGTTGGTGTGTAAGCTGATGTGGAAGTTGATGTGGAAGCTGATGTAGATGTTGTTGTGCATGTGTATGCTGGTGTGCATGCTGTTGATGATGCGCATATGGGTTATGTCGCAATATTGACTGCTGTTGTTGTTGTGCCTCAGCGATTAATACAATATTGTTGTGGTCTTCGCGCCGCTTCGTCAGCTGATTAATGCTCAGCGGATTGTTTATGTCCCGCGGATTCGCACCAATTGGATTGCGATGCAAACTGCTGGCAGCGGCGAGCGGCAGTGAAGTCGCTGCTGTTGGTGCGGTTACTTTTAAGCAGGTGTAGCCACTAAAACCATTCGTAGCTGGCAGGCTGCTGTTATTGCGGCTGGCGCTGCTATTGCTGCTGCTGTTAACAGCTGGAAACAGCTGCTGCTGCTGCTGCTCTGCTGCCTGTAGGCTGAGGCCCATGCCCAAATGGCTAAAGCGTGTGCCAAGCATCATGGCACGCTCAGACGCTGACGTTGACGGAGTTGGAGACGCTGTGCTTGCTGCTGCTGCTGTTGTTGTTGTTGTTGAGGTATTCGGTGTATTGCTGCTGCTGTTAAGGCTACTGCTCGAAGAACCGCCGCTGCTGGAAGCCGGCCCCGCCGTTGCTGTTAACCTTGACGGCTGTTGACTACTGCTGCTGCTGGTGTTATTGTTGCTCTCAGCCACTGCAAGTGAGAGCGAGAGGGAGAGCATATTGTTATTGCTGCTGTTGCTGCTGCTTGCGACGGCTGGCGTCGCTGGACTAGTTAACATGTTCATGTTAAGTGGACTGGCCAAACTGGCCGTTGTCGAGGGACTCTGCATACTGGAAAGGCCGCTCAAACAGCCCGGACTGGAAAGCGATTGACTCATTGACTCATTGTCCTCGTTATCGGCCGGTATTTTATTCGTCGTCGTCGCCATCGTTGTTGTTGTCGTTTCGGTTTCGTCACCGCTGCCGCAGCTGACGTCGGCGGCGCCACCCATCAAATCATCATCGTCCTCGTCATCGTCGCTCATCTGACTCAGATTTCCAGTGTCATCCATGCCGCTGCCATCTTCGTGGCTGCCGCCGCCGTTTCCGTTCAGCGCTTCCATATAACGAATGCATTTCTTTTTGCGCCTGGTCAAGAAAAATGGAAATGAAATATGGAGAAAGAGAGAGAGAGAGAGAGAAATAGAGAAATGTTTGATTAGTTGAATTCAGTGTGTAAAATGAATTATTTAAATGGTGCTCTATGCAAAAACATATATATATATGTACATATATATGTATATATTTAAGGCATTCCACACAACAAATGCACAAAATGACCATTGAGATTTAATTGATAAATAAACGCATGCTTTAAAAAAAATAAATTTTTCAATCGTGCAAAACAAAAAATGCTGTGCTAAAAAATCAAATCAACGGCGAGCAGTTTTTCAGACTGTCCTTTTCTAAAACTTATATGGATGCTTTCCAAAACGAGACGTGTTAAAGCTCTGCATTGACTGTCTAAATATATATTTATATACATACTATCGCGACTTCTCCCGTATTTTAAATTGAAATTTGAATATCAAATAATAAAATATATATCAAATAAAATATAAAAACTAGTTTTTTATCAATTAATTGGGCCCTATATTTCATGCAGGAATCTCACACAAAAAAAAAAACAATAAAACTCAAAAAATGAAGGCAATAAAATTTTTTTTTTTAATTATTAGAAAAATTAGTTGAGAAACAGATAATAAATAAACCGGATTGCACTATTCTCATCATTATAGCAATAATTTGAAAATAATTAAAAAATTTTAAAAATGATTTAAGCATTGAAATCCGGCTTCAAACTTTAATTAGTTACTGTTTATTAATAAAAATGCAACTAACTCGGGCAATTGAGGTAAATTGAAACAGATTCGCTGCGGTCTCCAAAAATTCCAATTCGAAAAGTACCAGAATCATTTTTCACACAACATAACATAGGAAAACAAATATATATTATATATGTATATATATATATAAAGTTAGTTAGGGGCATAAGCAAACAGTAAATTAAAAAATATTCAACTCACTCGGAGGAATTGAATATTGAATTAGAATAGATCGTTGTCTCATAGACAATAAATATAAATACAACTTCTTCGTTTAAGAAACAAAACTCAAAGATAAAAAACAAAAGGCAAACAACTGCAACAACAACAACAGCAACAACGACAACAACAGTTTCAAACAGCTCTAGCAAAAATGTAAATTAAAGTTCGATGTAAGCAGAATAATTAATTAATTAATTTAATTTAATTAAAATTAATTTAATTCAAATTATTTAATTTAATTAAAATTGATTAATTTAATTCAAATTAATTAATTAATTTAATTAAATTAATTAGTTACCAAATTAAATTTAATTAATTATCAACGATGGTTGTGTATGTGTATATAAATATATAATCAAATATATAATGCCTTAATTACACATATAATTAAATAAATATTTATATTTCCTCAAATAATTACATATATAATTATATAAACATATTTATAGGCCTCCATTAATAATATGTATATATATGCATTATATATATATATTATAGGGAATATCAAATACACCAATACGTCAAACAGCAAATACAATTTTTATGTACATCGAAGTAATTAGGGATCAGTTGATCAGTTGAATATATATATACGATATGTGTATAAAAGTCATCTTTAACTGCCGCATTAGCACATGTTAATCACTCTAATTTAATTACAATATTTTCTTTTTCTTTTCTTCATTTGAACTCTATCAAAATAATAAAACGAAATTCAAAATAAATTGTAAAGTGCAATTTGTAATTAAATTAATTGAAATTATTATTTAAGATGCTGATTTTATGCGCTCAAGTGAAATTTGTATTTAAATGAATAAAATACGCAAATTTGCAATTAAATTAAATTTAATTAAATAAAGCTTTTCTTTGATTTTTGAGTGTGTGCTCTTGCTACAAACCATATTAAATGAATGTTAATTAAATATAAACATAAAATAACCAACAAATAATTGATGCTAATGCGGCTTGGTTATTTTTGTTTGGCAAAAAACATAACAATTTTTGTTTATATATGCAATTAGTTATTGGCTTACAACAAAAACTTGAATTGTAGAATTAATATTATTTATTTACTGGCTTTTTAAATGCTGATTGACTCTCTTCGAGCTGACTTTGAATTAGGTATGCAATTTGGCAAAATGGCATGTTGTCCGTCCACTTGAGGGGGGCGGGGCAGGGGGCCGGAGGGGGGAGGAGATGATATCGCTCTCATGATGATTTTCTTCTGTTCTTCTGTACTTTTATCTCTTATTTTTTTTTTTACAAATTTACATATGTTGGCGGCGCTTGGGGCGAGAGCTGTTGATTGCTGGCAGATACGCCACTTCCTCCACCTCCTCCTCCTCCTCCTCCTCCTCCACCACCACCTCCTCCTACTCCCCCATTTAAAGGTGCTGCTGATCCATTGCCAGTACTGCCCATCATTTGGAGGTGCGTCGTATGCGAAGACGATGTCGATGAGGATGAGGAACTCGACGACGAATTAGGCAACATGACCGTCGTCGTTGGCGTCGTTGGCGTCGTCGTCGGATTGAGCATGCCTATGCTACTTATGCTATTCATCACATTGACACCGATACCGATACCGATGCCACCAACACCCACCATGCCACCGGTTGGGGCAGTGAGTATGCTGCCAATGTTGCTGTTGCTGTTGCTGCCCGTTGCAAGGACGCCCAAGCCAACACTGGGACTGAGAGTGGAGAGTTTATAATTGGTTCCCAGTTGTTAATTGGATATTGGAAAGTTTCCAGTTGATAATCGTAGAGTTCCCAAGTTGAAATTTGGAGAGTTGATAGTTGGAGATTGCCAGTTTATAATTGAGGAGTTGGTAATTGGACAGTTTCCAGTTGTAATTTGATAATTGGAGAGGTCGCAATTAAGATTTGGAAAGTTGATAATTAGAGAGTTGAGATTTGGAGAGTTCCCAGTTCAGATTTGGAGAGTTGACAGTTGTACAGTTGATAATTGCAGAGTTGAGAGTTGATAATTGGAGAGTTTGAGAGTTAAGAGAGCAATTTTTAAGTTGGTTCAAAGAGTTGCTTAACAATTGAGTGATTAAAGGATTTAGTTTATAACAAAAGAGCGCTCAAAATATTCTGATTTGGTTTCAGTGTATCTGTGTGTGAGTGTGTGTTGTGTGTGTGTTGTGTATGTGTTTTATTAAGGATCGTTTTAATGCATTTGAAATTGGGCAACTTTTCAACAATTCATTCAATAGTTAGTTATTAGAAAATATTTTGAAAATTCTGTTCACATTTTATGCCGATAAAGAAGAACAATCAAATTTATTTGTTTAAACAGATAAGCATTTTATTTTAGACGCAATTAGTCAACAGAACATAGCTCTCAGAACTCGAGAGTTTTGGTACAGAAATCTAAAGAAAACTAAAAAGTTCCTCAGCCAAGAAATCATCAGTTGAGCGGAATATCTAGCAAAGCTATTACTACTAGGCAGACAATACATGTATATGTATAATATAATATTATATAACATACATGTATATGTATAATATAATATACATATACATGTATTGTCTGCTTAGTGCTATTACTACAAAAAATGTAGAGAATTATATGTAGGTAGACTATATTACCGCAGTATATAGAAATCAAACTTTAGAGACAGAACTCTGCAGAATTTAGCTGGCCTAGAAATGCTGAAAATTATACAAAACTCTGATCATTAATCGATAACGTCTCTATATATAATACAATAATATATATATATATATATATATATATATACTAATGATATATATATATAATAATGATATATATATAATACATATTATGCAAGTTTCAAAATAGATAGCTTGGAAAAACTGGCAGACTTGGCTAGCATAGTTGTTCAATAATCTATCTATATACTCTAAAGGATCTAACCCGGATGTACAGGATTTTTCAAATATTGAATTATTTAAATTTAAATATTCCTTCCCATTGAATAAATCATAAAATTGTTAAAAAAAAACCTTACCAGCAGAAGTCATGAGCAAAGATTCTATAATCACTTAAAGATTCACCCTTCAGACATCCAAACTATATATATGTATATTAAACTAATTATAATAAGATATTTGGTCCTGTGCAGGGGCAGGGAGGAGAGCAGGCATCTTTTTTAGTTTTTAATTTTTTTGCATGCAAAATGGCTTTTTTTTGTTACTTTTACCGATATATATATATAACTGTGAGCCACTGTATATATATATATATATATATGTGTGTGTGTGTTGTGTGTATTTGTACTTGTGGTACGGTTTAAAAAGGTATGTGGTGTAGATAATGGAGTGTGGAATACGCTGTGTGATATATATTTGAATGGTACTTCTTTTAAGGTGTGTGTTTTTGTCTACTATAAAATACAACAATTTAAATAGAACCATTTAAATTGAGGGGATTTATATTGGGCAATTACCTCCATAAGTCCCGCATACATATATAATATATATATATATATATATATATATATATATATACAGTGGCTCACAGTTCAACTCGAGCATTGTCAAAGAAAAAAAGTAATTGCCTGCCATAAGCCAATCATTCATTATTTTTCTGAAATTCCAAAGACCGATGGTAGGTACATATATTAACCACCAAAATTAATATATGACCCCAACACACTGGGGTTTCCCCACCTGCTAGGTAGAAATATAAAAATGTTGCCTACTTTTAGGTGCAGTTTTCATTTGAAGCAGGTACATTGTGGACACCTGGGTGCCATAAAACCCGGATTTTTTATCTAAAGTTGAGTATTTTCGGTATAAATAGACCAATCCTTCATGGTCAGTTTAGTTTTATCCTGCATCTCGGGTGCAATAAGCCAACAAGGACTATGGACAAACAGACCACCATTGAACTACGAAAACTCATCCTGGAACACCACAAAAACGGATATTCACATCGCCAAATAGCTGAAATGGTCAATCTGAGCAACTCAACTGTGTATAACATCATTCAAAACGGACTCAACAGATGCAAGATGAAATGGGGAAAAAGTGCTGTGTTAAAACTGTGTGCAGGTTTCTGCGCAAACATAACTTTAATGTACGAGTACCGCGGAAGTAGCCCTTTATATGCGTGTCCACATGGACAAAGATTTGGAGTTCTGGAACACAGTCATATTTGCAGATGAGTCGAAATTCACAATTTTTGACTCGGACGGACGTGTGCCGACAGTCCAATACTGACCTGAATCCCAAACACGTAAAGGCAACAGTCAAGCATGGTGGAGGAAGTGACATGGCATGGGTATGTATCTCGTCAGCCGGATTCGGGAATTCTGTGATTTTTGAGACAACAATGGACAAGAATGTGTACCTCAACTTACAAAACGAAAATTTACTCCAAAGTGCCGAGAAGCTAGGAATCCGACGTAATTCCGGTTCTACCAGGACAACGATCCCAAGCATAAGGCCCAGATAGTACAGTCCTGGCTCATTGGCCCAGTCTCCAGATTTAAATGTTATTGAGAATTTGTGGGCTCTGCTGGAAAATAACATCCGAAAGCACAGCATACCGGGATGAATGGGGCAGAATCAGCCCAGAGGCTACCAGGAAGTTGGTATCTTCCATGAATAATAGGTTAAGGGAAGTTGTTAAGGCTAAAGGATATAATACTAAGTATTAACATCCATATTTAAGTTTTTATACGGAAAATATATTAATCTTTTAAGACAGCTCGAAATAAGCAGTAAACAAAAAAGGGTCATTTTTTACATAATCCTAGCACGTGGGGAAACCCCAGTTTATGGGGGTCATATATTAATTTTGGTGGTTAATATATGTACCTCCCATCGGTCTTTGGATGTTTTGAAAAATAATAAATAATTAAGTTATGGCAGGCAATTACTTTTTTTCTTTGACAATGCTCGAGTTGAACTGTGAGAAACTGTATATATATATATGAGATAAACATTTATATTAGAGTTGTATCAGAATCGAATATAGTCGAAGACTATGAATAATTAATTACTGAGTCAGAATTCGAATATTGCCGATTCTCGATATACGAACTTTATATCTTTGAATTAAATCTGATTTGATTTATCTGAACTTGTAATTATTATTTGTTTATTGTATTCGTTTAATAATTTAATTATATTCATTTATTTTATTATATATTTATTTATATATATATTTATTTATATATATATTTATTAAAATTTTACTGCTATGCAACTGCTCTCAATAAAAACGCTCATTTGATCAGAGTATTTAGAAATTATGTAACAAACTGTTAGTCTTCATAATTAGTAGCTTTTTGAATATTATTTCAAATAATTCAATTCTTAAATAACATAATTCCTATGTTGATAATTGTAAGTTCAGTTGACATTGTGAATTATATTTATTTTGCGCCAACGCGTCTTTACTTTGCGAAGAATTTAGAGCAACTGACAAATAGAATACAGAAAGTTAAACACAATACAGTGTGACAATAGCAACGATATTAATCGATGTAGCGATATTAATCGTTGCCGTTAAAATTTAAACGTATTTTAACAGCCTACAATATATATATATTTCAAAATGCTTTCAAAAGGGAAATATTCTTCATCAGTAATTAATTGAGCATAATCTATTTAAAGAATTGGGTGACTTAAGCGATATAGGTATATATCATATATCATAAATATATATAAATACATATACTTATATATATATATATATATATATATGAGAATTAAATTTCTAGCATTCAAAGAGAGAGAGAGAGAGAGAGGGACAGTATATTTTGGTTTATCCGTATAATTGTGAATATTTAATTATGGTTTTCGAAAACTGTAAATTTAGTTTTTCCACGTACAACTCTAATATAGATGTACGTTTACAGTTTCTTTTATCATATGTACATAGAGGATTTCTTACTGCGCTTATGATTATTGATGATTGACGAATTTACTGCACAACAAAAAGCTGCTTTAATTAAGATTATTACTTTGAACTTTATTTAATATTTGATTAATACTGATTAACACATAAGCGCAGTAAATTATAAATAATAGTAATAATAATAATAATAGGGTAGGCATTATGATTTTGTTGAAATCATAGAGAATTTACCTGCAGGGTTTGCACCACTGATTCTGCTGATCCAAACCGAAGCGCGCTCGACACTTTTTCATATTGTTGCCTAGGAGAATATATAATATATATATATATATATATATGTTAATATGATGTTATATTTAATGGAATATAATAATAGTTGGTTAATGAACATAATATGGTAGTTGGTAGTTGCTTTGTTAGTTGTTAGTTGTTGGGGGCTGCAGGACATTTACTCGCAGAGAAGCATTCACTACTGTCACTGATTAAGTTTAATTAAAAGCACACGCATACACAGTGAGAAAAGGAGAGTGAGAGAAGATATACACTACAAGAAATGGGGACAGAAAAACAATTAATCAATATAAACATTATATTAGTAATTAATTGACAGCTGTAGCCTTTTTACACACAACTTCACAAATTAAGTTTTACATTTTAAATACGGCAATTAATTATTATTAATTATTATTATTTTTCTTTAGCTACTTTCCACTTGGTAAATAAATAAATAAGCGTCTAAAACTATTTATAAGTTGTAATTAATTATTATTATTTTTTATCTATCTGTATGTGTAAACAGCCAGTTTCCTCTGACAGATATATAATAAATAAGAATAATAATCTGTAGAATTAGGTAAGAGATTAAAAGTATTTATGCATTATATTTAATTAATTTTAATTAATATTATTATTTATCAGTGGAACTGAGCTATTAATTATTTCACTATTGGCACCACCTAATTACTAATTAAGCGAATAATTTCCATTTGTCGACTGTTAATTAGTTAATTAATTATTTATTAATTATCGCGTATACATACATGCACTACATGATGTACTTAATTAAATACACATACATATATATGCCATATTCATGTTCATTTTTACATTAATATACTTTCAATAGAAAATTGCTCATATTTGTTGTGCAGGACAATGCTTGATGAATGATTGAATGATTGAACGATTGATTTAATTATTGATTGCATGATTGATGTATAATGTACACTATTTTTTTCGACTGGTGCCGAAAACAAAAACTGCCCTCACGCACTCATTTTTATATAGGCAAAAGTCGGCTACCAATTAGGTCCTATATCATTTATATTTTTTGATAATTATTAATTATAAATTTTGCTAATCGTTTCTGAATTTCAGGTCTCATTTTAGCCCATATCTTGATTTCAATTGGTACTTCTAATTATTTCTCATTTATGTACATCATTCCATTTTTATACATATATATATAGGGTGATATTTTGTTGGATCAGATTTCGATTTCTTTTTTTTTTGTTTTTGGTATTTGGATTTTTGGTATATGGTTTTTTTTTTTTTTGGTTTATTCGAATATATATATATTTATATTTTTGTCGTTCAGAGAGAATGTGATGTTATAGAGAGAGAGAGAGAATATATATATATATATAGGGAAATCTAACCTCCGCCGCCGCCTTCGCTGTTGTTGCTGCTGTTTGCGTCTTGTTTCCGTTTCCGCTTCTTGCCACGTGTGGCATTTGTGCGCGAACTCCAATCGGGATACATTTGCATGTGCAGCTGGCGCTCCCTTCTAGCCAGTTCATAATATTTCGCCTGCTCCTCGCGGCCCAGCGCATGCCACTGCATGGACGGGGTTTTAAGGCGGGTTGGTTGGTTGGTGTCGAGGGGATTTACGCGACAAATATTTTGTATATTATTCGTATTTTTTTTTGTTTCGATTTTTTTTAAGTTTTGTTTTTTTTTTGCGTTAAGCGCATTTGGAAAATGTTGAAAAAATAAAGATAGACATAAAAATTAATCAAACGTTCGCTCAGTTTTTTCTTCTATTTCTTTTACATGCTAATTGTATATAGTTTATTTTGTCTGACGACTATTTGTTTCTGGTAACGGAAAGCATCGGTTCTTAAACGTTTTTACACTGCGCAAAATATAGTTGTAGTTATTGTTGTTGTTGTTGAAAAGCTTTGACGGATCGATCTGGTAGACGGTTTCGGGTATGCATGCATTCGCCAATTGAAAGTCCACACAGAGAATATATTCAGTTTCAATATATATATATACATATACATATATATATATCTGATTTCTATGGAAATGAAAGCATTAAATAAAATGAAGTTTTCGTTTTGTTTTTTCTATCTTTTCCCGTTTTCTTTTTTGGACTTTGCTTTTGCCAATTGAATAAATACAATAATTGTGTATATATTTTTTTGTGTGTGAGCGTGAGAGTGTATTCATTATTATTATTATTATTAATGCTATTATTATAATTGCCAATTGAAACCCCTTAGAGATTTATAGATGTATTTAAATGTATGTAGCCCTACAAATAAGTACTAACTGCTCTCTCAAATGCTTAATCCAGAGTTTATCGAAGATGGAGAGTGGAATTTTATGAGAGCCTTTGGGCATTGGGTATTTTTCTTATGTGATTCTTACTTCTTACAGATATATGCCAGGTGAGAAAATGTACAAGATTTATTACTTTTATACTAGTAATCGAATTTGCAACAATTAAAGAGAAATAATAAGATATATTCCTTAAACCCTAAGCTGCCTTTTTCTAGCTAACATATATAATTTATATTCTAAACAATTCAAAACCAAAACCAAAACCAAATACAAAAAAATACTTCCATATTAAAGATATATATTATTAATTATAATCAAGTCTGGAAAAGAAAAAACAACAACAACCGAAATTAAAAAATTTCAACAAGCGAGCTTTATTCCAAGTCTAAAAAGATATACGTAGAAGCAGCTAAATATATATATTAACTATAGTCTGTGTCTAGTCTAAGTCTAGTCTAGTTTTAATTTTGTTGTTTTTCGAGGGTTTTTTGTTTTTTGTTTGTTATTTTTGGGGTATTTTACAAGCGTTAAATTTATGCTAATTATTTACACAAATTACAATAAATAGTTACATTTTTGATTTTTTAATTTTTAATTTTAATTTTAGTTTTAGTTTGTTAGTTGTACTAAATTGTTTATAATTTGAAATAATGTGCTTATTGTGTGTTGTTATTTTTGTTGTATGTTGCATGTTTTTAATGTAGTTTTAATGGAAATCGAAACGAAAAACATAAAATTTGAATGCGGTTAGAGAGAGTAATAGAATAATAATAAAGAAAATAGTGTTACAAATTTGAGCATAATTTTTGTTGGTGTTTTTTTTTTTTAGTGCAATACCTCCCGAATCCGCTGTCGATCTGTCTTTTTTACGCTTTTTCTTTTTCGAGACGTAACCGTAGTTATCTCGTGCGCTCCACCCCGGATACAATTCCATATGCAATTGGCGCTCTTGTCGCGCCTTTTCGTAATATTTGCTTTGTTCTTCGCGGGATAGTTCGTGCCACTACAAAATTAATCATCATCATTATCATTAATTTTCCATTTGTTTGTTTTTTTTTTATATCAAAACAAAAACAAAACCAAAAAACTTAAAAACTGAATTTGAATTATTTGTTGATTATTTTAGAAAAGGTTTTTTTGTTTTGCAAATGCTTTGTTTCTTTCCCTTTTGAATGGAACCCTCTAATCTATAATTATGCTTACAAGTCCTTCAGTTAGTTCTGTCATTATTCTAAAAAATTGAGTGAGTTTATCACTGAAACAACTGAGAAACACATTCGCAGAGCTTTGGAAACTTGTTTCCCCCCTCTAAAAACTATATTTTTACAAGAGCTTCATTTCATTTTGTGATTATTTATTATCCGATCCGGTCGGGTTCAGCTTACCCGTCGCCCCAGTATCTGATTGATCGCTGCCGACTCTTTGAGGGTGCACTCGGCGACGACCTTGGCACGCATCTCCTTCATGTAGAGCATAAATGCATTCAGCGGCTTCTTGATATGTGGTTTCTTCTTATCGCTAGAACTATCCTTGCAATCGTTGCCATTTCCCTGCGAATTCGATGAGCTTTTCATATCCAAGTTTCTGTAATTACAACGAGCATATCATTATATATACATTTTTAGTATTAGTATATATACATTTGGGTTTTTTAATATTATTTAATACTATTAAATCTGAATTAATGATCATGATTGATCACTATTCAATTTAAATTAAAATATAAGAATAATAAATTAAACTGACTTAGAATCCTATTCAAAATAAATTGTTCAATTATAATACTATTTAAACTTAATTATTGAATTATTAACTAGAATACTATTTAATTAATTAATATTATTTATATTCTATTTAAATGTTTTAAGTCTATATATATACAAATATTTATAAATGAGCTTATTTCTCTATCTTACTCACATTTTTGCTATATATTTTAATATTTATTTATTTAAATATTTATTTATTAAGTGTGATAAATGTATGTATATATATAAATAAATGGTTATATATACATAATTAATTCTTATATATTTTAAATATTATATATTTTGTATTATTATATTTTAATTTTTTTTAAATTTACATTTTTTTAAGTCTGGTGCCAATACTCAAATCGTAGGGTGCATCCGAGGACAATGACGACAAGGAGGACATGCCGTCAACACAGCTGTCCGCCGGATTGGCTTGATGAAGGACACTTGCTGCTGGAGGACACCCGGAGCCAATGCCCGCTACTGCAGTTAGTGCATTAAACTGTGCTTTAAACATGTCCGAAATGGCGCGTTCCTGGAGAGCAGCAACTGTCGAGGAGCTGGAGGAGGCGGAGATATCCCTAAAGACAGGCGGTGCCGTTGTGGAAGAGCAGGAGGAGGAGGAGGCACCAAGACTGGTTGGCAAAATAGCGAGCACCTTGTAGCCGGTAGTGCCCGAATTCATCTCCTGATTTGCTGTCAGTGTTGAAGCTGAGTGTGAATTTGTAGTATTTGCATTATTCGTGTCGATGCGTCGAGCATATTTTGATTTTCGACGATGATGATATTTGTGCGAGGCACTCGTTGCCGGTACGGCGGCAGTAACAGTAGAGCAGCTGCTGTTGCTGCTCGTCGGGGGTGTTGAGGGGGTTGGCGGGAATTGTATCTCGGTTAAATAAACAGAGTCATTGGTAGCAATGTGGCAACGATTTGTGGCGGGTGAGGCTCTATTTAAAATGCCAGTATTCTCTGCTATTTTGCTAGAGTTGCCAGATGCAGTGCCCGTAGTGTCCTGCAGTTGTGCTAGGGTTGCATATTCAAGTAGAATTTCAGCGGCGGTATTCATATTTTCTGGCTTGATTTCGGCGGGATTTTTATTGTATTTACTATGCCAAATGCAGGGCGGAGTTGAGGGGGAAGACTGCTCCAGCTCCAGCTCCAGTTGCTCCTCTCCCTCTGCCTGCTCCTTTTGCAGATGCTCCTGGTCCCCCTGCTCCTCTCCCTCCTCTGTTGGATTGGAGTCACTGCTGGCTATGCTCTCACTATAACCATTCCTCACCACAGCTGCTGCTGCTTGCTGCAATATTAAATTCTCAATGTCCTGCAAGCTGCGTGGGTTTTGATCCTGCTGCTCCTGATCCTGCAGCTCCAGCACATCCTCAGCTGTGCTCTCCGCGGATAAGGCAATTGCTGCTAGTGCCATAACATCATGTGTAGCTGTGTATTGCTGACTGCTCCTAGTTGTAATAGGATTTAAACCTAATCTCTGCAGACTACGCAAATAGTAAAGTTCCGCGCTGCTCCACTGCTGATAGAGGCGACGCACTTGCAACAGCATCGCCTCGATCTTGCAACGATTTGTGGCCAGCTGACGTTGCACAGTCAGTTCCAAGTTGGAACTGGACCTGGAGGAATTATCCTGCTCCAATCCTGCGCTCAAATTCAGCTGAAATTGTGTGGAGAGCATTGTTAATTGCTCCAAGCCCTTTTTAATATCAAAGAGCACTTTTTTTTGCGCTTGAAAAAAATAGCATTTTGAAGCTTTTGTTCCTGTTTGAATTTCCTTTTTCGATTTGCTACTTGTTGGCTTGATTTTGGATTTGGAACTTGTTTGCCAATTGGCATTTAAGGATACTATATCCTGATTGGAACGATTCTGATTTGGAGTCTGATTTTTACTCTCCTTTAAATTTCTGTTGTTATTATTATTATCTTGTTGGAAGGATGAGACTGTAGCCACTCCTCCTCCTGCTCCTCCCCCTGCTCCTGCTCCTGCTCCAAATGCAGACTTGCGCAAGTCGGAGAATTCTAAAATATGAACTCTTCTTTCTCGCTCCTGTTCCAGGTTTAATTGAGGCGCATGCAGAAATTGTGCATACAACATTTGTGTGGCCAAAAGTTGTTGTTGCTGTTGTTGTTGTTGTTGCTTCTCCAATTCCCAGTTGCGTTGTGGTTCCTCCATTTTTGACCATTGTTGAAGCAAATCCTGTTGTTGTCTTAAAAGCAACTCTGACATTAAAGTTGAACTGGCAGTTTGCGGTGTGTGGAAAATGTGATCTTCCATTCTGGCATCCATACTACTAATATTATTATTATTACTACTATTATAATTATTATTATTGTTTATGTTACTACTATTATTATTATTTAAATTACTTCTATTACTTTTTATACTATTATTTTTATTTATATTATTATTATTGCTTTTATTATTATTGGCCTCTTCGATTAGTTTGCCAATTGGCTTGGAAAAGTCCTTTGGCTGCTGTTCTTCTTGTTCCTTGCAATTTTCAATCGTTGATTTTTCATTATTATCTGTGAAGATCTTTCCATAATCTAAGGATCCTCTCCTTAAGTTGAGAGAAGTTTCTGTATTATGTTTTACACTCGCTGTCTCCATAACAGAGCTTCAGTTGAGTTACTTAGCTTTTTAATAATTGCGCACTTTTTAAAAAAAAATTTTTTTTGTATTTTTCACAATTTTTGTTTAGATTTAAGTTATTCCCTTATTTTTTTTCTTTTCTTTCTTGACCTACACTATTCACATTAAGAGCGCGCAGTCCCTTAAAGAGTAGCTGCCAATTTGCACTGCCCTCTTAAGCTTTGCGCTCTCCTTAAAAATATAATAAAAAATAATAATTGTTTCGCACACACAAACATTACATTTTGCCTCTACGCTCATTCTTTCTCAAGCTGAGACTATTTTTATATTAAAAGCAAGCAGTCCAGCTAATTTATTTGCATGCCTCTCTTTATGCTTTCGCTCTCTTTAAGAATATTCTTCATTTTCACATATACACTGCGGCATTTTTAGGTTAAGAGCAAGCAGTCCTGCAAAGAGTTACTGCTGCTTATTAATTTGCATGGCTCTCTTTATGCTTGCTTACGCTCTCTTTTAAAAAGCTGTCTCGCGCACGCATTATATTTTGCCCTTATCCTTATTTCCCACTTGTGTGTTTAGTTGTGAGAGAGAGAGAGAGAGCGACAAAGACAGCGACAGGCGCAGTAGCCTTACCAATATAACCCTGTTGCCTGCCTGTTGCGGATTTCAAGCATATTTTTGAGAGCATGCCTACACACACATGCATTCACCAATGCACACACACACACATGCCTTCAGCGAGCATACATACAAATAGTTAAACAGTGTATACAATGCATGTAAATAAAATGAAAAGTGTTTGCCTAATTGTTGTATTTTGCGGCTAATTGAAATTTATTTATTTAAATAAAAATAAAATAGATTAAAAACACTGTAACTCCAATTCCACATTCCAGTTTACAGACAGCATTCAGCTGTTATGATTTTATTACAATAATGTTCTCTTTGCCGCTGACGGCTAACTGTAACGTGTGCTTGTGTTTGTCAGTTGGTTAGGTATCCTGTTGTCTATGCATGTATGCGTGTGTGAGCTGATTTATGGCTGACGCTTTAAACACAATTAATATGAGTATATGTATGTGTGTGTTAATGTAATGTAGATACATTTTCTCTAATTACAGTAGACAAGTCGTATTTTTTTATTGGACAACATTGAAGGCGTTTTTGTATAAATTTCAGTTATGCAATTTACAATTAAATAAATTATTTCACAGTATTGCACACACACGCACACACATAGACGCACACACACACACACACACACATGTGCATCGAATGCATTCAGAACCGAATTTCGTTTTGCTTTCGTTTAGCTTTGCTTTGATTTTCAGCATATGTTGAGAATATTTTTAGCATTGCAACGTTTAACGATTTCAATAGATTTATTATAATCAGAAACTGTTGTCTTTTTGTTGCACACAGCTTATATTTTTATTTGTATTTATATATTTTTTTGGGTATTTTCGCTAACGAGTATAAAACTGTCTGCCCATCAATTTGACGAATTACTTCCGACTTTGGGGGCTTTTAAAGCTAACAATTTGCACTGCTATTCAAGACTCTATTCGCCTGGAACTCTTTCTGTCCTTCTCTCACTCGCTAACGCTCTCTTGCAGAGAGAGAGGCCGGCGTGCGCTAGTGCAGCAAAGGTTTGCGCCGTGAGAGAGCGAGAGAGAAAGTGTGTATGTAAGAGCGCCTAAGAATTAGAGCAGGGGCTGGTGGCGCCATCTGTGAGGGGGAGTGCAATGTCAAATTTATTTGTGTTCAGTAAGCCCCTAGCGAAAGCTGAGAGAGCTGGTAAAGGAATCTCGTTATGGAAAAGAAGCTTAAATATTAGCTGTTAATTTAATTTATAGCGTGCTGTGCACGATATTATATGCATTAATAAATATATATATATATATATATATATATATATATATATATATATATATATAATATGCATTAAATAATTACAGATGTTTATTTATTTATTTACAACTACTAACTATAAACTAACAATATTTTACAAACTTCCCAGATCAGGGAATGGAGTACTGATAAATTGCCGTTCGTTAATGCAAACAGTTGTGGAACTGTTACTAGTAACGCACAGGCGGCGCCATCTATTGCACGAATTTGTTCCAGTCTGTATTAAGGGAAAAGCGATTGGAAATTTCCCTTTTTATGTTATTAACGTGTGTGCTAGTGTGGGTTGTTTTTACCGAAGGAAAAAGCAGATAAGATACAATCTTAATTTCTGTTTTCAGCTTTGATAACAAAGCCAAACATTGTATATAAGCGCAGCAAATATTGCTAGAGATAAATAAATTAATTCTGTTTCGATATGAAATAAAAGGAAATAAAATACATATTTAAATCGAAATAAACTAAAAACTTAATTTAGATTTCATATATATATATAACATAAGTTTTAAAATAAGTACAAAAATACTTTGGGTTTTCTTCTATTTTTTTCTTTTTGTATGCGTAAATTCCATCTTGCAATATATTTAATGGGAATGTTTCCTTTTTAAGGGTTGTAAGCTTTGAATTTTTAAAGGCGCAGACGCAAACCATTTGACAATTGGCCAATGGAAAACTTGATATTTCTGTAAGTGTGTGCATAACACATATATAAACACACATATACATACATACATTTGTATGTTTGAGGGAGTGTGAAGCGGGGTTAAAATTAAATATGGCGTCTGTACGCAGAATGCACCCACACATTAAAATGTTGACAAGTGTATGTGCGTGTGTGTGAGTGTATGTGTGTACATGTACGTCTCCATACATGCGCATGTTTGTGTCGATGTTTTAATGAGTGTGAAACTAACTGACTGGGGATCCGAAAAAACAACAACAGAAAACAAAAAACAAAACAATAATAAATAAGTAAAAAAGCTAGAATTCAACTCTAAGCAGAGAGTGTACGACTCAGAGATACCCTTTAATATGCAGCAACATCCTTGGTTTAAATTTGCATTGCATTTAATGTAATTTAATCTGTTCTTCTAAAAATATGCATTTATAGGCTAAGATTTATTTAAATATATTCTTTAAATTTAAGCAAGTTCTCTTTTTCTTTGCTTTTTATTTGTATTATTCTATTTCTCTATATTCAGATTACTATTTGTGTTTAATACATATTTTTATTTTAATAAATATATCTTCACATTTATAAATTTAGTATTATTTAAATAGAATATCTTTCTCAAGGAAAGATAAGGATTATGTATATAAATATATAAGAATACATAAAATTAAATAGCTTTTTCTATATTTATTTTTTCAAAATAAAGTATTATGTAAATTAATTAATTAATAGTTTACGTATTTTATTTAAGTTTATTCATGTGGAGATCTCACCTTGAATATCGACTGTTCGTTGTGTTATCCTGAACGCCGCAATCCTGTTTGGAACTGGACGCCACAATTGCTGGATGAGAACTTAAAACATGATGCGGTGTGGCATGCACCGAAGGCAACAAACTCGGTGAGAATCGAAATGGGAAATCGCTAGAAATTTCAATTTTCAATTTATATGTATAATAAGTGTGTGCATATATAAGACATATATAGCTAGTTATAGTTATAGTCACCTGGGCAACGTTGTATTTATCGGTAATGAGGAGGGATAAGGTGTTCTAAAACTGGATGCTGAGTAAACCGACGGTGTGTGCCTGAAATGAATTAATGTTCATGTTAATATTAAAATGTATTTATTTCATATTAAATAATATTAAAGTCAGTTCATATTTCATATATATTTAATTTAATAAATATTAATCTGTACATTGCCTATTCATTTATTTAACTTAATAAATATTAATCTTTACATATATCAATACGTTTATTAATATATACTTAGCCATTTTTAATTTTATAAATATTAAACCGCACATTTACATTAAGTTAAAGTCAGTTAATATTAAATATACATTTCACTTTATTATTATTCATCTGTTTTCATTATAAACTCACCAGGATGCTACTTGAGACATGTCGGGACTTAGCATCGGATAAGGGTATTGACTGGCAGCAAATGGATACAAAGCTGGACGAGTAAGACCTGAAAACAGAAAAACAAAGGGTAATTGTTTTAGTTTTTAGTTAATCATACAACTAATATATAATTTAATTTAATTACAATATAGCACTGCGAATTATACAGCTTATTTGCATATTAATAAATCATTTTCATATTAAATAAATCAAAGTTTAAGCTACCAATTAAAATTGATCAGCTGGACTCGAGCACTTTCGACTGGAATACACACCAAATAATTTTTGTGAACATTTGTTTATCTATAGGACAAATCAGTTAGTTTCCTTACAAAGAGAGCGACAGAGAGAGAGAGAGAGAGGGAGAGGGAGAACGACTGCAATATGCAGATAATTCTGATAAGAACAAAAGGGGAGGAAATCTTGCCCCCTTTATTGTTGTGCGCAGATAGAGCTTAAAGTAGTCGTATAAATATCGGATTATTTAGCGATTTGGACTTTCATCGTTCTCTATACTCTGTTCTCTACAAATACATAGTCTATTCTCGTGTCCTTTTCATTTTAATTGAAAAATTGTTGTCGCATCTTTCGCTCCCCCTTTTGTCATTTGTTGTCATTTTCAAGTTTTATTGTACCAAACCAAAGTTGGTTGTGTAACAAAAAAAAAAATGAAAAAAGCGGTTGTCACAAGAAAAAGGACGAAAGGATGGCATAGGAAAGGGGTGTAGAAAACGCTCTAGGGTTCTGGTTCTATTCTGGTTTGGGAAGGGCGACTATTCCCAGCAATCAGCCGCGGGCGAAGTGCGTGTGCCGCCTCAGCAGGGGTGAGGGTGTAGGGATCGAGATCGGGGCAGGGGGTTACGGGGTTACAATTCTAGTGACGACAAAAAGGATGTCATCATCATTATTATGTGGTTGTGTGCAACATGTTTTTTATTCATTAGGCTATTTTTCCTAATACATTTTGTTTTTTTTTCTCTCTTGTATTTCAGATTTCAAGTTGAGTGAGTCGCGCTGTTTTAGTGATACTGATATAACGATATAGTGATGTATTTGTAGGGGAATACACTTACTGCCGTCGGACAACCCTCAACTGTGTTGCCATATGAAGGTTGCTCTGCTGCAAGAAATGTTTTTTCTACATTTATAAAGTCTGCTCTGCTCAGGAAATGATTTCTCCATACTTATTAAATCTGCTATTCCATATGATTTTTATATATTTATGTTTTATGTTGCTATTTACAAATATTTTTTCTATATTCATAAAGTCTGATTTACTGCAAAAATCATATTCTTATATTTATTGAATCTGCTGTTCTTTAGAAATAATTTTTGTATTTAAATAAAAATGATTTTTCTTCCATTTGATTTTTTTATGTTTTATTATAAATTATTACTTTTATTATTTATAAATTAAATACTTTTGTTTGAAGCTTAAAACTTTATAAATGTACAACTACTAATTAAAATTGACAGCTTTTAAAATTGAATTGTTCTTACATATTTTATTATTTAAACTATTTAAAATTAATTTTATATTATTTAAAGGGTAATTCGGATATAATATTTAAATATAGAGTATCATTTAGTCAACTCTGCCACAATCCACAATTCACAGCAATTTGCCAGCTTTAAATTGTCAACCCCTCACTGAAAAATGTCATATTAAGGCTTATTACTTTAAAATGGGCAGAGTCCGTTCCAGATACCAAACCCAATCCCAATCCCAATCCCAATCCCAAACCCAGGCAATACTTGGGTAATATTTAAGCTAAGCTGCGCATATCATTACCATGGCATCTCTTTGCTAAAAAGAGGCATGTGCCGATGACGATGCCGATTGGGATTGCGACTACGATCCTAAGGAAACAGAGAGAGCTCAGTATTCAGGGTCACGAGGGTTGATTACACACACACAACACATAACATACACCACACGAAGTCCTTTGCTGGAGTGGCGTGCAACAGACAAAAGGGAAATTCGAAGGGGCGTCCACAGTTCCAGTTTTGAACTGAAAAAAACGCCCCCTTTTCAGCACTACTAATAGTCCAGCAATTAGGCGTTTAATCATACTGTAGCTCTAATAGATTTTATCAAAATACACTATTTAAATACCTGTCTTCTTTCTGAGTGCAGTTCTAATAATAATTATTATATAAATATAAAAAAAAACATAAAAACATAAATATATAAAAGCATGCACATCCCACACAATTACTTAATTTAAACACTTGCAGTAATCGATAACATTTAAATAAGCTAGACTGTTAATGGTAAACGGGTATTTATTTTGATTTATGTTTTCATATTTATATTTATTTTCATATTTAATAAATATTAATACATAAATAATTCATAATTAAATAAATTAATTTTGTTGAATATTGATAATAATTTGTTTCATATACAGTGGCTCACAGTTCAAATCGAGCATTGTCAAAGAAAAGAAGTAATTGCCTGCCATAATCCTACCTAGCAGGTGGGGAAACCCCAGTGTATTAGGGTCATATATTAATTTTGGTGGTTAATATATGTACCTACCATCGGTCTTTGGAATTTCTGAAAAATAATGAATGGTTAGTTTATGGCAGGCAATAACTTCTTTTCTTTGGCAATGCTCGATTTGAACTGTGACACACTGTATATTTATATATATATTTACTTATATTTCAAGATGATGTTCAAGCTGATCAGGAATAGAGAGATGATTTATTGCTTTTACTAGCTTGCCACAATTAATTCCACATCCAGCAATGGCAACGTGGACAATTCACAATCAAACTCTAAAAAATAGGACATTTTGTCTACGCATAATCATTAAAATAAACATAATAAATTACACGCCACTCATATAATATATAATTATATATGAAATCCCACCACAAACATATGAATAAGTGCATGCATTATTATTTGGCATTATTTAATTCCCCCCTCGATCAACAAGCAAGCAGAAAGAATCTGGCTGAGATTTTATTGTGTTATTCAATTATTAGTATGGCAGTTTGGCATTGTTAAGGATCATAATGCCGTGTAATCCGCCAGGCAGGCTCTTAAGTGCATGCCTTTTATTTACGCCGTTGGTACTCATTAGATCCGACCAGACGGACACACGGGCAGGCAGACAGACGGACCATTAGCAGGGCCCTTAAGCGGCCAACCACCAAAAAAACCCCATGAAAGATTTTTGAAGCGAGGGAAATTTGGCAGAATGAATGCCGTATTGAATGCCGTATGAATTTATACGCCGTAATCGAGCATAGTAGGAAAAATCGCATCATGTGCAATTATTATTTCATAATTTGTTTGAATTTCGTATTTAGGGAGAGAGTGCTGAAGAGGTGAAGGGTGATAAAGTCAATAGCTTTGCGGTTGGGTTACTTTTTATTGCTGTTAGGTTTGTTAGGTTTGTTCGGTAGTTCTTGTTACTCTATATATATAAAACTGAGATCGCCAACTTCTTAATTGCTTGTTGCGAGTGCTGTTTCAAGTGTGCTTAGCGTGCGCGCAATTATTATTCAAATTAAACGTACATCGTTTATATATTTATATATTCAAATATTTTATATATATATATATATATATATATATACAAATGAAAGTAGTGGAATAGTAGTGGAACTTTCTTCGATTTCCCTGGGGCTAAATATTATTCCTAAAAACTAGATATGATGTGGGGATGTATTACACAACGTTTATTATTTGGATGCACTGGAAACTACCAAATGTGACCAAATGTTGGCCTATTTCTAGAGATATACCCCTTCAAAGTGTCCTCACACCACAAATTCTCAATCGTGTTGGAGACTGGGCCGGTCATCCCATCCCGATGCCCTCCATTGGTCTTGAATGGTTCTGTAGAGACTTTACTGATGATCTTTGTGTCGTGGTGCAGTTGCAATGCCCAAATCAATTGTGTCTCA
This sequence comes from Drosophila atroscutellata, assembly GCA_035041605.1. Taxonomy (NCBI): domain Eukaryota; kingdom Metazoa; phylum Arthropoda; class Insecta; order Diptera; family Drosophilidae; genus Drosophila; species Drosophila atroscutellata. The sequence goes on along the minus strand of JAWNLA010000099.1, from coordinate 249,349 downwards.
TCGGTAACATATGGTGGCATCAATTTATCCGTTATATATATTATGGATTATTGAGCTCTATTAAAATACCTATAAGTATTAGCATTTTTACTTTCTAGAGATATAATTTTTAATTACGTTTCGCTTAATATTAAAACTGAAAGAATATTTAAATAAAAGCCTTATTTAAATATCTATTATTAAAAAAAATATATACTTTGTAGTAGTATATTGTTTAATAAGTTCTCCTTTTTGTAAAGCATTTTTTTAAATTAATCATGTTTTTGCTCGGTTTCCCAATCTTCCCTTTTCTTTAATTCAAAATATTTAATTTCATTTTAAAGTGATAATTATTAAACCTTGTAGAAGCAATTCCAGTTTTTGCTCCTCATTTTCAAGCTTCTTAGCTTTTTCCACATTTACATTAGATTCCCCAAATATATATTAAATATATGTACATTACTTTGAAGTGAGTACTTAAAACAATGATTGCAATTTTCCACACAATTGCCAAATAATTATCATATTCATGTCATTTTTCGCTGAGTCGAACGAAATCGAGCTGGAATAAAATTTGCATTTTAATATCGGCAGGAATAAAGTCAACGTAAAAAAAACATTCCGATTTTGATTAGCCTTTAAATTCTGCATCATAATTGTATTTGCCAGATTACAAATGTATTTAAATATAATGTAAAGACATTTAAAATACAGTCGAAGGTATTCATTTATAGATATATATATTAAGATGATAAACTAAGGCCTGTCTGAGACCTACTGACTTTTATGTAATTATATTAATATATAAATTAGAATTATTTTCAGATTTATATTTATTTAGTTTTTATTTTATTTTGTTTTTATTTTATTATTAAAACATTTAAATTTATTTATTTATATATGTTACTTTTCGTATGACTCAGTTTCGATGATTTCATTTAAAAGTCCTATTTTATTTGCTTACCAATTGCTTTGGGATCCAGCTGATAGGGAGGTATTCCACAGTGGGCGGGCGGTGGTGTTGTTAACGGATCTCCATTGTGGCAAAAGAAAGGTGGCAGCCCAATTTTATTTGCCTGCAAATTATGAAATCAAAAAAATACATTCAAAGTAAAATATAACATTTTGATAACAATAATTGTTGTAAATATATGTAAAATAGATCAACAGACTACATTTCGATAACATGTTAGGCGATATCGAAACTGTGCTCGATAACTGTCAACTCTATGTGTGAGTTTTACTCGATTAAAGCTTTGCAAACATCTTTGAGAGTGGTTATAAATTAAGGAAACATTACAAATTTTAAATAGTTCGAGTTCGAGCCTGAGTCAGAGTTCATTGGACTTTTGTTGACCTCTAGCGGTGACTTCGCTTAACCTGGCAGCGACTGCAGCCAAAGCAGGCAATGCAGAAATGCGCAAAGATAAACAACGGGTGAAAAGCAGTGGGAGAAGGAAAGAGAGAGAGAGTGGGTTGAGAGAGGTTAAAAGGAGAGCGGACAATTGGTAAACAGAACGCAGTATGCAGTATGCTTCTCCTCCCCCCTCTTATGCAAGCATCTTCTCTATCCCTTTCTCTCCCTCCCATGCCCCTGCTCATTGCGCTGGCATTGTTCACAAAGTGCACATATCAATTTAAAGACAGGCAGTCCACATTAATGCACTATTTTATTGGGACTGTGAATTTAATCGAAAATATGTCCATTCAATTTTGCATTCATTTAATGGATAAAAATGCCAAAAACTCCCTTTCTCGCTCTCGCAGCTCTCACTCTCAATTCCTTTAAATTTCAGCTTAACGTATTTACAGCTTTTTAGATAATTTAGTTTAACTTCAACATGGACAACATTAGTAAAAGCTCTTTCTTGATTAGAGTTCTCTTCCTCTCTCTATTATCTATTCCATTATTTTGTACAGCTTTCTAGATCTCGTTATTAAGCTCGGCATGGATACAAATAGCCAAAACTCTCTCTATTTAATTGAATTAGTTATTTTAATTTAATTCGTTATTGTATAATTCATTATTGATAAATTGTTTCGAGCGTTCTTCTGACAGTTTTCAATTTAAAATATCACCATTAAAAATTTAACTTTTTTTAAACTGTATGTTTAGCGAATAATTAAAAATAACTAAAAATAAGGTAAAGCTCTCTTTCCCGTTGACCAGAGCTCTCTGCATTTGTCTCTATTCCTCTCTCGCTCTCTCTACTCCATACATTTCGGCTTTACATTTGCCGCCTTCTAGATCATTTAGTTTGAGCTCTGCATAAATAGAAATGGTAAAGGCTTTCTCTTGCTTTGAGCTCGCTGCCTTTTTCTATTCTTTTAAGTGCAACCGAAATTATCTGCGTTAAATCTCTGCTGCTTTCCAGTTCAATTTGAGCATTGATACAAATGTTAAAAGCGGTCTCTCTCGTCTAGAATTCTCTGCCTATATCTATTCCTTTAAATGTAAGCGAAAAAATTTGGATTACGTTTGTTTATACGCGCGCTCTCAATTAGCAGTCTCCTCCTCCCTAAATCTCTCATTTAGCCTTGAGCATAGATAAAATTAAAAGAACAGCTCTCTCCTATTTTATAATTCTTGTGGTGCTTTATCCCCCCCCCCCCCCTCTATCTCTCTCTCTCTCTCTCTCTCTCTCTCTCCTCGCATCCTCTTTCTATGCTTCTACCTGGACATCGGACTATAAGGAACAGTTGCCTGGCTACTGCGGACTCAGTTTCCGAGTTGTTATTGTCAACTTTTTATGTTCAATGTAATAATAATACATATACATGTATATACGCATATGCATATACACAAATATGCAGCTAGATAATGCTATGTGTGTGTGTGTGTTTGTATGCATATTTGTAAGTTTGTTGCGTATTATCATCAATGTTGTTGTTGTGGCTTGATGAATAAAACTACAAAAACAACAATAACAAAAACAAGAATAATAACAAGCGACGGCAGCAGCAAGCAGCGGCTACAAAGCAAGCGAAACCGAAAATATGCCTTTAATGTTTGCCGCCGCTAAACGAATATAAAAAGTGCCGCCAACGCTGTTAGCGCGTCCGCCGTCGCTTTCCCTCCACCCGCTACACAACACTGCCAGCCCCCTCCCCCCTTCTGGGTTGCTTCAACCGTCTGCTTGGGGTTTTAATTTTTTTTGCGTCATTTGTGATTGTGCTGTTTTTTAGTTTTTTTTGTCGGGTTTAATTTAAGGTTAAAACTAACGCAGCAACAATTCCAATTTTTAAGCATTAATTGTGGGCTGTTACTAATTTGTATATATATATTTAATATTGTTATTAAATTTGGTGCAGCGACCATTTTAACATACAGCTGTTTGTTAATACGCTGGAAAAACACATCTTACATTCTGTAATTAGCAGACACAATAAATAAATAATAAGAATATCAATTATAATTTAAATCAGCTATCCAGAAAGCAACGAATTTAGGCTCCATTTACGATAATTCTATATTTTCACGACATGTTCTACAAAGTTCATTCATTTTACATAAATAAATATATAAATATTTTAATAATGTTTAAATATTTACAATAAATAGATATATGTATTTGTAAAATGTTTATGTATGCATTTAATTAAGAATATACAGAAATCAGATTTTGCTTTAAGTGTACATATTTAAATATACATCATTTTCATTCATATTTATTTCTTATTTACAGTTACTCGATGCTCTCATCATAGCTTTACGACTCACAAACTTATTGCTTGTTCTGGAATAGCGTTGGTAGTGACAGCTTCGATTGAAACTATGCAAAGAGCTTATGAGAAAGAGCACAAGGAGAGGCTGAAGAAGAAGCAGATTGCTATTAATCTTAAATATTTGTGTATATATACAGTGGCTCAAAGCTTAATTCAAACAGTGTCAAGTAAAAAATGTAATTGCCTGCCATAAACTAATTATTCATTATTTTTCAAAAATTCCAAAGACCCATGGTAGGTACATATATTATCCACCAAAATGAATATATGACCCTAATCAACTGAGGTTTCCCCACCTGCTAGGTAGAATTATGTAAAAAAGTACCCTATTTTTTGGTCAATGCTTATTTGGAACAGGTGCCATAAAACCCATAATAACCATTTTCGGTATAAATAGACTAATCCTTCGTAGTCAGTTTAGTTATATCCTTTATCTCGAGTGCAACAAGACAACAAGGACTATGGGCAAACGGACTACCATTGAACAACGGAAACTCATCCTGAAACACCACAGAAACGGATATTCACATCGCCAAATATCTGAAATGGTCAATATGAGCAACTCAACTGTGTTTAACATCATTCGGCGCAAATCGGATTGAGGGCAAGGGCAGAATGGCACCAAACAAGATTTTCGCCGAAGAGGAGGAGCGGAGGATCGTCAGGAAATTAAGGGAAAATCCCAGGCTTTCGGCTCCAAAAGTACCTTAACAGGTGCAGGATGAAATGGGGAAAAGTGCAATGCGGAAACTGTGCAACATGGAAGAAGCCCTTTATAAGCGCAAAAAATAAAGGGATGACGTTCGCCAAAACCCACTTGGACACGGATTTGCAGATATAGTCAGATATTTGCAGATGAGTCCAAATTTAACATTTTTGGCTCTGACGGACGGAATTTTGTGTGGCGACAGTCCAATACTGAGCTGAATCCCAAACACGTAAAGGCAACAGTCAAGCTTGGTGGAGGAAGTGACATGGTTGGTGACATGTTTCTCGTCAGCCGGCGTCGGGAATTTGGACAAGAATGTATACCTCGACATACTAAATGAAAATGTACTCCAAAGTGCCGAGAAGCTAGGAATCCGACATACTTTCCGGTTCTATCAGGACAACGATCCCAAGCATCAGGCCAAAAACACTGCTGGAAAAAAACACCAGGAAAAAACATAGGACCTCAAAAATGCTCGGCGGGATGAGTGGAACAGGATCAGCCCATAAGCTACCAGGAAGCTGGTATCTTCGATGAATAATAGGTTAAGGGAAGTTGATAAGGGTAAAGGATATCATACTAAGTATTAACATCCTTATTTAAGTTTTTATACGCAAAATATATTACTTCTTTAAGACTGTTCCAAATAAGCATTGACCAAAAAATAGGGTACTTTGTTACAAAATCCTCCCTAGCAGGTGGGGAAACTTCAGTTTATTAGGGTCATATATTAATTTTGGTGGTTAATATATGTACCTAACATAGGTCTGCGTTAACTGCGTTAAAAGCTCAGACTATCCTTGGCCTGGTTAAAAAGCATACGGCAGCAATTAGCTTATTTGCAGCTCCTAATTTTTGTCTATGCTGAAAGAGTGCTTTAAATGGTTCCTTAACTATTACTATTAAGCTTAAACATACTCAATTTTTAAAGATTTGCCAATAATTGCAGACGCTCAGAAAAGGAATCATTTTACATCATTTATTATCTTATCAATTATTTTTTATGAGAAAATGCATACATTTTTTATATTCAGCGTCAATTATTGTTTTATTATTATTTATATTAAGCATTTTTATATATATTTTGTTATATTATTTATTACTCTTACTTTGCTAGGTTTATAATCTTATCTTTTAACTATTAATTTTTATCATAAAAAGCTTAGATTTATTTATTTATACATAATTATTATCTATAATTTTTCATTAGAAAATGCATTGATTATTTATTTTCTTAAATCATATACAGCATCAATTATTTTGCATTAACACTTTTTTGTAAATGATTTTTAAAATGACTTGAATGGGGAGTGGGAGATGCTGTAAGAATTGGAATTGGAATTGGACGCCATTGTTTAAAATTGTAAAACTGCAGCGCAAGATATTTTTTTTTTGGGGTTGTTCTTTGTTTCTCTCTCTATCTTTCGCATTAAAAAAGGCATATCAACAGCAGCACTCAGCACTCGGCACACACTTTTGGGTGGTTGTTGCTTGTTGCTGGCTGCTGCTCAGCTACCTCTTCTTCTCTGTTTCTGCTGCTGCTTTGCTTCTCTGCTGCTTCTTCTTCTTTTGCTTCTGATGCTGCTGCGCTGCTGCTGTTCTGCCGCTGCTTCTTCTTCCGCTGCTTCTCTGTTTTTATTGCTGCTTCTTCTTCTGCTGCTGCTTTTCTACTTCTGCAGATTCTTCTTCCGCTGCTGCTATTCTACTGCTGCTGCTGATGCGGCTGCTGCTGTTCTGCTCCTGCTCTTCTGCTGCTGCTTAGTTTTTGTAGTTGTTTAGTCGGCGCGCGCTTTTTTATATATTTGGATTTCATGGGGTTTTTTTTGTGCGGAACAACGCACGCACACAATGACGCTCGTTCTGTGTGTCTGCATGTGTAGTAGTAGTATCAGTAGTAGTAGTAGTTAGTGTGCATGAGAATCCGTTGATTATGTTTACATACACGAGCACGAGAGCGTGAGTGAGAAAGGGAAAGCAAGCAAAAGAGAGTCAGCGACGTCTGTATGTATGCGTGTATGCATATGTGTGTGTGTGTAACGAACGAAAAATGCTTAAAGTACCAACAACAACAACGCACCACTACCAACGACGTAGAGAGAACCGATAGCAGCCGAGGTGGAGGAGAGGGTGGAGCAAAGCAAAGCAAAGCTCATTCCTCTCTCTTTTTTTGGGGGTGTGTGTGCTGCACTGTGCAACACTGTTCGCCGTACGTCGATTAAAGAGATTTAAATTAAAATACTTGATTTTTTGCATTTTTTCCAAATTGATGTGTCAAAGAATATTTTTTGGTATTTGTCTTTCGGCGCTACTGAATTCTGGGCGTCCTAACTAGTAAAATTGTTTTTTAAATGCATAAGTCTTAATGTTTTGAAGCTGACAAAAAAATTGATTTAAAGTTTTTTTTTGTACAGGGTCGGTTTTATAAAACTTCAATTTATAACATTACATTACATGAAATCGAATTTATATTAATTAAATATTATAATAATATGTTTACATCTATTCAGTTTTAACAATTTTAATTTTAAATCATTTAAACAGCAACTTTAGCTTTAATTTAAAATTCAATTGATAAACATTTAATAAAATCAATAAATTTAAGTCAAATTTAGCTTCTGTTTGAGTTCAATTTAATAATAATTTCCTTTAAAGCATTGCAAATTTAAATTTAATTTATATTTTTAATTTTACATAATTGAAAGTGTAACTTTAATTTTAAGTGAAATTTTGTACATCTTTTAAAAAAAATTTGTTGACTGTTTTTTAGTTTACACTCAATTCAATAATTAAATTAGGCACTAATAGAATAGCATTAACTATTAAAACATTGTGCATTTATTTTTTCAATTGTTTTCTAAATCTATATTTAAAATTTGTGCACTGATTTTAGTCCATTTTAAATAAATTTTGTTTTCTGATAATAAAATGATATTTAATTATAATTAACATTAATAATAAGTATAATTAATGAAATGCTCAAATGTTCCTCTACTAAAAATAAATCCAAAAATAAAAACTATCTAAAAAAAAAAATGTTCCCCTTAATTAAATAGTATTATAAATGGAAAAGGGACATTTTCTACAAGGGCGAATTCTTAGCTAGAACTGCCCCACCCTCTTTCCAGTCAGTACAGTGAACCTGTTGCGGGCTGGAAGGGCCTGCCGCTTTCCCAGCATATTTTTTTTTTGGTTTAGAGGATGTTTGCTGCCGGTGTTTTGTACTTAACCTTTCTTTGTTATCATTGTCTGAAATGGTGCAAAGCTCCACACAAAACTAATGTTTGACAACAGCAACAACAACAGAAAAAGCGCCCAGGCGTGCTTCCAAGTATAGGAGGAAGACGAAGAAGTGGAAGATGAAGGATAAGAAGCAGCAGCAGCAGCAGCACCAGCAAGCTGACCACTTGGATTTATTTGTCTACGCGCATAGTTTTTTGTTGTTTTGTTGTTTTTTTGCCTTCGCAAATACATTAAAGGTATTTTTTTGTCGCTGGTTGAACGCCCAAAAATTCAATTGACACCAACAACAAATTGGCAATTGGCATCAGGTGGTTTGGCCCTAATCGAATATATATCCGTTTCTAATCCAAAAACCAAACTCGACGGAAAATGCTTCATCGACAGCTGTGGTCAAAATAATAGTACCACTCAGCAAAATAGTAGCGAACAAATAAACAGCAATTTTTGCAATTAAATGTTGATTTTTAATTAATTTATTAGTGTTTACTCGGATAAATGAAAGTTCTTTTCAATATATTTACATATATGTTTAAAGTGCCAAAAAGTAGAGAAAAATTTAAAACACTTTCTACAAATCATTTATTGATTTCTAAGTTCATAATATTTTAAGCTTTAATTTTCAGACTTTTCAGTGAATTTAATTTGTTTATTGTTAATTTTTTTGTTTTTTCTGTTTTTTTAACTAAATTAAATTCCTTGAATTTAATAAAAGACACATTTCAACTGGTGTTATTATTTTTTTCGCCATTGAATTTATTAAAAAAAAAACGAATATCAAACAAAATCAAATTCGAAGTTTTTCTATTTTATAATGATGCACAATGAATTATGTTCTTTTTACAACAATAAATAAATAGACTATACATTTGAACTATTAAAAATGTTTATTTTGAATTTATTTATTTATATTTTCTCAATATATCTTCAAACTATAAAAAATAGCAGAGAATTGTTATTTTTTAATTAATATGCGGGGATTGTCAACAAATGCTGTTGGTGTCGATGATGGGATGGTGAAATGATATTGACACACATGGGAGTAGTTTTAATTTCAGGCCAGAATGGCATAATCCCGTAATAAAAAAAAAAGAAAAGAAAATGAAGACAAATACAAAACGTTTCGAAAACCCTCCCCTAATAGCCCCTCATTCACAGAGGATTTTAAATGTAATTACCCTTTTTTTGTTGCCGATAATAAGTGAGTATATTGTAGACTATATAATAATGTCATCCCTTGACATTTGTATATGGTCGCATCCTCAGACTTCCAATATAAATAAAATGTAACATTGTCCAAAAATTAGGAAACATTTCATTGAATATTTAATATTGACAATTTAATATGAAAAGTTTAATTGATTAAAATTAATAATTTAATATTTATGATTGAATATTTAATTTTAATAGTTCCACGGTATTTCCAAGTCGTTATTTCTTCTCTCACATTTTCAATAGAAAATCAAATTCTTTCTTATCCTTATCTTCTATTATATTTGTCGTCTCAATAATAATAATACTTATACGGTAAATTGATTACTTGTGTCTGCCTCTTTTGTTATACTTATTCTATTCATAAATGAGAATTTGTAAGCTTGTTTATTCTTTATTCTAATGCTCTTACATCGATAAGTCTTCTTATGCTTTTTTTATGCTTTTTCTTCTTTTTCTTTCGTTTTTTGGCAATGGATTTGGGATAAGCTGTCTTGAATCTCATGCAAAATTTGTGGATATCATTTGAAAAGCCGCAGGAATGTGAGATTTTTTTTTTATTACTATTATGAAAGTGAGTTGGGCATTTGCGACTGGAAAAGAGTCTATATTAGACTACTTTTCATTTTTGTTTGACTTTTTTCTTTGGTTTTATTTATTACCATTTAGAATATTATTTAAAACTTTATTTGATTTCTGTATCACTTGTTTATTGATTTATTAATTTATTTATGTAAAACAACATTTTATAGAGAGTTCTTACCATTGTTACGGGTAGTCCACCCGGTGCACCATTGGCATATGAGTAGGGAGACACCAAATATCCCATATTAAAGGTAGGCGTATGCGGCTCGAGTTTATCTGAAATTTGGAAAAGAACGAACCGAAATTGTGACTATTAAAAACTTTTTTTTTGTTTTTTTTTCGTTTATATATTAGGCAGTAATAAAAGCATATTATTAAAAGAGATGAAAAACATTAATGAAATGAAATTGAGTTGGAGAATTTGTGTGGAAGTGTTAATGTGGAGGAATCTACATAGCTCTTGTTTTCCCTCTGTGTGGCCGTCGCTCAGTTGATTGCATGTGTGTGTGTGTATTTATGTGTGTGAATTAGTTATAGCTCGCACTTTGAAACAATTAAGAAAATCATTCAAGAATTCAATTTAAGTCGCTGACCGACATTTATTCCTGTATGCTTAATTCTACAAACTCACTATCCCACTCTCTCTTTTTCTCTTTCTCTCTCTCTTTCTCTCTCTCTCTCTCTCGCTCTCTCTCTCTCGCTCTCTCACTCTTGTGTTAATTTATTAAGCGAACTGGCTGAAGAAGCATTAATAGGGATTTTTCCAACGCTGATTGCTCTTCTTTCACAATATACACACAAACACATATACAAATATACATGGACACATACAGAAAGCAAAGATAATGTTAATATTGGGAAAATATCAGTCGTATCATTAAATAATTCACAGCTTGTTAGAAAATCAAGCACAAAAGACACGCTAAAAACCCCAGCAATGTACAAAACAAAAGCAAAAAATATATATATATATCTTCCTAAATCAAAATGTTAAGCAGGAGAAGTAGGTGGAGGAGGAGGACGCCGCAAACACGGAATGAGAATCAGCCAATGCACAAGCAAAGAAGGTACGAAAGGTACAAAAAAATATAGTGGGTAACAAAATAATCCAGGCAGCCATCCAGCCAGCAAGAACTTCCAAACACACACATAACAATTTCGAAGCCGGCAGCGGCGGCGGCAGAGACTCGTCGATTCTACGAAAACTCATTAATTTCCAAGGATACACAATACCCAAGCAAGGCAGACGTACTTGGGAATATGTATATGTTTACAAACACACATGCATACGCAAGTCGCTTATGCATGTATAGAAGAAGGGCTACAATCATACATTCAAGCAAACTCAATATTAAACTGAACTGATCGACGCACAGTGGGCAAAGTAGTTTGAAATTGTCACGAAATTGAATAAGATGTTTTCAGGCAAGCCGAATGCTGTTGGGTACAGTAGCTGACATTTAATATATATTATTAATATATATTATACTTATTTTTATATACATGCATAAAATATATTTTGCAGCAGTTGCATTATATAAACCTCAATTCCAATAAATGCATGTATATGTGAGTTGTCCACAAAAACACACATACTATTTATTTTTTTGTGTATTTGTGAATGCATGACTAAAATTTTTTGAATGATCACACACACACTGACTTTTTCAGGGTTGTCGCGATTTAAAGCGCAAGGGATTATGCATACATAACAAATTATAAAGTATTCAGATATAATATACATAAATATTTAAAAATGCACAAGTACTTTTATTTATATATATTTATTTGTACCAATTTTGGGGCCCCACAAAAAGGAACCCTTCTCAAAAAAGCCACTGGGCTGATTACGTCTCTTCTTCTTCTGCTGCTTCTTCTTCTGCTTAACGTTGTTCCGCAGAATTCTCCTGCAGAGTCTGGTCAAGGAACCAAAGGCAAAAAGCTCGTTAACTGTTTTGTTATGGGCTTAAAAAAAAACAGCAAAAACAAAAAAAGTGTAGACGGCGGCGTCGGGTTGTTAACAAGTTATGTATGTCTGTCTGCCTGTCTAGAAGTCGCAATCGACGCTTGCTGCGAGCACATGTGAGTGTAGATATGTATTTATAAATGTACATAGAAAAGTAGGTACAAATGTACAAAATATGTGCATGTGAGGTGTGTGTGCAGTTTTAAGTATTGATCGTTATATGCAAATGCTTGAAGCATGCTTATGCACTGTAATAAGTAGGTACAAATGTGAACTTTGCAGTGGTAAGTATTGATTGCTAATGCAATCAATTAAACAAGCTTATGTTAAGTGTTATGTTTGTATAACATTTACTGTTAATACAACATTAATGCCACTTTGGCACTTGTCACATTCGTCATTTTGCAGAAAATTTCCCCTTGCTAGTTCAAAATTTTATTTCTAAGCAGAGAATTAAAAAACAATTCTAGAAAATATGCTGAATATACATAAACTACGTTATATAATACATATCAAAAATTTATGTTAAGCAGTTGCTTTAAATTTTTTAACGATCCACTGCAAAACAAATTAAATTTAAAGCGCTTGCATACACACATGCAAACATACATAATATGCATATGTTTACGTGTGTGTGTGTCTTGCAAGCAAACCTAAAAATTATACATACAAGCATGCATGCATGCACTAACACATGCATAAATAAATGCATGCACATATCGATATACACACATTTACTCGTTCTTTTTAAAAGAACAAACACACAGACACGCTTCGAATAAGCCGCGCTGACGGCGAAAAGAAAGCACAATATAGCAAGCAGAAAAAACAAGAAACAACAAGAAAACAAGAAATGAAGTAGCGTGTCGACGAGGCGATCTGCATCACCTTGTTAGCACCAACCATGGAACGAAAACGAACGCAACAAATACTAAAAGCTAAAGAGACTGGCAGCAGCTCTGATAGCAACCGCGGCAGCAGCAACAGCAGAGGCGTCGGCAGCAGCAGCAGCCGGTTATTTATCCGTCCCAACAACAACAACTGCGTATTCAAAATGTAAGCATATGTTTGCCGCTGGTCTCATTTAAGTTTGTTTATAAAAACAGTGCATGACGAATGCGTTCTTCATGTCTTTATTTTAAATGTGTATATATATATATATATATATATATATATATATATATATATATATATATATTTTTTTTTTTTATGCATATATGCATTTATTTTAATGACACGAAATAAAAACTCTTGGTGCTTCAATGTGATTACCCAGAAGTAAGCTGCTCTTTTCCTGTCGCGTTTTCAAATATTTACCGCCTGCCATAGAGCCAAACTCACCTCGGTGTTTAAAAAAATCAATTATGCTGTCTCTGCTCCCGCTTCCAATATTTGCCGCTTGGACATGTGCTTGTCAAATTCACCTCTCTGCTCCTCTACCGCAAGTCAAACTCACCTCGCTATATTAAAAACAAAGCTTTCCCTTCACAAGCCAAATTCTCCTGACACTAAAGCTTCAATTAGCTGTCAATGCCAAGCAATCAGCCACTCTTCTTCTGCTTCTTTCAGCGTGCTTGCCAATAATCTTTTTGCTTATTTCTAATTAAATTTGTAAGTTTTTCTTCACTATTTTCTCGTCGGCCGGTGGCAAATAATATTCGGGGACTGCTGTCAGCCTGCATTTAATTTTATCGATGCACAATTCCCCACCCAATAACAATAAGAAATCAATTAGCGATGGGCAGTGCAGCTTTTACCCGAAATGGTCAAACAAACTGTTATATTTCTATGTTATTTATTTACATAAATATGTATAAATGGGTAAGTGGGTGTATTTAGTACAGAACCGGTTTACAGGACAAGAGGTGAAGCAAAGATGTAAAAATAAGATCAATATAAATACTCGAATGAATTGCACTTACTGAATACGGGACTGTGATCTGGCCTCGTCACTGTTTTGCTGCCCTTTTCCTGGCAAAAAAATATATATAAATAATTAAAATTGAATTTAATATTCTATCAAAATCATAATATACATATTTAATAAATGTAATTTAATATTCTATTAATATTATTATATATAATTAATAAATGTAATTTAATTACAATTTAATAAATAAATAAAATTTCAACAAGTAGAATTTACCTCACTCTCTGTTAAATCGATCAGGCTGGATTTCTCTTCGACTAAAAGGTTCTCGGATGATATTTTCTCATCTTCGCGATCGCCTTCATCTTTGAATATCTTCACCTCGTCGGTGCTGCCTAAATCATCACCGGACGAACCATGACGCGAATGTGTATGCGGCATGGTTTTAATACTCTTTCCACCACCACCAGCAGCAGCAGCAGCCAGACACTTTCCAGCCACTTTCCAGATCGATTAGCAGTGCGAAATTTATTTCAATATTGCCTTCGGGAAGCTGTTGCTAAATGCTGCATAATATGACGTCATCATAAGCGTCATCATCACAACTACTATTCCGTATTTAAAGTGCGTCAGTTGTATTATAACCGAATTTACTAATTTGCCGGCCATATCGCTTCAAGCGCATTCACCGGCAGATTTCCAAAAAAACAAAAAAAAAACAAACAAAAAACAGAAACAAATATTTCCTTAATGCGCCTTTACATCAAAGTTCGTCCAAACGTCCACGCCTGTAATCAATAAAAAGATTTCCATTAATATTTGTGTTATACCACAACCAGAAACATCTTATTAGATATTAATTATCTTATAAATATATTTTTATTTCTGTAGTATAAGCAATGAATTTTAAAATAACAACACATACACAGAAGAGGAGGGGGAGCAGAAGCAGGATCTACTACGTCTTATTACAAAAAATAACCGATCAAACTAATTTCGTAAGCCATATCAATCTATATATATAGTGTACATAAAAATTTTCGTGATCTCTCAGACTATTTATTTTATAAATTATATAGGTAACATTTGCTATTTCCTTAATGTTAATTAAGCCTTCCAACTGGAATGTTGGAATTTGCATTCCCATTGTGCACATGCATAAATATGTATAATTTGCTGAGCAGCGGCAAAAGCTCAGTTAGTTGTCTTTTGATCCTACGCAATAAAACTTCGAAATGCGCCCAAAACGATCAGCTGTTTAAGGTATGTGAGTGTGGTTCTCAACTATAAATAAAAAATAAAACAAACTAGTTTTAATCACTGCAGAAAAGCAAACACTTATACAGACATTTATATGTATTTATTTATTATCAGTTCCTCTGTTGGCAGGTATAACGATCACTAAGTACACATATATTTAGATGTGTTTGCGAGTATGTATGTATTTTCAATGTCCTACTTGTCATTTTCGTTAAAAGTAAAAATGCACAAGGCCTTTTTGCCTCTTTGCCTGCGTCTTCGTTTTCGACTGCGGCCAACCGATCACGAAACGACTTCCTAGAACAATCTCATCACTGTTTGCATTTGTATTTGTGTTGTTTGTTTTTAGTGTGCAGAGCCGAGGAGAGTCAAGCCGAGTCGAACCCGAGCCGAGGCGAGCTGCTGCTGCTGCTGCTGCTGTCACTGTCTCTTTCGAAGAGACAACCAAAGAATGGAAAACGAACACACACAAGCGCAATATATGCAGGTATGTATATGTGGGTATGCGTGTGCGCGTAGGGCTTATGCTGAAGTTTCGAACATTGTTTCGTCTATTTTCATACACACTCACATGCACACAAACAAACATAAGCATGTACCTGATGAGGTGCGGGTCTCTGTGTCTGTGTATGTGCACAGCAGGGAATAAGGTTAACTATTAGTTCAAGGTAACAAGCGAACCCAAAACAACAACAACACTACTACTAATGACACAACGAGTTTCTATTTAGAGACGTGATTGTAGGATAAAATATCAACAGGTAGAAGAACACAGAAAAAAAACAACACAAACTCAAAGAGCAGAGAATATGAAAAATGTTTTGTATTTTCAGCAAATAAACCCACACACACACACATAAACAAATAGCACTGTGTGAATTCAAAGAATCTACAATTTGGGCTAAGTATTTAGATGCAATATATAATAAAAACTTACGATTTGATAATTGTAATTTGCCGTCGGCAAAACAACAGATGCGTTCTGTTTTATTTAACTTTTAATTGGCACTCGTTTTAATATGTAGATTTATATTTAATTATTTAGATTTATATATATATATATCATATATATATATATTTTGTGTATGATTTATATCCATTCGCATACACATATACACGAATCCACTTGCACATTTATATGTAAATTGTAAACTCTAAAACAATATTACATTTGATTTGTAGCACATACATTTATTATATTTATATATATTTTTGTTACACACCATTTTTTTTTATTTTGATTTTTTGATTTGTAATTTTTTCGCACTGTTTTTATTTGTGTATTTTATTTTATTTTTTGTCAACTTTTACTCGTCAAACGCACATGCCACCAATACATTGACAGAGCTAAAGCATACATATATCAACAGACACACACATACACACACACGTAAACAGCCGCTGACGATGACGACGATCCCGATCAAAAACGCCACACGTTATACACACATTGATACATACTCACGAGATACGCTCATGTGTGTGCATGCATGCATGTGTGTATGCATAAGTATTTTCTGCTGTTTTACATGTGTGTACATTCACATTCACATACATTTATACACACCAGTGTATATATAAATATGTATCTTGATTTTGTCAAGAAGTAAAATTTCGTCGGCACGATCCTTCTTTCTTTCGTTACTTAATTCGTGCATATAATCAATTATTTACCTCATTTTGTATATATATTTTAATTTTAAATTGTCATTAAAGAGTTACGACTATTTTCGGTAACAAGTGCAATTTTTGAAATGCGGTAAATTGAATATTAAAAAAACGCTTGAAAATATCACACACAGCCGCTCGCCAAACCTCGCGCAACAAAAACTGAGAAATTAACAGAGCTTCCAACGCTTCCGTAACACAACTGAAGGCTGTTAAGAATAACAGCCAGCGCAGTGTACGTATTTCAAAACGGAACTGTTACCATAACAGACAAGCTGCTTCAACTGTTAACAAGCCTTACTCGCTGATGCACAGAAAACAGCTGATATTTGACAGGTAAGATATCGATCAATTCAACTTGCACACGTTACTTGCTATCGATTCTATCGTATGTATCATAAACGATGTTAGTAGCCAAAACGAGATGAAATTCATATTATCGATATATAAATTCAAACCAAACTAATTTAACAATTGCTGCAAGGTTAGCTGCCAGTGATGGCACTTTCTAAAGCAAGTAGCTGGAAAAAAAACCAAACATTTGACCAGAGAATATGCAAAGCAGCAAGCGATAATTAAATTTCAGTCGTTTTCTTGTAAATTAAATATTTATTTATTCTCTATATCGCTGTATCTATTGTTCTAATGAATAAATAAATATTAGAAATAATTGCCGCTTTTAATTTAATTTACGATGCAAACATTTGTTTTCAGCATCCCTGCATGTGTTTATATATAATATATAGTCCTTTAAAACAAAGAAATTAGAGTTTAAGTGTCATTTTAGTTTCAGTAGATTAGTTTTCGTCATTTATTGTGTGAAGGATGGGGTATTGGTAGATAAATCATAATACAAAATACATATATATAATATGTATTTATATCCTTCATGATATAAAAAAGAATATTATAATGATAAATTACAGAGGTTTTTATAGTGGAGCTTATAATAATTTTGTAAACAATATCAGCAATTAATTAATTAATTTGAGTTGGATTTGGAACAGTTTTCTTCATGGTTTATCGAAGCTATCTGGATAAGTTTGTCATCATAATTTGTTTTTGGTTTAAAATAGTTGCTAAAAAAAAACGAAAATAATGCTCATTAAGATAAGATATTTCAAGCTAATTACAACTGATTTAAGCAATCAATATGCTGAATCAGTTCTACTATCTTAAACAAGAGGGTTTACATGATTAATTCAAATACGACTAAATGTTCATCATTCATTTACTTTAGTTTTTTAATAATTATTTTCGTTTCTGTTGCTATTTTTACTTACTTTTTTTGCACGCCAGGCACATATTTCTAGAAACTAGAACTTTCCAACTGCAAGCAAAAGAAAATAAATATAAATAAAAATATGACTTATTTGACATAAAAAATATATATAAAATAGATTTAATCAGCAATTAAATAATTTGCGTTGGATTTGGAACAGTTCTCTTCATGATAAATCAAAGCGAGCTGGGTAAGTTTGTCATCATTGTTTTTATTATTGTATTATTTATGTTATTTAACTAACCTTTTGGCTAAATTAACAAACGTCATTTGAGGAGATCAAGTCTAATTTCAACTGCAAAATTAAATAAATAATTATATATTTAGATTTAAAAATATAAATTGATAAATACAAACATTAAAATGTAAATTCAGTAGTTGGATTTGTCATTTATTGCACAAATGATGGGGAATCCGTAGATAAATCATCAAATTTCATATTCATACTAATATTTTTAACGTATTTATGAAAAACTTACTTTTACATGTGGAAACTACTTTTCTCGTCATGCCACACACTGTAATTAAAAAAGTGTATAAAGTGCAATTAGCAGGTTTTTTATTTTATTTATAAATTTTTGTAAATCAAATATCAGCAACTAATTAGTTTGCGTTGGATTTGGAACAGTTCTCTTCATGATAAATCAAAGCGAGCTGGGTAAGTTTGTCATCATTATAATATGCATTTATTATTATTATTATATTATTTATGTTATTTAACTAACCTTGTGGCTAAATTAACAAACGTCATTTGAGGAGATCCAGTCTAATTTCAACTGCAAACCTTTTTGCAATACAGATATGTCTGAAATAATAGAGAAGACTGTATAAAATCTTGTGGAAAAACTTAACTATAAAAAAATGTAATTTTAAGCTCAGTTGCAAATGTGAACAATTTCATCAGAATGAATTTTCAAGAGTAGCAAATAAATACAAGTCATCAGTAGAACTAAAATAAATATTTATATAATAAAAATATAAAGAACTCACCATGTAAAGATTTAATTTGTTTAAATTAAATTTTTTGTGCAATTCTGTAAAAAAAAAAAAATGAAAAATCAGATATTAATTTAATAAATATTGTCAACAAATAGAAATATTTAATTCAAATAGGAATTCATCAGTTGCAAAGGTGAAAAGTTTCATCAATTTAATTATTCATGAGTAGCAAATAGAAGATCATCAGTAAATATAAATAATAATAAATATATATGTAAAAAGAGAGCTTACCATTTTTAGGAGAAGTAAATTAGGCAATTGCTGCAAAAGTAGTTAAAAACATTTGAATTAATAATAAATAAAGGCAGATAAAAGGTGGAAAGTCAAAATTGCTTTGTGGATTTCAGCTTAGTTTTAGATTTTCATCAATTAATTGTACAGAGACGAAAAATAATGAAAACATCATGTACAAAAATAAATATGTGAAGTTAAATGAAAATTGTAAACTCACCAATATTAAAAGGCCATCAAATTTGATTGGAAAAGCCTGCAAATGATGAAAAATATACGCAGATCATGTTAAAAATAAATTGTAAATAAACGGATTTCAAAAATTATATTTGTTTTACTCACCTTACTAAACGACAGTCAAATTGTTGAGCAAATGTCTGAAAAGAAATCGAAAAAACCCGAAAAATACCCAAAAATATTAAACACAATTTACGTTTATTTATTTGTTTTTCTTTTTTTTTAAATTGTTTGACATTTTGAAATGGGAATTCAAAGTGTATAATTTAGTTATTTAAACGGCCTCCTGTACAGGTGGCTCATAGCCCTCGGGCCGATCGATGACGGCGCCCTCGGCGGAGACGACGGCTTCTGTAGTTTTTCCACCGCCATCGCCATGAAGGTCGAGCAATTTGGAGACATCAAAGCGCGGCTTCTTGAGCACCTTCACCTTCCGAATGTAGACATCGTGCAGCGGATAAATACGCTGACAACTCTTCTCAATGTCCTTGGCAATGGAGTCCAATGCCAACTTATTGACCAGCTGCTTCAAATCGGCTCCGCTCACCTCGTTCGTAATAATGTCCGTCATGCGGGCGCGAATTTTGCGCACCTGCGACTGCTGAGCGTAGCACGTTTTGCGCTGCGACTGTTGATCCTTCGATGTGAATCCGATGCAGAATACACGCAACAAATAACCGTCGCTAGTTTTGGCCTCAACAATTGCCTCGATGAGCGTTTGCCATTTCTTAACCATCGATCTGTGTTTGCAGATTGGAAAATGTTAAGGTAATGTAAATGGTAACAGAAATGCATGTGTACACATTGACATGCACATGTTTGTCTTATATATGTATTATTGTATGTTACAAATGTATACATCCACTGCAATATATACACAGTTATTCACATATTCATTATGTACATGTTACTAATATGTATATATGTCACAGTGTAAATATGCCATGCACACAAATACCTTACTCACTCATATATTCAGCACATACACACATTTAAATGCTCTGCATACACACACCTGTATTTATCGGTGGTCAAATCCATTCCATGAAAATTGCATAGCACATTGCGATCCTGCACATCTTCGGCAATCAAGCGGAACTTGCGGAAGGAGCGCTCGGGATCGATGTCTTTCTGCAAATCGGCCAGCGAAACTTCAAAAACGCGACCTTTCAAGTAGTCCGACGCAATGCGTTGGCCCTGCGTACGATTGACGAGGGTTTTGCCAATTTGGCGTGTTTGGAACATGTTCGGTGCCTTGACATCGTACCAATCCTTGCGCGAGAAGGGATCGATTACCTTCTTTTTGCCACCTTTCTTGCCGCCTTTTGAGAGACCTTTATTTTTGCCGACCGCCATGATGAACGCCTGAACCGGAAAAGGTAGAGTCACGTTGGCACAACTGTCAAAAGATGGTAGCTAGCAAACAGTGTTGTTAGTTGTCCAAAAAAAACATGCTTCACATTGCTGGCGTAATTGGAACTTAAGGAGACATGAAACAGATTGGTTACATTTAATTTACATATATTATTTTGAACTGTATATTAATCTTAAACTCTTTTTAAAATATTTGCAAATTAATTGAATTATCAGAATTTTATAAAATTAAATAAATGTTATAATCAAATACAGGTTTGTTTTAGTTTTTATTATTTTCATGCAATAAAACAAATATTATAGTTAGTAAATTATTTAAAATTAATGGAATTACCAAGATGCTATAATTAGACACTTGTTTGTCATAGTTTTTATTATTTTAAATTAATAAATCAATTAATATTATAGATATTTTTATCACATACAGCTCTTATAAATCATTTTTGTTAGATAGCTTAATAAATATAGAACTTTGTATTTAAAAATTTTTATTAAAAACCACAAAAACAAAGGAATCAAATTACTTAATTAAAATCGTAATAATAATAAATCTTTCATAATTGACAGCTGTTTCGTTACTCAACATTTCCCAAATGTTCCATTAAGCAAATAATCCACCAGCTTATCGACACTGTTTTTGTATAATGTGTGTTGGTAAAAGAGCGTGGTATTTTACGGCGCTAAAACTCTGGGCACACCGTCAGTTATTCATCGCATCCATTTTTGTTCGCTTAGTTCCTTTTAAATTATTTTCGCGATCGGAATAAAGTTCACAATTGTTTGTCTTCTCATCGCAAATATTTTACAATACATTATTATTCAACTCGGTTCCCAAGGAGGCATAAGCAAAGCATCTTTTATCAACACTGGCAAAGGACAAACCCACAGTCACACACAATAACAGAGCATCGTTTTTTTTGTGGTGTTTTTTGCACGAATTTGGCTGGCATTTTTGCCTCGTATGAAAATATCTGCAACGGGTGGACCACATTTAATTACTTCTCTTGATCTCGCTGCAAAGGCAAAAACGTACAAATTTACCAAATTAAACTAAGAAGCAAGCAACAACATCCATAAATAAATGTAAGGGACACGCTTTAACGAATAAGCGCATAACAGATGTAAATAACATAAACACATATATGCATATGTATGTGTGCGTGTAGAGAACAACGCTCAGGAAATGCTGCTAGCTCGCGAATGAGCGCACAACATATGTAAATAACATAATCAGGATACTCTGCACAGATAAGAAATGTAAATAACGTATGCAAATACAACATATGTAAATGCAATGTACAATTGATGTAAAGCAGTCTGTAATGGATCCAACTAATTTTGCCTATGAGCATTATGGTATATTAGTTCAAAACGATGACGATGATATTTCAAAGAGCGATGAACTAAACACATTAAATGTACAGCATTTAAATGATGGTAAGTAGATAGCTACATATATTTTTATTTGTTTAAATAAAGCAAACTAAAAATATTCACAGATCAAATTTTAAATTTTTTGTATTAGTTTTTAATAAAAACCTTAAAATCTTATAATTATTTTTCAAATTAAATGGAATTTTCACATTTATTTAGTTTTTGTATTTTTTGACCTTAAATAAATAAATAAAATTAAATGCTCAAATCTAAGCTTAACTTAAAACTAATTACTAATTATTTTGTTTTAATTATTTAGCACTTATTTGTAGCAGTCAAAGAAAGCAAAACGAATCCTCGAAAAGAACCGAAGAAGACGACGAAGATTTGGTCAACTGCATGCAACAGTTGCAAGAACAACAGCAACAAGCAGATCAACAAGAGGTAGAAATTAAAGACGTCGATATGATGGTGGACCGAAAGAGTGGCAAATGTCGACGCTGGGAACAGAAACTCGTACAAATCAAGACAATGGAAGGGGAATTTAGTGTCACAATGTGGGCATCTGGGACATCAGATGATGAATATTCTGGTTCCGAGCAAACTGCCGATGAAATTGATTATTTAAATGCTGCCGCAGAACAATCGGTAATACAAAAAACAGAGACAGTATTAAATCAACAGCAGCAACATCAACAGCAACAGCTCGAGCAACAATTGCTATTCCAACAGGAGCAATATATTCAATTACAACCCCATATGATACTACCCTTAAGTGGCACAACTCTAGCAACAACAACAACAGCAGCAACAGTAACAGATAAATACAACAATCGACAACAACAATCGAAGCGAAATCCAACAGTATCTTCGTCAACATTTGCCGTAATTTCCTCGCAGAATTGTCAATTGATTAGCAGTGATCCCAGCGGAATTCTTCCTATCGGAAATCAATCAATATTAAGCAACGATAATGATTGCGATCTGATCAATCAGCATAATGAGACGACTAATTATGGAACAACACTCTCAAACTATAGCATAGTGCGTTCAGGTAAGTCGTAGCTATTAAATATAAGTTATAATTATTAACAATTAAATATTACATATAGTGATGAGCAGAATTAATTTATCTTAATCTTTGTACTCCTAATAATTCCTTGCTAAAATTTAAATTAAAATTTTTTTGTTATCAATGCTTTGAAAAACGTGTTAAAATTGATTTCATTTCATTCAAACTTTTTTTCGGTCTGATTGGGGTTGTCTGGGTTTTCCTCAATTTAATTGCATTTTCATATCCCAGAATTCTTATAACTATTTCTTATTTAATTGGAATTTATTTTTAAATCTTATTTTTCAATATAATTTAATAATTTTTTTTTTAAGCCAGTTGACGATTACTAAATTGATAAATAAATAAAAAATTATATTAAATTAATTATATATTCAATAATATATATATATCAAAATGTAATTTTTTATTTTGTTGTTTATTTATTTATTATTGTATTACATTAATTAATTTATTCATTTTAGCTATAGATTCGGCAAATGGAGCTGCTGCTGTTGCTGGGGATGCTTCAGATTTCTCTCAGTACAACAACGATAAGAAGATCGCCTGTCCGCACAAGGGTTGTCACAAATACTTTCGGGATTCGTCCGCAATGCGCAAACATTTGCATACACACGGGCCGCGGGTGCACGTTTGTGCCGAATGTGGCAAAGCATTTGTGGAGAGCTCAAAGTTGAAGAGGCATCAACTGGTCCACACGGGCGAAAAACCATTTCAATGTACCTTCGAAGGCTGCGGCAAACGCTTTTCGCTCGACTTTAACTTAAGGTATAAATAATATATCAAATATATATATATATATATAATATTAATAATATTTGTATTTATAAATATATTTATTCTCTATTTATGTAGAACGCATGTCAGAATCCACACGGGAGATCGCCCTTTTGTTTGTCCTTTCGATGCGTGCAACAAGAAATTTGCACAGTCCACCAACTTGAAATCACATATTTTAACCCATGCCAAGGCCAAGTAAGTAAGCAAATATAAATACTTATGCATATCTATATATATAATATATATAATGTTTTTGCAGGCGTAATACTGGCACTCCGCGCCATAACAATTGTCTCAGCAAGTCAGAGCCCCTGAGTCCCGGGGATAGTTCTACAAATTTAATTAAAGTCGAATTGCGTGATACAAATAGTAGTACTACGATTTCAGATAATACCCATGCCGCCGCCTCGTTCGTAATGTATGCCGATTAACATCATTATTCATTAGGAGTACTACATTTAAGTATAATATTAATAATAATTATTATAGGTACATAGTGTGTGTATATAGTATATATAAAGCTAAACTATCTGTCTAAGTTAGTTAAGATACATTTATTTTCTCAAAAAATGATTACTATTAAATAGAACACAAATTTATATAAAATCTGATTTTTTTGCTATTGCAGTTCCTTTTTTTTATTAAGATCTTTAAAATGTATATTTGAAATCTTTAGTTTTTACAGTCCTATTTTATAGGGTGTTTATTTGATGATCTGTTCTAGGTAAATCATGTTTATAGGTTTTATTCAGTTGATGCTCATTAATAGGCAGCGGCGTGTTTTTGCGTAATGTGTAATCTGTAAAGATATTGAAGTAAATATATATATATATATATATATATATATATATATATATATATATATCTTATGTATTTACCACGCATATAGACTTGGGAGCTTTTAGTTCGTTGCAGTAATTGATCATTTAACTTCCGATTTGGTCGAAAGTAATTTTTTAATATATTAGACTTGTAAGTTTCGGGTGATTCCTCAGTTATTAACTAATAAGGCAAGCATTAATTAAATTAAATTACTTAATTTAAATTAAATTGATAATAATAATACTTACTGTACTATCTTCTGATTCTGTAGAACCAATATCTTTTCCATTGCGTGCCTCGAAGTGGAAATTTTTGTCTTCGATAAAGTTGATTTTTTGAAAAGCTACTCGTAGATCCGCTGGTGGTAATTTGATATTATTTTCTATATAATTGGGTAGCTTCCACGATTTAATATCATCATTCCACAAAGAGTTTTCCATTATTTTCTCTGGATTCCTAATGAAAGAAATTGGAATTCAAATATTGAGCACATATATACGATTGTTATTATATTTACCAATTTTTGCCATTTTTGCGCAGAATTGGCTGTGCCTTAAGTAAGAGTAACTGATAAAACCTAAGATTACGATTCAAATGCCTAATTTCGTCCAAATAATCCTCCCTATCCAATTGGAACTCCGAATTAAGATCGGCTACTTCTCGTTCCAGCATTTTGATTTTCTGGCTGGATATTTTGATGCGTTCATTTTTGCTATTGATCTCTTGTTGAATGCTGGCATAATGTCCCTGCAACAGATCCCGATCCTCGCTCTGCATGCGGCTCAGGGCATGGGCGATGGCACTCAGGTGCCGTTGTGCCTCCAATTTGCGCATTCTGTGCCGCTCTCGCAGCTGTAAATCATCGACTCTTTCCCCACCAATGAGTGCATGTTTTATTAAATCGATGCGTTTGCGTGCATGCAACTGAAAATCCTCATCACTCTCCTTGATTTCCTCTCTTTCCTCTCTCTCCTCTCTTTCCACTCTTTCCTGTGTTTGCTCCCTTTTGATCTCTTTGTCGTTCATCTCGTCCCGCATTTGTTGTCGCATCTTGGCCTTTTCCTCCTCCAGCCAAAATTCCCTGTTTCTATCGTTTGTTAAAATATTCTGTTGATTCTCATCGAGCATGCGTTTCAGGCTCATAATCTGCTCCTGATATTGTCGCAGCTGTGCATCCTTGGGATCCTCGTTGATGGTGGGTATATTTGATATACTCTTCGCCCGGCAGGCATATCGTAGAGTGGATAAAGTCTCATCGTAGCTGTTATCGGCTGGCGATATACAGGATACCATTAGAGTTTTTGTATTGCCACCCAGAGAATCCTAAATATTTATTTGAATTTAGTTAATAGTATATATAGAAATGGATAATAAATACCTGTAGTAGTCTAGTTAGCTTTGAGTCCCTGTAAGGTATATGCTTCGATTTGCCATCCACCAATGCTGAGATTACATTTCCAAGAGCCGATAGAGATAAATTAATTTTTGTTGCCTCTTTTAATCTCTCACCAAATGCGCCCGTTTTACTCTGTCTCTCTGAGCCCGCCAGATCTACTAGATTTAATTTTCCTCTACGTATACCCCCTATTATTGGATTTGTTGCTGGCGAGCCTGTTTCTTGTATCTGTTCCAAACTTATGGTGAATATTGAATGAGATCTCGAGCTCTTCTCGTTCATCAAGGTGGCAGCTGTGATCCGATTTTTATTACCAATATTTAGCCAGTTATAACAATCCGTTGCACTCATCACTGCTTGAGTGGTTAATGTTGGCACTGTGACTCCCAAGCCTGGCACATCCTTAAGTGGATGATTTTTAATGCTTGTCGGATCATTGGAACTCAACAGATCCCTTATATTCTCATTGTAAATCTCCAAGTAGCTGACCAATGCCAAATATCTTACAGTTGTTGCTATCGAAATGGTTTCAAATATATGATCAAAGCAACGCTGAATAATCCCATTGTTTTCAGCAGCTCCGGAATATCCGTTACCCTTTTTAAAATTGGAAATTTATTAATGATACATATTTGTAATCAATTCATTACCTACCTGCATTGTGTGTGTTTTGCCGCATCCAGTTTGGCCATACGCAAAAATGGTGCCATTATAGCCCTCCAAAGTACTTTCGACCAACGAGTAACACATATCATTATAGATTTTTTCAGTATTTGAGTGTCCGTCGTAAACGCTATCGAATGTAAATGATTTTCTTGGTGCACTACGCGCCGAGGGGTTTGACACTGAGACAAAGTAGTCACCAATTTCCACAATGTTCTGGGGATTTCAATATGAATTATATATGAAATTAAATATAAATGATATATGAATAAACTTAATTTTTTGGGAGAGTAATCGATAATTAAGAGCGGATTATTTTATCGGAAATAATAAGCTTATGCAAATATTTACAAACTAATTTATTTATTTATTGTATTTTTTCATTAATTTGTTTTTATTTACTTATTACAAAATAAATATAATATTTATTTCTTGTTTATTTTACAAATTTGTGTTTATAAATTAAATTGATTATTTTTTTTGTATTTCTTTGGTTGTTATTATTTATTTCTTCAAATTTAAATTTACAAATTTAGCTGATTCATTTTATTTATTGATTATTATTCATTTATTTAAAAATAATAGTTTCCTTAAGAATAATTTATCTGGTATTTATTTATTATATATTTATAGTTAATCATTATTTATTTGCTTAAAAACACATACAGTACACTTGCTGCCGATTTCCTTTATATTCATGGGACGACAGCGCACAATGACTTTAACATTTTCGCCCATTTTGTCTCTCAATTATTTGTTGACCGTGTTTGCAATGCGATAATGTGGAAAGGACATTTTATACTAACTGGCCGTGTTGACCAATCAATGACCTGAACTTGAACCAATATTCGAACGTGCTACTTACCATACATCTATACTCTATACACACATACAGCCAGCCACATATAGATTAAAACACAATTATACATGTGCAGTTGTCGCAGTGTTAGAGTAAAAGAGCGTATTGTTCGGATTGGTCACGTTTTCAACTTAGAATGTAGGCTCTTGTTTTCGCAAATCTCTCTGACAAGATTATGGCATTTTTAAACTTGAACTATTTGCAAATTCGGATAACAGAGTTGCAACAGAGTTGCGTTACTACTCTGTTATGTGAGCTTTTACTGCTCTGACAACTGAGCTTAAAGTTGACAGCTTAGTTGTCAGAGTATCACTTGTAGCAGCTGTGCTTAAATGTTTTCAGCTGTAACTGCGGTTATTAGAGTACCACGTAGTTGCAATGTCCAGCTACAGCGCTTTTATTTGTTTTCATGTGCGGTAGAATGCATGACAATTACGACACCATATGTATGTACAATTAATTGATTTGCTTGGATTTCCCTCCCGCAGCTCCCGCAAATCGATATAATCGATAATCTTTAACAACTAAGCACTCAAATCTGTAGTTAAACATTGCATGAGGCTGTTTAAATAATGAAATATTAATATATGACACTCTTATAATTTGGTATAAGAGTGCAAGTAGTGTAATGAACTGTTACCGTTGTTTTAGTGGCTGAGCTTTCGAGCATGCGCTTTGCTTAGCACTGAAAGATTTTTAAAGCCATACGAAAGCTTGTGTCCAATAAAATAAAATGTGATACAATTTACAGTTTTGTGGCTGCATAAATTCAATTTGCCCTCTTAATAATATATATCGAAATACATTACATACTATATATTTTAGATCTCTACTGATATTGTGAATGGATAAGACAGTGTGAAATTGAGTTTTCACAGTGAAAGAGATGAAAATATGCAAGATGCTTATACCAAATGTTTAGCTAATATTAATGGACAACAGAGATATACCTTAATGACAAGGGAGCCCCTTAATTTGAACGCATCCTACGGGATCTACTTTATAATCCATTTAGTTTTGTTATCAATGCTATTGGTTGCCAATGCACTGCCACCAGTAATACGAGTTGGTAAGTGAATTGTATATTATGATATTATTATATTACATTATTTATTTATTTTTATATTTTACTTAGGAGCTGTTTTTACAGAGGAGGAACGTGAGAGCGGCATTGAGTCAGCCTTTAAATATGCCATTTATCGCATCAACAAGGAGAAATCTCTGCTGCCCCACACCCAACTTGTCTATGATATTGAATATGTGCCCCGCGATGATTCCTTCAGAACCACCAAAAAAGTCTGTCGCCAGTTGGAGGATGGTGTCCAAGCCATCTTTGGACCCACAGATCCACTGCTCGCAACCCATGTTCAATCGATTTGTGAAGCCTATGATATTCCGCACATTGAAGCCCGGATTGATTTGGAAATGAGTGTCAAGGAGTTCTCTATTAATTTGTATCCGTCCCAGAATATTATGAATTTGGCCTATCGGGACTTGATGATGTATCTCAATTGGACAAAAGTTGCAATTATTTACGAAGAAGACTATGGTAACTATATCCTAAATAATGATATTATTGTACTACCAGTCTAACATTGTTTTTGCAGGACTTTTCAAGCAGCAGGATTTGATTCACTCATCGGCGGAGATGAGAACTGAAATGTATATAAGGCAAGCAAATCCGGAGACTTATCGACAAGTTTTACGCGCAATTCGCCAAAAGGAAATTTACAAAATAATTGTTGACACAAATCCAACAAATATCAAAGCTTTTTTTCGATCTGTACGCAACATGCATCAATTATTATTTATATATATAATATATTTATATATGTATTTACATAAATACATAAATATGTGTGCATGCATCTGTGATCTAAGAAACAAATTTATTAAATTATTAATGTTAATAAATAATTAAGAGCTGGTAAAGAAATTTTAAATACCCGATCCATGGATCGCTTAATATTTAATAATTGATCGCAATTTTATTTGAAATATTATTATTATTAGATGCATACATATTTATATGCCATATTAATATATAGATAATGTGAAAAAGTTTATACATATTTCCACATGGTATTTCAGATTCTACAGCTGCAAATGAATGATCATCGCTATCATTATATGTTTACAACATTTGTAAGTAAAAGGATACTCTTTATAAAGATATGAGTTTTATAAATGAAATTCATAGGATCTGGAGACATATGATCTTGAGGACTTTCGCTATAACAGCGTAAATATCACCGCTTTTCGTCTGGTTGATGTTGGCAGTAAACGTTACCAGGAAGTTATAGATCAAATGCAAAAGCTACAGCACAGCGGTCTAGATATTATCAACGGCATACCCTACATACAGGTGAGCTTTAGAATCGTATTCTACAATATAAAGCTATATTTAAAATATACATAATATATTTCAGACGGAGTCGGCTCTGATGTTTGATTCGGTTTATGCCTTTGCCTATGGCCTAAAACATTTGGATAGCAGTCACACTTTGTCTTTCAAGAATCTATCCTGCAACTCCGATCAAGTGTGGAGCGATGGACTCTCACTATATAATTATATAAATTCGGTACGATATATATTAAAGACCAAAACTATTTTTATTTTTTAATTATTTATATTTTGATTATTTAGGCCACCGTTGATGGCTTGACTGGCAGAGTTAATTTTATGGAGGGGCGTCGCAATAAATTCAAAATTGATATACTCAAATTGAAGCAGGAAATAATTCAAAAAGTCGGCTATTGGCAACCAGATGTGGGCGTTAATATATCAGATCCCACAGCATTCTATGACTCCAATATTGCAAATGTAACGCTGGTCGTCATGACTCGAGAGGTTTGTTTAAATAGTGTCATATATAAATATATATCTACATATATGGGTGGGTTTGTTTTAGGAACGGCCCTATGTAATGGTTAAGGATGACGCTAACCTAACGGGAAACGCCAGATTTGAGGGCTTTTGCATTGATCTGTTAAAGGCCATCGCACAGCAGGTGGGATTTCAATATAAAATCGAATTGGTTCCAGATAATATGTATGGGGTTTATATACCGGAAACCAATTCCTGGAATGGCATCGTACAGGAGCTAATGGAAAGGGCGAGTATTTTATATAGCTTTTTATATATATATATATATATAGTAATTTCTGTTTTTTATTTTGTGAAGTAAATTAACTAATAGTAGTAATTAAATTTAGTCTTTTGTGTTTTTAGTTTGTGAACTAAGTTAATTAATTGTATCTTTGAAATTTCAGCGCGCAGATCTGGCTGTCGCCTCAATGACCATAAATTATGCTAGGGAAAGTGTTATAGATTTTACAAAACCATTTATGAATCTCGGAATCGGCATACTCTTCAAGGTAAATTAGTTCAATTCTTAGCTCCTATGTAAAAACCCATATATAAGGGTAATATTAGTTAGTTTAGATGCAAGTATTTAAAATGTAATCGTTTAGGTACCGACAAGTCAACCCACACGACTGTTTTCCTTTATGAACCCATTGGCAATCGAGATATGGCTTTATGTGCTAGCTGCTTATATCCTAGTATCGTTCGCACTATTTGTGATGGCACGCTTCTCGCCGTACGAATGGAAAAATCCGCATCCCTGCTACAAGGAAACAGATATCGTTGAGAATCAGTTCTCTATTTCCAATAGTTTTTGGTTTATAACGGGCACATTCTTACGACAAGGATCAGGCCTTAATCCAAAGGTAAGATCAGCTACTCAGATTTCTATAAATAATAAGGTTTGTATTTAAATTTAAATTGTGTATATATTTTCCCCATGGCTAAATTATGTATTTATTCATTATATTATTATTATGAGTTTTGTATTGTCTTTCAGATCTCAGATCGTGCTCAAACGAAGTTTTTCTCTTTTATGAATCCGCTCGCGATCGAAATATGGTTCTATATAGCATTTGGCTACATTCTAGTCTCGATCTGTATCTGGATTGTGGCCCGATTATCTCCAGTCGAATGGGTCCGTTCCAAGCCAGCATGTTCCATGGCCTGCGATCATATGTTGTATAAAATGCGAAAAGCCAATTATATATACGATCAATTGGAACTGAAATCCTTAGCGACTGTAAATGAAAAAGTAAACAATTATAATGGAGATAATACAGATACTGATCTTGTGGATTGCCTAACAACAACAAGAAAACAATCAGTTTTACTGGCTGACAAGCATAATGATGATAACGATAACGATTCCGATGACACTTTGGAGCTAATTAGCGTCCAAAATGATTTTACACTGAAAAATAGTTTCTGGTTTGCAATTGGCGCCCTAATGCAGCAGGGGGCCGATCTATATCCCAGGGTATTCATTTATTCCATTTCTATATCTATTTATTTATTTATTTATTCAATGTCAACTAAACAATGCAAAAACTACAAATATTTAGACTGAATTGAAAGTAATATATTAAATTAAATCTCAATTGATTAGTAACATATTTTCCTTAAAAAATTAAGTATTTCAGCGAAATCTAAGGGAAATTGGTTGACACAATAAATATATATATATCCATATATTTTTTTTTACTGATATATATTTAAAGCAAATTCTTTTCTCATTACATTTGTAGGCTACATCTACGCGAATCGTTGGCGGCTGCTGGTTTTTCTTTTGTTTGATTATAATCTCATCATATACAGCTAATTTAGCTGCATTTCTAACTGTCGAACGTATGATAACCCCAATTGAAAGTGCATCCGATCTGGCAGATCAAACGGAAATATCTTACGGCACCTTGGAGGGCGGTTCAACAATGACATTTTTTAGGGTGAGGACTTGTGGAAAGCAATTTTATAGTCTGTTAAAATATGAATATTACTCATTGCAGGATTCTAAGATTGGTATATATCAAAAGATGTGGCGTTATATGGAGAACCGCAAGTCATCTGTATTTGTGAAGACCTACGAAGATGGCATTAAACGTGTTATGGAGGGCAATTATGCCTTCCTAATGGAATCTACGATGTTGGACTATGCTGTTCAACGGGATTGTAATTTAACACAAATTGGTGGCTTGCTAGACTCCAAGGGTTATGGTATTGCAACACCAAAAGGATCGCCATGGCGCGATAAAATATCATTAGCAATATTAGAGCTGCAAGAAAAAGGCATAATTCAGATATTGTACGACAAATGGTGGAAAAATACGGGAGATGTTTGCAATAGAGATGACAAAAGTAAAGAATCAAAAGCCAATGCGTTGGGTGTGGAAAACATCGGTAAGATATCAAAACCTAAACAAATA
Organism: Drosophila atroscutellata; assembly: GCA_035041605.1. Taxonomy (NCBI): domain Eukaryota; kingdom Metazoa; phylum Arthropoda; class Insecta; order Diptera; family Drosophilidae; genus Drosophila; species Drosophila atroscutellata. Next base: position 216,759 of record JAWNLA010000099.1, on the reverse strand, counting down.
TTTATGTTTAAAAGTTAATTTAATTAATTATATCTCGTATACTGTTTATCGAGTGCTAATATATATACACATTTTTTTTAAATATTTATATATATTTTCTAGTTAATTTGATTAAATTATATCTTTTATTTTAGGTGGCGTGTTCGTTGTTCTACTTTGCGGCCTGGCGCTGGCTGTTGTCGTGGCCATTTTTGAGTTTTGTTGGAATTCCAAGAAGAACTTGCACACCGACAATCAATCCTTGTGCTCGGAAATGGCTGAGGAGCTGCGCTTCGCGATGCACTGCCAGGGCTCCAAGTCCAAGCAGAGACCAGCCATAAAACGAGATTGCTTAAAATGTGCTCCTGGGTCCACCTATGTCCCCGTTTCAAATGTAACAATGCCAAATTTGGGCGTTCATTACAACTATTTTAATTGAGAACATTGATTTTGGAGAAGGCTTTTAAATTCTAATAAATGACGTACACATAATATATGTGTAACTGGCTTAACAGAATCAGTTATTTTTGTATCGGATCTTTCAAAAATAAAAAGCGAAAAAAACAAATTAAATAACATGTGTTTCAATTATTTAGCAACTCTTTCAGAGAATCCCTTAAATAGTGAAAATAAATAAGTCTTTTAATTAGTTGCACAAATTGCTAAAATAGATTGAGCTGATAATTCCCCAAATATTGAAATGATTCTTGATTACGTACATTTGTACACAGGCGATATTTATTTGTAGTGCATGTACATTTTGTTAATTGTGCTAAGCAGACTTTAGTTTCTAAAACTATATATATATATATAGATATATATATATATAAATGAAAAACAATATTACCGTTTATTCTTTTTATGAGACTTGCTAATTTTACGTCGCTTTAGTATCATCTCATATAGAGCATCTAGTCCTTCTTGCAGTCCCTCGCCAGTTATAGCACATGCTGGCTGGATATACCAGCCCTTTAGCTGCATCGACGAGGAGGCGGAGGAAGAGGCGCTGAAGCTATTGTGCTTTATTGTAAACTGAGAGGAGGAAGAGTTTATCCCCGTTGTGGATGTTGCAAGTGGTGCACCATGTGGCAAACTGGCAGCCTTGTCCCTGCGCTTATCGCTGCTCTCATCCAGCTCGGTTGTTGTATAACTTTGGTTTGATGTACTATTACTACTACTACTATTATTATAGCTAACAATGTTGCCCGTCGATCTCGAGTTGGTTGTTGATATATTCGAAATTGGATTGTGTAGCTCCGCCAAGCCCAGCAACTTTTCAAGCTGCTTGGCGCAACAGGCATTTGGTAGATCCTGTTTATTAGCCAATATCAGCACAGGCACCCCCTGAAAATAATATAAATAAATACATAAATGATGTATGTTAAGTATAGACTTACTTGATTATCAGGACATTTGGCTGTGCGCATCAGCTCCATTTTGGCCTCCTCCATGCGTTCAGTATCCACAGAGTCCACAACAAATAGAATTCCGTCTGTGCAGCTATAAAATATATAATATAACGTATAAATACAAATATAAACTGAACTGAAGATATTCAAATCGCACCGCGTATAGCTCCGCCAAAGCGGTCGTAGTTTTTCCTGTCCGCCCACATCCCAAACGAGAAAGTGAACCCCCTTCGCCTTGCCCAGTGTGCCCTGTACCTGCAAAATAAAGCATTAAATATTTATTTCTTGTTTTGTAATTCGTGTTAAATCGTTTACCTTCTCACAATTGAAGCCAATTGTTGGCACTGTGTTTAAATACTGATCGAATTTGAGTCTGTAAAGCGCTGTTGTTTTGCCAGCTGAATCCAGGCCCAGCATGACTACGTGCAGCGTTCCCTGTAAATGTCAGATTGCTGTGCAATTTATAAATGTTAATTTTATTTTTATGGCTGACCTGTGAAGGCAAGGCATCCAGTAAATTGCCATTTTTTACCATCGTTGCCCCCATTTTTTTGTTATTCCTTTTTTTGCTGTCTCTGTTTTTCTTACATTATGTTTCCTCAACTTTGTTTAGGGATGCTGCTCTTGTATCGATACATCGATAGGTATAAAATTTACTTCCATTGATTTTATCAGACATGAATGTTAGCAACCAGCTGGCGCAGTTCACTGTTAACATAGCACTCTGTTGCGCATCTCTAGCTCAAATGTACAACTGCCAGGGGACCGCTTTTTTTTTAGAAAGTGTTCTCATTTTAAATTTTAATCTAAACTGATAATGGCTATTTCTACTGTTGGAAAAATATTCCCAAAATGAAAACACTGAACAAATTATCAAAAAATGTTTCTCGTATTGCGCTCTGTTAAGATCGAATTTAAGTTCAAGCTTCGTTAAGTTCAGTGCTGTTAGTTTTATTATTTCCAGCAGACTGCTGAGAAACTGTCAACATACATTTTAAATACCATACGGATAAATTAATGTGAATTGTAATGCACAAATTTAAAAAACATAGCCAAACCATTCTACATTTTGCACGCTTAAATGAAGTAAAGGAGAGTAATACTGTAAATTACTCAAAATGGTGCTGCTAAAATGATTTATCGATTTATGCTGTCAAATGCAAGCAACACTGTTAAATGTTGGCAATGCGCTGTTAAGATCATTCGCCGTTATTTTGAGTTGCTAAATTAAATATTTTCATTTCAACAGCCCGGGAAAATAGAAAATATATCAATTGTTTTTAGATGCTTTTCAATTATAGCAGTTATTGCGGAATTGATCCTTCTTGACAACTAATGCCCAGCATAATGAATAATGCGGCATCTGTTTAAATAGCAGCATTTATGTATCTTATCTATATATATATTTATATATTAATGCACATATGTATTTTTGTAGCCCGATTTTATGTGCATGTATTTTTAAACGGGACTGTATTTAATGAAAAATTATTTTCGTGTGTATGTGTATTCGATTTGTGTGTTTGTATGAATGGATACACACACACGCATACGTGACTTGAATACGATATTGTGAATGTGCGCGGAAATTGTGCCTGGCAATGTAGTAAAAAAATAGAATGTGGACAGTGTGGACGCTATCTTTGATGTGCACTCATATTCTTTGAATCGGCAAATAAATCGGCAATATATATATATATATATATATATATTTATATATATATATATACTACATACATATCTGTACACATATGTAGCTAGACTTTATTCATTCGAGGTCATTATTTAAATAAGTTCGGTCCGAATTTAATTTTATTTCGTATCCTAAATTTAAGTTGCAGCAATTCAATTGCAAATTTAAGAAATTACAAAAATATTAACTGTGGTAAGTAAATAATTAAGTACATGAAGTGATGTAATAAATATGTGAAAAAAATATAAATGCATTCAAATTAACAGGGATTATATAATGTGACAGTGGTAAACATCAGTATTTTTAAATAATTAAATTTGCCCATATATATTTATAAATGTAATTAATATTCTATAAAAACTCGGACAGATATGTGTATATATATGTATATAAATATACACACATTAAAAAAATCACAGATAAATACACAGGAAATATAGCTTTTTTAACATAGATTGACAGGTGTCAACAGGTGCTAAATGCAATATTTGAAACGCGCAAAAAAAAGCATGCTTAAATTTATATATATTTATACATATTTTTTGGTACGCGCTGCATAATTAACTAATATTATTATTATTTAATTATAATGTAATTAGTATTGTTATCTAATTTGTAAACATTTTTTTTTCTTTTAGAGAATTGTACTTGTTGTTATCGTAAGCAATGGAGTCTGAGGGTATGGTAAGTTTAAGATAACATGATATATTATTTATATCATGACTGATTATTTATTTAATTTAATATACTCAAGCAAGTTGCCTTACTGCTGACAATTACTTGATATATTTATATTATATTTTTACAGCGCTCTTAGGAGCTACTTTTTTGCAAAACTGAATGTTATATTGAATGAATTTTTTTGGCTGTTATCTCAATTCTGGAATAACCAGTTCAGAACCACTTTAACAAAATACCCTATTATTTTTTAATAGAAGTTAACTTTAACTTAATTGTGGAATTGATTGGAAAATATTTGATTATTAGTTGTATTCAAGTGGGTGTTTAAATTTATAAAAATGTGTTTCATTAATTTCCATATTCAATATAACCCAACTGAATGTAGTTTGAGTTATAAACTTTATTGCTTATTGATAATTCATGAGAATGCTGCTGCTTCTTGCTTACAAGGAATTATTATTTTTTGTTGTATATAACTGTTTGTTATTGTTTTTTATTCCAACGGTAAAGACAAAAGTGAATGAAACGGAAAGTTTGCCACTAGCAAATGATTCCGAAGAAAATGCAATTGATAAAACAGGTGAACTACAAACAGCTCGAAAGGAGGAGAAAAGCGAATCGAGCAATAAAGTCGCGGAGAGTGTTGCCAGTGAGGCAGACACCGTTATTTCTGCGACTACGACTGCGACTGCGACTGTCGTCGCCGCTACGAGCGAGAATGGCGATGAAGAAGAAACGACAACAACAACTGTGACTGTCACCAAGAAGGAGAATGATGAAGCAGAGCCCCAAACAGAGACAAAAACCATAACAACAGTTATTGTGTCGAAGAAGGAGAACGATGCAAACGAAGCAGAACAAGAAGCGAAGACAACAACCACAACAACAACAAGCACAGTTATTGTTACGAAGAGCGAATCGGAGCCAACAGAGAACGAAACAGTGACAACAGTTGTCATTACGAAAAAGCCTAAAGCTGAGGAGGAGGAGAACGAGAATGTGAAAGAAGAAAAGGAGGAGAAAATGGAATCAGAGACGACACTGGTTCCCGTTGCAGCTACAGTTGTCGCTGACGAATCCGAGGAAAGTGCGAGTGAAGAGGAGGAGGAGGAGACAGAGGAGGAGGCTGAGGCTGAGCCGGAACCAGAGCCGCAGCCCAAGCCGAAGATCAATGCGGAAAAAGTATATATATATTTTGATTAACTATGTAATTAATATGCGCATTTTCTAAAAACCCTAATGCAATTGCTACAATAACTATTTTGTTTATTTATTTATTTATAATTCTGATTATTACCTTAAATGGAAAATATTTTTTTTATTTATTATTATTTTAAATGGAAAAATGTAGCCGGGAAATCATTCAAATATTTATTTGCATTAATTGATTTTAATACATTTTTTTCAATATAGATCGAAGATGTGCAAGTTCAAGCTAAAATTGTTGAGCAACCGGAAGTTAAGAATACGGAAGTTGAGACAGATGGAAAAGGTCATGTTAGTAATTGTATATAAATATATAAACTACTAGTGCAAAAAATATTATATATATTTTGCATGTACTGAATTTGCAGAAGGATATTAATAATCAAATTGAGAACATTATATCTGACATCGATATCAATATAAAGGCTCAAGAAAAAATAACTCAGCTCAAGGAGCAAGAGCTGCAACTCATACAGAAACAGCAGGAATTGGCCAATCAAATACAGCAGCAACAGTTGCTGGCCCAAAGGCTAATTGCCCAGAATCGATTGCAGGAACAAGAGTTGCAACAACAGCAACAAAAGCAGCAACTGCAACAGCAGCAACTGCAACAGCGGCAACTGCAACAGCAGCAACTGCAACAGCAGCAACTGCAACAACAGCAACTGCAACAGCAGCAACTGCAACAGCAGCAACTGCAACAGCAGCAATTGCAACAACAGCAACTGGCACAGCAGGAGGCAGCTCCAAAATTATCGCAGGAATGTACAAAAACTTATAGCCGTCAAGAAGATTCCTACGGCTCACAAGTAAGTACCCAAAAAAAAAAAAAAAATAATTATAACAAATATTATTTAATAATAATAATAAAATAAATAATACATAATATAATATAAATATTTATATATCTTAGCTATTTTCCAATCTGAGAAGAAAAAGCATTTACATTCCCAAAAAATAAAACAAAAATAAATAAATAACTAATAATTAATAATAATAATTATAGTAATAATATTAACAATAATACTAATACTAATTATAATAATAAGAATAAACATAATAATAATAATAATAATAATAATAATAAAAATAATAATATGAAATATAAAATATATTTCAATGCTATTATCCAAGCTGGTCCCTTTTAAAATCTCCCGTTAAATGAATAATTTGTTTGTATACTATATAAGCTATAAGCTATAAGCTATATCAGCTATAAGCAATAAGTTATATCTATACATAAGAGATATAAGTACATGCTTATGTACACTTCTCTATATGTATATAAAGAATATTTTGGTCTCTGTTTATACGCATTCATATATATATATATATATATATATATTGTATTGTATATATATCATACTATTCGAGTTCATCTTACCCACAGTATCTCGCTCTCTCTGAGTATCTCTATAATTAGCATCGAAGAGAGAGACAGAGAGAGAGAGAGAGAGAGAGAGATTTTTACATAGATGTATGATATAGTCAATTCCCAACAACTACATTTAAAATTCTTCATGTGAGTGTGAATGATTCGGTTTTAAAAACAATTTGATCTGTACGGACGACTAGTATCGAAAAATTTAGCACAATTTATGATTTGCTTGAAGCGAGTCCCACAATTTAATTGACTAACATGCAAAAAGGCTGCACACCCAGCCATTTTAGGGGGGGACTACCCCAATCTATGTGGTCCAAGAACTCGTCAATAGATCGGAAACGTGGTTTTCGACCCAGCGATCGTTACGACGAACATAAAAAGATAATTTTACTCGAGCTGAGCAAAAAACTGTGGCAAAGAAAAAATGTACGTAGCTCTGCTGCTACCAAAATCAGTTTAAAGATACACAAATGTATATATATATATACATACATATATGTGCATGATAAATCATACAACATTTGAATTAGAAACCATGAATGTATGTATGTATGTATGTAATTAATATATAGGAATCATCAAACGTGTCGAGGACATTTGATTTGCGCAAAATATTTACTCCAGCTACTGATGCACCCCAAATATTGCCCAAGAACCGTAAGTAACAAACTACAACAACAAAAGGTGATACGTAAAATAAAAAATAAAAGTAGGAGATTCAGATTATTAACATGAATGCAAATGTTTATACTTTGAATACCTCTCAATATATATTTATTGCTACGGCTACCCAATTTATGCCAATGCCATTTACATTGCATTCTGCTATCTTCATCATATTCATCATCAGGATAACCCAAATACAGATGCGGTCAAAATAATAGTTGAGCACACATGTGTTTTGAAAAATGTACATACAAAAATACATCAAATTTAGTGGAACAATGATGAAAATTTGATCCAAACACAAGCAGTAAATACTGCGACATAAGTAAACATGATTGGTTATATTTTACTATATTTAGTGTTTGGAAAATAGTTTGATCACAAAATAATGAGAAATATTTCGATTAAATACTTGAAAAACCGAATTACTATGATAGTGACCGCAACTGTACATTTAATAATTATGTATATTGCATGCATCTATTGTATCTATTTGCAATTGGCTTTTGCTTAGTTAGGACTTACACAGAGTGGATTACGTATCGCCTTTTAACTATCTACTGACTATGTTTTTGAATTGATGTTAAATTTGTTTCAATTTGTTAGGAAAGCTATATGCCTCATCGGCATTTTATTCGCCAACACTGCATCCCACTGTGGAGGACCAGGTTGAGCTCGCTCGCCGAATCTCACATTCATTGAGTGACATTAGCAATCAGAAATCAAAGGGTCAATCAATGTTTGTGAATCGGAAGAAACGCTCTGTTAAATGGGTACACGAGGCTAGTGGTCAAGGTAATAGAATTGTCAATGCATGCTTAAGGACCTATCCTATTATTATTATGATGTATACATCACATATTCACACAAAACAACAAGTTGGAAACTGAGTCATTGAAAAGCAGCCTTCTCAAGTGTTGGAAAATTTTCAGATAATACAGTTATTAATAATAATAAGAAAAAACACATTTAAGCATTTGTTTTCAGTGCAACTTATTAAGTATCATTTATGAATACAAATGTGGTATTTTGCTGTATATTTTTTTGTCTTCAATTTGAGTACAAAATCTTTTTTTTTAAATTTATTTAATTAATAAACTTATTTATTTATATTTGCATTAAAAATATATAACTAACTAAAATCATCTTCTCTTAAATAGATTTAGCTTTGCCGACTTAAATAGACTTTAAACAGCATGATGACTAAATTTAAATTATAAAATTGATTACACAATTCCACTTGCGCTCTTAAGTATTTTATTAAGAACACTTCTTCTTAAGATAACTTCTTGTGATTTATTAAATGTTATGAAAGTATTATATGAAAATCTCTAATTAACGAATACCGGTATTGCATAAATATAGGAGAAGATGATAAAATTGAAACGCAATCATTAAATAAAGAAAATGCTGAATTAAATTTGATGATGGAACTAACCAAGCTGCCGGAAAAAACTCCATTAAAACTTGTTATGAATCCACGGGGTCAAATGCGCGACTATAACTCACTGAAAGACTCGATAAATATTGAATCTGGCCTCTTATCACCTGACAATTGCGCTGAGCTAATAACTGCGCTGCAACTGCATAAGGGCCGAGGTAATAATTAATAATAATAACATTTGGATTATTATTTTTGTTATTATTATATTTGATTATTATTAATTTTAATTATTAAAAAACTTATTATTAATTATAGTATTAAGCGTAAGGAGTTTTCTTTCTTGGGGTTATCGGGGGTTAATCTGTCGGTCTGTAGGTCGTTTCTCCGTTATTGCCAGCATTTTAGAGTAGTTAGTTGCCCATTATTCATTTCCGATTATAGAAGGAATATAGCCATAAATTAAATATTATTAGTGTGTTAGTTAATTAATTTCTGACAGCCTGTTGTTTAATTTTATAAATATAACACTTGTTGACAAGCCATAATTAATCAATCTGTAATTTCTTCAAACATGTACCTCACAATAAATCCGCTTTACCTGCCACTGCCTCGGTCTGCTTATCTGCGCGCTACTCTCAACAATAAACAAATAAATACAAACAAATAAATCAAATCTAAATAAAATATCAAATCGCTTTCAAGGAGCTGAGCTCTTTGCCAAACGTCGTAGAAAGGCGGAAAATTGGGTAGTCGATGAGACAAATGCCGGCATTTACAGTCCGTCTGGTCTTCCAGATTACCAACAATATCAGGCAAGACCCCCAACTTCGCCCAATCTCTTACCCGCGTATTCGGATGCGGGCAAGCATCGTGTCCAGCTCAATCTGCATCAGGATCAATTGATTGAGAAATATTCAAAGCCCGGCGTTCAAGTTGTGAAATCGCCCTGGGAAGCGGCTCTTCAAACCGGCTCGGCAAGCACAGCATTTTTGGATGGTTCCAATTATCGCGCTCAGACGCCAACAGCTTCTCTGGCATCACCGGTGAACTTTAATCGAGATGTCACCGATTACCACGGCAGCAGCCAATCGCCTTGCATCGAACAGAATCTGTATAATCCGAATAAAACGGTCAGTCTTGGTCATTTTCAAAGTATTCCTTTATTTATTTATTTAATTTTTTTTTTTTTTTTAGCAATTTGATACACCAATTCAGCCGTGTAATCACCAGCGAGAACTGGCTTATAAGCCAACTGTGGCCCAGGGCTGGGGCGGTCGAAATGTGGAATTACCAAGAGGTAAATGTCAATGAATTGTTTTTTTCTTATTATAATTATAATATATATGTGTAGATAGAATATATATATAAAAAAAAATCGTTTAAATTAATAAACTTTTTCTTAAGCAGCTATTTATTTTTTCCATGTAATGGTAAATTAAATATTTACAGAATATCGTTCTGAAGAGTGTGAAACCCAGAATATAGATAATATAAATGAATATTATTTTGACTCTAATGAACAAGTTCTAGTTCGGAATTTCAACGATGATATTCAGCAACGGCTACAACAATTAGAACAATTTCAGCAATGCTTTATGCAACAGCAAAGCTTGGCTGCCTTTAATAGGGATTATAAAAATATAAAAACTTTTGATAGAGGCCAACAATCTAAATATATTAACCCAATAAATACAAAAAATACTCCTTCAAATACTACAACAATGCCAGCCCCAAGTAAACCAATTTTCTCAGAGAGTGCAGCAGAGAAAGACGATGATATTAAAGAACCAGTTAATGTTCGTGAATTGATTTATTCATTTGAGCAACAATCGCTTAAAGAACAGGAAGAATCGCAAATAAATCGATGCCAAAAGCGAATGAACGAAGGCAATTGCGAATTGGAAAAGGAACTAAATCAAAACGAAGGCACGAATTGCAAGAACCCCACAATTATTTTTCCATGTCCTTGATAATAAATATATGTGTACATATTACTAAAATATATATCTATTGTTCAAGTTAAGAGTTCTGTGCTGGAAAGTCTAAATAATTACTAAAATATGTCTTCTGTTAAAGTTAAGAGTTGGGTGATGGAAAAATCACTCGAAACAAAAACCAATTTAGTTTCATCTCTGCGTATATATAATTAATGTGTAATGGCTTAACAAAATTAAATAATTTAACAAATTGTCTTTCTTTAATTCTTAACATATCTTTATAAAAGACCTCATAAATATATATGTTTATGTTTATACTTTTACCACTCCAATAATTCTAGAGCTTTCTTTTATTTGTTTTATATACATATAGGTTTATATGTGCCGAAGGAAATCTCATTATCGAGCTATGCACCTCCGCCCGTCCAGTCGAAGGATCAGCAGCAACGCAGCCATACTTTCCCGGGCTCAACAAACTTTGACTATTCTCAGGGCAATCAAAATTCGACGACTGAGTTTCCCATATCGACCCCCACGAACCCATATTCATCAGTGCCACCCAAACAACAATTGTACGGCCCACAAAGTTATCAGAAGGTGCCGCCTATCTCGATGCAATCAGCACCCCAGGTCAATTTCAATCCTTCACCGTTGTCCTTTGATAAGTTGGCGAAATTTCAGAAATCGGTGCAAAATCAACAATATCTGAATGTGAACAAACAGATGCCAACATATGGCAGCGGTGTACGCAATGCATCCCCAACTCCCTTTGGATCTGCTGTCATTATTGATCATCGATCGACGCCAATAAAATCGCAGCAAGAGCATTTTGGCGGCTATGGCCAGAATATTACACACAGCGCCCCACTGACAGCGTCGCCTCAAGTGCGTTCCGCTCCTGGTCAGTGCTTTAATAATAGCGCACGGGGTTGGAGCGCAGGTTCGACGCAACCCCAACGAAATGTCTATTGTCCGAGGGTTCCAATTATTGCAGAGGGTCTGCCCTATTCGGACTTTTAAAATAATCAAACTGGAGTTTCCGACGTAATGAAAGTTTTTGAATTTTGTAAGCGATTTACGATTTACAACTTGCATATCTTTAATTCAATAATAAATATATATACCAATTATCATATACCTAAAGGTTTATGTGTATATGCTCTCGTTAAAATGCATACGATAATATATTTATGTTAATTTTTATTGCGTTTGTTTATTTGCGTCTTTTAAATAATAATATGTCATTATGAAAAAATGAGTGCGCCTTATTTAAACAGAGTGGGAGTGGGAGTGGGAGACAGGCAATTTAATTTGTTTAGCTTTAATTAGTCGTTTGCTCAGACTTTGAGCGATATTTTCGGCTCTGTATGAAAAGTATACATAATACACATCGAGAAAAAGCTTTTGCATGAAGCTTTCAAGAAAAACTTTCTCTCTCTTGGACCGTCCGAGCTTGGCCCGATGTACATTTGGTGGTTGAACAAAGCCGAGTTGCGCACTAAACCCCATGAAATAAATTGTGCATACAAATTGCAAGAATAAAAAATATATTGAACAAGTTTTTCCTCATCAAATCATAGCCAAAAATTTCTTAAACGTTAAATAGAAAACCATAGAAAATGTTATCTAACTTTATCTGCGCTAAGAAGCGTTCGTTAAAATCATAAAAGACAAAAACATGTGGATCGAGAATGCAGCCAACATATTTTATAATATATATCTTATAAACAGAATGGCTAGGGTTTCAAGCTACTGAAAAAGTAAGTAAATTAATTTATTATCAAGTGATATTTCAGACTTTCAGCTAAATCCAAACTGTTTTTAATTTATGTACTTCCAATTTTCACATGCCAATAATTTGTAAGGATTTTTTAACAGCAACAAAAAATGTATATGCAAGTTATATATATATATATATATATATATATATATATATACATATATACATATATATATATATATATATAAGTACAATATGACTTTAAGCTGAACACCGATGATTAACAATCATTATAGTTTATTATTGTGTTTTGGATATATTTTTTTAAAACAAAAAAGATTATATTTTTTAAGAAGAGAATTTTGTGTTTTGCAGATTTAAACGTCAATATACTAATAATAGAGGAACTCAAGTGAACAAAAATGGTGTCTTCATATGGAAATCAAATAAAACAAATCATTATATTCATTTTGCATTTTAATAGTCGTATCCAGCATATCAGCGCATCCTCCTTTTTAACTGTCAATGGTAATGTATTAATTAGTTGGAATAAATGATCAACTAGTTCTTAAAATAAATCACTTTTTTGTAGACTTGGTCAATACGGATCAACCTTATTTTGATGACATAAGCCCCAGAAATATTTCAGCTGTTGTCGACGAAACGGCAATTTTGAGATGCCGCGTTAAGAATAAAGGCAATCGAACTGTAAGCGTATATGGACTATAAAAGATCTTTCTATGGTATTAATGAGATTATTGGGTAGGTTTCATGGATGCGCAAACGGGATCTTCACATTCTAACTACGAACATTTATACGTATACCGGTGACCAACGATTCTCTGTAATTCATCCGCCAAGCAGCGACGATTGGGACTTGAAGATCGATTACGCCCAAGCCAGGGACAGCGGCATTTACGAGTGTCAAGTGAACACGGAGCCCAAAATCAACTTGGCAATTACTTTAGAAATCACAGGTACATTAAATTAAATAGGATATTAATGGTATTAGTTTCTGGCCGTCGGCTGCGAGTGCGGCTGCTGAGAGCGGCGAGCCGAAGGTAGCGCGTCGAGAGTTAAGCAGGCCTCGTGTGTTGAGCAGCGAACGCAGATCATTCTTTAGCTCGCCTTCGCTGCGTCTGCATGTTCTCGGGGAGCAGAAAGAGTTCGCCCTTTTTGTGAGTATGACTTCTATGGCAGATCCCCCTAGAATATGTGCAGCAGCAGCTGCTCTTTCTTCTTTCTCTTTTGTAAAGTTTAGATAATTCATTATTTTTTTTATTTTATTTGCAGCTGAAAGCGATATGAGAGAAAGAAACTCGGAGAAACTCTATTATGACTCAAAAGGTTTGATTTACGATCATAAAGATTATAACACTTCCAACCTTTAATAACTATGTAAAATATATTTTGATAAATTAAAGCGGCACGTGCTAAAATACTGGGTTCCACAGAGATACACGTGAAACGCGATAGTACAATTGCACTCGCCTGTTCCGTCAATATACACGCCTCATCCGTGCTGTGGTATGTTTGCATAAATAACGCTTTCTTTTTTGCCAGTGCAATTAATTATAATCGGTCAAGGTATCATGGATCGGCGATTGTTGACTTTGATTCGTTGCGAGGTGGCATCAGCTTGGAAACGGAAAAAACCGAAGTTGGCACAACGAGCCGATTAATGTTGACGCGTGCCTCGCTGCGAGACTCCGGAAATTATACATGCGTACCCAATGCAGCCGTGCCGGCCTCCGTGCGAGTTCACGTGCTCACTGGTAAATCATCCTCGGATTTTCTAAATTAAAAATTCTAAATCATTTTTGGAATTTATTTGAATATTTAATAGGTGAGCAGCCGGCTGCAATGCAAACGAGCATTGGAAATATTTTAAATGCATCGATTGCAATCCGAATTACGTGTTGGATCATCATATCAGAAGAAGTATTGCTGTTGTTTAACACTTTGAGCCTAGCCGAATACATAGTCGTACATCTAAATTCAAGATGACTAACTTAGTTCATTTAGCAATAGACCCAAGATGTTCTTTAAAAGGTATACCATTCAATACAAATAGATATTATATTTAATTAAATTGAATTTCTTTCTATTACATTATATACATACATAGATAAGAGAAGCATATTCCAATGGAACGATTGTAAAAGAACAAGTTTACAGAAAGTTTAATATATATAATAGATACTACATATTAAGTATAATTCCTATAGTCTTATGTAATAAAAATTACAATAATAATAAATACTTATATACGTATACAGATACAAAAATTAATTTTTAATAATGTACATATACTTATGTCTAGACATATGTTCCATTTACAATCTTGACTAAATCGTATGCTGCTTATATTTTCTAATATTATATAATTTATAATATTTTTTATTTATTATATATATGATATATATATATATATATATATATATATATATATATATATATATTAATTTGTTCGTCTTGCACTGGGTATTAATTGCTGCCGTTTATAGAGTGGTTTCGCTCTGGCTGTTGGCACTTGTGTTCCATTATAAATGGTATTGTCAGCAGGCGACGTTTTCTCAAATTCCGCAGTCTTTGCATGCATTGTTGCCCCACCAATATTGGATATACTCGCTGGTAGTTTAGGTTCCATAGTCACACTTTGTATTTTACTATCTAAATGATAAATATTTAAATTTTCAACCCTGTTGTGATTTATTTATATAGAAGTATTACCCTTGAGAGTAGCTGCCTTGATTCTTTGTAAAGAGGCCTCCTCCGGCACTGATATTTGTAGACGGGCTGAGAACACATTCAAATGATCAAGTAAAACTGGAGTTGATTGTCGCCTTTCATCAGGTAAAATAGCCGAATTATAGCTAGCCTCGCTTAAGTGAACCAGGCCCCTAGTTGGCGTAGAGCTCTCAATTTGGTTACTATGCATAGGTAAATTATATTTGAATATATACATAAACATGACCTATATAGCATATTAAATGATATATAAAATGTATACCTTAACGACTGATCCACTTTGTTTGTTATTAAGTCGTGTAGTTTTTCCGGACAAGTATCCAGCATATGAGAATAAAGCATATCCATAATTTCTACAGGCACTTTAAAGATTTCCTCATAGTGGTCTATCAGTATTCTGTGTAAAAAATGTAAGCAAGAGAATTATCATTTTATGTCGATAAATATAATGAATAGTATACCTAATAACATTAATTGCATCTCCCATATTTCCCTGCTCTTTATATTCAGCTACTTTTGGCGACGAGTCACGCAAAATATTTGGCGCAAAGACTGTGGACAAATTATTGCTATCCATTTTGTTGCCAATCACTTGAACGGTTCCATCACTGGCACATATATCATCACAATGGGCTGCAACATTTCCCAGGAACTTGAGCAAAACATATAATGTGTCACGATGCACAATCGGTAGCAATTTAATAAGATGTGATATTGCTTCCAGCTGCAGGCGACGATTCCGTATACCTACAAATAAATCAATTGTAAAATAAATCAATTTATCAGCTTTTATTAGATCTGTCAACTTTACGTTGAGTTTCCAAAAATGCTGTATATAATCTTTTGCAGAGCAGGGGTTCTGGTAGATCCCTTAAGAACTCTTTAAGCAATGTTGCCACATCATGTGGACAGGTATTATCAGGAATGCACATGCTCAAATTCTTGTCAAATTCATCACGGAGCTGTAATAAACCAACGCAAATCGTTATCAATAATAATAAGTTTGTACTTAAAAATACAAAAATATATTTAATAAATTAAAAATTAAATTTATATTAAAAAAAATATGATTTATTTATTGGTTTACTTACTTGTTTAACCCGTTTTTTGGATGTACCAACTCGAAAGAGACCCACTTTCTGTAGTCCATGTACCTCTAGATATTCTATGCAGATCATTATGAATATCGGCACATTTAACATGAAACAATTTTTCGATTCTTCGAATAAGATTCGATCGAGATCCAGTTCAACGTGTCGCATATCAAACTGGCTACAAGACATTTTCTTTGATATCGATGACGATTTCTTAAGCTCCATAAACTGCTCCGAGGGACTACAGCGACCGCAATCCAACGATTTCGTTGGTAAACTTTCATAGGAACGTATCTACAAAAATAGGGATCTTAATTAATGAAATGATCAAATAAATACTTGAGAATATTATTACATTATCATTTGATTGTCCAGCATGACGACAGTGGTTTTCGTTGTTACTATGAAAGATTGAGGTCAGCGAATGTTTTGAGCCGGGCTGCGAATCTCCGGCCCGTTTTCTGTCCCTCGAAAAGCAATAATCCAGCGGGACCCCAAATAAAATATCCCGTCCATCTTATTTAATTAAACATATGTTAAACAAAATTGATTGGCATAAGGATAAATTAATTCAAGAAAACTTTTTCGCTTACTGTTTTCATCTTTTTTGCCAATATCAAAGAAACTTGTTGTCAGAGCTCTTTTCTTTGAGATTACTCGTCTTTTCGGAGCTTTGCGTTGCAAATCTAAAAAATATGAATTTATTAATTAACATCATTTAATTTAGTTATTATATTATTTTTATTTGTTCTACTTAGTTAGCTTAATCAACTTACCAATATTCATTCCAATATTTAGTTCTTTAATTTTTTCTAAAGCAATATGCATAAGCATCTCTGTTTCGACATCGGATAGTTTTTCCAAGGATGTATCCGTTAATTGTAGGATCTGTCCTTGCGTCGATATCCATGTGCAGTTCTCCTAAAAACTCGGAAAAGTTGTAATGTAAATTAAAAGAAATAGTAGATTAATGGATATTTATTTCTAACCGAAGGCGCCCATTTTTCACGCTGCGCCAGAAAGTCCTGGCTCTGATCCGGCCTGCTTTGACATTTGGAGCGGCTTCCCCAAATCTTTCTTGAAACGTATTGTCCAACATTTGACAACGACTTTGATTTTTGCATATTTGTTGTTTCATTTTTAGAATCTACAAAGAGTTTAAAAAATTAAAAAATAATTACAAAACATAAAATTTGGAAGAAGATTCATAAAAATCAAATCAAAGCGGGGAATTATGAAACGGAACGATTTGGCATTTTTAAATTGATGACGCGTCGATAAGCCTCTCAGTTTATAACTTATAAAAGTTTTGATTTTTTTAAATTTATCTTTAATTTTAGATTTTTTTTTATAATCATTTTTTATGTTTTTCGACTGACTTTAATTGACATGCCATAGATAATGCCATAAATAAAAAAATAATAATAGTATCTATGTATATATTGCCCACAATTTAAAACATTATTGCTGTGAATGACCTTTATTATTTATTACATTCTCAATATAAAAACAGTTAAACTTGCTGTATACTAATTACTATTTAATACTACCATTACTTACTTAGATGTGTCTCGCTTATATTCCCGTTCTTATAGTTTTGCGAAGTGGATTGTTCAGTTGGGTTTGTGTTCCAAAAATGGGATAAAAACTGGGAACTCGAACTGAGCAAGGCGCCGGCAGTTCTTCCACTCTTCTCCTTGGGACTCTGCAAAGATCTCGTCGGCGAAGTTGGAGCCGAAACAGGTGGAAAGTGCTTCTTGCACTGATTGGCGTTTTCATTGCTTTGCGCCTGTTGCCGTTTCATTTCCCACTCATTCCGCTTGCGAATGCGCTCGTCGAGCTCCTTTTGCCAGGAGATGTGTGCATTTTGCAAGTTCCTCGAAGTCTCATTGCCCCGTATAAAATCCAAGGCGACCAGTGCCCAAGCATTTAATGTTTGTACTGCCTTATGATTGTCCTCATCTATGCCCGGGAGATTTATTTCCCCCTTTGCCTTGATATTTCTCAGATTCCGATCATAGTTCACCGACTTGAAGCGATTCGCATCGCCATCGTGTACGCTTTTCTTCCTCGCCATTCTTAAATATCGCTTAATTGTATCGCTCACGGATTGGGAGACATCCTCGTTATCAATAGAACTTCTCCGTCGACTCGCATTGCCTGCCGCCGCCCCTTCTTCGGCTTCCGATAGCTCGGAATTTTCCATCATCAATTCATAGTTTTTTGCAAGTATTTTAATTTCGCTTAGTTGTATAAAATTGGTTTGCGTTCCACAAGAATTGGTCGGTTTTTGTACTGGCCTTGAATATACAATTGGAGTCTTATTAGACATATTTCTTGTACTGTGACTGAGCTCCAAGGATTCGGGTGGTTTTTGTTGGCGTTTTGTTGTTGTTGTTGTTGGACTTTGTATTAGTTTTGCACTAATATCATACTGACCCTCTAATATGGGTTTTTGTCCCTTACGCTTGTCAAAATTGCATAATTCTGTTTGGTAATTTTCGTAATTACTGTTAAAATTGAATAGACTCGATAATGATGTTGCTCCGCTGAGGTTCGACTTTGTTGTTGGCTCTGAGGAATGTAGAATGCGATGCAGTTGCTGTTTCTTTAATATATTATAAATTTTCCTAAGATGGGCTTTATCTTCTAGAATTTCCGGTGTCACATTGCCCATTTGGATGACGCTGAGTGAGGAACTTTTTAGAAATTTCAAACGTTCCAAAAGCATAGACTCGATTTGCTGCTGCTCATTCGAATTTGAATCGAATGCAGGCGGGGAACTCGAAGAACTCTTCGAACTCAATAATTGTTTATCGTAATTTGGACGCTGAGAACTGGGCGATGATGTCTGATCGGGCCGAACTGTTTTTGTGCCCAGCAGTGTGGTTGTTTTATAAGAATCACGTATTTTAAGATAGATTTGCAATAGTTCAATTGTTTGATCTATGTTTTCATTGAGTTCGCTTTCGCCCGACTTTGAGCAGGCCACGTAACTACTCCGATGTCGCGATAATATTTTAAGTCGTTTCTTGGAATTTTTCGATGCACCTGGAAACGAGGACTTTCGCCGCCACAATATAAATCGCGGCTCCGAGGCGCAGACACGCTGAAACTGCTCCTCGATGTGGGGCAGACTATCCGCCCCATGTTGTATGCCATCCGGTAATAGTTTTCGACCAGCATCTGTCATATATCGCCATGTTTTGCGCGTTAAGAGCCAACGTTCACGTTTCTTCTCTTTTTCCTTGGTATGGCAACGCCGGCGTCCAGCTGAAGTTGGCGAATTTCTACCGGAGCCAAGGCGCTTTGTTGTTGTTCTCTCTCGCTCCGTCTGATTGGTGTCAGTTACGTTCGAGTTGGAGTTCGCGTTCGCGTTGGAGTTCGGGCTCGTTGTCGAGACGGTCGTGGTAATTGTTGTGGTTGTATCCTCGGCTCGATTGAGCTCATCGATCATACCATCTAATGGACCCGATCGTTTTTTTATCACTGTCACAGGTCGACGCAAAGTACTCGTCACCTGTCCCGTCGAACCAAACATTTTATTCGCTTTCTTATTTGTGTTCGATGATGCCATCTGAAACGAACATAATCCATGAATAATATTACCAGTTTCGATTTGTGTTATATGCATTTAATAGGACACCATTGTTATTAATTATGGTTTAGATACCTTTAAAATATGCATAATGGTCATTGACGAGATATATAAATATTTATCCTTTAACATCAAATACACCCCAGAGACACATACTTTACTTACCTTGTGTAATTAAGTACACAAAAAGAAATCACTTATTTAAACATGCTCAAAATCAACACCGATCTTAAGTATCCGTGTAGGAAATACTAGAATGCTACTAGAATTTCAAAGCTGAACTTATTTAAAATTAAAATTCACAATTAATTAAGCGACGTCAACAATATATCATTTCTTCCACAAAATACGCTTGAGTATTTAATATATATTTAAGTACATATATGTTTAATATGCTTACATTTAAACATACGCACATTCCTCAAAAATACGTAATTTCACTTTGATTTGATTTTCTTTTCTTCTCATTTTGCATATGTTCGAGCGAATATATAAATATATATAGTTATATATATATATATATATATATATATATATATATATATATATATATATATATATATATATATATATGTGTGTATTTGTATTGAAGTTCAGAAAAATTGGTGGGCTAATACTTACAGTAATTATTACGTTAATATATCCAATAATGAGGGATATTTGTATGCCGACTTTGCAATTTCTTATTGTTATTCATTTATAATTTTATGCAACACATTTTCGGTTGGAATGCGTTTGTTTAAAACCCAAAAAAAAAATCAAAATAAAACGAAGATCTCTGCAAGTTGATATTTTTATTTTACAAATCTTAAAAACACAACGAATTAGACTGTTCAACAAACTCATGTCTCGAGAATAACGTAAAATATTTTGAGAGCACGCATAAAAAGATAGAATACATAAAAAAAAGAAAATCAGTTTATTCTTGAGAAAATATGGCTGTATGTATACAAATGTTTATAAATACATACATACATACACATGTGAGTCTACACACTTACTCATGCATTAATATACTCTCTCGCAGACACTCTACATATATATGCATATATTTGTGTGGACTTGTGTATATATGTTCATTAAGTGAAGATACCTATGAATATATTCGTATATTGATGTATGTATATCTATATAAAGTGATAAATACAAATGTCGAAATATATGCATACATATTGTAAGTGAGAATGTTAGAGGTGCTTCTCTAGTTTATACTAATAGATGATTAATTTATGAGTACATCTTCGGCGCTTCATACGAAATTTATTTTCGCTCCTCCATTTTTTCCATTTTTCCAGATGTCTTTATTTTAGATATCCTTTTGTTTACTTGAGAATCGTACAGATTGTTTTGCCCATTCTCAATTAACTAAGCAAATTGTCATTTGTAAAATATACATTATATATCTAGAAAATTATGAAAATAATTTATAAATAAATTTACCTGTTAATTGAAATAAACACTTTAATCATTTTGAATTGCTTGATTTCTTCGATGATCCCATAATTCTTAAATGCAGTTTGTAATTCCAATGCTCTAAATCTTTTCCGAATTAAGATGATTTACAGCTATTTTCCTCCCGCAACCCACAGCTGAAAATTGGCACAGCCTGTTTATAAAATATGATTTGCTTGCTTGTTTTGAATGTTTGCTTTTATTTAGTTTACAATTTTTTGAATTTACATACATAGAATTGTCGTATAGCTATGTATTGATAAACTGATAACACTCGTGTATGTTGATTTTGTGTAATTGGTTTTTTTTTAAATGATAGATATATAAGCGACTTTTGTTGGATGTACAGGTGTGTAATAATAATGCCTTCATAAGTATTTTACTAACCAGCATTTTTAGCAATAGACTATGCTCACAGCCAATTTGTCAACGTACAATAAATGTTTTTAAAATGTTTTGCACATGCCCTTTGCCATTTGTCTTAGTACTATTATTGTACTAAGTAACTTTGTTTAAACAGTTAGTTAGTTATTTATATATAAAATTATATATATATATATATATATATATATATATATATATATATATATATATATGCGTTTGCATATTTATACATGCTAATGCAGTAGACTGATAGATATTTAAAATTATTCCATGACTATCAAAATTCGATTCTTGTATTAAATGTATATATATATATATTGACCACTATCTGTAGGCTTCAAGGCTACTCGAGTATGTTATTTAAAATCAGTATATTGTATATAGTATATATATGTCAAATACATATGCATGTAAATACCTACAGACTATTAGATTACATGTGTATGAGTGAGTATATATATATATTTTTTTACATTGCAAACTCACAGTTAGCATCACATATACATACATATGTAGCACAAAATGTACCTATGTATGTATATGTATTTATTTGTCACAATTGTTACTATATCTAAATATTGTCGCAATTAAATCTACCTTCTTTTCTTTGCAATATGCAGCTACAAACCTATATATAATATCTGCATATATATTTGTATTTTTATGCCGTGCGTTGTTTGTCTTCAAATTAAATATATGACCCTACTTAAATCTATTACATTATATTTATTTTTCACATGTTTTCAATTATGTTTATAATCTTATCTGTGTTTGAAATAATCTTATCCTAAGACCTACTGCAAGAAAATATAATTACATACATAAATATATCTGATTAAATTAATTAATGTATTTAAATGAAGTAAATTTGAATAAATGAATATGAAGACGTACGCGAAAACAATCCAGACACATATACAAATAAATAAATTATTATAAAATATGGGCAGATTTCCTATAGCTCTGATATTAAATAATGTATGTACATAAAAATCATTAATGTTATGAATTGCTCAAAGCATTTAATTGATGTGCCTTCAAAACATTGAATTTGCTGTTGTATTACTAATAATTATGTATGCAAATAGGCATACGTCGTAAAGAAATTGTACATCCCATAATCTACATCTGTACATATTTATGTATGTAATTTTGACTTGACCTTAATATATATTCAGTCATTACCATATTGCAGTTTATGCAAATAATAAAGCAGACATTCTTATATTTATTTAGAAATATATAGATATATTTACAGATACATGAAAGCATATCCTTATCGTTAGACCATTGATAAGACCATGCATATTATGTATCTGCAAATGTACATATATATATTTTACATATATTTATATTCCATACATAAGTAGCTAGTAGTAGTATGCTTTACTTCTTTTTTTTAATATACTACTTATATAAAAATATTTATATTTGTATATATATGTCGCTTGCCCAAAGCCCAGATTTTGTAATAATAAATCACGATACATAGTCTCGATTCGGATTTGTGGAGTATTCATCAGTAAAACGGCCCGTTGCTTTAATTATATTAAGTGTATTAAGTAAATCTGTATTATCTATTATAAATAATAATAATTAAGGAATTATACTTACAATCTTCCATTAATATAACCTGTGTATTTTCTATATTTGTACTAGTTACAGAGTGCGGAATTAAGTTGAACTCGTCTTCTGTAAGTGTAGTGTTCCAACGGGACCTGCCACTACTCGAACGGTGCGCCGAAGTCACAGCCATTGTTGGTGTTGAGTACAGGCTTAGATTTGTCGGACTTATGACACCCGACATTGTCGATATAGATCCAGCATAGCCCAGTAACTGCAAGTTCAACATGAGTTTACATTTTTGATTACAACTGGGGTGTTTCTTATTCGATGTTAATGACATTTGAGCAGTTGATAAATAAATAATAATTGTGTACAAATGGTAAAACTCTGCATTTAAGATTGTGGCTTTTTTTGCTACCGGATATCAAAATGTATTGACAGACAATGCATAGAGGCGCCAAATCGACAAAAAAGTAAATTTTCTCAAAGCCTGGGTCCCAGCAGAGACCATGCTGTGACGCGCCGAAAATTGTGCAGGGGTCGCGTGTCAAGCAGCGAACGCAGGTCATTATTTCACTTGACTTCTGACTGTATAATCTGCTTTGTGGTTCAGGGTATACAAATCTATTTGATATTGAACATATTATATATTATTTGGAAACCTTTGCCTTTCAAGTTCCCTGCATTTTTTTGTTGACCTGTTTGGATTCTGGGAACAGCAGTTCGACTGTGTAAAAATATTGAACTTGGATATACTTTGACGGCGGCCACTATAAAACCACTATTCAAAATAATAGTTATGAATTAAAAATGATTTGATTCTTTAAGAAAAAACTTAATATC
Organism: Drosophila atroscutellata; assembly: GCA_035041605.1. Lineage (NCBI taxonomy): Eukaryota > Metazoa > Arthropoda > Insecta > Diptera > Drosophilidae > Drosophila > Drosophila atroscutellata. Next base: position 193,012 of record JAWNLA010000099.1, on the reverse strand, counting down.
TCCTTAAAGGCTAGAAAATTTTTAGATTTCACAAACGAAATATATTTCAATATCGCGACCGAAATTCATCGTCGATCTGTAAAATTTGCTTTCTTTTTTTTTTTTTGTTTATACTATTAAGTACAACTTACCGATGTAGATTGAGTGTGAAAGTGATTGAAGTACTCCCGACTATTGGTTGAGGGGTACATTGGCGCTGCGATGCGAGTGAGAGCATTTGAGCCAATTGGTGGTATTTTACAGCGACCCACTTCGGCAGAAATATGAGGACTCGTTGGCGGATGTGGTTGCGGTGAAGTTCTCGCCACAAGTGTGGTGCAATCCGTACTTGTATTTGGATCCGCCTCGGAGCTGTTAATTGGGCTATGATTGCTCTCCATGGTGTTAGCTGGTTCGTTGCGATTCTCATCGTCGACCAAGGTGGCCTTTGGCATGCAAAGACTCGACGACTGATTGGCTGTCGATGTTGCGGGCGATTGAACCATTGCCAGATCGCCACTGGATCGTATAATGGCAACAGGTCGTGCCATCGGCGGCAACATTGGCGGCAACATTGTGCTATGATAATGGGTCGAGGGAGCCGCACTCAACTTTGAGCTCCTCAATTGTGGATGAATTTGATAGTGTGGCGAGTGGCTGTGCGGTGCCAACTGATGCGAGTGGGTGTGCTGAAACCCTGGATTCTCTATAGAACCCCCACCAGCTGCCAAACTCGCAGTATGGCCGGCATCTTGACAAACATAAGTCACAAAATCAGAAATATCATGGCTCTCAGCATGTTGCTGTTGTTGTTGCTGCTGTTGTTGTTGCGCTTGTGTCTGTGTTTGTGCATGTTCGTGCTCCTGAAGTCGTGGACTGCCGTGCTGTGGGTAATACAGAGTATTCACGGGGCTTACTGAGGTTGCTAGCAGCGTAGAACAGTTGTGGTGCAAAATGGCTGAGAAAAGGATTGAAATAAGGGGATATTTAAATGAATATTTAATGTTTATGTATATATTATTATTAATATATTTAATTTACTATTTTTTATATATTATTATTATTGTTATTTATATATTATTAGCTCCTGCGGTTTTATTACTATTTATATTACCTTCTTTACTTTCACTTGTGCTTAGCCACAATCCGCACACTCACTTGCAGCGATCTGCTCTCAGTAGATTAAGCTCTGATAAATGCATGCTGGACGCAACCTAAAGACGGCTAGACTGCATTCCAGTGCATGTGTGTAAGCGCGCGTTAACAGTTGCAGAAATAGAAAAAAGGCAAGTGCACAGAAAAAATCGATGACTTCAGGACGATCACACGGTTTTACCGTTGCCGAAATGGAGGAAAAAAGAAAGCAAACTGCGAGGCGTAAATTGGCGCTATTCAGCTAACCAATTTCGGTTTCCGCCTTTACCATTCTGCTATTCTGCGCTAATAGTGTCTGCGGTTATTATGATTTTTTATATATTATTACAATTTCTATTAATATTTATTTATTATTATTATTATTATTATTATTATTATTATTACTGTTGTTATTATTATTATTATTTTGTTATTATTACTATTATTATTATTTATATATTATTACCTTCTGCGGAACGAATTTGGGGCATAGTGGCTGCCAGCGGCCTGCTATTTAGCGGGGTATATCGATGCAACGATATTGGGGAGTCGGCAACAGTTGCATCACCGTTGGAATTAATGCTGTCCGCCGGTCGCAGAATGACAGAGAAACTGCCTGTGGCACAGTGATCTGCGGCTGTCGTTGTACGCGAAATAACTGGCGGCGATGAGCTGTGGTCGATTTTGCAACCATCTGTGGAGCCATTTGTTGCATCAGTGCGCAGCAGCGGAGACTGTGATAAATGCACAGTTCTATGATTCTGATCGACGAAGTCAACTGAAATTATTAAAGGAACAGGGCGCTGTAGTTGTGCTTCATGACGAAATTAAAATAATACACTGTAAAGAGAACTACTCAAGCTACTCACTGCTATAACCACCTGGAATTGGATTGGCGACAATAGCGCCAGTCTGTGCCTGGATCTGAGAGCTGGGAATCGGCGAATCTGGCGTCAGTTGATATGTTGTGTTGCAGTCGTAAGCAGCGCCCAGATTCTCCCTCTTGATGATGTTCGTATGCAGATTGTTGTCATTGGCCTCGTCTAGTATTGAATCTGAAAGATCATTATTATACTTCATTGAAATTGAAATAAATATTGGTATACCTTTGATATACACAATACCTATTATTATTATAATTAATAAATTTAAATAAATACTGGCATACCTTTCATATGCACAATACTAGTTAATTTATTTAAATAAATACTGGTGTTTAATTTAATTCATTTTAATAATTACTGGTCTACCTCTGGATAGTGTCCACAGTTCTTGCGAAGAAAATACCCCAGTCGCTAGAATAATATCATTGCAAACAACGCCATTGTATGGATTGTGTCTGAGTCCTTTATTTTTTGACTCACTTTCCGTGTCCTCTTTTCTTTCAATTGACAAATTATTGTTGCGATTATGACTGAAAATAGCAAGCTGTGGCGATCTTGCAGCTATCATATTCGATGAGTTATGCGTATTGATAAAATTTGCCAAATATAAATCCAATTCTCTGACAGAGACATTAATATGATATGGATTTACACAGAGGCCAGGATGGAGGCATTCCGGATTCTTTTCTAGGCGCTCCCCATCCGTACTCTCCAATGGTATGGCCTTGAAAAGGATAACCATAACCAGATCCAGTCGCCAGACCTTATCGGCTTGTCTCAGGCAATCTATGCGCCGCATTTTGCCTTTTTGATCGGGATTGGAGAGAACACAAATCGATTTGCGTTTACCGATTATCGATTGCACAAAATCCTCCCTACTCTCCTGCGTTATGTCCTTTCTTAGCTTGCCCAACAGGCGCGACGCCCATTTCTGTTTCACTTCTGTTTTCTCATTCTGTCAAATAGAAATAAAATAAATTGTATTTAAAGGTTAATTTTATATATATATATATATATATATATATATTTATATCTACCTGTAGCTCGTCCTTGCAATGTCTTTCTTCTTCCAATGACATACGCTTCTCGTGTTTCTTGTAATACTTTCGTTTGGCAGCTTGCAAGTTAAACCAAGAGTACGAGAATGATTTGACGTATGGTAATAATGCCTCAATGAAGGGGTGAAATTCATCCTACATTAAAAAAATAATCACAAATAAATAGTTACATTTATAGAACAAATTGTATTTCATTTTTTTTACACAGCATTCGAAAGTTTTCAAATTATCAGCACTCTCAACAAAATCAATTCAATAATATTTACGAAAAGTGAAAACTTCTGTCTGCTGCTGCTGAATACATATAAAGAAAATTGTGATACACCCAAACGCATTTAAATTAAAGTTAAGTATTCAAAACATTATTGGTCAAGCATTCATAAATAATTAGTGGTAGACATACATAAAACAAATTAACTTTAAATGGAGCAAAAATTTGAGAACTGATTGTGAATAATTTTGAATGCCAACTCCAATACAAATACACATATTACTTATATATATATTTGTATAAATACACACACATATATATATTACATATCTACATATATACATATTGTATATATTTTGTATATTAGCCAATGTTTAAATAACTTAGTTATGATGTTTGTATTCTAGTGATAAATATATAAGACACAAGACTATAGCTACTGGTATGTTTTAGGTGGAAACATGTGTGTTGTGAGTTTAGCGTAATCAGCGGTATTTTTTCAACGGTATATAATTGAAAAAAGTTTAAAGACACCTCCAATTTGTGAAATGCACAACATCATCAATACATACATATACACATACTTATATAAATACATACACTAATTTAGGACGTTTTCTTGCTTGACTAAATAAACTAAATAAGAAAAAATATTGGTATTATTTATTTGTTTATCATTTTGAAACATTTGAAAATGGAGTAAGTAATTAAAGAAAACGTCCATTAAAGTCGGTTCCCCGACAAACAACAACAGTTTACTTTATTCTATATAGGAAAAAGGATAAAACATACATAGTAAATGAGAATGGTTATGACAATGATAACGATGAGAAACACTCTTGCATAGTGATAAATAAAATGTATGTGAAAAGGCGACAAGATGCAGTCAACGTACACATGTGTGAGCTTTATTTTTAAGATTGTAAATTGTAAACATATACATATATCAACATCAAGAGACACCAAGAATTTGAATTTAAAACCCAAAGTATCATAAAATTTGTTAATTACATTTGAAATATTATTGATTCATGGTATTCGGAATTCTTTTCCTAAACATCCAGAGCAATTTTTATACCTAACAATAGAATTAGTTAACTTCGATTAGTTGCATGTTATCACACTTATGAGATTTATGTGAGTATTGTTATTAAGTGACTGCGTAAAGTGTAAATAAAACATTTATGATAAACATTAGAAACTCCTTTAAAAATATTATACTATTATAAAAAATAATTAAGTTTTTACTTTTATTATTACGATTAATAGCTAGATCTAACGAGAAGCTAAACCACCTGCTTAGACCTTTAATTATACATTTCTGTTTTATGGACCTTTGAAAGTCTATACAGAGTTTTACCACTTCGAGTGTTATATAATTATTAATTAGCAATATTGTGTTTATTTATGTCGAATTCCTTACCTGTCCAGTTGACGATGTTTGTAAATAAGAAGATACGTCCGTCTCGATCATACAGCTTCTCAGTGTGTCTGGTATAAACATACCTTGCGCAGTTTAATTATCATTGAGTTTCTTATAAGCCCGATTGCATCCACAAGTATCTAATGAAAGGGCAAATAATACATGAAATTAATAATCTGGGAAGCTACTTGTTTTTATAGATAGTCACCTGCATATGTTGTCCATTTCTCGCATGTCTTTTATTTATTTGTGATATAATCCATGAATGTGGTTTATTTGTATTTTTATTGTTTGTTGCTGTTTTCTCTCGTTGCTTTATTTATATTCTATTGTATTGCCAAATTGAACGTCATGTTGGAGCCATAGTTGCTGAAATGACAGCAAAACTGAACATGAAACAATTAATTGCCAATGTCTAGCTTTTCTTTCCTCTCTTTATTTATTTATCTAGGGTTTTAAATAAAAAGTCTGCGAAAATATAACCTTGTTTACAAATATGGAGGCTAGTTTTGATTTGTATCATTAATGCATTGATTGAATAATCATATATATACATATATATATATGCCCTTAACGAAATAAAACAACAACTTCGGGATTTATTTGGATCATTACACAATTAGTACACAATGTTCGCACATATTTAATGATATCTATATCTGCGCAGTCAATTAGAAGCTGATGCACCTACATAATTCACTTCATGCATATGCACTTATGTTTTGATAAAACTTAAACATACATATATATATATATATATATATATATAGATTTAGAACATGTACAGGCGTAGCCGGAAAATGCACTGGGGCTGTATAAGAGACATACATATACATACATTATTCTGAAGCACTCAACACAACCCAAGTGGTGACAGGCTAGGTGCGTTGTGCAAAACGGATACCTTTCGACTAAATTTAAAATGAGACATTTCTATCTGAGGAGCCGCACATGGTACATACATAAATATACATGTATATTTTCTCTCTCTCTCTCTCTCTCTCTCTCTCTCTCACTCGCTCTTTGTTTTCAATAGTGTCTCTTTGGCTTACAAGACGTAAGTGATGTTTTTTGTACAAATCGTTTGTTTGCCAGTCAAATGTTTTGTGCTAAGAAGTAAGCAAGTTCAAACGTTCTAAAAATGGAAAATTCTCCACTCTGTTGGTGGAGTAACGTCAGACAATCGGTTAGTAGTGAACCAGATGATGTGCGCACACATTTAAATTCACAACGCGCATGCGAAAGAATGGCCCTAGAGAGAAATTTTGTAAGAGCTCTCTCTATCTCTCTCTCACACTTTGTCTCTCTTCCTCGCTCTCTCCCCCATGTCTTCCTCTCCGTCTGTTTGTCTCCCTTTTAAGAAACAGACAAGCACAAAACAATAATTAATATCGCAATGAAGGCATTCGCAATTTTCACCTTAAGCTATAAATCTGAAAAAAATTTTAATTTCAAATATATGCAATTTAATCATTAAACTAATATTAAAATTTCAATTGCATAAGGGAACTTGGAAATAATTTACACAGATCTGTTAGTTAAAAGGATGAAAGCTGTAAAGTTCTTCCTAATAATATTAATAATAATAATAATAATAAAAATAATTCATAAAAGCTAATAGAAATAAATAGCAAATCTAGAGTGTTTTCAGGGCGACTAGTTTGGGAATAGGATAGTCAGTATATAGGATAATACAGCATGCGCAGTAAACTCTTACAAAAAAGGAGCTTTCAAGTGATGTGCCTTCCACAGCTAACACTCTTATATTAAATACTAGAGGAAAATACACATTACCATTCGTAAGTCACATTCACAATAGAAGTAGTTAATCAGAGCTTTCTACCAGTTGGACAATTTCAATTTACACTAAGCACTTTCATAAATTGGTGGTAACTATTAACATATTGTCTTTGTTATTCATATATGTATATATATATGTAAGTATGTAAGCGCGTACTGCTGTAGTATGTGTCAGTATTTTCCGATTTCAACTCTGACTCTCATTGGTTTGACGAGCTTTCAGTTTTTCAGTTTGCTCTTTACAGTACTCTGTTACTGTCATCGTCATCCCCTTCTGTTTGGTTACATTTACTATACATACATAAGTCACCGAAGTAAAGTGTTTTATAAAAATAAAAATGGAGATTAAACTAAAATGAAAACACTGTTTAAATATAAATAATAATAATAAATAAAACAAAAAAGAAAACATAAAACTATTGTTTACATGTGTGTGCCTGAAATTGTTATTCTATGAGCTAATGCGTATAAATGGTACAGTCGTAAATCCTGCTTCTCGAAAACGTTTACATATTCATATGAACACACTAAAAAGGTAAAAGAAAAAAAAAATATATATATATACATATCAATATCAATATCAAAGTATGTAACAGTTATAGCACAGTCAAATATGAATTATTTTCAGTTGCTATTTAGCCATTTGTTATATTAAATATATATATTTATATGTGTGTATATATATATATTCAAATATATATATATATTTATTTGTGTATGTATATCCATATGTAACTTTATATGTATATATATATATATATATATATATATATATATATATATATATATATATATATATATATCTATATGCAGAAGTATGTATACACATAGTTCACAATACTTACAAGCTTTCGAACTTATTTTCAGATATGGCGAGCATAATATTAATAGCTTGCCTAGCGATATTGGGTCTAATCATTGCGATAGCGCTTTTTTTAGCCGGTGGCTACCTTTGGTGGAGGCATAAAAGGTCACAGTTACAGTTTATTGAACCAAACGAGGATGAAGAATCTAGCAGTTATAGTTTAAGGTTAGTTACAATACAGCTTTGAAGTCCAACTTTTATACATTTAGTTTAAACAATAATTAATTATTTAAGTGGAACTAAAAAAAATCCCTATTTTTGCAGCATTCAAGTTCAATTAAATGTAAATTAATATAAAGGGTTTTTTCCAGATTTTTATGGTGTGGACAGCTAGATCAGAAGTGAAGTTTACATATGCAATGTATTTAAAATGTGCTTTCATATTTTACAATAGGGCAACGCAGGACATTGTAGACTCTGGAAACCCGCCTAGTAAGCCACCAGCTCCAGTTGCTCAAGCGATTACGACTCCTCTACAAAATAATATTAATCGAAAACTGAATGGCTTTCTAAGTCTCAGGACGCCTCTTATTGGGTACGACTATCTATAATCATAATAAAATATGTACTTATATTTTAATTTAAATGAATGGCGTTGCTAATACCAACTGTCCATAGTCCCAATCAATTTCGTCTTCTCGCATATTAAGTAAAGTTCTTCTTATAGGAGCGGTTCAACGTCTACACCGACAAAACCTTCTAGTGCTGCTGCAGGAGCAGGTGCAAATGACGGTACATCGAAGGATTCCGCGGTGCGTATCCTAATCAAATAATTATTTTGGATCACAATTTATATTTTATTATTGGCAAGCCACTGGAATGCATTGAATGTGTTGACGATTTTGGTATTATTTTAGATCCCAAGCTAAAGTTTGACAAGTATATTTCTTCCTCTGCTAATCGAGGCTTTGGTATCCTGGGCTTTGGTATTTTGGGTTTCATCGAGCGCTGGTCAAAAGAATTTGACGATCCCTATTACTAAAACACTATATATTTCACTTGTGCGTTCCATTCTTGAACATGGGTCTTCTTCATTATGTTCATCAGGACAGAACAGAATCTGAACAAAAACAATTTCTATTATTTGCCCTTAGGGGTTTTAATTGGAATACTAATATCAGCTTACCGTCTTACCGTAGTAGACTTTTATTAATAAATCTTCCTTCTCTTTCTGGTCGTATAACAATACTTGTCGTAATCTTTTTACGTAAGCTTATAAACGGTGAGATTGATTTTTCTGAGTTAATTAGCCAACTTAATTTTACATTTCCGATCAGAAATAAAAGGAATTTTCTGCCTCTTTTGAACAAACTTATAGTTCGAAGTATGCTTTCAAAAACCCATTTACGATCTTATGCCCTAGTTATAATATGCATTTATCATTAATAAGTTTCTCTTATATTTCTTCTTCTAAAACTGTTTTGTTAAGTCATCTATTTAGTCATTCGCGATCTTCCTAACCGCACTTTATGCGGCGCGCCGGTTGAGTGGGAGCTGTGTTTCAGTTTGTCTGGGTCCGTGATTGGTATCGTTAAGCCACTTGAATGTGCTGCTCGTTGGTACTTCACCGTCCAAATAAATATAAACAAAATATAAATAAATGCAAATATTTATATATTTAAATGACTTTTATGACTTTTATAGGCATTCACATTAATTATTTGCAGACTTTGAATATTTATTATATATATTATTCGGTTAATTATTATTTATATTTTACTTAATTAAATGGCATATTCCACACATTCTAGAATAAAAGTATCTCAATGACCGACATGTACCTCGATAGCAATGATCCGAGTGAAAACGTTGGACAAATACATTTTTCCTTGGAATATGACTTTCAAAATACGACCCTAATTTTAAAAGTTCTACAAGGCAAAGAACTACCAGCCAAGGATTTGAGCGGCACCTCCGATCCCTATGTGCGAGTTACATTGTTGCCAGACAAAAAACATCGTTTGGAAACCAAAATCAAACGAAGAACCTTGAATCCACGCTGGAATGAAACATTTTATTTCGAAGGATTTCCAATTCAAAAACTTCAGTCGCGTGTAAGTTGACAAACAATTTAAAATCATAAATAAATTAAACTCAAATGCTTGGGAAAAATTGCAATTTTTAGGTTCTGCATTTGCATGTCTTTGATTATGATCGGTTTTCAAGAGATGATTCTATTGGAGAAGTGTTTTTACCGCTATGTCAGGTAAATAGGCTTAAAATATAACAAAGTCGTATGCTGATATATATTACTTAGGATATTTAGTCTATATGTATATATATAATTCCTTACTTATTTATCTGCCTTTAGGTTGACTTTGCTGGAAAACAGTCATTTTGGAAAGCTTTGAAGCCCCCTGCAAAGGATAAATGCGGCGAACTCTTGTCTTCGCTATGCTATCATCCTTCAAATTCAATTTTAACATTGACGTTGATTAAAGCACGAAATCTAAAAGCTAAGGATATTAATGGAAAATCAGGTATATTTGCCCGATCAAAACCATTTAATTATTTCTAGCATTTTGCGAAAAAGATACCATTTTTCCCTGCATAATAAAAATGTACAATTATTTTACAGATCCTTATGTAAAGGTTTGGCTACAATTTGGAGATAAGCGTGTAGAAAAAAGAAAAACGCCTATTTTTACCTGTACGTTGAATCCAGTTTTCAATGAATCATTTAGTTTTAACGTTCCCTGGGAAAAGATACGAGAATGTTCTCTGGATGTCATGGTTATGGATTTCGATAATATTGGACGAAACGAGCTGATCGGCAGAATATTATTGGCCGGTAAGCGAAAATTGCTTTGAAAAATGCGTTATTGATTGATTTCAGAGAAAAGCAGATGTTGAGGAATATATAATAATTCTTCTCACAGGTAAAAACGGTTCAGGTGCCTCCGAGACGAAACATTGGCAGGATATGATCTCGAAACCCAAACAAACTGTAGTACAATGGCACCGCCTTAAACCAGAATAAAGATTGGTGTTAATCCAGTCGATCCCGGATATAATAATAATAAATTCGTACATATGCTTACGTTAATGCATATACATATTTAAATATAATTCTGAAAGAAATAATAACTGTTTAGTAGTTTAAACAGGCTGCACACAGACTAAGAAATCGCACACATTGCGTATAGTATACATATATATACATATATATATATATATGTATAGTTTAAAAATATTAAAAAGAAAACAAGAAAAGCTATAAGAAATTGATATACGCACATCAATAGATTAGCATATTGCTTTTATTTGTGCATAAATTATACAAACACATCTCTATATCGCTCCCTATGCCTTTGTAATCAGAGCTTGAAACTGAACATACAATTAAGAATAAGAAGAAAACAGCTTATCTTAAATGTTATCATACCAGTTGTTTGGCTATTTTCAATATTCTTATCTACTTTAAACCTTGGATGTCAGTTTAGTTTCAAGCTCAAAATTGTACTAACAAATATCGGATGGGCAGGCGCAAATTAAATTTCCAATTAAAACAAATTTTCTTCAAATGTTTGTTGAACATACACAGAAAAAAAATTGATTGTACATGCAATCGAGCCTATTCATTTTATCGGTTGTGTGTCAATTTTTTTTTTGATGTAGCACCCATTTTGCTAAGGTTCATTCGTATTTAAGGCCTGCAACATACGATAGATGCTAAAGCTAACGGAATAACCTCAGTATACTGGTAAAATAGTAGAAAAAATATGAATTGTCTCTAAATTTCTATATTTATTTAATTGCATCTCTGTACTATAAAATTAGTTGAAACCAATAGGAGAATAATTTAGCACAATACTGTAAGCAAAAATACTGAGAGTAAAAATAACAGGTGAAATGTAGCCCCTATAGATTATGGAGTTAGGAAGATTGACAGATGTATATATATATATATATATATATATATATATATATATATATATATATATATGTATATGTATATTTGGCTGTTTCATTGAGCGGAGGCCACCTGGTGGGGCGTATTAGATTGCAGTTGGATTGAGTAAAGACATCAGGAGTTTCTCATTTCGAAATAAAGGGTTGCATAACACCAATATTATACCCTTTGCTCCATTGGGAAGGGATTTTACCATTTGATTTCTATGTTAAAGTGTTTTTTCATATATGAACACATAATTGATTAGCTTAATTAATCTGCAAATTAGTATAACTTAACATACGTGTATGAAGAATGATAAACATTTCACGCAAGCGAAACAGATTATCCACATACTGAAATACATGTAAATAACGAAAGTTAATTGTTATTATTAGATTATAATATTAACTCGTAAAACGACATTGTTACAAGTTACTTAAATTGCGAATTGTTGTTTCTTTTATAATAAAAGAAAATAAAAGTGTGAAAATGACATGTTAATCATAAATAAACTTAGTTTAAACCGAAACTATTTAGAATGATAGGCTGTAGGTTATAATATATTTATATATTAGAAAAGGGATTAGAGAATAAATATATTGAACAAATTAATAGTAACTGTAAAGAAATTAGCCAACCATTGCCGGAACAAGCGTCTACTGAGATGAAAAGTGCAAACGTATAACAAAAATGAGATTAAAAATTAAGAGTTAAACAATAAAATAAAAAATTAAAAAATTAATTGATGAAACTGAGTTTAAAAAACGAAAAATCGAAAATTCAACCCACCTTGAAATTACATATTTGTTATATACCTGTTATAATATTATTAAAAATCAATTTATGATAATTAAATAGCTGCAAATAAAGCATTTTTAACCTAGACCGCGAATAGTACCATTTTCTATATGCGTATTTAATTTCTTGGGTTACAGCAATAAGCAGACAATGGCATTGAAATAATAACCTGCGTTCGCTTCTCGCGGCCGGCAAAGTCTTCGACGCGTTGACTTCGGGTCGCTGCTTTCAAGCTCCGAAGCGGAATAAGACCCACGGTTACAGAAAAAACATGCACCAGGTTTTTAGTCTGCTCTCGATGATGTTCTGCTGCATATTAAATAAGGTAAAGTATAGTCAAAATAAAACACAAATACGACCATAGCTAGAGTTGTTTTTGCTCACTTTTAAAAACATTATATTTAAAACGGGTTTATCATTTCCTCTTAATTTACAAATAGATTGATAATCTCTTAGAGATATAAATATAAACGATTAGGCAATTAAGTCTATAAAATTTTATAAGATTACTTATGGTTGGGATGGGATTGAATTTCTTGTTTTTGAATCGTGTTTGTTTTGCTTTCTCCACAATTAAATTTTGCCTACAATCATTTTTGATGTGTCACTACTTTTTTGCCATTTTCCATTATCTTTTAGCTGTATAGCTGCGCTGTCACCGAATCATTTGACATTGACAGCAAACAATCATAACTAGAAATTTCCTTCAGGTTTGCTTTATTTCATAGTACATACATGCATACACAGTTGTTTATATACTAACTTAATATTGCATATATATTGTACTATAAGATCGCACAAAGTAGCTTATATGCATACATATATTGTAGTAGAATATATTTTCTCTGGTTCTAACACCCGATCTTCACACTTCTTTCTTATTATATATGAAAGTATATTATGTTCTGCTTCAAAGTGCATTCCGTTTTGTTATCTTTTGTTTTTAATAAGTTGTGTTGTTTTCGTTTGCTCTAACTCGCTATGTCTGTCAGCTCTACGAGTATATTGACGAATTAATTGGCATCATCATTTAATGAGTTAAAGAAGGTATTAAGACTCTTCACAGCCACACCTGTGTTACAAAAAGGGGTAATTGCAAAATTTAAATAAATAATCAATTTTATTAAAAACACAATTATACCTTTGCCAGCTGACTGATCCTTCGAATCGCGCCACTTGTAGAGTGACTCCTTATGTATTACAAAGCCATCGTAAAGCTCACCGAAGAGTTCATTCAACAACCCTAGAGTAAGTATTCATTAAAAATTCATTATTATCCATTAGAATTATTGTTTTGCTCAGAGATAACAAACCTCTCGGATGTTCCAAGCTGTGGACGAGTAATTGTACTCCATACAAACACTCGAGCTGAAGGTCTTCATTGGAATCAATGTAGCGCTGAAGAACTGGTGTGCAAAACTTCTGAAAAACCTCGGGCTCCAGCTTATAGCTATTATCTTTGTAGACTATTGCGAAGTTGCTTAAGGTTGTTGTCAGCCCTCTGATAAACAGCTTATCGGCCATCACAATATTGCCCTGAAAATAATATTAATACTTAAACTTTGAAATCAAATTGACGTATTTGAAATATCCTTACATTGCAATAATCAATTATGCAATCTGCAGTTGCTCCTTCCTTAAGCAGGTGCTCAATATGATCTATCACATTTTTTACAAGCTTTTCAGGCGACTCGCGGTCTTCAATCACTGGCGTCTTTGACTCATTCTCCACATACTCTAATCTCTGCAAAATAGATATCGATATATAAATGAAAATATAGAAAATATTAAAATAACAGTCGGAACTTACATTCCACTCAATAAAGTCAATAGCTTCGCTGTCGGGCATAAAATCAGACCAGTGCATGTTAAATTTCTTCCACATGCTGCGGGTGAAGTTCGGTCCCACTTCCCTAGTACAATATGTCAAGTAGGTTTTAAGGAACTTTTTACCCATGTCGTTGTCTCTTAAATTGTTGTTCCACAGATCTGACACAGTCAACACTTTCTTGACTATTAATGGACCTAAACAAAACCATTAACATATGCTTTTAGTATATCGCAAAGGAGTAAATCATATAGGAGTATACCGCATAAATAATAAATATAGAATATATGTACCAGCAAATTGGAAAATATAAAGCCACAATTCAGGAATATCAACAATTAAGTCGTTGGCAAATTCGCTAAACTCCTTGTACGCCAGCTTAAAGTGATCCACAGACATGTAGTTCTGCTGTATGAGGTGGGCAATTGTGATTGCAAGGTATCTCCTGTACTGTTTGCCCACCTTCCATAAATGCAAATAATCAGTTAATATATAGAACAAGAAGCCGCAACGCTGTGGTTCCGGTATCCGATTGATACATTCGACAACCGTTGGAGTGACAGATTTCGAGGCCGCCGCCAGATCTATGATATCCCTGACAACTGTCTTAAACAGCTTAATATCATTATCTTGCGGCTTGATGAACACGGCCTGTGGCGCTGAGCCTTTGGAAGGCTGTGTGGCAGAGATGGAAGGCGGCTGCTGCTGCTGATCACCGCCTCGATAAATGCCGCCAACACCAGCGGCCGAGCTGGTCATCGAAGAACTCATAGCCTGTACAGGGATTTGACTATTATGAACAGTAATTCTTATAAATATATTATAGATACATACCTTGCTGGAAAGTCGGCTTGACGGCGCCTGTTGCGTATATTTTGAGTGACTAGCAGATTTTTGTAGTGAAGTGTTCATCATGCCGCGACCCTGTTGATTTTGACCAACGCGCGATGAAGAGTTCTCGCGCGATCCCTGCGACGATCCCGTTCGCGAATGTATGCCTATTTTGTGAAGTTATGATATCAGGTTTATCCATATATAAATATCGTATTTACTCACTTCGATCACTATAACGATCACGCTCCATGGACCCCTTGTTAAATGAGCTTTTGTTGCGGGGCCCACTGCGATCGCGATCACGATCCCGATCTCGATCAGTGCTGTTCTTATCGACTAACGATGAGAGCGCGGCAAATGAATTGGAAGGTGTTGTCGTCGGCGTCGAGGATTGTTTATTATGAGCCCAAAGAAATTGATTAAGTCCGCCCATCTTCTTCGTATCCAAATTCTGATTGAGCTGTAATGTCTATGAATAAAAATAAAAATAAATAATTAAATGAAAAGAAATTGCTTAGCTTACCAAACCCTCCAGTTTATTGGTGTCCACCGCTTGTGAGCGGCTACCTTTGCTGGTCTGGACGTGCCACGTGTTATCGTCATTGTTGCCATTGGAGTTGGCGCTGGTGCCGCCTCCACTGTTGCCACTGCCGCCGCTATTTGGTTGCTGGTGGCGCATATTGTTGCCGCCATCGCCGCGCTGACTGTGACTGCCACCGTAACCTGTGGAACGAGAATCGCCGTAGCGAGCGCCACCACTGCGTTCATCCCGCTTGCCGACACCCGACTGGGGTCCATTCGGACTGGAAGTGGATAGGGAGCCGCTGTAGTTCATGTATTGTGCAGACAGCTGCTCATTTTTGGCCTCCTTCTCGATCTGACCCATTGTCTTGGGGGCCTCATTACGCGCTGATTGCCACTTGTTCTTGCGCAAATCGATGACATCCTGCAGCATGAATCGGACACGGGAGCTGACCTTAGCACCATCCTTGTCAGTTCGCGAGGCAATCGCCTGCATGCGGGTTATGGACTTCTCCAGTGAGTAGCAGCGACCCGGGTCCTTGGTATTCACTGGTGTCTGCTCGAACTTTGCACCCACCGTTGTGAGCAGTTTGCACAGGCATTCGAGCATGTCCTCCGAATGGGGATTCAGCAGTGTATCGATGCAAGAGTAAATGATTTTGCCAGTTAACATGGAGATTTTAAAGAGTTCGCCAATGAATCGCACTGTGCCGCCAGAGCGACGGCGTATCTTACGCTCCTCCTCCTCGAGAAGAGCTTCGATCTCCGCTTTTTCATTGGGATCAGTACATTTTTTGATCTTCTCCACAATTGGCTGCAGTTTCTTCTCCTTCGCTGCACCCTGGGACACATTCTGGGTGAACTCCTTCTCTGTTTTGTCGAGGAGTGCATTGCGGAAGTGTTGCAGATTGGATTTGGTGCCACTCTCCATGCGTTCATCGCGTGCCTTCACCTCGCTAATTAGACGATGGCACAGTCGCGCATACGAAACGGAGAAATTTGGCTCATCGATCGCCTTCTCGAAGACAAGCACAATCACTTCGTCCATTTTATCTGGTGTATCAATCTTCAGTTTGACGATCTCCTCGACGAGTGTATCAAATCTCTCTGGCGTTAGTTTATTTAGAATTCCACGCACGCGACGCACAAGTTCATCTTTCTCGTGAACGGACTTGCCATCGTAGCTGGATTCCGCTTCCACTTTGTTGGTCATTCGTGGTCGCCACGCATTTTCCGTCTCGTTGAGTTTAACGTCCTGGTTCAACGATAGATTCACATGGATCATGCCCTTCATGCTGCTACGGCCGCCGCCCTGCACCCCGGACATAGATACCTGTTTACCCGCGAAATTGCTGGACGCATCATTGTTGCGATTACCACCAATCATGCCCACCATCGACTGAACACGCTTATTGTTATTGTTGTTGTTGCGCATAAATGTTGGCATCAGATTCGGGTGTGGCAAGATCGACACGTTCTTCACCTCGGGCTGCACGCGAGAGGCTTTTGCTTCACGCAACTGCATCAATTGCTCGCGATCATATTGCTTCTTGCCACTCGGATTACTCGGCGACCATTGACCATCGTTGTAATTGATCAGCGATGAGATCGGATCTGTTTCTATGGCAGCAATTGGTGGTGCGGCAACAGTTTGTTCAACTGTCTCTGATCTAGGCTCCTCTCCATCTCCCACTGTTTCCTTGAGCTCCAGTTCTTGCTCTTTTTCCTGTTCTGTTCCATCCATTGTGTTACTTGTAGCCAGTTGTTTACTGTGTATGGAGTTGCCTACCCCGATATCAACATTATCATTAGCCCTTATAGGCTCATCATTCAATTGTGAATTCCCGGCTCGATCAGTCTCATCTGGGGAGCTCTCGTGTGTGCTTTGTGCTGTTGGCGCACGCGACTCTGTTGCCTCAATTTCGCTGCTTTGACCCACTAGTTCCATAGCAGTGGATACGGCATCGGATGAGACTTCTATATTGGTTTGGGTTTGGGCTGTTGTTGCGACCGTTGCACCAGCTGTGCTTGTCTCTGGCTCAGCCTCGATCATTTGCAGTGGACAATTTGTGAATAATTCACTCTGCGCCGAGGACACAGCAGCGTCATCCACAGTGTGCTCAAATTCAGGTGTTGGAGTTGCAACATGCGCCATGTACTGAGAATGTTGCTGCTCCATCTGTATCTGTGGATATGGCTGTATCTGTGACTGTTGCTGCATCGCTTGTGGATGTGTCAAGTTTAACTGATTCTTTTGCTGAAGCCCAGAGTCCGTTTGTATCTGTTGATTATTCTCGACAGTCGCTTTAACGTTTGCTTTCGCTGCTGCTGCATCATCCACTGTGACTACATTTAATATAAAATCAAGATTTGTTATAAACATGTTATAGCTATATATATACTAACGTCTAGGAGTTGTAGTTTTAAATTAATAAAAGTTAGTCTACATATCGATATTAGTTGATCATCATTTATCGCTTTTGTATTCAATTTGAATCTTTTGATTTGTTTTTACTCCTAGAAACACATGGAAAGCTTCTCACAGAACTATCTGTTAGGTTCCTTATTACCTTTTTATTATATATATTATTTAACAGTCCAAAATAAAGGTTTATAGTTAAATGTAAGCTGTCGTTCGATATATTATTAAGTTCTAAAAATTTTGCATTACTTGGAAATATATATAATACATATAAATATAAATATACATATATTTTTCGATATCGATATAAATATAAATATATATATATATACATTTATTCAACTGATTATTGTTGAGTGGTTTTTAACCCACAAATGGTATCAATTTTGCGCATGTTTTTTTCTTTTCGAAATATTTCAAAATGCACGTGTGCATATATAATATTTATTTGAGTCTTTTTTTAATTTTTATCTCATCAAGAGTTGTCTGTGTGTGTGTGTGTCCGTCCGAGCAATTATTGCTTTGTTGCCTAGCGCTATAGATAGACACACACTCACACACATACACAGGGACGATATCGAATCGCACAAAACATCGCACTAACACTATCACAACAACCAAAAAATGATCGCATCGAGAGGCTAGCGACGTTTGAGCATCGAGCATCGATCGAACAACGAGCAGCGACCGCAACTGAAATCGCTGCACAGATGAGGCAAACAGAAATACGGACAAGCAACTAACGCCAGCCAAAAATCAACGTCAAACAACAAAAGTCACACCAGTGCTAAAAGCAAAAGTGAAAATGTTTGCACACACACGCACTCTCAATTTGTCTCTCTGTGTGACTCCCTCACACATGCTTAATATATCCATATACAGATACAGAAGATAGTGTAGAAAGCACGTGTTTGCATCGGTTCGATTTAAATACATACATCTGAGAGGCAAACGCAAGCAGCCACGCAATGCGATGTGAGAGAGCCAACAAGACAAGTGAGAGAGAGTGAATGTGCTGTTCGTCTATAATCTAACATTCACACGCACGTGGATCGAGTTTGACAAAATGCATATGTATGTAAAAATGTATGTATATATATAATATATATATATATGTATATATACGTGTGTGTATGTACGTCTTATGGTCAGCACACATACATACACACATACACACCGATGAACATCGAACATCTACCCATTCATAGATAAGTGGACAAGCTTAATCGCAATATGCACACACACACACACACACGCACACACACTGTTTTGATCGAATGGATTTGTAGAAAAAAAAGAGCAGCAGCTGCTGGGAATTCGGACATAAAAGTCTTCTATAAAACGCATATTTCTGATAGAAACTTCGGGCAAAACTTTCTTTTTTTTTCATATTCCGTTTTCGCTTTTGGGTGTTCCGGGTATAACGTTATCGATTTGAGTGCAATATGCGAGCTACAAGTCACTGCATTTTTTTATGTGTTCAGTTTGTAAAAAATAAAGTACAAGTGCAAATAAACTATTTGAAATATGTAAATATTAGAAAAGCATTGAATTCCCCGAGGTAAAAATTTTTCTGCTATTTTTTAATGTTTGCCTATTTGGCACTCCGTCTAAAAAACAAGGCAAACTTGGAATATATATAGAATTTTGTTATAAAGCTTTTCACTATACTCAATTTATAAAAAAAATGTATGTGCTAAAATAGTAACTATATTTTATATCACATAATAATGTTTTGAAATAACAACTAAATCTGATATTTTTTTTTGCAGAATACCCAGTGTAATTTTTTTTTTTTTAAATTGCCCAGTAATATTTCTTTCAGTACTTACCAGATGAAAAAGCTGTAGACAAATCAGAGCCATCTTTTGGAGAAACTATAGGAATTCTAAAAAAGAGGGCAAGACACGAAAAATATATTATATAAATATACAGATTAAATATTGATTGTGCTGGAATCCCTTACTTTTTACTCTTGGTCTTCTGGGGCGTCGGCAATATTTCTACAGATGGGGCGTCTATCGCTGAGACGACTGGCGTTTGACCCATTATAATATCTGGCCGGTGAGCGGGAATTTGATCTAAATACAAATTGTGGCAAGTAATAAAATGTATTACACTGTATATTAATATACACTTTGGATATTAATTAACATACCTAATTTGTACTGGACATTGGCTCTTGAGTCTTGGCCTTGAATTAGCATGTTATTCGCTAGACAGATGCTAGCAGCTTCTGGCTGGGAAATGCAGATTGGGACATCTGGGTTGGTTTGGACGACTGCGGCTGTTGTCGTAGTTACTATTGCGCCTGCTTGTTGCTCCGGGTACTCATTGTCCACATTCGAATTGCTCTAGATATCAATAACAATTGACTTATTAATTTTAGCATGTTTACATATAAATAGCAATAAACACACCTTATCCAGCTCATCGAGAATATTCTTTTTCGTTTCGGGATGAATGATTTGCAAACGATGCTGATGGCGACGCCTACTCGCCGGTGCCACCACTTGCACCTGCTGTTGTGCCACATTCGGTGGCATAACACTAACCATTGGCGGTACACCGACCTGCCCGCTACCAGTGGCGCCAACCCCAATTACGGTATTCGCGCCTGTCTGGACACTTCCCGTGAGCAGCTGCAGTTGGGGCGTTGTTGCACCGGGACCAGCCAGCGGTCCATTTGGGCCGGTCTGCACCGGCATCGTGTTTCCACCGATGTTGACGCTAGCGTTTGTGGCAACACCGCTGCGTGAATGCGGAGGCGGCGGCGGCGGCTGTTGCTGCAGCGACGGCAGATATTGATACGGATAGTAGGGAATGGGCGCGGGTCCATATTGTATGTGTGGCGTTTGGAACGCTGGCTGTCGCTGGCCAAATTGCGAGTACTGTTGCAGCACCACATTCGGATACATTGCCGGCATGTGGAGGTGGCGAGGTCCTCCAGCGCCTGTGCCACGTGGCGTATTCGCAGTCGGCGGCGGTCCACGAAATATTCCACTCTGTTGATTTGAACGGGTGTTGCCAGCACTGTTGTTGCCCGATGACACATACTGAAAAAATCCACAAAACAATATTAATTAAATTTACAAATAGCTTTGACTTATGCGAAAATTACCCTTACCAATTTTAAATTTAAGTCTTAGTTTATAATTTTTTAAGTTTCTCTGGTTTTTGATTGGCCGTTGCGGTCAAAATAGTAAGAGTGCTGTTCATCAAAGCATTTCATAACTTTATAAAATAATTTAATAAAATTAAATATAAAATATATATATAAATATATACAAATTATAAATTTAGATACTTTGATTTTTGTTGATAAATTAGAAGGCTATGCCTTTTAATGTTTAATTATGTTCCAGTAGTTACGGATGTGTTTAAATCAAAAATGCATCATTTTTAACCATATTAAGTAGTTTAGTTTTTAAATTTTTTTCAAAACTAAGTGTCCATTATGTACTATTATTTTGACCGCAGCTGGGCATTCGGACAATTTCTGGTAGGCAGACGCAATCGATTAATCGAGCAATCGACTTATAAAATTCGTACAAATTTCTATAAACTTTCAAGTGGTTTTCGCGAGCAAAGTTTTTTTGTTGTTTGTTGCTTTTTTACCTCTTGGGGTGCTTGGAAGCTGCTGTTTGACAGCAGATTATTATTTTTATAGTCGTATTTTCTACTATCGATACAAGTAACGCCAACCCCAACGCCGCCCAACAAGCTCTTCTCGTGGATATAGGTGCCACTGCTCGAGCCCAACGTCAGCGTCATGAGGCTCTGATTGTTGCTGGCACCGTTAATGCTGCTGCTGCTGCTGGCACTGTTGCTATTTGTGGCACTTGCGGCGGCGCCACCACCGCCTCCTACTGTACCATTATTGGAAACTGCAACACCTTTCGACGTCAATTCCGCTCCCAAATAGCGACAATTGGAGTCAATGCCAGCCGTCAATTGTGGTCTGTGTCCAGTTAGATTATAGATGGCAGCGGAGCTCAAGTCACCCGTATTCAATTGACAGTTGCTGACGGTCATTATGTTGCCACCGCTGCAAATGACAGTCGACTGTTGCTGCTGCTGTTGGGTTGCAGCTGAAATAGCTGGCGCTCGATTTACAACATTTGCATAGCTTTGTTGCTGCTGCGACTGTTGCTGCTGCTGCAGATGATGTGGCTGCTGCATGTGTGTCGAGGACTGTTGTTGCGTGGCTGATGTCGTTGCTGTTTTTAGTATGGAGACAACATTGTAGGCCTTGTTTATCTGAAACTGCGGCTGTGTAGTGCTGTGTTGTGGCAGCGACTGTTGCTGCTTCGTTGGCGGCGCTTGCGAAACATATTTTTTGCTCTTTTTATTCGAAGGCAAAATCTACAAACAGATTGCAAAAAAGTTGGAAGATTTTTTTTTTTGCCTATTAAGTAAAGCACAAAATTTGAACTTTGGCCGAAATAGAATACGAAAACGATCAACGAAATTAGCAACTAAAATCAAAATCTATAATTATTAAACTAATAACTCAATAATAAGTGAGTTGAGTTCAATATTTGGCCAAGCAAATAAATTATAAAACTGGAATCAAAATCTTGCTTCATCCTCTCATTTATGTTAAATGTGTGTGAATATTTTAAACAATACATTTTAAATATAAATTGGGATTACAAATCAACGTATTTATGCTTAAACGTCTAATTAAAATGAAATTAAACAAAACTTTCTAAAGTAAATACATATTTTGACATTCGAAAAACCGAATACTATTGATAGAATCTAGAACGAAGTATAAAGAAAAAAGTGGAAACATACCAAATTTTGGGGCTGCATGTTTTTAGCGATATCAGTTTGTGTTGATAGTGCTGAACCAGCTGGTTGCATTACTAAAGGACCGATCTGGTTTACGGTTAAGTGTTTGTCAAACGTTAAACGGTTGCTTTTTCCCCGTTTCGTTGACGAATCTCCGTTTTGGGCGATTTTTGACCCGCTTCAAATCCGTCACACAACCATCGGATTGTTCTTCTGTGGAAACTGTGAATGTTAAGAATGTTGTTATTGTTGGCAAGCATTCTTACCTGCAAAAATGTAGTTCTATTGTATAAAAAAAATGTCCGCGAAGCAATTCTCGTAAGTTGTAAACAAAAAGCCAACCTGCAAGGCGAAAAAAATACAATATAAAAAACAAATCAAAGCAAGTAATATATGTATTATAATAACTAACAAATTTAAATATTTCAATCGTACTACGCACAATAAACGGATGCATTTGCTTTCTAAAATTTAATTTATGAATGCATGCATATAATATGTATGTATATAACCTATATATATATTATTATTAAACAATTATATTGCCTATTTATTTTTATTTTATTAGTTCACTTTATTAATGCATTTGGGGAGTTATTAAACAGGTGCAACCCTCAATTTATTTAAGTAGAGCTCTTTTTTTATAATCATGCTTTCTTCAACCATTTGCCGACGTTGCGACGTTGACGTCGTATTTGCGAGTGAGAGAGAGCGAATGAGAGAAACTAGCGTAGAGAGTAAGAGAGAGAATGACCAACCAACCGACCGAGCGAGCGAACGACTCGCCTCGACACTAGTCTTACACAAAGAAAATGTGTGCACAAAAAAAATCCGCATTAACTTATATTTCTACATCCACTTAACTTTAACAATTAATCGCGAAAACCGTTTATCGACCACGTATTTCTCTATATATTTAATATGTAACGCACAAAGAGCAACGTCAACGTCAGATTGCATTGTCGTAGTAAATGTCATCATGTAATTTTTAGTTGAACTCCGTCCCGTTCTCATTCTCAACATTATTTTACCTGGAGCATTCGAGACCAGTATATATATATATATATATATATATATATATATATATTATCTAGCAATTATATATAATACAAACAGAAATCAGTTGCCGCACTTCAAGTGTATACTTGCACAGTCGTTAACTAAGTTATACTTGACTTTCTTTATGTTTATTTCCAAAAACAAATTTTATATCAATTTCATTCCACATGCAATGTGCTGCTTAGGAATGGTAACATCGTATATCGATATACATCGATATATATATTTAGCAAATCAATTTCATCACATTGTTGAAATCTTTCTTAATCGATATGTCTTTCGATATTTATTCATAGTTGATTTGTTCACAGCTTTGTAGATTAATTCCGATGTTAATTATAACTAAATCGCATATGAATCAAGTTTTAAGAGCAAAAATACAGTTTGCCTATGGCTGTAACTTTCTGAGAGTTAAAAACATATATTTGCACATGGTTGGTTTTCGATTTGACACCTTATAGTAACATATTATAACATATTATTCTTATAAGCAAGCTCCGAATCCTGATAATGATTATTATTTCAAAAGTAAAGCAAAGTAATAAACAAGGTAATAATAAATAATAACTAAAATCAACAGTTTAAATTTAATAAAATAATAGCTGGATAAATGTAAATATCGAATATAATTACGGTAAACAGTAGCAAATAGTGCACTATGATAAATCGTTTTAAAATAATATCGAATACTTCGATAATATTCAAAGAAATCAATTTAAATTTAAATTTGTGCATTATTCTTTTTTCGTGAGGTGAAAAACAAGATTTAGTCTCATGCAATTAATTATTTTGATCTTAATTGATTAAATTCTCCAGATAAGCCAGGACAGTCAACGATGCCAGCCATTAAGATAATCAGTCTTTCTTTAATTACATATATAAAATAAGTGGAACATGAGTCCAATTACCAAATTAATTACTAATTACTTCTAGTTATAGAGAGTAACAGTGAGGTCTACAATTAAAAATGAAGATATTATAGTGGGAACTTGTGAATAGATTATTAAATCATTATATCATATCATAATATACTTATTAACTTATTTATTTAATGACAACTAAAGTCAGACGACACAAACAATACAAAAAAGTACAGAATTGATTAAATTCAAAATATAATTTAAAATTAAATTAAAAAAATGAGTAATATTTGCAATAGATACCTTAACTACAAATCGATTAAATTCATTTTAGAATTAAAATTAAAATAAATAATAAGAAATACTTTTAAAATTATGTGTTCTATATTTGCAATAACTCCTAAATTTTTAAATGTACATACACAGGCATTGCATTTGCGTGGTCAAAAATTGGGAGAGCCTAAAGAGAGCTAGGCGAAAGCTTGAAGACAAGCTTTAGTTAGCTTTTTTGGCTCTCTTAAGTAATGCTGCAGGACGGACCTCTGACATATAGAGAGGAGGTAAGAGTTGTTAAAGTAATTTCATTCTTTTTAGCTGCTAGTCGCTTACTCTTTGAGATCCGTTGCGGCTGCTGCAGCAGCGATGCTTGCGCTCCCGAAAAATGGCCTTTCAAGGAGAGATGGA
This sequence comes from Drosophila atroscutellata, assembly GCA_035041605.1. Classification (NCBI taxonomy): domain Eukaryota; kingdom Metazoa; phylum Arthropoda; class Insecta; order Diptera; family Drosophilidae; genus Drosophila; species Drosophila atroscutellata. The sequence goes on along the minus strand of JAWNLA010000099.1, from coordinate 167,959 downwards.
CAGTTAGATGGCTGCTGTGGGTGTTGTTGCTGCTGCTGCTGTTGGTGTTGTTCTTTTTCGTGGTCGCTGCTGCTTGTACAAGAACTGCTGCTTGGGCTTATCATGAGTAAATCAGTTTATCTATAGTTAATGCTATGGACAGATGTGCGCGCTCCTCGCTCGTGGCTAAAATAATTTGTAATTTAAAAAAAATAACGTGAATGTAATCAAGGACTCTACAAATACAATCTCTCAATTAAATGATGGTATGTAAATGCATGTTTTTTTTTTCATTTTCTATCATACTCAAATTAACAAATGCAATGTGGACTTATATAAATATGTATGTGTACATATAAGTACTCGCTGTATGTATATATGTCTGTGTATAGGGCACATTTAATATATAGGGGTATTGCTGTATTGGTGTGTGCCTTAACACCCACACAGTTACAGTTGCTCAAAAGACATTTGAATATATATATATATATATATATATATACATACATATATGTATATAATTCTATCTATGTCGGGCTTTGGATATTGAACAAGTCTTTTGTACTAACAGACACATACTCGTTTATGTATCATGCATATAATTAATTTACTTGTGAATATTATATATGCATATCCTTATAATTATATGTATTATGTATTAAATATATATATATATATATATATATATATATATATAAATATATACATTTACATATATATATATGACTTTGATATATATTTAGGTCCTGGGCGCCGCCGTTGCCATCATCATCATCAGTACCATTCTTGTGTTGGTACTTCTGGTAAAGTTCTTGCATCGAAGCTTTTTCTGGGTCGCCATTGTTACTTTCACACACACACACACACACACACACACACACACACACACACACACACACTCACCCACACACACGCACACACACACAAACACGCATACACACTCAAATATATGTGTGTATATAGTCGGGCTCTGCATGAATATTAAGCTTGGGCAAAGGAAAGCATCCCCTACTTGTGATTCTCTTTTGATTGTCCTCTCCCATTTGCAATCTCTCCCTCTCGCTTTCTTTCTCGTGCCCTCTCCCTCCGTCCCTCTCTCAATTAACTTAAGAGAAACGTAATTTAAGCAAGCATCCTTTCCAACAGATGACTTGTCTTAGCCATCTTAAGTTGCTCTAGTGTCAGTGACATGATTTTGAGCACATTTTTAAATAATTAAATATACCAATAAATTAATAGATTTAATTATATTTATTTGATTTACATGCTGCAATTAATAAGTTAATAAAAATACTTGCTAAGTCTGGTTTTTAATATGTTCATATATTGCAGATTATGTAGAATAATATATCTTTTAATTAATAATTTAATAATGAAACTAGCAAAGTCTGGTTTTTAATAGTAATAATATGCGGAAATAAAATTTCTTCTAACGCGTTTCCATTGCAGATTATTTAGAACGATCATGGACGGCTCAAAAACCAAGGATTATTATAGAGTCTCAGCTCAAAGGCTAACCCAAAAAAATAAATCCAAATGAGGATAAGCTACATTTATGTGTATGCAATAAATCATTGAAATAAATGCGCAATTGACGATTTGACACATTGACAAATATGCGGGAAGCGTTCCAAACCAACTCCAATAACTATGGCAGCAAAATTCCAATTAGCCTTATGCTGATGGTGGTGACTCTCTGGAGCTGTCTACCGCAACTTGCTGGTGCTGGCACATCACAGTCCCATGACACGGTGTCCGTCTCCCTCCCCGGCGATATAATACTGGGCGGCCTGTTTCCCGTCCACGAGAAGGGCGAGGGAGCCCCGCCGTGTGGCCCTAAGGTCTATAATCGGGGTGTTCAGCGCCTGGAGGCAATGCTATATGCCATTGATCGGGTGAACAATGACACAAATTTATTGCCGGGCATAACGATAGGTGTTCATATCTTGGACACCTGCTCTCGGGACACCTACGCTCTCAATCAGTCGCTGCAATTTGTGCGCGCCTCCCTTAATAACATGGACTCATCCGTCTTCGAGTGCTCGGACACTTCGACGCCGCAGCTGCGCAAGAATGCAACATCTGGTCCGGTTTTTGGCGTCATCGGTGGTTCCTACAGTTCGGTATCGCTGCAAGTGGCCAATCTCTTGAGACTCTTTCACATACCGCAAATATCGCCAGCTTCGACGGCTAAAACGCTGTCCGATAAATCACGGTTCGATTTATTTGCACGCACGGTGCCGCCAGATACATTTCAATCGGTTGCCCTGGTGGACATTATCAAGAACCTAAACTGGTCTTATGTGTCCACGATTCACTCAGAGGGCTCCTACGGCGAGTATGGCATCGAAGCCTTTCACAAGGAGGCCACCGAGCGACACGTTTGCATTGCCGCCGCCGAAAAGGTGCCTAGTGCATCCGATGACAAAATTTTCGATTCGATTATCAGTAAACTGCTTAAGAAGCCAAATGCTCGAGGTGTCATCTTATTCACCAGAGCCGAGGATGCACGTCGCATTCTGCTAGCAGCGAAGCGTGCTAATCTCTCGCAGCCATTCCATTGGGTGGCCAGCGATGGCTGGGGCAAGCAACAGAAGCTGCTCGAGGGATTGGAGGAGATTGCCGAGGGCGCCATCACTGTTGAGTTGCAATCGGAAATAATCGAAGACTTTGATCGATATATGATGCAATTGACGCCAAGGTCCAATCAGCGCAATCCCTGGTTCGCAGAATACTGGGAGGATACCTTCAATTGTGTCCTATCTTCGGGCTCAGTGGACGCCAAGTTGGCAATAGACGAAGACGGTCATTCAAAGCCTGGCAACGAAAAGGAAAAGACCATTTGCGATGATCGTTTAAGGCTCTCGGAGAAATTTGGGTGAGTTTATTTTGAATAGAACGTGGAGTTGCATATACAGTGTGTCACAGTTCAAATCGAGCATTGTCAAAGAAAAGAAGTTATTGCCTGCCATAAGCTAACCATTCATTATTTTTCAGAAATTCCAAAGACCGATGGTAGGTACATATATTAACCACCAAAATGAATATATGACCCTAATACACTGGTAGGTAGGATTATGGCAGGCAATTACTTCTTTTCTTTGACAATGCTCGATTTGAACTGTGACCCACTGTATGTATTCATTATTATTATTATTAATTATTATTAATTTTTTGTTCCACAAAAAATCTTATAAATATTGCTTATTATTTTTTAATTTAAATGTAATTTTATATTTTATTTTTAATTGAATTTAATCAGTTTTGTTGGTATAAAATAAATAAATATCACTCATATACTTTAGATATGAGCAGGAATCGAAGACGCAATTCGTTGTGGACGCTGTTTACGCCTTTGCCCATGCTCTACACAATTTGCACAACGATTTGTGCACCCAAAACGATCAGAATCTTGGCCAGCAGAAGCATCATCAGCACAGCGAATCGGTTTGGTATCGAAAGCCTGTCAGTAGCCACTCGCAGGCCTGTCCCGATATGGCCAGCTACGATGGCAAGGACTTTTACAACAATTACTTACTAAACGTCTCCTTTGTGGGTACGGTATCTAATCGAATATACAATATAATATCTTTATCAATTACTAACAAATTAACTGCTCTGTTTAGATCTGGCTGGCAGTGAGGTGAAGTTTGATCGACAGGGCGATGGCCTGGCCAGATATGATATTTTAAACTACCAGCGTCTTGATAATTCCTCGGGATACCAGTATAAGGTACTAGTTTTGTAAATATACATATAGAAAAAGCGGAAACAAAAAGTACTAAATAGTGTATACGTAATATATATTTATTATGCTTGTAGGTGATAGGAAAATGGTTTAATTATCTGGAACTCAATTTGGAAACTGTTGTGTGGAACAAAGAACAAGAAATGCCAACCTCCGCATGCTCACTACCTTGCGAGGCTGGAATGATTAAAAAACAACAGGTTATGGAAATATTAATTTCTATATTAAATTTATTTATATATTAAAATATATTATATTTACAGGGTGACACCTGTTGCTGGATCTGTGACAGCTGCGAGCCTTACGAATACGTCTACGATGAGTTTACTTGTAGAGATTGTGGTCCGGGCCTATGGCCATATCCCGATAAGCTCTCTTGCTTTGCCCTAAATATCCAGTATATGCGCTGGAATTCCCTATTCGCGCTGGTGCCATTTGCGATCGCAATACTCGGCATCACGATGACCATTGTGGTTATTGTGCTATTTGCCAAGAATCACGATACGCCCCTCGTCCGTGCCTCGGGTCGAGAACTGAGCTATACTCTGCTATTTGGTATTCTAGTTTGTTATTGCAACACATTTGCCCTGATCGCGAAGCCAACGATTGGTTCCTGTGTCCTTCAAAGGTTTGGGATAGGTGTTGGCTTTTCAATTATTTATAGCGCTCTGCTAACGAAAACAAATCGTATATCGCGAATTTTCCATTCGGCCTCAAAATCGGCACAACGTCTCAAGTACATCAGTCCGCAGTCGCAGGTGGTGATCACAACCTCGCTAATCGGTAGGTATTTCAATATTTATATTAAAGATTATTGATTAAAGCACATATCAAAATTGAACACACTCTTTTCGTTTTATTATTTTTCTTTTACGTTTGTAAATTAATAATTCAATTTGCTACTGGTGTGTGTAGTTTACCTTTTAAGAGTACGTTTATCTCTTTAGCAATACAAGTCTTAATCACGATGATTTGGATGATTGTGGAGCCACCAGGCACGAGGTTTTATTATCCCGATCGTACCGAGGTGATTTTAAAATGTAAAATACAGGACATGTCCTTCCTCTTCTCCCAGCTGTACAACATGATACTCATTACGATATGCACGGTGTATGCGATTAAAACACGCAAGATACCCGAAAATTTTAACGAATCCAAATTTATTGGCTTCACAATGTACACAACATGCATAATTTGGCTGGCGTTTGTGCCAATTTACTTTGGCACTGGCAACTCATATGAGGTAAGTACGGACTGACATTCAACTGTATAGTATCTGCAATATATATACGACTTTTCTATGCAGATACAAATAACCACGTTGTGCATCTCGATTAGCTTAAGTGCTTCAGTGGCATTGGTTTGCCTTTACTCGCCCAAGGTGTACATTTTGGTCTTTCATCCCGATAAGAATGTGCGCAAACTGACAATGAATAGCACGGTTTATAGACGATCGGCGACAACTGCGGGCGCGCAGGGTGTGCCCACAAGTTCCGGATATAGTCGCACACCCGTCGGATTGAATGCCACAGATGCTGGCGTCGGTGCGGGTGGTGCAGCCACAATTGCCACACCCAGCGATCGACCATCTCAGAATGGTAGTCAAAATGGCAGTCCTTGCTCTGAACTGGACCAAAATCAAACAGTTATTATACATAAGAATGAGGAATGCTTTAATGGTGCTGCTCCCACATCAGGCAAATGCGATTGCGGCATTGGCATCGTTGACCCATCCTGCATCGCCATGGCTCAAGATTAAGTATCCAAAAAATATATAATGATGCATGCAAAATTGTAGAAAATGACACACATATTCGTAGGTATATATGTGTGTATGTACATATATACGAGTATACTACAAATATAAAGCTTTATCGCTTCTAAAAATGAAAAAAAAACGTTAATATAACGGACCTGTGTATTTAATCGAATTATCATAAGGCCTAAATGTTTGCTGCATTAGATAGCACATCGCTTATTATGCACCCAACTCACTCACATTATTAATAAAAAATAAGTCTAAAATCATTGTAATAATTATATAGAAATGGTTTAAATAACGACAGGCAAACAAATTAATAATTATTAATTAGTAAAAATGTAACGCGGTCATTAAATAATAAATGTACATATTATGTTTGATAAATGTTCATGGCTTGCCCTTTTTCATAGCTTAACTATGGAAATTCTATTTGAAATTAATAATTTCCTATAGGTAGTGAATAATTACAATGTTTGTTCACCGATCAACAAACAGCAACGATCAACGATCAAAAGTAGAACATAATAAAATATTCCACAAAATATTGAAACCGTTGGGCAGATTAATTAGAAATCGTTAAGAATTAAGATATATGTTGATTTTGAAATGGGCGCTGTCGGAAATCATGTATGTTAATATTTGAATGTGATTACTCGTTGTTAAACGAGCTGGCTTTAAAACTGCGGGACCTATCGAGATTTACCGCCCAAAATATGACCAAAACTTGTCTGACATTGGTTAAAGCTACATGCTCTGTTACCCTTACCACACCTTACGTTGCTAATATCCGTTTTTATTTCTTCATGCGAATACATATTAGTACATATCAAAATATGTTTTGTAGATTATTATTCTAGTCGCTCAGCTAGTATATTTGAGATTATGTAGAATTAGTCGCAGATTATCCCACCTACAAATTGAATTAAATGCATAAATTCTATACACATATGGCAAATACAATTTGAAACAAATATTCTGTGCTGTAAAATCGAAATATGAATGTATATATACAGTGTATCGATGCCAATTGGTTCTTTGTATTGATAGATTATTTATTTCCAGGGAAAGATTCCAATTGAATTATTTTACGCAATTCTTCTAAATTAAAAGCCAATGTAACTACGTATAATTAATATCTAAGCATTACTTAAGAAAGTTGAATAAAATTAATACAAATAGTACCTAGCTCAATATTTGCATAATCGTGTATTAATTCAATTTATTTTTTCAGAAAACGTTTCTAATTAATTTTTCGATTCATAAATAAGGATTTTCTTGTTAGTTTTATTTTTTTTATTTTTTATGTTTATTTGTTTATGTACAGAAAAATGTTTTGTTTTATAATACAATCTACGATTAATAATTATTTTAAATATTCAGAGTTTTATTTTCAATGTTTTACGAAACTATCAGAGTGTGTATAAATATATGCTATTGTAGGCATAATTTTGATAAAAAAAAGTCCTGTGCAACGAACACACAAATGAATATAACTGTTTGAAATCATTTTTAAAAGAAACTGCAGGGTAACTTGTTAAATAATACAGCATTCATTTCAAATAGTTGAATTTAAGTCTCTTTTAATGTAGATTCTTTCTTAGTCTTCAATTGAGCACTGTGGCTGAGGAATGTTGCATGCTACGTTCGAATTCTTCCAAGCTCAACGCCTGGTTCATATTTAAAAGCGGCAATTTACCAGCTGATGCTCTGGCAAGCAATTCTGGAGAAAACCATTGGGCCAACTGATTTGTAGTCGGCGATAAGCGTTCATCTCGATGACAGTTCATGGGACCAAGGTTATTATTTTTCATTAAATTTGTAGAATCAGCGCTATCGGGTCCACCTGTTGGTTTTTAAATAAATTCATATAATTCATAATTTATGAATATATAAATGTAAATGTAAAAAAATTACCAGCCATGTGACCGGACGACTGTATCGGTATATTAGTTTGCCTATGCATGTCCCCGTGAAATAATCTATGTCGGGGCTGCGCTCGTTGCTGCTGCTGCTGTTGCATATAATGATGCTGCTGCATCTGGGAGATTCCGTCGGTATATGGAACACTTTGTATAGGTGGTGGTCCGCCACCGTGAATGTTATCGCTATTTATTGTTTCCGTTGATTGCATGGATTTAAGTCTTTGCTGATGGATCTGATGTAATTCATTATTTGTTGAAAATGATACTGGGGCCATTTGCTGAGAGCCAGAGCTGAGAGTTCCCTTCAGAATTGGTCGACCTGCAAATTTACATAGATATATTTATAGGTTGCATGTTTGTCTTTAATGTATGTATAATTACCAAAAGACTTGGCTCCGTGCAAGGCTTGCATATTGCCGGGTGGCCATTTGTTCGGCTGACTTCGCTGTTGAGACATCGGTGGCAGTAATTTAGGCGACATTTGTGGGCTGTTTGCATTTAATTGATGCTGATGTTGGTGTTGCATAGCATAGTTGCCGCCCAAGATCATTCTCGGTTGCAGTTGGTTAATAGCGGGAATTACCGGTGACTCATTTATTAGATTGTGTACTGTTGGTTTGGGATACTGCGTGGATAGTTGATGATATTGGTGATATTGTTGGTTAATGGAACTGTTATTGTGCGACGGTGTTGATTCCTTATCAGCGGTCATTTTCCTTAACACAGATGTTGGCGTAAAAGCCAACGGTGTCGGCGAATTACTGTGCCTCAGATGTTGTTGGCTTAATCCAGGACTTGGTGTGTTCTGACTAAATAAATCTGAAAGACGCAATTAAAAAAGAGGTCACCAAACTATAAACAAACGGGAATGGACGTACCTTCGGAAACATTGGAGCCCAAATTCTTATTAAAGAACTGATGATTTTTAGCAGTATTATGGGGATTTAAGTCATTCGGATGAATTAGTTTCTGTTGCACAGCGTTTCGATTGGAATTGGAACATTCATAAAGTACTGCTGCAATAATCTCCCTCGACTGGGGTGTTGTGTTGGGATTGCTTATTTCCTTTTCTAAAAATTCAAGAGACACATCACCGCGAACAATGCCTGAAATGAAAAGAATCAAATTTTAATATTTTTAATTGGCAATGCACCAGCTGGTAAATGAAATTGGCGTCGTATTTCAGTCAGATCGTTATTTAAGCTACTTACCCTGAAGCAAATGTTGAATTTCCATTCGCGTTTGGGTTTGCAAAGATAGGAGTCCAGACATGCTTGGATCATGGATGCCGGGCGCCAGTGCGTGATGTAGAGGACTTTGGGGAACAACATCCATATGCCTGTGTGGCAAAGTGTCATTTTTTTTATGACGTTGTTGCTGGTATTGTTGCAGATCATCTTCCGGTCCTCGAGCCATGTGCTGATGGCGATCATGAACATTGGGCCGTATTTCGCTGCGCACCACGGGTACATTCGGTATTAAGGGATATGACTCCAGGGCTGGTTGCGCATTGCTTTGGGAGCCCAACTGCTGCAAGAGTCTTTTAAAGCCTTCGGTATCTCTGGTTGCAGACTTGTCTCTTGGCGCCTCTTGAATTGACTGCTGTGCATTTCGCATTGTGTTGATAATTTCATATTCAGGTCGCAAATCCACTTTTTTCATTTGTGCTTCCAAGTCTTTAACACTAGGAATTTCTAAAAGACAAAAGAGAGTACATTTTTATGCAGTATATCATATTAATTATAATAAATTGAATTATTGCTTACCTTGCCTGTCTAAGGTAGTAGAGCTGCCATAAGGTCCGAGCTCGCTGCCACATGTTGGCTCTTTGGATGCAAACCAGCGGCTAAAGCGTGATGTTCCCTTTACCTCGCCTTGCACCTCGCTATCATTGCCCTGGAAATAAAACAGGTGTAGTTTTTAATCAAAGTAGAAGTTAGATCGGTATTTGTTGCACTTACCATTGGATCCATGTTAAGGAACGCATCAAAATTGAACTCAACTTCAGATTTTGAAATTGGATTAGCGTTGTTATTTAGTTTGCTTGGCGGCCCGTTTGACAAAGTCATTTCATTGCTGTCATTTTTGTTACAATTCGACGAATCGATAACGTGTAGACTGGCAATGCTGCTACTTCTCGATGTGGGGCTACCTATTTGGCTTGTCATCGCAACGAATTCTTTATTCACATCCTCTTTAGCGGATTTTGCATCGACAGTTCTCTCGTTTTCATAGTCTTCGAAGCCGTGCAAATCGATAGTTTCATGCTGGGATGTGGGGCCAGCGCTGAACCATTCGGGTTCGTGTCTGTCATGCGTTTGATACATGTTCATGCGTTTGCCTCGATTCTGCATTGCGCTATCACCGAAATTGAATTTGTCTTTGTTGGTGGCGCGTCGTCCGCTCTGCATATTCTTTTTGCCCTCATTTGGGTCTCGACTACGCTCGTTGAGACGACGATCTCGATCACGATCCCGCTCTCGATCACGATCCCGCTCTCGATCACGATCTCGCTCTCTATCCCGATCCCGATCGCGATCTCCCAGATTATCATTCGATCTTTCGCTGTGTTTTGTTGAACATGTTCGCTGTCGCTGCTGAATAGCAATGCCACCATTTTGTGATCTGTCCTTCTCCAGATTGGCTAATGAAGACTCCGCATCCTTATTCTTATATTCCCAGTTATCGTTTCGTGGTAGAAGTCGTCCACTGCCAATACGCCTCTCTTGAATATTTAAGCTTGAGCCCTGCTTGCCCGACAAGAGTGTTGGCGACAATGCCAACAACTGTTCACTGTCCGGCTGAATGTTTGGGTGTTTCTCAATGCGTTCCCACTCCGCAGATGCAGCCGGAGTCCGGTGCATTGGAGAACTCATCGTGGAGCGTGTTGGATTCTTCAGATCAGCATTGGCTTGGCATGGAATAGACGTGTTCTCTTTAGCACTCGAGCCGAGGCCATCTTCATAGTTTGCCTTCTCATTTTGTATTTCATTTGGATCAATTGCTACCACAAAGCGTCGCTTTGCAAACGCTGGCATTAAATGCGATGAGGAAATGCTGCGATGATCTATGTTAGCTGACTTATATGATGCACTGCATAGATTACCGCCACTCAGTGATGCTAAGCTGGCCTGTGCATCATCGCCAAGCTGATCGCCAGCAGTGAAGCGCTGATAATAATTGTGAGCTCGTTCCCGATTGCGCAAAGCGCGCCTCGAACTAAGTAGTCCATTGGAACTTGTCAGGGTAACGTTTTCCCTTTCAGGGGATAGTCCAGTTTTATTCCCGTAGCTGCTGTTGTTACTGTTGCTCAAATTCGATGGAAGTCCGTTGATTTTCCAAAAATTCAACGTTTGCAGCTCCGTTCGATTAGCACAACTGGGGCGTCGTCGCGAACCATCCTCATAGCGTAGCGCCAGCAGATCAGCACGAGAATATCTAAGGATAACAGAAAATACAGCGTAAAATTTAAAGAATGCAGATAATTAATATTTTATTTGTAAGTAAATATTATTGGAGAAAGTTTGACTCTACTTGACCAGCTAAAAACAATAAATATTTCTATCGAGTTTCCGTTTCGATTTTTGAATACGAATTCTCTTTGCGAGTTGAGCAGACGTGTTTCGGTCCAACTTATATATTTATATTGAATTGAATAAAAATAAAGAAATATATTTGTTACCTGGAGTTATCTTCAGCTGTGTCCATTATGTGATTTTATTGGTTTTTAGTCCTCGCTTTGCTTGCTGCACTTTTACAAACAATTTGTAAATACACGCATACATACGTGTGCTGTTTATGTGAATTCGCATACACACATTTATATCGTTTTTTTTTTCTTTAGCAAGTCTTAGCAACGTATATATATGCAATTTTTATGTGTGTATTTCGCGTTATGTGCATAATTAAATGAAATTGTGTATATACCTAATAATCCAAGCTGATTAGATTAAATATAGGTTTTAACATGTTCAAAAAATATATGTATTTTAAAGCGTACAATCGTTGTTGTTGTGCCTCTGCAATATATATATTTATGTATATATATGTATATATATGTATACGTATATACACGTATATGCATGCATGTAACCCTGTGTGTATATCGAAAATGAGTGACTCAAAAATGTACTGCTGATTTGGTTTACTTCTACACGGCGCACATCTCCTGCGTATCTATGAAGACTTTTACCGATTTTATTTATTTTTAATTATGTATTTTATGCTGGGGCGCATTAATCTTCACAATTCAGAAAATATTCACTTTTTTGAGACTTATGCTTAACATTGAACTTGTTCAATTGAAACTTGTAAACTCTATACGTCTCTAACACATTTTATATCGATATTTTATTTTACAACGATAGTTTGAAAATGTATTTAAGCAGCCTTGCATTTTTATATTAAGCTAGTATTTTTTTTTGCTTGTGTAAATACACATTTATAATGTATTACTTAAATATTTATTAAAACGTATGTACATTAATTGCCGGCTTGATGGTAGTAAGCTTTGAGTCTTTGCATTTCGTGTGCAAAACTCTTTCATATCGCTTATACGAAAAATCAGTGGCGGGTTCGAGTCCCGCTGCATGGTTTGGTGATGTTTGGTAGTTTAGTCTTATTATGCCTCTCTCTCTCTGTTTTATCAATCTTTCTTGAGATCTACGGTATTACAACGGGCCAAAACTGGCATAAGTGTGCCGACCTTGGTATACATTAATTCAAATGTGCATCTTATTTATTTATTTTATTTTATTTATTTATTATTTCATACGTTTTGTAATTTGCTTTCCAAAGCTGGAAAAAAGTGTAACCAGCTAAAAATAAATACCAAAAGAAGAGTGGAGATGCCTATTTTGATATACGCTTAAGCCGCTTGTTCTGCACCGAATTCAAATATGGTGCCTCCTAAAAAAGGCCAAGAAGAAGTAATATGTATGAAATTAGAAGAAAATATACCCAGTAACGTAAAAATGTAGAAAACCTAATTAAGTGAATTAGAGTGATACCACTAAGCAGACAATATATAGAGACGGATTCGACAAAAAAGTGCATCAGGTTTTTTCTCAGAGCCTTGGCCCAGACTGCGACGCGTCGAAAATTTTGCTGGCTCATTATTTCACTTATGTCTTTTTTCTAACGACATTCCCTAATGGAAATCATAAAAGAGGTATCATTGTCTCGAAATAGTTTGTTCGAACAGTCGTCTGCGCACTGTAACATGATTCCGTTGAATTCTAAATTTGTATGTATGCGTATATGTGTGCCCGTCGAGAAACAATGAATTTTGTATGTCGAGACAGATACCCTATTGTAGATTTTTACCGTACATTTTGTGGACTGTGGTTACAAAATTGATCAACAGTTAAAAAACGGAAAAAAATCGGATGCCCCTTATATATCTATGTTTTGTCTGCTTACTAGTGATACACAACCAAACCCTATAAATTATTTTCTTTTATTCATATCTCGGGAATCTGCTAAGGAAAAATAATATATTAACAGTTACTGTGTTCTGCATGTTTTCATTACTTTTTATTAATTGTTAAGTGGATAAATGTGTTATTTATCCTAACCAAATACTAATTCTGTTATTTTATTAATAACTTAAGGATCTGCTATGGAAAAAATATATATTAATAGTCACAGAGTACAACATGTACAAAATATAATATTATGTTATATTATATTAATGATATAAATAAATAGGAATTGTAAAATGCTATTTTCAAATTTTAATTAATTTTCTTTAATTGTTCATCAGAATTTAAAAAAACAAAATTATTCTTCTGGTTTAGTTAATTTATTGAACCGTGAATTTTAATACCGGAATATATGTGTCATTTGCAACTTGACAAATAACATTAATCTGTATTTTATAAGAATTTGAATTTAGTCAATGCTATTCTCATTAGTTCTTTGTGTCGCATCATAGCAATATAGCTGTCTAGGTGTACTGGGACTGGGTTGTCGGTGTTGGCGCTGCCGAAATGAATTAAGATGAGCCTTTAAAAATACTGGAAACGAAACTCGCTGCTGAATGTGTAAGCTGGGTTGGGCAGAGAAAAATGTATCCTTTTCCAGCTTGGATCCGTTCTTTTTTAAGAATTGACAATGTTTATGTTGATTTGAGCACTTGCGACGCGACAACCTTTTTAATCCATTTACATCCTGAAAAGAATATTATATTTTAAACGAATTAATACTATAGGCAAACATTTTTAAGATAAATATGCAGATCTTTGATGGATTTCATTATGCACTTTTTACAAATTGGGGTAAAGTCACTAATTTCACACCATTTCTTACCGCACTATTTTTCTTTTTGTAATTTTGAAGCAGTTCCTCCTCCGTTGTCAATATCTTCTCCTTTTCATTGTTGTAGATCTTAAAATTTGAGCGGGTGATGTTGATGTCGTATGAGCAAATGTTTGACTTTACATCAAATTGATCTTCGGTATCCGTTGTAAAGCCATCGACATCAACATCATCGTTGGGACTCGCGGAATGGGAATGGCTTGCACTGCGCGAGGATAAATCTCCATCAACTGGCGATTGAGAGGGGCACATATTGAGAGAAGCATTCATTGTTTGGACATCATCCTCGGTCGTCTCAATGTCGACCACTTCGTCGTCGTCGTCGTCGTCGTCATCCTCATCATCTTCATCTGTATTTCGGCAAAAACTCGAATTAATGTAAATTCCGTCTGACGGTGATTTATCTGAGTTATCAGTGTTTATTAAATTTGCTGATTGTGGATTATTAGCATCTGGTGTCGACTCGGATTGCTCGCTTTCTGTGCACACTTGGATGGAGTCCAAGATCGGTGGAAATGCACTCGATGCTGAATTGAATATTGCTCCATTGGATTCGGCTGTCGTAATGCTGTTATGGGTAAAAACTGTGGTTGTTCTCGTCGGCTGTGCCGGACTTATGTAAATGTTGTTATTCGAATAATTCGAGCGCGTTGCATACAACGACGTGGACACAATCGCTGCTGAGGCGACAACAGGCTTAAATGCAGAAGAATTTAGCAGCGATGGCATATTAAAATCAGAGCGATCTCCATCAGGCAACTTTCGACTCTTTGGCACGCCACAAATGGACGCTGAGTTGTGTTCGTTTTTGATTATATTAAATTGATTATGCTCGGCCAGCCGAATTGAGTTTCCACCTGCTGCTGCTGATACATTAATTTCCGGTCTGCCCCAAGGCGCTGGACACGTTTCAAATGAGTTAATCGTTTCGCTACCATTAATTTTTTTTGTATGCTGATTATTCTGTTGCTGCCACATGGTGTAGTCAACGACAAAGTTGTGCGAAAGCGGCATTATTGACAAATCGTGCTCGTTGCGCAATGATTGTAATGGCGATATCACCGCCGATCGGTGCAAGTTGAAAGGCACCCCGACGGTAGCAGCCACTGCGGTGACGCCAACCACCGCAGCCGCGGCTGTCACCGTGCTGTAATTGTATGGATGATCATGTGATGTGCGCTTTAAACATGGCGGCGATGTCGGTTTTGTCTCACTCTCACAAATGATTGAGGGAGAATCACACTTATTATCGATAACTGCACTTGTTTTCGATAATGTCGCCAATGATGCGCTGCTTGTCGTGCTGCGATTTCGATTGTTGCCATTATTATTGCCATTACAGTTGACTAGTCGCTTTCTGGTGCCGCCATTGAACATCGCCTTGACATCCTCCCAAGCATGGATGATTTTCTCGTCCTGGCCGTGGCCACTTAGCGTCATGTGGCGTCGCCACGAATTGAAATTGGCCGCATCGGGCTGAATATACCTGTCGTTGGTCGTAATGCGATGCGAATGAAATATGAATTTGTTGGGCGAGAAGAACATGCCGCAATAGCTGCACTTTATGCATTTGGCACGCGACGAATTGTAGCGGGAAGGCAAAAAGGAGCCGCGACAGCCCCATGCGCACTTGTGCTGCACATTAAACGCGAAATCGTCTGGCAACCGCGGCGGCGTATTATCGCCCAAAAAACTCTTGCACAGCCGCTCAGCTTCGCGGCGCGTTATCATGCCGCAGCGTCGCGAACTGACTGGCATTGCGCCGGCTCTTCGCAGTATCTCCAATTGGACGGGCGTGCACTGGACGCAGGTTATTCCCAGAGCTACGCGTCGATTGTGTATCTCATTGTAGCTGAATTGTTTTAGGAGAGTATTGGAGATTTGAGCTAGGCACAGACGCTCCTGCCCCTCGATGTACAATGACACAATAGGTATACCGTAAAGCAGTACTGTGCTCACCTAGAAAAACACATGCAAATTATCTCATTATATTTAATACCCAATCAAAAATACTCAAGTGTGTACAATTGCTTGTTTTGTTTTTAATAAAATAATATGTTTTTTGTTGTCTGTTTTCGCTGTCAATCTTTTTCAGTCTTTGGTAATCGATAGTTGTTTGTTGTACTGTTTCTTTTTCCATAATATATATAAATTCGTAATAGCAGAAAGTTGGTCCTGTCATTGACAATTTGTTGGCAACATCGTTTTTTTTCTAATAAAATAAAGAATCAAAGCACGTAAAACCCAATATCTCAAGGGAAACATTTGTCTGTTTTCGATTTATATTCGGTGTGTAAAAAACAACCCCTCCCCTTCCACAATATACGCTTGTCTTTTTTTAAGTAGCTAAATTTCGGTTTTAGTTATTTATGCTTTTATACGATGAACCCATTGATTATTTTAATTATAGGAGTTCAATTATCGGTCTGCTAATAATATAGTTTAGGGGTATATTTTGTATCGCTTATTAAAAGTAAATTTAAGTTTAAAGTTAATTAAAGTTAATTTTTTTAAAGGCAACATACGTGATTTGATTTTTGGGAAACGGATATTTGGCTGTTTTCCATTCCATTAGTTGGAGTTGAAGGTCGAGTAGATCTTTGAATAGAGTCGGGGAATGCCATTTAGTGCTATTTCTGGAAAAGAAAAAGAAGAAAACATGATCTATTATGTGTAGCACAAAGTAATTTAAGAACTGTTTATTTACGCTATTGGTAGATCCTGTGTAGAATATATATATAAATGGTTATATTTCCCTCTAGTACAAATTGATTCAATCTGTGCAAACCCGCCCCTTATGCGAACTCCCGCACATTCAATTATATTATGCGTGTGAATGGCATAATTGAAAAGAGGATTGTCCCTAGAGACAATTCGTTAAAGATAATAAGGTTACAAAAAAGTAACAAAGCACAATTGTTAAGCTTAATGCCAATGTGTTCCATACCTTTGCTGCAAACGCAAACCTAAAGCGAAACAAATGATTACGAGACTTCTTAACTTATGCGAGGGGAGAGAAATCCACCAGAGGGTTGAACGAATTACAAACCAGTGAGGTAAATAATGACAAAATTATGTTAGTATTTAGAAAAACAGCAGATTGTTAACAATCTGCCAGATGTACTTAGTTAGTCAGTAAAAAATAATTGAGGGATGTTTGTCCAAGTTTAGAATATTTTGAATGGGGTTGATACTGATAACGAAATATTTATATTTTAATATGTTTAACACCAATATTGCAGAGAGACAACGCTATTTAGGTTGCCTGCTTGCGATTTGAGTTGTATAAACTTATTTTACGATTGGTTGTTCCCATGTTATATATACATTTGTATAATATATTGAAAATATGGATACAGTTTATCTCATATTCGAGCACTTTCCCTTGTTAGTAGTCTACTTCTAACCAAAAATACAGGTGTAAAGAAAACTAAGTTTTTATTTCATTGGTTAATTAATTAATTAATAAATGAAACAAGTTTGGAAAGAGATTACGCATCAGGTCTGTAATGCAAATGCAATTACCGTAAATTAATTTAAGTGCTTTGTTTATATAGGGTGTCCACTCCTGTATCTTACCCACTTCTCATATTTCCGTTTAAAAAACAAAAGTATGACATCCACATGGACAACAATCTAAATACAAGCACATTGACATCTACATATAGGCATTTTTCTGTTTGCGATAGCTATTGAAATTGAAAACGATTACAGTACGGCAATGCCCGGTCCCGGTTCCGGTCTCAGTCCCAGTCCCGAGGGTGGTTGAAATTTGAAAGCATATGTCCTTTGACGAAAGCAGCGGGGCACAGGGGCACAGGGGCATAGAGGCATATAAAGACTAAAATACCCACTGATGAGTTGGCAATAATTCGGCTGAGTGGTTACTGTCAACAGGCAAATAATAGTAGGTGTTCGTTCAATTTGAGGGCGGGTAATCATTATTACACTGATGCCGTTGATGGTCTTTTGTTTACACGTAAAACATCATGCATGTTTAATTGGGCTAAATTGCTGGGAGATTAACATTTAGAAATGAAATGCACGGATAATTGAGTTTACTTTGTCTAATTACAAGTGCTTTTCCACAGGTAATTCTACTTGTTGCCATAGAAAAACACATCTTATTTGATTTTAGTAGTTCATCGTATTAGTTTATCTACAAATAATATCGCTTCAACTGCGATCTACCCTTATTATATTCTAGTCTTATTGCTAAATTTCAATTTGCGCTTATATTTCATTTGATTTTGGCTTTCCATTTTTGCATTTGATAATCCGCAACAGGTGCAACAACTACAGCTGAGTTATAAGTAAAATTATATTCATATTAAGATCAGTTGTAATTGTCGCGCGTTAATCATCTATTACCTTAGCTGCGCGCTAGAACCAGTTGCGAATTCTACGCAAGCACACAAGTATATATGCATTTGATTAATTCCTCTTTTAGAATTTGAGATTGACTTTGGCATCTTTCATTTTACAATTCCCAACGGGTCCTACTTTTTTTACTTTCTATTTTAAATACCCAACACGACCTTGGCTTTGCCATTTTGAACTTTAAAGTTCCCAGCGGGTTCCATCAAGGAAAATGTTGCAAAAATTTAACAGGTAAACATTAATTCAAGTTGGCTTACGAGAAATATATTCCAGATTTGAAGTCTCGAGCTGTTATAGTCTCCATTATACCTTTTTTTATACCCATTGTCAATTGGTTCTGGGTATAGTAAAAATCGATTCGTAGAAATCTCATCACAAAGTAATACTTACAGACGACCATCCGTTTTCCTTAACAACCTCTTTTTTTACAATCTGAAAAGCTTTATCAATATCGGAATACCATATCATATAGCTTTCAAAGGACAATGCGGTTGGTTTTTAAATTTGTAGTGAAATTTGTTTTTGTTGGCAGGCAATTTTTTTTTTGTTTTTATGGGAGCAGATAGAGTCCAATCATGCGTTATTCTGAGAATCTGCTTTAGTTGTAATTACAATTGGGAAATCAATGCAAGAATAAATATCTGAATAACTTCATCACCTTGCTTAATTTTCAAACAAATTTATATTATCAGCTGCTATGAATTGAATTGCATATTATTTCCGTATTTGCATTATAATTTTTTCTTTAACATTCACTTTTTTAAGCACCATTGTTTAAATGTTTGAGAAATCCCAAATTTAACAACTGAATTTTTGCGAAAAATTCACAAAGTCTCGCGTCACGAATTATCTATGAAGACTGAATGAGAAAAGCTTTTCAATTGCTGTTTGTCCGACTTTCTTGAAGTCACCATTTCAAATATTGCAATGGGACTGTCCAATAAATAGACAGCGGATAGAAATATCAACCAATAAGAAATACGCTGAACCACTGCCTGTATAAGAATTCTGTATATCCGGAATATTACTAACCAATTGAAGCAAGATTCACAGTGTGGGCGTGTTTAAAATTCGATGCGCATGCGCAATGTTTGAGACTACCCTCAAGAAACACACAGTAAATTCCATCACTCACCCCTACCTTGGCATCTCAGCCCATAATTTGCCAATAACACGTATTTTGTATTTTGTATTCAACGAACTGTGAATATTGCTTTTAATTTAATTAACTTTTCCAACAAAATTGTGGCATGAAAATTAAATTAAGCTATTGGGCAGGAGTCGAGGAAGCGTGTTAATAAGTATTCTCGTGTGTATATTGCACATATAATATGATTTTATACATTATTGTATTTGTATGATATGTGAGACTTATTACGCTTATGTATTGACGTATCATTAGTGTTGAATATACGTACTGTTGTATATGTCATTTGCAAAGAATGCTTAATACAATAAATCAATATAAATGCAGATTTAACACGCATTACTATTATTATACTATAGCATAGGCTGCATAATTTGCGATCCCACATAAGTTGATACCCTTGCGTATTCTCATAAAACCGGATTCACCCCATAACTCTCCCCACCAGTTCTTCAGAATCCAAAAGTCTTTGTCAAATCCAATCAAGAGCATAGCATGATTTACAGAAGTTGAACTACAGGCAACGTCGTCATAAATTCCGGAACTGCGAAAATTTAAACAGAGTTACGAGAACTTATAGATAATTTCCGAACATATATATTACTTATCATTATTAACCTTACCTATATAATTGAAATGTTTTTGGGGTTGCATTGATGGATACCGCAACTGGACCAACGTGGACCACAGCTGCTTGAATGGCATTCTCATCGTTTGCGGGTATAATCGCCCAGGAGGTCACATTGACCACGGCCAGTTCCTTGACAAACTGACAGTCTCCTTTCTGGAAGAATAGATATTTCTGGATATATTTGCTTATGCTTAGACAATGGGAACAACAGATGAGAGATATTTTTCTATGTTTTCTATATTCACATATAGGAATTGATCGTAAAGGGATGCAATTTGATTACCTTTGCCGTATATTTGTAGTCCAGAGATCTCATGAGACCACCGGTGGCCTGTAGATATGTCAGCGTATTTTGCAATGAGCCACCTATGCAACCATGGTTACCATGGGATACACTACAATCGACAATCTGTTGTTCACTGAGTCCCAATAATTTTCCGGTGCGCTTAAAAACTTGGCCTTCGATACTCTGAGCTATACTGAATGCATAACACGAGCCACAGCTCTGTTGATTATACGGTGGAGTATGAAAGCCTTTCTTACGCCAGTCAAAACTCTCAGGAACATTATTCATTAGCGGAGATCCCACAATATCAGCGATATTATCCGCCGTAGAATTCGGTTGGCTGCGCAGTAAACGTAAGAAACCTTTCAGATATGAATCTGTGTTCTGTGAAAAGTGTGTGTTATATTAATAAATCCTGTTGCACGAACGTGTAAATGTACCATATCAGCCATTGTGTTTGTTGATAATCTAAAGCTGCTCTTTCCAGTTTCGTAAAATTTATTGTGTTCGTTGACAAATCGTGCGTTTTCTTCAAAGGCTTTATAGCTGCGCATTTCATCATGTAAACGCATATAGCTTTTGTTGTTTATTTTCTGTGAACGAAATAAATGACTAGAAATAATCAAATGGCTGTTTTAATCACCATACCTTATAATTTGTAAACTGTTCATTGTTTAATTTGCTTAATTCGTGTTGTTGGCATTTAATCAATACAACATTTTGCGAGCAATAAAAGCAGCATAATAATATTACACCGGTCCGCATTGCAGCAATTGGAGAAGTAAACTTTAAATATGCAGCTCATGACAATATTCATTATTTCATCACACTGTCAAATTGCAATTCAGCAAAATTATTTATTTATTTATGTGATAGAGGCGTTTATATAGCGATTGCCACATAGTTTAAACGTAATTTTCATTTAATGAATGCATATTTTAATATTTTATTGTACAAACGCTAACAGTAACGCCATAATAATGTGTATAAAAAGATAAAAGATGCGCAGTCGTTGCTTGTATCTGAAAGATTAAGCTTCAATTAAAGCATATTTGTGTGCAGGTTATTTATTTGCGTCCAAATGAGTATAATACGAACACGGGAGTAGGGTGCTTCAATTCACTGTATTTCTTAATTGAGAACTCGCGACTAGAAAGCTTTTGCATGATTTTTGTTCTCGATAAGTATGCATGACAACTAAATCTCTGTGAAAAGAATGCGGTCTTTCGGGGTAGTTCATTTGATTATATATTTGTATGCTTCAAATTACACACAGCACGTGAATGTTCATATAAATGGCCGGTAAAAAGTATCGGTAATTGCTTATTAAACTTATCTTTGGTCGTCTGTTGAGTATTAAATGATATAATATGAACAGAATGCCTCCAACCCATTTGCAACATCGTAACAAACGCGCTACAAGCATTTGTAAAATATATTAACGCAAGCAAATATATTAATATATTACCAAACACGCAACAATTTATTTATGTTGTAGATAAACAAGCCGGCTGTTGCCAGACAAGATCGTTGACGTGTTTTACGATTAAACTCTGGCAGAGCATCTGGCAGGGCTTACTCGTATCTGGCAGAACTTCTGGCGAATATTCGTCAATGTTTCCAGCGTGTGTAAGCATTGCCAGATTGGACTCTGGCCTTCGTTCTAGAAATTAAATAGGCAATCCGAACCAGCTGTCGGTGGGGCAACGCCATGACATTTAAATGGATTTTACAATCCCTGTCCCAGTAACTGTTGTACAACGGTTGCTGTGAAACCCTCCAAGTTTGTGTCAGTAATTACAAGGGTATACTTCAACCATAGTTAATTATTTGTTTGAAAGTTTATACTTCAACCAAAGTTTATTATTTGAATAAAAGCAATGATTGCTCGAAGCTATTGTATTATCGCCAGATTACAATATTTGGCTGGTGTCCACGCCGTGTTTCGTCAAGTGTGGACACAGTTTAATCTAGTACATTTTACTTCCCAGTTTTTCCTAATGATGGTAATAAAAGTCATTATTTTTTGTATCCTTCAAAACCTAACTCCGCCACCTTTTGTTCGTATATTGAATCTACTGCGCAGAAGCGTGTAACTATTGTACAATTCCTTCTAGCTTTTGTCAGCAAACATGATATATGAATTGGCTAGGCGCTATTTGGTTTGTGTCCCAGCTTTATTTACAGTTTTCTGTAACATCGGAATACATTCGGAGTGTGCGTCTGTTGATGTGCAAAGGGTGCAGAGGGAAACGGAAGGCAGCCTTTTACCACTTCTCAATTTATATTAAAATTTATGAACAAATTATTATTTGCAAATATCGAACTTTTATTTATTTGGTATATTGACTTAATGAAGCATTTATAACAAATATCTGTGTATTCAAAAAATTACATAAATTATAAATGAACAAGTGGAGAAACTCCCATGATGAATTTGTTACGCATAAAATATTATTTCTTGTGGGGTTATTTATAAATACAGACGCAAATGACTTTACCCTAAATTATTATCAGATGGGGTTGCTTTTTAAAAAAATGTTGCAGATCAGTTGAAAACTGGCGACGTTCCTCTCAATAGCATTTTGTTATAATTTCTGTTATCCTAATCCTTTGACCTAAAAGAATTCCTTATGCAGAATGTTTGCTGAAACTCGAAGCAGGTTAAAGGGAATCAACTGCGACAAGGGAATCAACTACCAATGTGGCCCACACTCCACTCTCCACATTGCATACACTCCACACTGTGAGGGTATTGAGATTTATCTTGAAAATTCTTATCACATGTCAATTTAGTTCCACTTGATGGGCTGATGTCGAGCGCAAAGCGTAAAGCCAAGCGGGATCAGCTGTTATTTTTCACGTTGCGGTTCGTTCGACTCGAAAATTAATGACACACAAATGAAATGTGGAAAGTGATGCTGTCAACAACACTTGTTGGATTATAGACATCAGCAATATTGCGACCCGAACAACAAACAAAATAATGAAACAGTGAAACAGTGAAACTCTCCAAGCTAACAACAAATTTCAACAATTTTGAATGGATTTGCACGTCTTTACGATTGCAACTGTGCTTTCATTTATAGAATTTAAAATACTTGCGTAACATAAGTATTTATTTACAAGCAGCTCGCTTCCGGTGTAGAGTATTAAATAAGTTTAAGTTTAAAGAAAGAGAAACACATTAAAATCGTTTTAGTTTAATTTATAAAAAGACAAGTAAGAAGGCAACATATTTATATTTGCCAATTAATTATATTATTATTTATTTATAAGTAGTAGAGTACTCATTATTAATGTGAATAGTTAGAAGTAGTTGCTTAATAATTATTAATACAAATAGTAGTTACTTGCTTAGCTAAATTAATAATAAGACAAGCAAGAAGGCAACATATTAATATTTGTTATTTGTTTTTAAGTCGTTGTAGAATTTTAATTATTAATTCTAATATTTAGTAGTAATAATTTAATAATTATTAATACTTATACTTAGTAGTTGTTTGCTAAGTTTAATTAATAATAAAATAATAAAAAATAATTAATAATAAGACAAGCAAGAAGGCAACATATTAATATTTGGAAATGAATTATATGTATTATTTATCATTTTTTATTTATAAGTCGTAGAATATTAATTATTAATACGAATTTTTTTGTAGTAATAATTTAATAATTATTAATACTAATAGTAGTTTTTTGTTGAGTTTAATCAATAACAAAACATATCGTTGAAAATTATTTATAATTATTGTTAGGGGTTTAGTAAAAGCTACGCATATGCAAATCCAATTAACTAGTTGAGAGGAACTCGCGGCAAGACTTTATGAATATAGTCCTACAAAAATATATCTGTTCTCATTTTTAGGTACATTTTATATATTTTTTTTTGTTTGGCATTGGTGTCGCATTTAATCAGCAACTTAAATTCCAATTTCGAACTGGCAAACTCAACATTTTATTAAAGTCAAATATTTGACGCTTCAGCACAGCAATAAAACGCATTAGTTCTGCTTGACTTGTTAATAATCTCGATACCAAACTTATATATATGTATATAGGCACGACCCAAACAAGAACTGGTTTGCATACATTCACATATATAAAAGTACCTATGTATATATTACGAATAACTTTCGAAACTGATTAGCCTGCAACTTTTTGTTAACGTCTGATTGCCAGTGATTCTAACATTAATCTCAACCTAAAAGTGGTAGACAAGACAGGCCCCGCTTATAATTACACTGTGCTGCGATCCCCAACTACCCAAAATCCCTCGTCCATAAAAATAGTGGGCCCGTTGCAATCTGAATCCGAATCCGAATCTGAATCTGAATGTGAATCTGCCAGTATGTCTGCCAATTACCAGGGCGAATACCAGGAGCGAGTGCGAGTGCGCATTGCTTGGAATTCGTTGAGGTTAGGTCTAGGGTGCAGAATTCACAAAATTTACTTTGTGATGCTGTTGGTGAAGCTCCCTTTTTTCTTTTCCAACCCAATGGTTAATTGCCCAGTCAACTGGCAGCTTCTAGCTATGAGTGAGAGAGAGCGAGTTGAGCTGGAGTTATATTATAGGACTCACTGGTCTCTGGGCCACGGTGATGACGGCCATCCACCGCAGTTGCGACCAAATCCTCATTGTAATTGTCGTCATAGCCCATCGTCATCTTTATCCTCAGTCTGGGCGCATCGCATTGTTGTTGTATAAACGATTGCTGCGTTGTTCATTATTGCGTTTAAAGAAAATAATAATAATGAAACTGAGCATTGTTCGCAACTCGCTTACCCTAAATAAGAATTTATATATTTACATAAGTACATATATATATATTATATATATATATATATATATATATATATATATATATTATATTTGTGTTTAAATATATACTTAATGATAGTATAATTCTCACAGGGTTGGACAAGCATATGCAATGCCCGACTGCTAATTTAGCTTTATCAACAGAATTACGCCTTCTTCTCGATATGATGAACATTAGTGTTTAAAGAACAGGAATTTGTGTGGCTCACCAACAAACACGCACGCGTGCACAGACATAGAGACAGATATACGCACAGACACACCCCAGACAGGGGCAGGATCAGGACCATCTGCGGTGGTGGGCCAGTTGCCGATAAACACCTCCTTCGTGTTGAATGCTCAGCATTTGCCGCCCTCCAATAGATGGTAAAAAAAACGTACCGCTATGCATTCTATGGAATGAGTATCCCTTTGATTGTTTTTGGGATTTCCATTATTTCATTTCAATGATTTTGAATTCATGAAAATTGCCGTAACATTTGTTATACAATAATTTAATTTTTTTCTGTTCAGTGGAATATCACATGGTGAAATAATAAAGTTTGAAAAGCAGAAAGTTCTGAATTCAGAAATTCATCCTTAGACAAGTCATTCAGATTATTACTTTGTATAAAAGGAGAGAAATATATAATAACGGATTATATTGATGCCTGTTATTTACAACTGTACAACTTCAGATACATGCACTTTCGTGATATGTACAAATCAATCGGTAATCGTTCATCGTACTGACAAAATGTTATCCCATGAAACACATCTGCTTCTATGCAGAAACACAGTGGTAGTCAGGTTCAAGATTCAATTGTCAAGTGGCCAAACGTAAAAGGACAGACCATTCCAGGTGTATTTAAAAGCTGGCGCTCCTCTGCCTACTTTCCCACTCAATCATCTTACAGGACGATAAGAATCAGTTGGACGTGTCAACGTGAATCGCATCAATGATCAAATACTTATTGAGAATGTGTCTCTCTTCGTTTTACTTAACGTCATAAATTTTGTACTGGCAAGTAGAAGCGGACAGGTGGCCAGACAATTGTTTTTAATTTTTCATATAGTTGCTGTTCAAAAACTTCTTTATACTTTAAACTTATTACAAATATATAAAAGGATGTCTAATTTGATTTATTTATTATAAGTGGTCTATTTTCAGTTTCCATTAAATGAATAAATAAACAAGTTCAATATGTTCCTATTAACCATAACATAAAATAGGTGGCTCGACCAAAAAGTTTGCCGACTACGTAGGCAATTAAAAGAACTCGTGTAATCCTTAATTCATGTCGACCTATAGCTTAGCTATGGTGACCACCTACTAATCCCTTTCGTACGTGCATGTTTCGAGTGTATGTACATATTTACATTCAATGGATGTACATATGTATTAGTTTGCTTGGGCATGTATTTGATGTTTGTCATTGTATTGGGGGCACAAAACAAATATGTGTGATTATCATAGCCAGCCGTCCATATAATTAATTGCATTTCGTATGCTTGATATATGTAAATTTTGTTGTGCCTTATCGGCAATTCTTCATCTCGACTGCCGGCTCTAGCCAGTGGACTTTTGGCCTACCCCGTTCCACGCCCCACACCTTGCGCAAAAAAAAAGAAAAAAAAAGGATGTCGATACGTCTGATTAACACAATTGGTGCTTGTCTGCTCTGGCACTTGATAATTGGCAGCCAGGCGACCATCGATCGATAACAATAAAATTGTTAAAAGCGCAAAATGCCGCAAAGTGTGTAATTTGTCGAGAACAGGGACTGGGCCAAACGACCCGAACGGTAGTACATTGCAGCCCAGGCAACCCGGGCAATGAGCGCAACAACTCTATTTGAATTCATCAACGGCGTGTTTAAGCAGTTTGTCAGCGACACGTGGCCGAACGACTGTTCCTTCTAGTTCGATGGCAACAGCAGGCGGTTGTTTCTGATTGGAGTGGGTTGGGGACCGTCAACCGTCGACCGTCGACCGACGACCGACTGTGCCGCTGACGTAAAGTCTCAGTAACAACAGCAGCAGGAGCATCATCATCATCATAAAAGCAGAGCAACCCTTACCCCTTAGAAGTAGTGCTTCCAGTGAGGTGCACTAAATAGAGATTTAAACGCCCGTACGGGCTGAAAATGGTCACTCTGCTTGCGGTTGTCAACGCGATGGATAAAAGTTAATACGCTATTATTCAATCTATATTAATTCATACATTGCAATTCTTTCTTTCTCTTTAGTTGGAGGAGCTCAATTCAAACGGATGCCACCTTAATTTCTCCTTGGAGAATTGTCATTTATTTTGACGATACTGAACCCTTTGACAGGACAAAAATCCAACTGCAACCGGTGTCTCAGCATGTGCCAGATTTTTGCACATCCGTTGCACACAGTTAGAGAACGCCCCCTGCTCATTATCACAATGCTGTGAGAAAAACATTTTAATAAGCCATTGAAATTTGTTCAAATTCGCTGTCGATAGATATATTGTGAGGATGAACTCTTTTTGTTTGATTTTTATTTGTCGTATTATTATTATATAAATCTGTCCAAATAAGTTATTAGAGAACCGTTTTGGGATCAGAATATATTCAAAATTTGATTATAGGCTTAAAATAAATCTAAATGCCTTTAGTAGAATGGTTGTTTTCTTTGGCTTAACACATTGATAAATACAGGAAAATGGCTTTGAGAGCTTTTCTAAGCCATAATGCAAGCATCGTGTTCGAGAGTTTTGAAAAAAATACGAAATACGTTGAGGTGTAAGGCCTGTTGTATGATTAAAATGCCAACACGTGGCTTTTCAGATTTCTGTAAAAATTACAATGTATCGCCAAATATTTAGAGCCACCCAAAACAAGGGAGGGTTTGCTGCTGATTATTATTGGTTTTACATGTTTAAGACTTTTTAAATGTATTTATTAATGAACCAATTAAGGCGCCTCTCTCAAATTAGGTAGTTTATTATTATAACTTATTATAGCATAAGTATTTATATGTAATACATTTGCAAATGACAGCTGACTTTCTAAAGTTTGCTTTTAGTTTTTGGAATTTCGGCTTGAGCCAAGTTTGCGAAAGTAAAAAGGCTCCCGACCACTGAATAAATCCTAGCAATAAATTAATAAATTATGGTAGCTTTTAGTAAGCAAATATTTCGAGCCAGATTCGGCACGCTTCTTTGTTAATTTCCCGTGCACACGCACACGTCCACCCCCGAGTCCGAATACACTTCACATGCACAATGCCAGCAATCTGACAAACTGTTGTGCTCCATCCCATTCCTCTGGTAAACGAGCATGCAGGACGTCGGGCCTCTATGATTGTGCGCAGTTATTTAAAATAATATTTCCGTATCCGGCAAGTAATACGCGACGCGTGCAGTCGGACCTACTCATCCAGACCCAGAAGCTTGAGCCGGTCCACGGTTATCATTATCATTGCCATTGTTAGGAACAGCTCAGTTAGCGAACGAGAAGCACTAAAATGGAATTTTGGAAAATTCCATCTCCAAATCTTGAGTGAAGCCTGCTCAGTCAAACAACGATTTCGATTTACCGACGGTAATGGCAGGTCAATATATGTATATATCAAAAGAAACTAAGCAAAATGTAATTAAAAATTAAAAAATATGTTAAGGTGATACTTTATAATAGTTGAGCCATCATATATACATGCATAATATGTACGTGTGAAACATATTAGGCAAGTATATACGCTAATTGATATTGATATTTTCGAGTGCGTGAGAGACGAATGAGAATCATTTGAGCCGCAGGTATGGAAAGGCTGGCATTGCCACATCCCCATCCCGCCCTTTCATAATAATAACAATAACAGCGACAGTATGCATTTTTAGTCAAGCCGAAGTGCACACACAATGGCATCATTTCGGTTAATTGTTTACTTCAAGGGTAGGCTTGGCTCGGCTCGGCTCGGCTCGGCTCAGCTCAACGCACCCCTAAGTAGAGGCTGACTGTCAAAGCGGGTCTGCCCCTACATCTGTCTAACAAACCTCCTGCAAACTGCATTACTGCCTCACGGCAAGTATTCAGAGTACTCATATCTCTGTGTCTGTATCTCTATCTGTATACTGTGCAAACACACATACTTCTATTGAGAGTATGCAGTGTAACTACTTTGACCTCTATTGTTATTAGTTATTATACATAGAACCTTGCCATCACCATCAGTTTCTGCTGTCTCTTGTCAGCATCGGCTGCGGTTTTTTGGTCTTCGTCTTTGTTGTCTAAGCTAAATTATACTCTTGTCCTCCTCGCTCCTCGCTCATCTTGTCTCTCAATAGATGCTCTGGATATTGAATTTTCTATTCATGCGTTTTTTTCTTTTCTAATAAGCCTCCGACTTACGTTGACTGCAACTGCGGCTGAGTCTGTGGCTTATGTTTCAGCCTGGGCCACGAGAGAAAGAGAGAGAGAGAGAGAGGTCTTCCATCGGGTCGGGGTCGATATACCGATGTTTGGTTTTTGGCCAATGTTACGCATATTATCTTTTGTTTGTTCTATTCCGCAGCACAATGAAAATAGTAGTGCACTGTTGTTTGGGAACTCGATTCTATCAGCACCTCTGGATCGTCTGCGAGTTGATGTCAGAGGTAATCAATAGGACAGCCTCCCTGCACACCCAAAACCCGTGCCTGTGTCCCGGTGGCCGACAGACATTCGACTTTTGGCTTCGGCCTCGGAAATGGTGTTTTGTCGTACCCCATGCATAAGAAAATGGAACAAGTGTGCCTGGAGGCAGATAGCTCTCACCTAACTTATACAAACTCTTAGCTACAGACATTGCGACTCCTGTTTCTACACCTGCACTATCGGAGTATAACACTTGATTAATATAGGTATTCCTTGGGATTTTGTCTCTATATAAACTATAGCCACAATCGTAAAATTTTCCCTATTTGTTGGGTATACCAGTTTTTTTTTTTTTTGTAATATGAAATAAATTAAAATGTTTCACACATTCCAGAAAAATCAGATTCGTCACCTTCACAATTCTCCATGAAATTTTCACCACACTCCAGGGTCGTGCCAGGAATTTGCTTTGAAGAAGCCCTCGACTCTTTTACTGGTCTGATGCCGACAGTGTGGGCGACAGAGCGACCGTTGATGCGTGTGACTTCAAAAATCCCAAAAACGTGTCGGGCCGCATGTTAAATTTGACGTTCTCGTGGCCCAAGCCGTAACTGCCGCCGGTTCTGATAGAGTGAGTATTGCGAGTGATTTTTACTAAGGCTGGCCCACGTTATACTGGGGGTTGGGGTTTGAATTGTGCTATGTGGATGCTTCCGCAATTTTCGGGGTGGAAATGGCTTATGATATGGCACAATTTTAAGATGTAACTGGGGCTTTCTTTTCCTTTTTGTAGTAAATAAAAGTATAATACGATAAAAACGCATTTTATAAAAGTCTGTGATTATTTTGGTAGTCACAACAATTAATGTTTGGCATTCCCGTAAAATATAATCAGTACTTAGCTTTCTCTCTATATAAAGAATAAAAATCCTCCAATTATCGACAACGGCAGGTTAAGTATTTTACAGCAGTAGAACAAGATGAATATGTGTAAGATTCACGTGTTTATTAGAACATCGGTAACGATATGACTTTTATCACTAAGTTATTAGGAGGTCCTTTTTAATCATAATTATGCGGTTCCCAGATCTTCTGTTGCTCGATTTCTGGTTCGTGGTCTTCAACAATGTATGTAAATGTTGGTCATTACGAACTCTTTTGCCAAATGTGTGTGTATGCGTATGTACACGTATGTATTAGCATTGTGTATATCTGCTCTCACTCACATATATGTATATACGAAAATTAACAAACATCCAAACATTTACACAAATATATTTTACTGCACGAAGATACGCATATGTCAGTGCACTGTAAAGAGAAGAATGCATTATAATGCTGTAATAATACTCTCCTTGTGAAATAAGTTTGATCTTAGTTTGTAAATCGAAATCGCCCATTTGTGAAACACATAAGGTCATCGATTTTTTTAATGAAAAATATTGTTTAAATGGTTCTACAAATGGTTCTCAGTGTATTTAAATATGCGACTGCACACGCAAAAAGCCAGCAACAAGAACAAGGAGTATGAATACTGTAATCAACAAGCTCCGACCAAGAAATACCCTGTTCTCAGATGTTAAGTAGACAGTATGCAACATATGAACAATCTGTCATTGTTAATCGTATATTTATTATATAAGCCAATTCACACAGTGTTAAAGTGTATACATACAAATTTAATAAATAAGATAATAGAATTGTAAACCGTAATGTAAAGGCTTTGCTAATTTAAGAGCAAAGGTTAGATAACTAAGAAAAAAGTCGAAGCTTTAAATTATTATTAATTGCTGTTTTTATTTGCACTGAGTGTAGTCGGCATGAGATACCCCTTTTACATAGTCGAGTGGGCACAGGGTAAACGAAATACAAATTTAAAAGTCCATGGTACTACACAGGAACCCTCAACCTCAACGAATACTGCTCGTGTTCTCTGCATTTAAATATGTGGATGTGTTAGTATACATACGTGTGTATGTATATACAAGTGTTCATTTGTATTTGTGTATATATTTACGATGTATGTATGTATGTAATTCAGTTCCCCAACGTTCTTATAAAATTTCCTGGCGATTTGTATATTGTAAATGGCTGCGAGACCTGGGATGATTCTGCGTCCTGTTATACCAAAAAGCACATTCTACGGTCATCCCTCTTGTACTCAGTTCGAGCTACTATCGTCATTCCTCTCGGCATTCCAGCCAGTAAGCATATATTCGTCCCGTTCGCACTACGGCAAACATCAACTCAAAATGGCCGCGCTGGCCGTATTTACTGTTGCCTCTGATATGCGCTACCCTGTTTGTGCAGGTTTGGTCTTTCGCTTGAGAGCTCATTATCGTTTCGCTTGGCTAACCAGTTAGTCGTCCACTATTTCGTTCAGGGCACACTAACACCGCCGCCGCAATTCTGATTATTTTGCATTTTGAAGCAAACAAATTTGTTAGAGAAGTGACGGGCTCGCAATCCGTGGCGTTGCCGCCGGATCGCTGGCTGCCTACGGCAGATCGGCACCGATGTGCGTTCCTCAAGTTCAGGAGCAATCGACCAAGACATGTGACAAAACTTAATCGTAGTCGCAAATCAAATAAAAGTGCAAGTAATTACAAATAGAAAATTGGAAAAAAATAAAGAAAATTAAATAATGGTTACCATAACGAAATCGATAACAAGCCCGCCGAAATCCGATGATGCCTCCCAACTCGGAACTGTAATGTAGTGTAATCTCTAGTTTATTAATAAAGTGGAACATACAAATACATAAATATTTACAAGTACAAAATCCAACATCGAAATGAACATTAAAGCTTAATGCATAAGGATACGTTGACAGTGCTTTCTTCAATTTAATTAACGAAGTGTATCGAAAATATTAGCTAACGCAATAATACCAAAGCAAATAGAACAGGAAAACATTTAAAAACTTTTCTCATCTCCAATATTAATACACAAAGAAACTAGACACACGACAATTGGGAATCATGATGCTAACAACGGAACACATCATGCATGGACATCCCCACTCATCAGTGGGAATGGGCCAAAGTGCGCTATTCGGATGCTCGACGGCGGGACACAGTGGAATTAACCAGTTAGGTGGCGTGTATGTTAACGGCAGACCCCTCCCTGATTCAACCCGCCAAAAAATTGTTGAGTTGGCTCACTCCGGCGCACGTCCATGTGATATTTCTCGGATACTTCAAGTTTCTAACGGCTGCGTTAGCAAAATCTTGGGCAGGTGAGACAATCATACCTATAAGCATTTCGTAAGCTATCTTGGATCTCGAAGAACAGTTTTAGGTGAGCGAAAGAAAGAAGACACTTTTAATTCCATAACGTCTAAATATATATCTTTATAACTTCTATGACATTACATTTAAAACGAAAAGATGTCAAAAAATTCAAGAATACTTTTTAATGGAGAAACAAATAACCGCCGGCTATGTTCCAATCAATAACGCCAAATAATGAAAATACACATATAAATTAAACCAAAGTCTTTCGCTAAGAAAATATAAATTCTTCAGTTACAATTAGAGATTATGAAGAGGAGAGGAGTGAAATTATCTGAAAATAATAATATTGTTGACATTCGTAACATATGAAAATTTTCGTATTATATAGTTTTGTTATCTTTTATTATCGTAAGAAACTTACTTGAAATGATCTATTAATCAGTATTTTAATGTGATTTTGAAATATAGCGCTTTTGTCAAAATTAACTGATTTTCCCATTTGTAGATATTACGAAACTGGATCTATAAAACCCCGAGCGATAGGTGGTTCAAAGCCACGAGTAGCTACAACGCCTGTCGTACAAAAAATAGCGGATTATAAAAGAGAATGTCCCAGCATATTTGCATGGGAAATTCGGGATCGACTACTTTCGGAGCAAGTATGCAATAGTGATAATATTCCAAGCGTAAGTGTTTTTTAATATAACAATTTATACATATTTTGAGGCACGCGGTTTGCAAATACTTATGATTAGGTAAAGCATTAAGCATAGTTTCTGTACAGATTTATTTTTATAAACTCACTAATCCGAATACTACAAATTTGATGAATGGAGGGTTGATGTTCTAAACATACAAAAGAGAGAAAGAAAACCGGGTTCAAAGCCTGAGTCTGCTATCAAGATGTTTGCAAAGTAGAACCAAACGCAAAGCAACAAACGTTGAACCGGCAGGCACAATGGATTAAGTAATTTAAAAACAATGCCGACGCATCGCTTTAAAGTGGATTAATATTTGGCTATAGTTTCATCTCCTGCTTCAAATGGAAAAAAGGTATTTTCATTGTTCGATCAGGTAAACAAATGATATATGTATGTAGTTCACCTAATCCTAGTTCCGCAATGGATATTTGGCGGTTGGCAACTCCACTTAAGCCTGAAACAATTGAGCATATCAGCAACGGTAACCATAAAGTACAAAAAAAAAAAACATTTAGTCGAACGCTATAAAAGAAATTTTTGGTGTTACTAACAATATACCTTTTAAAATTTGGTGACTCCAGCTTTCAAAGTGTGTGACGTATATGGTCTTATCGATTTATACTAACAGATTTAGGGAGTCGGAGTGGGCGCGGCCTTTAAATTTTGCATCGATCCCTTTGGGGAGTTACCAATAACTTTTCAAATCTGCTGATTATAGCTTATAATTTGTGGAAAATATGCGCATTTCATAATTCTAGAGCCTCTGTTCCTAGGGGCGGTGGGTGTGGGTGTGGTCAGAAAATTTATATATCGATCTTTGGAGGAGGTTACCAACATGTTACCTTTCAAGGTTGGTCACTCTTTCTTTTTACATTTTCCGAAATACCGGAATTGGAGATTATGGGCGCAGGTGTGAGCGTGGCCTTACAAATTTATCAGCGATCCGTAAAGGACATCATCAGCAACCTACCAACCAAATTTGAGAAGTGTAGCCTTTAAACTGTGGCAGATATGCGGTATTACCGATTTGCAAATATCGATCTTATTGATTTCCTTGCCCATTAGTGGGAGTAGCACTGTAATTTTTACACTTTGTCTGACGCGGGCACAGTATGTGCCCAAGTTTCAAGTCTCTATCTCTACCTCTGTTGAAAAAAGTTGCGTTCATGCAGACGGACAGACAGACAGCATGATGGAAATTGTACAAAACCAATATATTAATATATATTATTAATACAATATACAAAATATATTAATAAAATATGCGAGGCAGCGCATGCTTTTATCCACAAGCCCGAATTGAGATCACCGGCTAGCGACAAACATTTCCATATGCACGCATACATTCAATCAAACGTGCGTACAGGGCGCTGTAGAATCCACACAAACATATTTACACCCTCGGCGATCATTTTCTAGTCGCATTCTCACACATTCACAATTTTATGCATACAAAAAGAGATTGCGCCTTCTGATCGTATTGAGATCAAAATGCAAATTTTTTTTCGAAAATAATTTTGATATTTTCCATGAGATCTTGATTAAATTTGTTCAGTTTATCAATAATATGTCAACGCACATTATATATCAATAAGAAGACAATGCTTCTAAAATTGCGGCATGGGAAATCGAAATGTATCGATATTCGAGAAACTGAGGTAGCTAATCGATTAAATAAAGCAACCATGACCATCACTGGTACTTGGTACTACAACATAAAAATAAAATGGCTGACTTCTACTATTTGCCCGGCTCCGCGCCCTGCTGCTCCGTTCACCATGTCGCGTACCATCCACGTCTATCTCGTTGAGAAGTACGCCAAGACCGACTCTCTTTACCCCAAGTTCCCCAAGAAGCGCGCCGTCATCAACCAGGGACTCTACTTCGACATGGACACCCTGTACCAGAGCTTCTCCAACTACTACCATCCCAAGTGTTCGCCAAAAGCGCCCGCCGATCCCGAGGCCTTTAAAAAGATCGACACTGCCTACGAGCACCTCAAAAACTTTTTGGAGGGTCAGACCTATGCTGCTGGTGATGCACTGAGTACTTTCGAACAAGTGAACAAGTGGTATGAGTATGCCAGAAGGTGTAGGCCCTGACGAAGAAAGACAGATGCGGGCACGGAGCTGGGCAGAGACACCAGGACGCCGACAAGCCAGAAGTCTCCTAGGTGGCTATAATCAAAAGCGATTTAAGCAAATGATATCCATGGCGAAGAATAGACTCAGAATACTCACAGGTCTATTGACAGGACACTGTAGACTGAAAAGTCACCTAACCAAATTAGGTATTAATAGCAGCAATGTATGCGAGGAGGAATCCTCAACGCACATCCTAACAGAATGCGTCGCATTAACCAGGCAAAGATGCAGCATCCTAGCATACCATGAGGCCCAAGGACATAGAAACCCTCAACCCAACCATGATTCTAGCATTCGTGCAGGAGTTGGGATTGATGGAAGAGCTGTAGGCTCAGTAAGGGGCCACAATATACCTTATAGGTCGCAGTGCTAACTTTTTCCCAATCATAATAATAATAATGCCAGAAGGTGACTCCCGGCTTGGATGAAAACTGGACCATCCATGGGTGCATGGAGTTCAAGAAATTCTTAATTCTTTACTTGAAGTGTTATAATTTAAAACAATAATTTATTTATACTTAATCACGAAATGCGATTGGAAATAGTCAAGTGTTGGCTGCTTATTTGCTTCAATCCACCGTTGTATGCAAAAGAAATATTTTTCTCATAATACCTCTTTTATTATTTATTCATTATTATTGAGTGCATTTTAAGAAAATAATCAGTATAATAGTGTGCATATGGACATGCAAAGTACATAAATATATAAGTAAGCTTGTATGGTGTGTGTGGAGGTTTTGCGATACGATGAGATTATATTTTGAAAATGTTCTTTTACTCTGTTTGCACCCATTAACAAGAACATGGAAACGGCACTTTGGACTTTAAGTGTTGGCACGTGTCTGGCGCATTGGTCTTGACATTTCTTTGCATTGGATGGTCGGCTCGGTCTCCCTCATTGATGTTGGATGCAGTGTTGCGATTACAATGAATTACGGGCTGTTTTGTATTTAAACATAAAGACTTCAAAAGACATCAAAGGTTTTTAACAAACATCTGTATTCTAGGTACATGTGTGGGGTCACCGCAACCCACTTAGCCAGTTATACAGCATATGTATTTAAATGCATACATTTTAATGTATATTCACAGCAGATAAAAAAAGTTCGCTTGCCTTTTATTCGATTTTCAATTAACTAAAATATTGGGTTTGCAATTTCAATATTTCCAAAGTCCACCCACTCACAATAATTAGTGTAACTACTGCAAATCGATTTCTAGGTGGTATTTATTTTCAGAAAGTTTAAATTGGTAATTAAAATAATAAAATTCATTCTGTAATGTCAAACATACTAATTTATGTATGTACTTAGTTATCTGAAGTTAGGTTGACCCACACTTTTGTAAAATGCCAGTTTAATAAAACAAAAACTTAATTATGTGTATGTTTGTATTTATGTACATATATATATATATGTATGTAGATACAGTCACATATTTTTCTCAGGTCGACAGTTGTATGCATGTAAAATCGTCAGACTTATTTGTAAGTGTTTTAAGCGAGTGGGAGTGCGAGTGTATGTGTATGTATGTGTATTACACTGCGTACGCTATATGAAAAACCCAACAGTGTTGTATTGCCATCCTGCTCTTGAACAACAGCGCGTGATTGGTTGTTACTCCATAGCCAATGGCAGCAGCTTGCATTGCATTAGTATTTAGGGTAAAAATGAGAAGTAAACATGATGGCAAACATTTCCATAGCATGTCTAGTACTAACACTACCCTATACTCGTATACTTGTATTTACAATATGTGCAAATGTACGCCTTTGTACTTCGGCTTTAATTGCAGGTTTCATCTATTAATCGGGTGCTACGCAATTTAGCGTCACAAAAGGAGCAGCAGGCGCAGCAGCAAAACGAGTCTGTTTATGAGAAGCTTCGAATGTTCAATGGACAAACTGGCGGCTGGGCCTGGTATCCAGGAAATACGACGACGGCCCACTTGGCACTACCACCTACGCCCACGACTGTACCCACGAATTTAGCTGGCCAGATAACCCGTGATGAAGTTCAAAAACGAGGTAAAATGTAGACCATTTTTAACTGTAAACTCCCGTTGCTTGCATTTTTATTTAATGCACAACAGGAATACAATTTGTGTCGGCTAAATCATTTTATTTTTCCCTTACAATGTTTGCATTGTATTTATTAAATGTTTATGCATACATTAATAGTTAAAAATGTCAATTTACAAAATATTTAAGTTTACAATTAAGAAAAAAGAATATTGGTTTTTAATTTTCGGGATATTAATAAACATTAACATATATAATATGTTTATTATATATTAAATTGATGTTATTTATACATATATTCATTTTAAAGCATTATATACTGCAAAATGTATTACACTTTGTACGGTACAGAGTTGATGTATGTTTAGGGTTTAACGATATTCAATGCGATACGGTTTCTCTGATTTTAATTTGAACAAGTCGAAATCTTTTGGTTTTGGATATGATTTATCTGCATGTCGAAACTAAATTAACTTATCTTATAGAAACCGGCTGTTGTCAAATCACAAGAATCCAAAATTATTTCGATACAATTTGGAAATTATTTCTAATTCCAGTGTAGTTACCACTGAATAACAGCATACCCAAATCAACAGAGCAAAAGAAAAAACCACCCCAAATCGTACTCGAGACATTGAAAACATTTTGTCACAGATGATCAAACATCAGGACAAACAAATAGTTAATTTGTTGGTCATTTGTTATTTGCCATTAAATCTAATTGAGAAGCGCAATTCTGAAGGCTTTGCTTCATTCAATTGTTTTTGTTTATTCTTCGATCAATAAATAAGGCTGACATATGTCCCATTGCTATAAGGCAGCACGTCATCCCATCCCATTACCGCTTCAACCACATACGGACCCAAATATTCTTCTATATGGCTGGGAAAGCATACAAATACATATAAATAGGTATTTGTGCGTGCGAGGCAAATGTTGCGCAAAGATAAGAAAAAGCAATCAGTAAAATGAGTTTACAAATGCCACTGCTCTGAAAATTATCTAAATGTACAAAGATTAAATGATTCGCGTAATCTGAACGAATGGATAGACATAAAGATATATGGACAGTCCAATTTGGCAAAATAAACGCTGTTGATCCTGATCAATGTAGCTTTGTTACACAATTTTAAGCCATTATGTATAATTACAATAATAATATTTATAATAATAATCATTCGAATTTAATATATTGTTGTGCATGTATTTCAAATTGTAGATCTTTATCCAGGCGATCTTTCTCATCCCAATTCACATGAGAGTACATCAGACGGTAATTCCGATCACAATTCTTCGGGCGACGAAGATTCACAGATGCGTCTACGACTGAAGCGTAAACTGCAGCGAAATCGAACCTCATTTACAAACGAACAAATTGACAGCCTGGAAAAAGGTTGATCTTCAATAAATATATTGCTCCACATTACAATATTAATTTTTGAAATATTTGTAATCTGTAAAATTTGATATTTACTATAGAATTCGAACGGACGCATTACCCTGATGTTTTTGCACGGGAGAGGCTAGCAGAAAAAATTGGTTTGCCAGAGGCACGTATTCAGGTTTGTCTTTCAGTTTTGTTTAATTCTTTTTAATTTTATTTGTTTTTATTAATTATTCGTTTTCTTAAATTTTTATTTGTTTTAAAGTATTGATAAGTTGCATTCGAGACATCCAGGGAAATGCATTGTACAAGCCGTTCACTAAGGGTCATAATTATTTGGAATTCTTCTATCCCTCTAAACTCGGGCCGCATCAACGGGGGTGATGAATTTTGTAACCGATTGTTTGAAGTGATTGCCATGGCTTTTAGCCACGCAAGTCAGAGTCGCAAGTCAATGTCAACCCCCAAAATGCACCCCTGTGTTACTATTTGCTACTAATGCTTCTTTTTTATGCTTGGTTCGTTCAGCTTATGATTATTTGTATAAGTGAATAAAAACAATTTGACTGTAAAAACACTTGAAACTACTTGCGATTTTCACATTTAGCCGTCGCGCTGGGGAAGCAAATTTGTTGAAGAGCTCTGTCAAGCGCGCCAACTGATGAGTGGTCTCGGCTACAATAACGCAAAGTAATAAATGTCATGATGAAAATATGAAGGCACAACAAATATTGTAATCCTCATTCACCCCTTTGTCACCAGAACATAAATAAGTAGTCGCAGTCCAAGCCAACGCGGCCCTCAACTGCAGCGGCGAGGCTTAAGCTTCATTACATGATGAGGCTGAATATTCTTTTGAATTCTGTTCGCATACGGAAAACGAGCATACTGCTTTTGTGGTATAGTCCGTCGGCTTCAGTATAGCAACGGCCACTAAAAATGAAACAGTCCGCCAATCTATATCTAATGCAGTTTTAAAGCAGAAGTCAAGTTTCTTTTGGTCACCAATTTCATAAATAAGGAGCGACTATCCATGCTTTTAATTGTTATATACTGCAAACAGAGTATTAATCAGGCGGTAGATTTTACTTGTGTATTTTTTTTTTCATTGATTTATGATGTTGACGATAATTCCAAGCATAGTGGAACAGATTCGGCTCTTCAGCATTTATTAATGTGGTTCCGTTCATGTGAAACTGGGATAGCAACAGCAATTGGTGCTTTCATTTTGTGTTGATTAAATAACCTATGTACATTTATGTGTGTATTTATATATGAGTATTAACAAACCTTATAATTAGGTTTGGTTCTCAAACCGTCGGGCTAAATGGCGTCGAGAAGAAAAGTTGCGCACCCAAAGACGCTCAGTCGACAATGTTGGGGGAACCAGCGGACGTACAAGCACAAACAATCCCTCCGGAAGCAATGTCCCTACAAATGCTACAACGGCTAACAATTCGACGCCCGGAATTGGTACATCAGCTGGCTCAGAGGGAGCATCAACAGTACATGCAGGCAACAACAACCCAAACGAGACCTCCAATGGTCCGACAGTAAGAATGCACATAGTTCAGCTCCAAACAAAACATTGCCTGACAAAATAAAATATTCGTAGATACTTGGCGGTGATGCAAGCAATGTACATCCTCATTCCGATAGCCCACCTTTGCAAGCTGTAGCGCCCCGTTTACCCTTAAATACTGGTTTCAATACAATGTACTCATCTATCCCGCAACCTATCGCCACCATGGCTGAAAACTACAAGTAAGTCTTCAAAATGAATACTTTAGCAATAGGACTTCTATATTACCTTTTGTAAATTAATTACAGTTTGACCTACTAATGCTGTTTGTGTTGTTGTTGTTTTTAATTTTTGAGCAGCTCGATGTCACAATCATTGAGTTCAATGACGCCGACATGTTTACAACAGAGGGACAGTTATCCATACATGTTTCATGATCCGCTGTCCTTGGGATCTCCCTATGCTGCCCACCCTCGAAATACAACTTGCAACCCAGCAGCGGCTCACCAGCAGCCGCCACAACACGGGGTCTATGGGAACGCCTCTGCAGTAGGCGCAGCCAACACAGGTATATGTGCATCTATCTCCATTTACGGTAATTAACTAACGAGAATGTTATTTTGCAGGCGTAATATCTGCTGGCGTTTCGGTACCTGTTCAAATAGCAACTCAAAATGTTTCGGATTTGGCAGGCAGCAATTATTGGCCGCGGCTTCAGTGATCCTCAATCTTTAATTTGCCAACAGATCTGCTTTCAAAAGCGGCAGCGGTGGCTGCTGTCGCTGTAGCCCATGTTGTGGAAGGACAACAAGCGCATACAGTTGCCAGTAAACCCTCTATGGATAACCCACCAATTGTTATACCATATGTAGCGTCAAGCTCACCTCTGTACTTAAATTTGCCAGTGACGTACGTAGGGCAGAATCTAACGCCACATGCCACGTCATCAACTGTAACATCTCCACCCCCAAAGTATATCGGTTCGGGCTCGACTTGTCATTCTAACAGTCAATGTCAAGTATTTCCGCAAACGTTTCATTCGTTATCCCATTGCCATCCTATTTTTTAACACAGTAGCCCAACAATAAGGCCGAAAACAATAATTCGCGGATAAAGCAAGAGTTAAGTTTATTTGCATGCATAGAAATATATGTATGTAGATCGAGTTAGAGCATTATATCTTCTATCATAAATTATACTATTGTATATGTAAAAATTAACGCACAGTAACTTTTTCTTGTGATCCTTGTACGCGTTAGCACGATGCTTCGTAAGTCTTATATGGATTGACTCTTTCCATCCACATCTCTAAGATATGGATAGCCTACTGAAATTCTATTCTCGTCATTCATAAATTTCTTCCCGAACAAGCAACAAGGCGTTTGCTTAAACTTATTTAACGACAGTTTCTCATAATTTCAACTTAAATTACATTCTAAATAATTTATTGATTAGCATTTATTTATTTATTTAACTCATTGAAAGGGTCGTATCCTTTTGGACAACTTCTACTATGTAGATAGCTTT
Source organism: Drosophila atroscutellata (assembly GCA_035041605.1). Lineage (NCBI taxonomy): Eukaryota > Metazoa > Arthropoda > Insecta > Diptera > Drosophilidae > Drosophila > Drosophila atroscutellata. The sequence continues at coordinate 125,847 of JAWNLA010000099.1, read as the reverse complement.
TAAATTTAATAAGTTCGAAATTATGCGGATTCCATTTTTATCAGATAAGCTTGTAATTAATTCACCTAATTTTTGTTACGTGAACTTACAATATACGAGAGGCTTTTAAATTATAATAAATTTTATGTTCGTCAAAATAGCTTAAGTAGTTTCGGGTCATGAATCCCACTAATTGAAATATTTTCTAAATAGAAAAATGACAACATATTAAATGGCATGAGGATTGTTTTTTCCGGAAAGTTGTATCAATTCAATTTACTTGGGCTACTTGTATTCAAATTACAAAATGTATGGCGGGGGCTTTTCCCAAATATTTAAACTGTGAGGAGCTTTGAAACTTAAGCCTATTTCTCGGTCATAACTCTTATACTCTTACATAATATTAAGCCACTTAATAGATCATTCTTCTCCAGAGATGGAATGTCTTCAAAATACAAATAAAATCGAAAAGAATTGCAACGAAACTTGAATTCCAATTCCAACAATAATAACCATACCAACCATTGATCCGGAAAAACCTCCCTAGAATAAGACTTAATTTGAATAAAGCTAATTATAAAATCGATATTTATGTACCAATTGTATTTAAATTATGGTTCGAATTTACATGTAGAACAAGTCGATGTAACATTTTAGTATTAGTCTGATAATGTCAACAAAGTAAAAAATAAATGCATATATGGACACAAACACGACAAGTATAATTAAATACTTGCAGCACCCAATTATACTTAATTTTGTTTAACGTTTGAGGGTCTGGTTTAGCAAGCTGTGTACATCGCTTTTACGTTTGGGATCCATGCGGTGCAAATAAACCCTACAGAGTCCTGGTGAAATTATTAAAGACTTAAGGCCAATCCCACGTTCGCCCCAGCAAATAGAAACAACTGAAGTCACCAATATGAAACGTTGATCACATCTTTGGGGGAAACAATAAATGAAAAAGCGTCCTTGTAAGACATGGATTGACAGTTTCTCACAAATTTTATTCGTATATTTTAAAATACTTTACACGCACACACACACACACACACACATAGATGCAAATACAATAATCATATTCTGATACGTGTTACATAGGTTTGAGAATGACTCAGTTGCCTTAGCTCAATTACATTTTGTATAATAATGTGGTGATAAATCCGAATGAATTAAGTATAAATACACATGTATATACTTAACATACTTAATTCTTTCGGATATTTCGCATTAGAACATACAAATCGTTATAATTAATTTTACGTTGAATTTTACCTTACAAAATGGTGTGCATTTATTATTTGTTCAATACATACATATGTAGCTAGAAAACTTCACTTTAGGTATAGAAAATCCAAATAAAAATAATTCGTTTCGTAAACTAAATGTATATTTATAGAAGTACTTTTCAAATAAATGCTTTTTTATGGTACAATGTCTAACAGATATGTTAATAATAGCGGAAGCTTTATAATATTTATGCATTTATTGTTTACACAAGTTATTTTAGCAGTTTTATTATAATTTTTGTTGTAATGCTTTTATGATTGTGCACACCTAGATGACAGTGGTAATTTGATCTGTTATTATTAATTTCCACTTTTAGTATTCGATTGCTAGAGTACTTAGACATTAATGTACAACATTTTATGGACTATCGTTATATTTTTACGCACAACCACAAAAATGTATAAATATATTATGTATATATGTACACATACATATTTACCTATAAGTATAAGTAACTATTTGACAACTGGAAAACTAAAGCAAGAAAAACAAAATATTTTCCAAAACAAAAAACATGAACTGATATTTTCGAATAGCCGAAGTTGGCGAAGCAAACAGACGGACGGTCAGTCGATAAGACATGAATACAATTTATAATCGATCAAGAATTAAGACGTAGAACTCAATGGTGTCGGGGATGGTTCCTTCAATGCGCTACACGACGATTCACGACAAAACAAAGTGTACCCTCCGTACAGCAATAAAATCTTAATTTAAATAACTATTTATAATGTAAATTTGTCTTTGTATATATGTCCTAAGCATTGAAAATAAAGTGTATTATAAGCCAAAATATAAAGATGAGAAAATAGTGTGTACCTTACACGTCCCGTATTTATGTACCGTTAGTCGGATATTGATGTAACTTGTGTGTGCAGGTCCTGTATCGGTGGTTTAATAGTACATACATACTTTACGTAGGTGTAGCTTACTTTAGACTCTATGCATATTCTGATGGAGTATGCACTTTTAATACCCAAATGGTAATTATAAAAAAAAAACAGAAATCCTCGGCTCGCCTAAAATTAAGTTAAATTTAATCATTGAATTAGACATAATTACTGCAAGCAACAGCTATTATTATATTCTTCACCCCTTTAGATTGCTGGAGATGTCCATTGTGAAATCGTAATTCTGTTATCATTCGGAGGATAGACACCTTGGTCGATATTATATCTTGCGTAAAATTATTGGGATAAAGTGCAGTGAAATAGGGCAATACAAGATAGAATAATTCAATCAAAAAACTACACGTCGGTCTACATGCATAAACCTATTGTGGATCAGTAATTCTTACTGATCAAACATACATTTAAGACATTTACTTTCTAAAATTTTGTTATAAATATGAAATACATACATATTTATGCCTTTATACATACATATTATGTATATGTTGTATAGTTATCAAATTGACCAGATGAACCATTATTTTAATTTAAAAAAGAACACACACATAATTATATGAACACCCATAAAGTGCAGGGCTTAATTAAGCCAGATCCCGCTCGTTGTATAATGGAAGGAAAAATTACGCATTCTCAGAATACACACATACATTCACTGTAAGTATGTAGCCGTTGCTTCTTATATATGGATCATCAATCAGTTTGGCTTGTTTAGCAAGCTGAAAGCTAATGTTTAATGTTGGGAACAGTATTAGCTACAGATGAACAAATTTATATAATTGTAACATTGAAACTATAAATGAACAAAAGAAACTCCAAAGCCAAATTAAATTAAAAAAAATTTATTGTAAGCAATAGCTGTCTAAAAGTATCCTATTTCTTGAAGTAAAAATAAATAATTTACATACAAATGTTATGAAATACACACGTTGATAAAAAATAATCATAATTACACACAGACGTTAATAAATGTAATTACATACTTATAACAATAATGCACATATATGTATAATGTATAATTAATAAATGAAACAATATAACAGTGTTCATATTCCATCAAGTGCTGTTATATTTATGTATAAATCTATCTACGAAGAATCTGCTGACAATCGATTAAAATGGTGTTTTTCTTTTGTAATACAAATGTAGCGGATGCCATACAATTTACTGCAAAACCGTTTTGCCCCGAGTGACCTTACGGTAAGATTAGGTTAGTATTGCTACGTTTAGTTTCCGCAGGGTTACCAGGTAACATAGTATTCATTGATAGAAGAATTTATGTAATACAAAATTTCGTCTGTTTTACTACACATGACATTGTAGTTGTAATCTTTATCAATTTTGATGCAGATTCATATTTATAAATTACATATTACATAGATACATATACTTTTCAAACTAAAATATTAATTAGTTTTCATGTATATTAAAATCAGTCGATTTTTGCGCTTGCGTTTGGATTATATTATATATTGAATATCGATTCTTAGATAATATTTTACTGACATGCAGTATAGTACAATAAACATACATACATATACATATACTATATCAATGAGCAAATTACACATATGACAGAAAAAAACAAAATTTTGAATAATTTCCATGTAGTGTTCTCAATGGAATGCTGTTAGTGTAAGTTTATGAATGTGAAACGTTGATGTTTTTATGGCAGTACTACTTTGCAACTGTAAATGTTTATGGCTGCATCACATACATATTATATTATTTAGATGAAATTGGAACAAATAAAGTACGAAGCAGAATATTCAGACACTATAGTCATGGAACTTACACACACGTACATTTATATATTTGCATAGGTGGTATTTTTTTTATGTACGAGTAAATGTATATAAAGAATTGTCTTTCCTGTTTAATCGTAATTGGGCAACACACAAGACTTTGATACCGTTCTTTCCCTTAGTCATAAATCATGATTTCTATCCTTTTGAGTATTGTGATTTATTCAGCCGACATGATGTTATGAACCTGCTCTAATTTGAAAGCAAGTCGTTGTTTTTGTGAAAATTCATCCTCCTCCAGCGTTACCGTTAACTGTTCATTATACTTAACAGCATAAGTGTAGAGTTCATGTAATGCACAATTTGTATTGAACTCCGTGGTGTGAAGCTGAAATTATTAAATAAATAATAAACCATATTCCACCAGAATCCGCCAAGCTCACATTTCTCTATTTCATATACTCATTACTTACCCTTGATTCTTCAGCCAGCATAGCATTCATATCCTGATCGGAAATTGAGGACATATCCCGAATATCCCTGTAATATCGGTCAACCCATTTGCGATACTCGGGTATATCTTTAGCATATAATAGCTTTGAGCTTGGCGAATCTTTGCCTGGAGAAAAGCAATCTCATTAGTATTAGGAAAGGTGTCAAACAGGAAACCTAGCCAGCAATAAGAACATACCCAAACGATGGTCCGAAGTTGAGCAAGAATCCATAAATGTTTGAGCTACAACTGACAGGCAGGAGTCCACAATATTCGATTTATGTATATCAAATACAAAATTTGGATTTTTTATTAAATTGACCCAAAAACTGTAAAATCGAATGGAAACAATTTTATTAAGACTGATTGCTAAAGACATTCATGATGCGTGCTAGTGTATACATACCGCAAAGGCAAGCTGTTGCTTTTCCAAGTGTGCACGACTTCAGGATCTGTAATTCCATGCAATAGGGCTTGGTCGTCCAAAAAGTCAAACATATATTTAATTGCCAAGGGCAAGGCAGAGCCACGATGAGCGGTACTAAATATAGTCTCAAAAAGGTCATCTACAAATTTCTGCAGAGTACCCTTAGTCGCCAGGAGTCTTGTTAAGTATATTTCGGAGACCAATTTATTAACACGTTCTCCTTCTTTTTGGACATCACTATCATGGTGTTTGACCAAATGCCAATATTTCAATCCGTTATCATGCATATCGTTGTTCAAAGGGCTGCCGGCGCGGCTGAATGTCGGTGAGGAGGAGGTGTACTTCGATATATTTAGAGTTTCATACCTAAACGGCAGAGAAGCAAAATTAATTTGCCACAATTCAAACTATTCAACAAAGAAGCAGTATACAGTTTGCATATCCTTTCAGAACATGTTTTAACTTTGACACGATACGTGGAGCGCTTTTATATATTTTATTTATTTTTATTTCGCTCATCTTACACACGTCTGAAAAATACTTAAACATCGGCATCCTGAAGATAACTGCCCTTTCTTGTTTTTACTTACTTGTGAGATTTCTCGTTTTTATCCGATAGTATACTAAAATTATAAATGGAACTTTGCTTTGGTACTAAACTCAGACCAGCTCCATCTGGTACGTTGTAGTGTTGCAATGTATTTAGTTTTTTCCACTCATTCTCCGTTTTCGAAGTAGCATCTTCATCATACAGGATAACACGCCCTGTTGCTCCAGTTCGCCATTCTAATTAAAGTATTAATATATAGTAGTTTGTACAAATATATAGTAACTAATTACTGATTACATACCCAGATCCAAATCATCTTTGCGTGGTCTTTGGCTGGATGGTATATTTCTATAAATGGTTTCTAAGCATTTTTCTTTAACTTGACCAATTGTGTCGCAGTCGAGCACTTTAACTGACACGTTTTCAGTGTGTGATGGCAACATGTCCAAATTGTTGCAAAATATTGGCTGCTGTGTGATGCTGGCATTCACAGTCATTGGTCGAAAATCGATGGATTGCCGAATTAGTTTCTCTTCACTTAGAGAGTAGCGTGCCTCGTGGGTGCACGCGTCTACAGGGCCCTTATCCACTTGGCCCTTAACCGCCCGAAATAGCATATATAGAGGCTCTCCGGCACACTCTTTCAGAAATTTATACAGGAGAAACGTAAACCATGCGCTCAACATTTTTTCTGCAACACTTTCGGTGCGACGAAGTAATAGTTTTGGGTGACTCTTGCCTTCAATGCATTTCTCAATAAGATCACCCAATAGTGTTTTCAAAATATCCGTACAATATTCTAGTTTAGATTGCAATGTGACCATTATTAATGAAGCAACATTAACGCGTTCACGCATAGAGAAATAACGATTCGACTCTAACGTTCTTATAAAAAGCAGAAGGAACGTTTTATTCATTATCAGTTGAGCGAATAGGCGCAATCCTTTTTCTTTGCGTAACAGTTCAGGCCTTTCCCACTGCAAGACGACGTGATCTTCATGATTTGGGAAGAGTATTTTCATCGCATACGATCGATAATCCAAGAAAGGTATGCCACCCGAAGTTAGATCGCCCGTTAAGTCTGTCATTTCCGTTTGGAGTTCGGCAAATGCTTCTTTACATTCGGCAGCCACACGCAATTCTAAAATATCCATCTGTTCCTGCATGTTGCGAAGTACACGGTTAGACTCCGATGTTTTCTTTCTATATGCCACAAGCAACGCAACAAAGAACAACAACAGAATTACACAGCCGGCTGTTACAAAAAATACAGCGTTATCTCCCCAATCCGTGATTAAGTTCGAAGACTCGTAGCTCAGTATACCAATACGGTATTGCAATGATGATCCAATACGCACAATAACCTCTGGCCCACCGGGACTGTTACTAGCAGCCGCCGCTTCAGTGGGTGGCCGACATGTTAATTGCTGTCGTGATAGAGACGTAATATTGCAGTAACCATTGCCAATCTTAACTTCGACGTCACTTTCCTTGCAAGCCCGATCAAGATTGCGGCCATTTATGGTCAGATATTCGCTTTTAAAGTATTTGACTCGTTCCTCAAACGTGAAATATTCAGGATTGGGGTAAAGCTCGAAATGATTGTTATGCGTCTTTGATAAGTTTTGCACTCTTAGCACATTATCCATTAGAAAGCCGTATTCGAGCAACGTGGGGTTCTCCGGGTCTAAGATTTGGCTATCAGCTACAATAATTGGAGACGGGCATTCCATCTCGGAATCTGACTGAACTCGACATTGACTCACATACATTTGACCTTTATAAAATACATAAATGCTTGGTGCTTGTATGCTGGTAAATTGTGTACCAGTAACTGCAATTCGGATTCCGCCAGCCGGAATGCCCTTTGGCACTTTAATCTGGGCACTGGGTCCGGAACTGACCTGTTCAACAGTTGGGTCGAGTACATATTTAAAATTGTAATCGTTAAATTCTCGGGGTCCATTGTCAAATGACATTTTTAGTCGACCTTCAATAATACCAGGAGACGGCGAAGTCCGACAAATTGCTTGTGATGAGTCAGTGCTAATGATTTTACAAGGCAAATGATCATTTATAAATGCAAGGATACGTGAACCGGCATTTAAATGTTTGCCAATTATATGTATTCTTGTACCACCTGAGGTAGGTCCAAACCGAGGATAAAAATTCGATATTTTCGGATCAACAAACTCATAATCTTCTTTTGATTCGCCACGGTAGTCACCTATCTGAACCACAATACGCCCATTCCTGTACATTTGCTCACCGGGGCTATCCACTGTGCACACAATTTGTTTTGTGTCTATGTAAAACTGTTGAAAGGGCATGCAATTAATGCCAGCGATTCTAACGCCCGAGTAGATGTCGTTATAGTTTTTTCCAAGATTGATGCCCTTTATCGTTATGTTCGTACCGCCCTCCCAGGGCCCAGTTTTCGGACCAAACGAGTGAATTTCTGGATTTGGGCAAATTTCGCTACGATTCAGCCAATCCGTTTTGCCTTCATTATTCTTATTACACTGTTCTACCACCTCACATGTGTTTGTAGATGAACACCAGCCACAATTGTATTTCTCAGCCAATGCTAAGCATATCCCACAGCTGTCAGCCATGTCGCGACAGCGATAAATAACAACTGCAAATGAAGGATACATATATACAATACTTAACAGTGTTGATCGATTAAAGCATAATAAATTTAATTAAACAATGACTTACCGTGAATATTATGCGGATTATCAAGAGGTTTGGAGCCGCCCCAAATGACCGCAAAAGTTGCAGTTAAATTCGGAGATCTCGATGTGTATTGAAATTCCATGCTGTCACAGTATATAGTGTCGCCAAGCAATTGAGCATTTAAGCTGGTCACGCGGCCTTCAATGTTGAACTGGCAAACAAATCGTGTCTGCACAATAAACTGTCCAATTATGTGAACCTTCACCTTAATCGATTTGCTAGTTCCGGCAGCGACGAGCACTTCACTGCCATCTCCGGTGGCATTAATGGTTGGACAGAAGCCAGGACCCGAACGATAGCTTGGACCTATTCGGCTAACGCCAGTCACTAGGATATCATTACGGCAGTTCTCGGCCGTATCATGCGTACAGCGGTGAGCCTCGACGCACCAGTCGCAGGGGAACTCCGACGATACGCAACGTGTACACGATGAGTGTGTGCTGCAGTCAAAGAACGTAAAGTCCGTAGAGACAAGGTCTGGACCATTTCTTGTACGTACAGACAGCTTCGCCGTAAAATGATGTTTGCCCTGCTCAATTTGTGGTAGCATATCCGTACGTGGAGTGGTACAGTTAACACCGTTACGCTTTTTAGTGGCATTGGTGAATAAGGCCTTGTCCTCGGTGGTGAAAGCACATATTAAATTCTCTTTGAGTTGCGGTAAGTGATCGATGATAAGCTCCAAGGTGCGAGCGGTAGTACGCTGCAATTGGTGCGGCACCACACTTGTTATTGTAGTACATTTTCCTGTCTTGTAGCTGACCCAGTATAATGGATCATTGGCGTCATCTTGGCAGTTCGACCGTGGGCTGCACTTATTTTCCAGTGAGCACCAGCCGCAATATGGATCTTTGGCCCCCAGGCATTCGCCACATGTCTTAAAGTCGGCGCAATCATACACTTTTACTTTGGACACTTTGCGCTCGGACATGGCGTAAACATAAAGGTTCTGGTTATCGAACTGCATGTCCTGTTTTATGGGAGAGCCCACATCCACTGCCAGGCTTGCATATTCGTTTGCAACGGTCGAAGACTCAACGACTACTTTCTTAATATAACCGTTGGCTGTGCCAATAAAGACCACCGTATAGCCGCTAGTGCTGGTCGCAGCCACTGATGTAAGCCTCGTATTAAACATTGTCACTGGAACAGCTGTGATTGGCTGCTCCCCTCCTAGCGGCGAATTAACGTCCAACCCGCAAAAGTCTTCGCCAATTGTTTGTAGTTTCTGCAATGAAATAATTCATATTACTTATTTTCTATTGTTCAATCCCAAAAAAGTAAATTTGCATTCGTTATTTTCTAAACTATACGGTTGATTTGGTCAGTTAGTTTGAATTTTAAATCTTTAAATTATGCACGTGGAAAGAAATTTTCTGCATATATAATCACAAAATATATCTATATTCCAATATCTGAATATACGTATACATTTGCAAAAATTTAATGCATACATACCGTTAAAACACAGGGCATGCTGGGTGAGATAAAGTCGAGGCCACGCAATCCGATTCCATTGAAGCATAATTTAATATTCTGCATAAATTTGCGACGAATTGACTTTAAGGAATATATACAAAGAGCCGAGTTGTTGGTTGGAATGTTGCTTTCACCCTTTGAGAAGGCAGCAAAAAGGACATCATCTTGAATCGAGATGCCCAAACTTTGAGCTAAATCCGAGCTAGGTTTGCCCAGGAATCCGGCCTGAACCAAGTTGAATTTAGTACCGCCCTGAGCGTCACTAATGCACTCCACCGGAATTTCAGTGTATGAATAATAGTTGGAGTCCTCTTGGCAAATCCTCACAAGCTTAGTGATATACTCTTTGGGCGACGAGTGATGATTGTGCTTCAACTGGGTGGTGAGAAAGTATGAAAACCGCTCCGAGCTGAACCCGTACACATAGTTAACCAAATATGTTTCGCGGGCGTATGAATTGATGAAGGTGCGCGTGCCAGTTGTTACAGCCGATGAGGCAATTTGAAACATTTTTGTCTTTTCCAGAGATCGAGACGCAACTGCCGGTATCTCGCTTCGGTATGGTGAATTGTTGGTATAGGTTACACCTACATACATTACGTTTGTCACTGGATGTTGGGGAGGTCCAGGTGCAATAAAAGCCACCGTTGAGGAGTTCGCATCATTGGCAACAACTGCGTCCGGCACCTCATGCTCAACTATGCTCACATTTTGAAGATTGCGGACCGTACACGTACCCTGGAATAAGGAGCCACACGCAATAAGCCGTGACGTGGCACGATCTATAAGCAGCACCTTATTAAAGTTATCCGTGGGCTTTCGCACGGCATTAAGCGGGCAGTCAAGTATGGTGCACTCTACAGAATCATTTTGTGGACCCGTCCTCACCGTTTCGTGCAGCTCTAAGTCTGGCGATAGCTGATACAGTCGATTCACACCGCCAACAAAGACTCGTCCGGTTATTGTGTCCACAAGAAGGTGATTGAGAGTCGTATCAAATTTGGCAACATGTGTAATTATGCTGCTACTGAAGTTCCTAGAGACATCTCTGGACAGCCCATTCACATCAGTTTCGGTTAAATTCACCTTGGGGGCTGCTGCCTCATTGCGTCCAATCCTGTCAACTCGAAGAGCCAGTACAGATGGCTCGTTTGCTGATACAGAATGGAGCTTGTCATTATGATTTTTGGATGTGTATTGTATTTGACCGTAGGCAGAATTTGATGTTGGATTTCCCACAATTGTTATTAACAGTAAACAAAGTAGAATATTCATCTCCACAGTCACAGGCTAATCGCCAAAATGGCGATGCGAACAATAGATGGTAATCCCTTGCGAAGGATTTACAATTTGTTATTATGCTCCAGCGTAATCCAGTTAGCACCCAAATTACGTCTTCTTGAAATATTTTTATTTATTAAAGAACAAATTGCAGCATGTTTTAGTGTATGGATATGTGACGCATTGGTTGCTGCTTTTTAAATAGCGAATTCTGTTCTATCCATATTCATGAGACCTACAGATACACATATGTTTAATTTACAACTTGTATCGCATCAGCTTCCACTTCCAGTTACGAGCTGCAACATTATGGTCTTATCTGCAGCTGAATATAAACGTACAAAATAAAGAGGAAAGAGATAATGCATATATAGTCATAAATTTTCTGTATAACTGTGCACAGTAACAAATAATTGTATCAAGTGTATCGAATAATAAAAAACAACTATCAACCTAAAGCCGAACATTTGCTAATTAAAATCTGCCGCAGAAAGATATGACTACTTTATGTTTTTGTTCAGCTAATGGTCAAGAAAACTATTTTGATATTTATTTACATTAGAGTGCAGGAGGAAAAAGGCGTTTCAGTTAACTTGTGCTACAGTACGAATGTAAATGAAAAATAACTACTGATAGCACGGCATTCGGATAAACTTCAAGCTGTAGAGTTTGTACAAACACATCTATGTGTTTTCGTATGTATTTACTTATAAGTATTTGTACGCATGTACGTGTGTAAGTGTAACAATAATTGGTTGGACTCTATTTATCGTAAAAATATACAAAGACCAAAACAAAAATCATTTAAACAATCAGAAAATAGACATTGCTATTTAGAGCGTAGGCTGATAGTTTTATAATCGACTTATGCCATCTGCATATCCATATGTCCAAAAAATAGGTAACGAAGATCGAAAATATAAAGTTTGTAATACGTATATACATGCATACATATATAATCCACCAGAATTAATCATTTTTTATATGCTAACAGGATCTTTATGGGCCTTCAATTACAGCATAGTGCATATGACGACTGTGATTTGTCTACTGCGACGAAGCCTACGCCCAGCATACATTAAGAGCGGTTGTGTGTGTTTTTGTGTTTGTGGGCGTGTGCGTGTTAAAAGGGCTGATTACAACTATACACTCTTCAAATATACTCTGAATTTTAAAGATTTTTATTTATGGTAACACTAAACAGTTAAAAGTCGTACGAATTCAGAATTCGTTTGCATCAGAGTACATACACACATAGATATTAACAGATATGCATATGCATACATATCGATATGTATTCATGTGTACATTCATATGTACATACATGCGCACTTTGCAACTGCAGTTGTTTTTTTTCTATCCTTTTCTTTTTCTTTTCTAGCAATATAGGAAAATTACTTACCCTTCTAGATCACGGATTTTGTTCATACTACAAATATTTGCAATATGCAACATCTTTAAATACGTACACAAAGAACGTATGTATGTAGTGATAACTTTGAAATGTACTTATTTCTAATTATTTGATGCTTTGATTTTCACAAATGAACAATGATTTCAAGTTTGCATGAATTATGTATGTGTACGCGAGTTGATGTGTGCGCCCTTATGCACAAAATATTTAGTCTATGTTTACAATTTCAGAGACAGACTTCTTAAATTGAAAGAAACACTCAATACTTGGGTTATTGCAAATTAATGTACACTTTTTATGGCACCCGAACGACTCACGCACACACACACATGCTAAACAAACACACAACCAACTTAATAAAAGACAACCCTACCATTTTCAAAATGTCGGATACATTAATATATCGATTAGTTAGTGTATCGATGATGGGCACATTAACCGCCTTTCAGTGCTGTACAATGTGGTTAAAATAGTAGAGCAACTCGTTGTGACGCCCCAATACATCGATATTTGTAATAAAGCAGCGTTGTTTCGATATTTTTCCATCTCTATAGTGTGACCACTCTTTCAGTTCCCTTTTCTTCACAGCGTGCCGCGTGTAAAGTTTTTAACAAGAAAATTTTGTCAAAATGTCGGATTCTGAAGGGGAGCATTTTGGTGGCGGCGAGTCGGGTGCATCCAAAACTTACCCGATGCAATGTTCGGCGCTGCGCAAGAATGGATATGTGATGCTTAAGGGACGCCCTTGCAAGATCGTGGATATGTCTACCTCGAAGACAGGCAAGCATGGACACGCCAAAGTCCATCTTGTTGGCATCGACATATTTACACAGAAAAAGTACGAGGATATTTGTCCCTCCACTCATAACATGGATGTGCCGCACGTAAAACGCGAGGATTTTCAGCTCACCGATATAAGCGATGATAGCTACCTCACCTTGATGAGTGACAGCGGAGGCTTGCGTGAGGATCTTAAGATTCCAGAGGGCGCATTAGGAGCTTCTTTGCGCGCCGACTACGATGCCGGCAAGGATCTCTTGTGCACTGTGCTGGGAGCCTGCGGCGAAGAGTGCGTTATTGCCATCAAAAATAATACTGCTTTGGATAAATAAGCTAGCTGATCGGGGTAATTGTCATCCACCGACCTGATACTGGAAAAGTGTAATGATATATTGAAGTAATATCAATTAAATGATTCAAAAATACAAACACGAATGGTTTACATATGTACAAACTTGTATATGTACATATGTACATGTTTTTTATTTTGCTTGAATTGTTTTAATATATATTTCAGCTGCAGCATTTCGCCACATACAGTAGTTTCCAGATAAATATCTCAAATTGGGCTGGAAGCTCAATTGTCTATATGCACTTTTAGGCAAACCTATTTGAATTGAATTTAAAATCGCAAAATCCGCAAACACGTGGATCTTTGCTTATTTTTATTAGCGATGACTCTTTAATGGATATAGAAAAGCGCCTTGGTTAGAGAGAGAAAGCACAATTTGTCAACATGCGAATCTCAGTATTTTTCGCATATAGTAGTGTGAGATGGAAAGGAAATTAAAGTAATAAACACATACAAACGTGTTGTCTGTAAATGTGTCTGTACATACAAATACACAAGTTTTTGTTCTGCATGTAGGCTTCAAATGAATTCATATTTTTTATGCGTCGAAAAGTAAATACTCTTGCAGGCATATTGCCAGTATCTGATATAAACGAATGATCTTAAACGTAGTAATTATATTTATTATTATTTATTTTCCAAATTGGTTGTGTGTAAATCTCAAAAACATAAAAAGTTGGCTCCACCTAAATACAGCGAAAATAAATTTCTGCAATTGATCGCAAAAATTTGCTGCCAATGAAACCAACTCCATTTTAGTAACACGACAATAGTATAAAAGAATAGGTCTCTATATTAAACAAAATACGTATCCTATACGATTGAGAAATTAATGGTGCTCCGACGAAAACGTTGATAATTTAATAAACAAAAGTTCGTCAACCAACATTGCGAATAGGTCTTGGAACAAGTGCCATAAATTGTAAGCCATGTAACGTTTTAGGCAAACAACACAACATTGTAGCCAAAATCATTTTTATGGGTTTTAAAAAAAGTGTAAATATGTATAAAAAAAACAAACACTTAGAATTTTAGCTTCTTCGTTAAGTATGTTTAAATTTTCGCAGTGAATGTCCAAATCTAATGGTGAACCGAAAATTATCGTAATTACACTGAGTGAAACGAAATGAAATAGAACCATGCACGAAAAATGGTGGAATACAAATGAGAAATATATATATAAATAATATGTATATTTAAATATAAATAAGAAACAAAGTTCATCTTTCATTTATGTAGTTATTCGCCTCGAGAGTGTGGTATTAAAAAACACTAGAATTCTCATCGCAACCCGATAGTCAGCGCAATGGTATAAAAAGTAATCAAATATATAATCAAAATATATATATAAGCAATTAATGAAATTAGAATGCTACGGTTAAGCATTATCCATCTATTGCTTCAACGAAAGAAAGAAAATCATAATAGTGATTGTGAAACAGACTATCGATTCACAGTCTCATGCCGTAATCACTATCGACAAATGTGAATGCGACCATGGTAAACGTTATGTATTCATTTTACGACGAAAGGCGACTACTTCTACAAACCTCCGTCAGTTGGTAAAAAATGTTCGCGTTACGTGCTGCCGCTAAAGCTGATAAAAATTTGCTGCCATTTTTGGGGCAATTGTGTAAGTACATAAATTATTAGGAGAATTTAAATCAGCAATTTGGGATATGATTATACTACCGCATAAGTGTTTATTTAAATATGGGCTGCGAAACTGTATCGATGTAGAATTGGAAAACCCGAACATAACCTAAATTGTGCTTGTAATGAAGAACTGATTGCATAATAATTATTATATCAATAGTTATACTTGACCTATTGTACATATGGAATTGTGAATAAGATATTTCAGAAAATATAAAACCTGATTGGTATTTGTCCAAACTTTTCGTTAATTTCTTAAAATACATTTCTTAAAAAGTGAGATTGTACATGCAATTATGGATGTGTACATATCTATTTAAAAACGATTCGGTGCTTATATTGGTTTAAAAAAAATTTTGTTGAGTTATTTTACTCATATTTATTATATCCACTTATGAATATTTCCATAAAATGGTTAAGAAATGCTCTTGTGACGTAATCTTCGTATATACACAGAACATACATGCACATATATGAACAGAAAAGAAATAGTATGCAATCAGTTATAAGGTTATAAAAGTCCACATAATGCACATATTGATTTTCTTTTGCAGCTCGCGGTCATGCCGCCAAGGCAGCTGCTAAGGCGGCTGCTGGAGCCAATGGCAAGATAGTGGCTGTAATTGGTGCCGTCGTTGACGTGCAATTCGATGATAACTTGCCACCTATTCTAAACGCCTTGGAAGTTGACAACCGTTCGCCACGTTTGGTATTGGAAGTTGCTCAGCATTTGGGTGAGAACACCGTGCGAACTATTGCTATGGATGGTACTGAGGGTTTGGTACGTGGACAGAAGGTTCTCGATACTGGCTATCCCATCCGTATTCCAGTTGGAGCTGAGACTTTGGGACGCATTATTAATGTGATTGGTAAGTGAACTCAATTAGATTAGCTGCATTATTACTTTACGTATGAAGTATATGAAACAATTCAATTTAAAAGGTGAACCCATTGATGAGCGCGGCCCAATACCAACTGATAAGACGGCTCCAATTCACGCTGAAGCTCCTGAATTTGTTGAAATGTCAGTCGAGCAGGAAATTCTAGTTACTGGAATTAAGGTGGTAGATCTTTTGGCACCCTATGCTAAGGGTGGTAAGATTGGTCTCTTTGGTGGTGCTGGAGTTGGAAAAACTGTTCTCATTATGGAGCTGATCAACAACGTGGCCAAGGCCCATGGTGGTTACTCTGTTTTCGCTGGGGTTGGTGAACGCACCCGTGAAGGCAATGATTTGTACAACGAAATGATTGAATCTGGCGTAATTTCGCTGAAGGATAAGACATCAAAGGTGGCTCTCGTGTACGGCCAGATGAATGAACCTCCAGGCGCCCGTGCTCGTGTTGCTTTAACTGGTCTCACTGTTGCAGAGTATTTCCGCGATCAGGAGGGACAAGATGTGTTGCTTTTCATTGACAACATTTTCCGTTTCACCCAGGCCGGTTCCGAAGTGTCTGCCCTTCTGGGTCGTATTCCATCGGCTGTAGGTTATCAGCCCACTTTGGCAACTGATATGGGTTCTATGCAAGAGCGTATTACAACAACCAAGAAGGGCTCTATCACTTCGGTGCAGGCTATTTATGTGCCAGCTGACGATTTGACCGATCCAGCTCCAGCAACAACTTTCGCTCACTTGGATGCCACCACTGTCTTGTCGCGTGCCATCGCCGAACTGGGAATCTATCCAGCTGTGGATCCTTTGGATTCCACTTCCCGTATTATGGATCCAAACATCATCGGGCAGGAGCACTACAATGTCGCACGTGGCGTGCAAAAAATCTTGCAAGATTACAAATCTCTGCAGGATATTATCGCTATTTTGGGCATGGATGAATTGTCTGAGGAAGACAAATTGACCGTCGCACGTGCACGCAAGATCCAGCGCTTCTTGTCGCAGCCATTCCAGGTCGCTGAGGTCTTTACAGGTCATGCAGGCAAACTGGTGCCTTTGGAGCAAACCATTAAGGGCTTCTCACAGATTTTGGCTGGCGAATACGATCATCTGCCGGAGGTTGCGTTTTATATGGTTGGTCCAATCGAAGAAGTGGTTGAAAAAGCTGACCGTCTAGCCAAGGAAGCAGCCTAAATGGCCGTACTAAAATAATTTTGGCGAAATAATATTCAAATGAATTAAGCATTAAATTTGTCATGAGTCAGACGAAAAAATAAACATAATTAAATATACATGAGTCTATCAATCTATCAGATGATTTTATAATTGTGAAATTTATTCTAACGCAAGGTACAAGATGTATTTATTTTTGACAATTTATACAACCATTCTGTTTATAGCAATCCCCAGCCTGCTGCGCAGAGAAAATGACATACATGGCTCGGTTATTATTTTTATTTTATCTTACTTTAAGTAAATGCAGCCATTCTTTCTGATTCCGTATAGAAGAACTGTCCTGACGAATGATGGACTATAATGGACTGAAAATCGCCTTCGCATGTATACGCGACAATCTGTCCTCATAATTCCAAAAAGTGCTGGTAGAAACGGGTCAAAACTTTTGGATTGATCCCTCTAGGTGTGTCTTCATGTTTGATAGAAATATTTGAACAGCTTTATTGCGCGCTTTCCACATATGATGGGAAATCTGTCAGTGTTTAAGGCGATAAACATATATAAATGATGATATTTGTAATAATTTTTATTAAGTATGTATTTGTAGTTCATAAATCATAAATTTTTAATAATAAATATTGGGTTTTCGAGTTATTACCGTAATTTAAACATGTATTCTTTATAGTATCTTGAGGACATCAACTACAGCAAATATGTAATTCGAATAGGCAATCATTCTTTGTGGTTGTTTAATAGTTTTCTTTTTGGGGCATTCGATAAACAATTTATTACGTTCTATCTCTTAATGTGCTTCATTGTTCATAACAACTCTTCGATTGATTTATAAATTTATTTGAATTTATTTGTATTATAGATTTTTCTTATAATATTATCATGTCATAAGTATGTTTTAGAAGATAATTTAAGAAAACATGTTAAATACTAGAAAATTTTTAATAATAAATTTATTCCTGTTGCTTTAGATTTATTGAACATGCATACACAACATTAACCACATTAATGTTAGTACGAGGTCAGTTTTATAATTTTTTGTGAATCATAGGTCCAGTGAGTACTCATTATTATTGACAAATATTTATGTACATATGTATGTGTGTATCTAAGCATTCATTATGTAATTTAATCACTGCATTTTTAAATTTGCTTTTGTATTACAATATTTGTGCACATTAAGTACATTCTTTAAATTTGTTATAATAGATTAGAATTTTATTTTGGATGTTCTTAATTCTTTAAGTTATTTTTTATAAGATTACTGCGATGAATTTCGTTTTTTAATTTATTAAAATACTTTAGATATATTCTGTAGTTTGAAGATTAGAGAAACAGTCTGCATAAATGATTATTTTAAACAACTAAACTTTTTACCTGATACATTCATGTTTGGTATCATATGTATTACGTGATTGTGGGCATGATTTAAACAGGTAACACCTTGGTATTATATTTAGAGACAGACACTAGTAAAGTATTATAAATTACTGAATGCACATAATAATTAAACACTCCTTTATGCAGACTGCTTGACACAAATTTGTACTCCAAAATTATTTGTATACTTTTACATACAGAATTCCATTAAATTTGTATTTAATAATTACAGTTTATGGTTAAATCAACAATTTAAATTATCAAAACATTCATTTACAAATGTACATTTACTTTAACAAAAAAACACGCTCACACACATACATTACATACATAAAAAGTATAATTTGAATTACATACATATCTATAGAGACTTAGCCTAGCACACTCGCTTCGAGACAATTTCAATAAGACAATTTCATATTAAGTATCAAGATGATCATTTTGATTTGATTTTCTAATCAAAGTATTCAGTTTTTCTAGTTAAATATATTTTTATTGAAAAATGCATATTAATATGAAAAAAAGTATTATAAAAACACATAATAATAAGCATAATAAAACTTTTGTTTTGTATTTAAGTATTGTTTGCATATGGTTGTTGTGGCTGCATGGTAACCACTGTAAGTATATTATACAAGAACTTAGGTATCCGCATCAAAGTCTTTAGGATGAGTAGTAATGGAAGCGGCCAACTGTAACCGGGATCTGTTAAGGATAAGCCTGATTCTGAGCTGGCCCAGCTTTATTTCCTAATTCAGTACTTATTTTAGATTTGGCTCAAAATTGTCAGATACCAATCATTTGCAGTTAGAATTTTATTTAAGAATTACCTATAGTTTTTAATGTTTCATTTTTTGTTTGGTTGTAATTTTTGGTATAGTTTAATTTGTAAATGCTTAATATTTATTCTTTAACTAATGCTTTGCAATATCGTGACTCCGATCGTAATATTTTTGCTTGTATGCCGTTTTCTTGCTTAGATTTTTTTTTTGTTGGGGTTTTTTCATATATTCACA
This sequence comes from Drosophila atroscutellata, assembly GCA_035041605.1. Classification (NCBI taxonomy): domain Eukaryota; kingdom Metazoa; phylum Arthropoda; class Insecta; order Diptera; family Drosophilidae; genus Drosophila; species Drosophila atroscutellata. Next base: position 106,280 of record JAWNLA010000099.1, on the reverse strand, counting down.
CTTGTAGTATCCAAATTGAATGTAAATAACATGATAAGAAGTTTTTATTATGCTTAGATAAGTACGTCGGCATGTATAACCATTTTCATATACAATTATATTTTTATACTGATACACATATATGTTTCTATGCATGTTTGTGTAAGTGCGTACAAGTGGACAGCTCGCTAAAGCTTTATATGTAGGCTGCTGTATATATGTGTGCTTGTAGAGATCCTTTCAAATAAGTAAATTTCTATTGATACTGCATTCACATTGTAAAATTATCTTCGTATGCACATGCGTGTGTGTTCAATAGCAAAGAAGTGTTAGGATGTATATGGATGTGCTACTACTTGTCAGTAGCATATAGTTTTAATATTCTTTCCATATTCAGCATATATAGTAGAAACCCTCTAGGGGTTATTATATAAACATTGAATTTGATTGTTGTAATCGAATATTTATATATATTTATATGTATATTGGTAAGGGGGGTTAAATCCTCTCGCTCCACTTTCATTTAACTGGAGAAATTTTTTATACCGCTTGCTTTCATTTTTCTTTTCCTTTAAATTTGTTTAAAGCATTTGGCTAAAATATTTCTGAGTGCTTGTAAACTATTTCCTGGACTCGTTCATCCATTTATACAGTACATATTTGTAGTAATTTCGCTTTCATTAGCTTTTGACTTTCAGTTACACATACATACAATATTCAATGATATAATGCATAAGACAACATATATGATCAGTAATTAAATTAAAGATTATTTTATAAGAGGAAACGAACACTTTTTAATTTTCTCTTTTTATAACTAATAAATTTTCGTTTTGTTCAACCACACATCAACAGTGTTTCTTGTTGTTGTTGCTGTTGCTGTTTCTTATAATGTTTTATAAACATAGATCATGTTAAGCTTTCGGAGTGAATTATTGATGCTACATTTTAATTTCTGTGGCGCATAGGTGATCCGCCTACTTCTGGGATACAAAATCGAAAGTCGTTGCCCCGCTGATCTTGCCTGATGCACTTCGATGAAAGTGTACATTTTGCCATTTGTTGTCGCGCCTGTGCCATACACGTGTCTCCTCCGATTGATGAGTGTGTGCGTGTCCTTGCCTAATTGAGTTTTAGACCGTATTCGAGAAAAAAATTAAATAATATATAATAACATTTTAGAACATGGGGGTAGAAATCTTTTAGATTTTTTGACTTGCTCCGACGATTTAAACTGTGCGTAAGTCAACAACAAGTTACCAAAACAGTAACACACTTATGTCGAAATAAAGCTTAAACTTATTTTCAAAATTAACATAAGTTCACTCACTTGTCAATGTACTGCGTAAGTCTTACATATGCGATACAAGCGGCTTCTTCTCCTAGTAAGTGGACGTGCGGATTCAATATTGTAGTGTTAATGGCCTTGCAATTTTTGCCAAGCACTGTTAGAAAATAAAAATATTAACATTATGTAATACAAAAATTTCCTTTAGCCTTAGAAATATTTACCATTTTCAAAGTAGAACTTGTGAAAATCAATTCCTTCGACCAAATTACCCAATGCTTCTGGCTCAAACGCAGTGAGATGTGGATCACAAATTTTACTGCAAGGCACAAATTATCAATAATATAACAACACAAAGTAAAAAATTAATTTTGGATAATTCAGAGTATCCATGAATAACTTACGTATATCCGTCGAAGTCACCGCTATTGATAGCCTCAATCAACTGCTCTGTGATCTTTATTATCTCCTGTCGTCTGGCTGCTTTGTATATATATATTTTTTTCCATCATGTTAAGTAATCATAGCGAATCAGGGAAGCAAGTCAGTTTATATTTAATAGTGTATATAATTTATTGTCATAGCTGTACAGAAATTACAACCACGGATGAAATTCGATTACGAGCGATAGTAGGATGAGAAATACAATTGAACGATCCAACCAACGCACCAGTGGAACAGCGCAACAGAACAATTATAACACAACTAAATGTATATAATGGTATTTCGGTAAACTCTTGAAAATTAAAGTACATGGCGATACGACAATCGTATACATATATATATGAAGTATTCCTTTATGTAAGTCATATACAAACTGGTACATTATAAGCTATAGGAATGTACATACATATACACTTATGGGCGTACGCAAATTGGTATATGTATGCATATGCCAAATTATTATTGGGTAAGAGCAGTTCTTCCCAATTAATAAACACAAAAATACAGATCTACACATTAAGGAGTATTGTTTTTAATTTCAATTGCGAATGATTAATATGTAAATGAACTGCAGAGCATTTTGAAAGCGCGTTCTCTTATGAATGTAAATGAAACAGTGGCACTTGTATCTAAATAATTATCTACGCTGGTACTACATTTACTACATAAACAAGACAGAGTGCGATAGTTAAAAGCGCTTGACTGTGAAATACCCTCTTCCCCAGTCTTCAATTATTATAAATCGCTGACGACATAGATATTTATACTAAAACATTCACCATTTTTATGCCCATAACATTTGGGTATGAATATCCATACGATAATAGGTAAAAACTTGAGTAGAGTATATTTAAGGTGGGCTCTCTCGACTAGAGCATCCAAGTACAGGCTTTTAACAGATATCGATAAATTGAAATAAGAAGTCCATAGTTATATAATAATAGTTGATGCAAGTGCCAAATTTATACGCTGCTGCTTAGTAAAGTCCATGTTATCATTTTGCGCTGTATGGAGCAAAATCGTACTTGTACTTACAAATTTATAGTTGAAGAGGATGTATAATTTTATTAAATGGATTTTCTAATTCACAGGAAATATTTATATTTATTTATTTATATTTCTTTCGATAAGATCAAAGTTTTAGTGAAATGTTGACCAAAAGATATATAGACTTTGTATTCAAATATTCCTCATTATATTAATTTTTTAAATTTAATTTAAAAGAATGCCTTCCCTCATCACTACACTTTGGAAATATATATATGCACTTCTTACACTCGATTCATCTTATCATGTAGGTAATCTGGTACATCTTATTGTACAGAAGATCAATGAAAAAGGCACACAATGTGTATCGGAAACCCTTTTCCTAATAATAAATCATAAGGTATATTTTCATACGACAAGACATTTAAGCATTCATTGAAGTACAAAATACAATGTGTATGATACACTGATAAGTGAGAGCATGCAAGAGATTGATTAACAGAAAATGGGAGCTAAGGAAAAGGCACCTTGACATACGTACCTGAAGAGCATTGTGAGTTTCCTGAGATTTGCTGGCAAGTTTTAGCAGGACACACAATCCTTATTTCTAAAATTCACATTTTTATAGATATATATATATTTATATTTAAATATATATGTATACATATATGTGAACACAATAAATAAGACAAAATTAAATGTATAAATGAGGACTCGAGCTCTTCATATAAAATGTATGTAGATCAATATATGAATATGGCAAGTATGATTTTAATACATATCAGATTGTATAGGTGAAGTGAATAGATTTGCATAAAAAACGTCAATGCTCCTAGCTCAAAACGAGGGAGTAATGAAGACCGACTCTTTTAATACAGCTGCAGTCGGACTTGTTTTTATTATATATGTATGTACACCAAATGTATATAATATTAATTAAATTTAACCTCACCTAAATATACATATATATACATGTATATAATAGGCTCAGTAGGGGGGCGCAATAGACCTTATAGGTCGCAGTGCTAATTATCCCCAATTATAATAATAATAAAATACGCGGGACGGACCGCTTTTACATAAGTTTATTAAAACGTACGCATATGCACTGTAGTAAGATAGAGCGCCAAGCACCTTGCTAACTATCAACACTAACAGACTCATCAGCTAGTTTGAGATAAATACAGGTACGACTATTGTATAATACGATGCCAGACACTCTTACAAAAAGCTACAGAATATGTGAGTTGACAAGATAACGACACCTACCTACGCTTGCATTCGCAGCTGAATTAGAAGCTTCCTTTTTTGGATAAACAGCAAAAATTTAGCATGCGATCTGCAATAGATCAGAAAGAATAAAATACATAGATATACATATAAGTACACACAATAATAGTAGCGATCGAATGAAATACATAGACGCCATTTGCTATGCTTTTATTTGGAGGCCGCATATTAAACTGGCAAATGAACTGTTCAGTTTTGTAGAAAATGTCTGGCATACTGAAGCATACTCACCTCTGAGGCGGGAGTTTGGTCGTATTTGGTTGCTAAAATAGTGACTTTGACACTTTAAATCGAAGCCATCAATTCTATTTGTATTGGTTTTGGTATTGGTATTTGTATTTGTATTGATACTGACGTATTTGTGGGCATCTACTACGCCGAATGGCACTGGAAGCGAAGGTGTACACGCCGACCCGTAGTGGTTAATGTTGAACGAATAGTTGATCGTCAGATTTGCTTGGACCTGTGATTGGACGCCTTTTTTTTTTTTGTGTTTGGTTGATTGAACCACTGCATGGTTGTTGCGCAATTAAATATAATATGACAATTGGGTACTGAGTTCAAAATGAAACAGATATTATTCTTCAAAAATTGTTGTGGAGAACAAGAAGACGAACAACGGTTGAAACTTAATTAATAGGATTTTTTCATTACAATTACACTTTCTGATTTAGCAAGGGGGATTATGCATTATTTGTAATAATTAATCTGGCTATACTATCCAAATATTTTTGTCTGGCAAAAAATGCGGAGAACAAATATTCTACAAACAATTCTAACCTTTTTGAAAAGTCACGGTAGTATAAATTGAGCATTTAAGAGATCTGGTCGAATGTTGAAAAAGGCGAATGTATGTTAAGTGCCGTTTCCAATTTAATCCAAACTTAGCATCTCCAACGCTGAAATTAAAATCAAATCCATCAAGATGACGCCTTTAAGCCGGTTGCATGATAACCACAGTCTTGATTAACAACTGACAGCTCTAACTTGACCACGAAATTGTCTTTAAATCCCTTTTAATCTTTACTTCAAAAGCTTTTATTTAATCCATTCCTCAAACTGACTTCCGGGAAACACAATTCGTAAAATGATATTTTACCCAAGCATTCTGATGGAAAGGGACACAAAGCTACACATGATAATGATTTTGAGCATTGCGTGTTATAGAACTCAATGAAAAAAGAGTACAGAAATATACATATGCGAATATATTTGTACACTTTTTTTATTTGTTATAAAAAATATTTTAAAACGAAGAATGAAAATGAAAATTTACCTTCTGGGTCTTTTGATATGACTGTGGTACTGCGATCAACGATTCCTTTTTTATCTTCTAAAAAAAAAACAAATTTCATATTTGAAAATGCAACTGTGTTGATTCCAATAGTTGTTGTTATTTTTATGTTCAGTGTGTAATTGCGAGCGTAAAATGATAGCAACATATTTGCAAATATATAGATACGCACGCAAATACACAATGAGCTTTATATTTTCTTTACTCCGTGTAATTAATAGATTTGTAATGTTGGACTTTAAGTATATAAGTTTAAGTTCACGATTATGTATGTTTTTAGAGCAAATTAAAAAACAATTATATCAAATACGCAGTTAAGAACATAATAAAGATTACAAGAGCTAGGATACCTAGTTGGTTGTGAAGGTATATCAATTAGGGTCAAGGGTCTCTTAAAAAAGCAAGAATACTCTAGTCGAGAGACTTTGACTAATTGATGACCTACATTTTTCCTATCTTAAGTCGTACACTTCTTAGATATTTAAACCAACACAATAAAATAATGAGTCTAGTTTGGTTTTTGGTATTAATTGATAATTATTGATATTGGCGAAACATAGAAAGTATGGAGTGAGTAAATATAACAAACTTGATCTGCGGGTGGAATACGAGAACTTATATTCGAAAATGGGATGTTTGTATTTTCTATAGTATCGAAAAGCCGCGTGCGTCAGTCGGACCGACGAATTTACTGAAATGGCTAGATCGACTTGACTGTTGATGCCAATCAATAATATATTTACTTTATGAAGTCAGATTGCTTATTCCAGTTATATACTTTTACATAACCGTTTTTCACTATATACAGGATTAAAAAAACCAAACAGTTTTATGGAACTATAATTATACAATATAATAATTTTAATTTAAATAATCAATAAGGCTGAATGTGGTTAGCATTAATAACTCAGATATTAAAAGAAAATTTAAATATGTACAAAACGATAATTAAACATGAAGAACATGATTATGTACAGGCACATTTAGAACGTGGTACGACAGCTACGAAAACGACACTGAATATTAAAAACACAATAAGCGTGCAGATTTAAAAGAGTAAAATTCAAGTAAATTTAAAATTATGCATTAATAAAAGTACCAAGCTCGATAGACTACAGAAAATGGCATTATTATGTTATACTGTGGTAGAGAGCCTATTTATATTTTCTATTTTATATACATCAATAAGATATATATAAAAATATGTATTCATATAATATATATACATATATTTGAAAGTAAATATTATGTACATGTAGATTTTATATATTTTATGCTTATATTCACTATCTTTTGGCTGCGCATTCATTCAACTGTAAATTGTTACCTAACAAGTTCAACTCATCTAAGAAAAAAATCAGCCTCTACTGGCATCCGTGATGAAATCGTTAAAAATTATTTATCCCGACTACGTTTCTAATGGAGATTAAGTATTTACCCTTTACGTCATCGTCCTCTAATGTTGTGCTAGAAGAATCAGTTGATTCCTTAACTTGAGATCCATCACCTTTTTTGGTGATCATGCTTCTACCTACAAACGAATATACACAAGTATATACTTTGTCGAATAAAAAAATTAATCGACTTACTAGAGAAGTTCCTTGTTGCAAGCATGGTTGTCAGTATTGCGCCCTTAAGCTTGCGGCGAGCATTGAATTTTTTAAGACAGTCAACGGTCTCTTGACGATGTACCACAGAAGCCACACGTTCTCGTTGCTATAAATGTTAAAACAAATAAATCACGAGATTGACAAGAATAATAAATAATAAGCTCAAGCGTACACAAATCCATGGGTGCTTCAGAGCTTCAGCTGCTGTTATTCGCTTATTGGGGTTCACAGTGAGCATTTGATTGATCAAATTTTTTGCCTCTGGCGTGACAGTATCCCATTCTGGAGAAGGGTACTATAATATAAGATTAACAAAGTGTATACTTAATAAAGATGATCAATGTAGAGCATATATTATCTAGGTGTGTCCGTCAGTCTATTTGGTTTCTTAAACAATATATTTTACGATATGATTATAATGCGAATATTTGAATATGAACTCGGTAAGATATTGATATATTATATTTAAATAATACATTTTGATTTTATGTAAATAGTTATTCTTACATCATATGCCCCTGCCTTTATTTGTGAATACAAGCGGTGCTGATCCTCGTCCCAAAACGGTGGATAGCCAACCAGCAGTATGTAGAGAATAACTCCTGCATATAAACAATACATACGTTTAGTTACGTATACAAAGCGGGTTAATATTATCGAAGTGTTAGTAAATTTTACATCATTGTATTACATACACATACAAGTACTTAAAATATAGGATAGTTTCATCTGCTTACCGCATGCCCATATATCTACCGATTTGCCATATGGCTCCTTCTTCAATACCTCCGGCGATAGATAACCGGGAGTACCAGCAAATCCAAACCAGGCTTGGTGATCACCTTGTACTTCAATGGCTAGACCAAAGTCAGCGAGTTTCACAGCTGCACCCTTTGCCTTACTAGCTAATAGTAAATTCTCAGGTTTGAGATCTCGATGCACCACACCATTCTGGTGGCAGTGATTGACCGATTCCAATATTTGCTGAATACAATGTGATGCATCAGCCTCTGAATAAAATTCACGTGCAACAATATCTTCGAAAAGTTCACCACCAGTTACACTGTAAATGTATTTAGTATAGTCAATTTTGTTGATTGGTAGATTGCTTTCATTCGGAAATTGTAATTTAATTTTTGTTTACAACTTTGTGTTAGTACAATGTACATAATTAGTAAGTGTGCATATTTTTGGGATTTATATGTGAGTAAATAAGAACTCGGAGGGGAAAGGATGAACTATGAATCTCAATAAACAATAGTCAAGTCATTGCTTTATCCACAAAGAGACCCAAGAGCTTTTCACAATAACGATCAGATACACTCTATTTAGTTTTTTGTTATTAACAATGTATGTACGTAACATATTAGTACATGTACAACTAAAAAAATGTGAGAGTGCTACTTACAGATCAAAAACAAGATAATGATAGTTTTCCTCCTGTATGCTGTCATGCAATCGAACTGAAAGTGACAAAAGTGAAAAAAAAAAACAGTATTAGGTATAAGCAACACTTATTATTTCCCTACAAATTTATATATTTGCACAACTTAGTTATACCAGGTATAAAAATGTAGCTTCAAATGATGTATAAAAATAATTTTTTTGTTTGGACTATTGGGTTCGGCAGATTAAAACTTGTAAACTAGTCGCGTGAAAGTTTTCTATATTTATTAGCAATCTACAGAACTGAGTTATAAAGTGATGAAACAATCAAACATATATATAGTTAGACGGACATGGCTTTAACGACTACAATCGCCTGGGAAATGGAACTTATCGTATTATATCATACCAATATTAGGATGATGGAGTTTTCTACAAATCCGAGCTTCCCGCTCCAGTTTTTGGAAATCTGAAAGAAAATATTCGTTTAATACATCATATTTAAGTATGAATGCAAAGGGTATATATTCATACCTCTTGCTGTTAGCTTCTTCGTGTTTATAATCTTTGCCGCAAACTCGAATCCCGTTGATTTTTGGACACATCTTTTTACAATTGAAAAGGCGCCCCTGGAAAAGCATAAATTCATGTAAAATGATTTATTTCATTTCTTATGGGTGTCCACCGTGTTTACTTACTTTCCTAGTTCTTCTTTGATATCGTAATTGTCCGAAAAACGCGTACAGGCTGCTGGAGCAGCCATCGCGATGGCACACTTGAGAAAATCTATCGTGTGTGTGTGTCTATAAAAGTGCTTTGCACTTAGCCGCCAAGCTTGTGATAGTAAATTTGCAGGAAAACTTGACCAATCCTTGTGCTTTGGTGTATGGTTTAATGTGTAGTGGCTTCCGTTTTATTTACTGTTGTTTTTTTTTCGATTCACTTTGTTGCTTGTCCAATTAAATGGTGCTTCTATACGAAAGAAATATTAATTCATAAATATGTTAGATTCATATACATTTATGTAATTAATTTTAAAACGATGATAATTTCCTTATTTATTTTTTTTATACAATTTACATACTGTAATTTACAACAATATAATCGATTTTTCCCAATCGATTTTTAAGTAAGATCACAAAATTTTACGGCCACACTGAAAACAGCTGGTTTTATTACTTTTGCAAATGATAGATTTACGTACAAATCTTTGCTGATAGCTTGGTCGGTGAAAGTTATTAATTAAAATGTGTTGTTATGAATTATTATGAATACTTTCAATACTTTGCTACTCGCACTTACGCTAACCGCATAGACCATCTAATCATTTGGAATAACAATTGCTATGCCCAAATTATAACATATAACATTCATACATATTATGATTTTGATTATGAAATCAATTTCCAAAGAATAAATGTGTACATGTGCAAGCAAAAGCGGCTTCAGTTTTGTTTGTCCAAACATACATATGTATATAACCGAACGGTTAGTAACATGAACATGTGTAAGACTAACGACATGCACAGGCACGGAGAAATTTTATTGCAACGCGTTTTTAGCATATTCAACAGATGGTCAAATTCCACATGTTTTGAACCAGAAAAATACTATTCAGTATTTATGAGAGAATTTATTTAAATACATACGTTCATATGTACACACACAAATTGAGCAAAACATTTCTAAAAATGTACATGCATATGTATGTACAAATGTAGGTAATGCATGCTTTGGTCGCCGTTCATTATCGATAAATTGTTTATCACGTACATATGTACACATATACAAATATAGAAGCAGCTATTTGTTAGTTATACCCACAAAAATGTATTCCAGCGGAGGGTTTGACTGGAAAGCAGCCAAAGCAATCCGTATCAACTAATGGTAGCGAATTCATTGAGGCTATCTCCAGTGTATTTTTTTTACACAGCAACTAAAAAGATATAGATAATGAAAGGTCCATTCAAGCTTACTTACTTCTCTATGTGAACGTATGTAATTTGGGAACGCAAAAAAAAAAAAAATCCAATAGCCACTGTTTTAAATTATTTCTCGCTAGCAGGTCAATATTTGCACTGTATTCCACAATGATTATAAAACTGATAAAAAGAACTGATAAAAGAAGGTATTTCTGAAGTGAACCATCTAAAATACATTGTGTTTACTATTTTATGATATGCATTTTCATTTCAAATTGCAACAAGTTTTTAATATACACATGTACATACATAAATACGTATCTATGTTCATACATACATTTATGGCAATATTCGGTTAACTGATACTAACTCTTCTATATTTTAACGTATACATGGCAATTGATACACACATGTACATGAAAATATATGTACATACGTAGCTATACATGTATATATATGTACATACATAGCTATTTAGGTATCTTTGTGTCCATGTTTCTCTTGCTTCCACATTCCATTATAGCTGCGCATGAATTTTCCACCGTTTTTCCAATTGACAGTAATGTCTACTGCAGGGAGGGTATAAGAATACATACACATTTACTTTGTATATATATGTGTATACAATCTACGCATGCCTTAAGAAACATTTATGTAAATAAAGTTAATGTATGAATTTTGAGTGCATAAATTCATTTGTACACAGAGCTTTATCTATATATCGTGTCACAAATCTTATGCACTTATAAATTAAATTAGTAAATTATTTGGATAATGTTTACTCAAGCATGTATGTATATATAATTATATTGAATATGTATGTATATTATACAAGAACAAGCATGTAATATATATTTATATGTGTGTCCTTGAGCGCATATATACATATATTATGTATGTATGAAATGCATAAAAATATGTAAGTTTCTAAGCACGCACATAAATATCTCTGCTGATTTATTTGTAAGAAAATCATACAATTGCATGTAATATACAGCGTAATGGTGCACACATGCGTAGATGGCGTATGCATATCATACAGACGTACACGAACATTTTTAAGGATATTAATGTCCTTTGGAAATTGGGCGAGGCGAAAAAGTGCAAACTTCATCTACATATCTGAGAACCTTTTTGTGCAAAAAAACTTTTCACATATTTAACTGGTCCACATAATGCGTGATTTAAGTTTTTTTTTATAGACATGTATATAGATACACATAATTAACATATTTCAAAATGCGAACGAAATTTTGTTTTTTTTTTGCACAAGCTCACAAACTTATCACACTTTCCAGAAAACTCACGTATCAATACGAACATAAAAATATATATATTAATTTGTATATGTACATATATATATAAATATAGATTAAAAATATATGTAGGCAAAACTTGTATCTGTGCCGCTCCATTAAAAAGCGCTAGCTGCGTTTCAAAATTCAATAGATTTACTATTATATGCAAACTCAAACAAATTTTCGTATGTATGTAAATATGTATATACATTGATATAAACTTATGTATATAGATATTTATAAATGTATGTATAACGATATGCACGGGACAGTTCCATCAGCGATGGGACAAATATATACATAAATTGATTCCTTTTAACATATACATTAATTCCGTGAAATATTTACATACAGGAACGTATATACGTATGTATATATTTATGTATATAGTGAGGTACATTCAAACCTAAGTATATATTTGCTATACGTATAAAGTTTGTATCTATCAAAATGAATTAATATGTACATACGTATGTATGCATGTACATATATTGTGTTTTAAATGTGTTTCACTATAGTATGTACATGGTTGACGGGACCAGGCGACACGCGACTTTTATTTGTATGTATATACTAAGTATTGTTTTGTTAAACGTCTGTTGTATAGCAAAGCGAATTCAATACTGATGGCTTTCGATACCAAGCAGCATCAGGGACAGCTATAGGACTGCATATATGTTGTACATGTATTGTGCTTCATATTTCTGTATCCCAGTTCGCCTCTTTTCAGTATTTTCTCTGAGCGATAAATTGGAAGCGAAAGTCTCCAAAGCGCAAACTTGGAGAGAAAGTCTCCACCAATTCGACGCATGACCGAAAAAATTATTCTTCCTTCAGACCACCTTGAGCTTTTAAGCTTGTGCTTATCGATTTATCGATAGCTACAAGTGCTTTTAATAAAATACATGTCGAGCTTTAGTATACCCTTTCGGAGATTATTTTAATTTGTAGTGAAGTGTGAAACGCATTGTCTTTACGTTTGTCTACTTCTATGCAATCTACACTCTTACTTTTGAGGACTATCTTAATAATACATATACACTTTATGCAAATATTTTCATATGGTGATAACTTGCTTTATTTTATATAGTATGGAATGAAATCGTTTGCTTATAAATATTCGAATGAGTTTGATACTGTTTGTAAGTTTTTAATTAAATGCATGTATTTATGCAATAATATAATAATAAATGTATATAATTTAGGAGTATCTTTATTACAAGCTTTTTAGAGTTCTGAGGTCATACGATTTGTTAAAACTTGAACACGTCGAGCATTACAGCTTTTACAAAGCACATGATCATCTAAAGGGTAACATCCACGACCATCAGCTTCCGACGACAATAAGAGAGCACAGTCCTTTTTAAAAACATTGTTACTTGTGTGTATAATGCGGTAGCAAGTTAATCTGTTGTACTCACTTCGCATTTATAACATTCTAGGTGGAAACTGCGGTCGAGGGCAACTACTCGCACTGTTTCTTCTTGTCCCGGCTCTGGCATAATGGGCTCATGGCAAACACAGCACCGAGGCGCAAATTTCCTGGATTAAAATTGATTTATAAAAATAATTTTTTTTTATATTATATTTAGATGGTTTAACTCACTTGTGAAAATCAGCAATACAATAATTCTGATTAGTGGCATCAACTGTGAATGGGATTGCTGTAAAACGATAATAATCTTATTGTTTGTTTTAAAAATATTTGGGTTTAAATATCTATGTATGTATTTACCATCTAAACTGTTTCCGCATACAACACAAGTAAAGCATTGTGGATGATATGGTTTTCCAGTGGCCCTAAGAATACGCTCCAAAATTGGTTTCAAGCAAACAGAACATTTTTCGAGTGTTTGTAAGTAATCATACTCGCAAAATGGTTTTCCTTCAAGTGCATAAAATGGTTTGCCTTGCAGATTTAATTGGCATTCGGTGCAAGTGAAACAGGAAATGTGGTAAATTTGATCCATTGCTGTGCAGCCACTGTTCTCACCTAATACGCGTTCACCGCATTTATAACATCGTCCTATTATCAGTAAAATAATTTAAATTCAGTAAATTATTTGTCGAGCTAAGAATGTTTATGATTATATTTGATTTACTGACCATAACTCTCCATTTCGCTCGCAGAATTAATGGGCGTTAAATTGAATTGGCTCGTGGTTTCGATATTTTCATTTCTTTTAGAATATCCTATACCATTTGGAATACCTTTTTCGCCACTACAATATAAAGGAGTAGTGGCACCACCCGTTACTAAAAGTCCATTGTCTCCGCTTGTCGAACTGCTCGGTATACTGTTTTGATTTACGTACGATGCATATATATTATAATTGGTACGTGACGACATATCAGTAGATGGGCGTGGATTTATGGGCTCATATATCGAATCATATGTGGAAGAGCTCTACAAGAAAAAACGTAAAGAAAAATATGAATATTGCTAAAGTCGAAAGTGCCTTTTTACGAAATACACTTAAAAATTACGGAGAAACTGGGCCTGTCGCTAGGCTACATATTGTGAACAATAATATTCTTTAACTAGTCTAAGAAATTTGATATTTATGCTGATCGCTAAAATATTAAGGTATAAATGATATTAAACCACTATATAATACTCTGCTACCTCGACTTACTGTAATCAACATGCTAAGTTATGCTGTACTGTATTAATTTGTTCAAAACTACTAATACAAATTTATAATTTCATTTGTTGAAATTGTTGTGTTCAACCATACCTGAGATAATGCGCCATAGCCATAAGAATCCGTACACGCTTTATTTTGATATCCCTGTAATAAATATTGAGCGTTAGGCGTGTGTATAAGAGTAGTATAGTTTTAGAGTAATTCTTTTCTTGAAAAAACGTTTTTCTAAGGTTCATTCGGTATGCCGAATAATAATTTACCTTAAGAGATGCCGTATGTGAAGAATAATGATCGGCGTAATTTGTATGTGAAATTGATGGTGAGGGCTGCTTATTTGCACTATTTTCTTGGAAATCTACCGTTTTGTTGAAGACATCACTTGCTCGTCGCAGTTCACTGTATGAAGAGCTCACTGGGCTAGGTGGTGGTGGTAAATCTTCGTCGAGCTCCTTTTCTGACATTGGGTTCGTACAAATGGAAAGCATTCTAGGCAAAGACTCTGAACCAACATTAGCGTTAGCAAGAATTGAATCTGTAATAATAAACTCATTTTAATTGATTTCTGTATTGATAATATATTACCGTAAGCACCGCAGAGATTGTGGCATAAACTTACTTTGAGGGCATGTATGGTGTACATTAGAATAAAATATGCTATCTTCTGGTTGCGTAGACATATGCATGAATGCAGCCTTAGAATCGTTAGTTACGCCATCGGTTGAAGAAGGCAGATTGCTATAAAGTGAAGTAATTTTGTTCGAAAAAGTATGACCACTCAGGGATGTGGAAGACTGTTTTGAAATGCTAGGGCTTTGTTTCGTTGATTGAGATTGTGATCCCAAAAGCCCTTTCTTTTCCATTTGCTGTTTGTGATATGCCAAAGCCTCCAATTGCTGTTCCAATACAGCTGGGTTGTCTAAGTTCGTTTGACTGTTGCCAGATTTTTCACCAGGTTGACTTGAATATATGAGTTGCTTACGTAAAAGACTAGAACCGCTCGCAGTTCCTTTGGCTCCAGAAAATTCTAAACTCTGCAAGGGTTGGGAATAAAGCGGTTCTCGGGTGTCCGTAACCAGTTTGCTGAGTGGCACCTTAAATTTTTTTTAATTAAAATACAAAAATGTGATATTTAAATTTAATTACCTGAGGCATTTCAATTGTTTTTTTTAATGGCTTAGGTGGAATGGATGGAGCTGCTTTCGCCCTGTTCTGTACATCACTTAATGCAGCACTTGCTTTTTGTTGCAAGTTGTCTACCAAAGCTGCCACTTTTCCGGTTCGTACACATCTATCGTCGTTCCTAATATTTAATGATGTTAATTGCCTTAGTTGCTCATCTGAGGATTCCATTGTGCACATTCCTCGATTAACCAATGTAAGTTATAGGTGTAGTTTGGTGTCTTATGACTTAAAACTGTAAAAAGTACAACAAATTAACCAGAAGTGGGCGTATTTCCTTTAATTTTTGGAAGTGTAATTACTTTTTGTCGTTTTGAAATATTAATATGGAAATAAACACAAAAGTTTTTTCTATCCAACATAAATTACCCTTTTTGTGTAATTTCTATTTGGCTTAACATTTCTTTGCAAAACTTGAACTTTACCAATAAAGAATAGACTTTCGTAAAACTACTTGATTGTTTCATATCCATAACACAGGTAACTTATAATTTTTTGCAGCTGGCAATTGATTAACAAATACACAACAATAACTAAGAGCTAGCGATCTACTATCGATAGTATCGATGTTATGTGTCCGATGCTCGATGGTGTCGAGACTTTCGCACAACAGCAACTATCGATTACGGTTCGACAAGCAATAAACAGTAAAAGGAACGATTATAAATTGATAACTAAATATATTTATATTTTGTTTTCTCGTTTTAATAAGGCTTCCGTGCTGTAATATTTTAATTTTTAGACACAAACTGTTTTAATAACTTATCAGAATTATAGGTCTACAATCTAAACATTTGGTCAAAACTTCATTTAAGAATTAATATTATATAATTTTATATGAAGAAATGGAGTTGGGTTTCATGTGGACTTCGGTTTTTTATTTGGCACAAAGCTCGTCGACTTAATTGCGCACTTGTGCTGACCATGTAATCCATGCACTGGTAGACATCGGCAATCACTGACCGTTTCGGTTTTAAAAAGTGTGTCGGCAATGGATGATGTGACCTGACTCAGGGCTTTCTTTTGATCTGCGGGTTTCAGCTTATTGAAGTTCTGGGTGTCGAAAGCCCAACCGCCATTGTTGAGAACTAAATCGATGCCCATGTCGTTTACGAATTGCAATTTCGTGCGCTTCTTGTTATCCTTTCCATCTAAGGTGGCGACCAGTCGAGCGTTAAAACCTAAATTTAAGACGAGTGTGCACATATGTATTAAATTTGAGCTTGTATAGTTCTAACGAATTCTTACCAACTAGCTTTTCAGCTGGCACACCCTCCAATGCTAGTCCTTTTATGGGCGCTATTAAGTGCAGAAGTGCGCCATCGAACTTAGAAACAGTTCCCATTATTTGCATACGGACGAACTTTAGCTGTAGAAATTGATAAAGTAAAGTAAATTCAAATGCGTATATACATGAAATAAACTTACCCAATTATTATAATCCAGCGAGTTACTGCGAACGACAATAATGCTTTTAGCTGCAGCGGCACGGAATGGGTAATCAAGAACTATATCAAATGCCTTTTCATCAGATTCAGGAACAATCGTCTTTATCAAAACCTTGAGTATATTGTAAATATCTAATATTCGCTTGTCAGTAATGATTTGCTCAACACAGTTTTCGCAGAAGTGCTTTGGACCGTTAAGTTGAACATTGGCTACGTTTCCCTTATAGTTAATTTTACCATTGTCGCTCGTTAACAGGGCTGGATATTTCTTTGTTTCATCAAACGCAACGACACCAACTTGGACATCGGTGAATCCACGAGCTTTAAGTGATTCGCGGATCTCGGTTATTGCAGGCGCAATAAGGTTGGCCATAACAACGGGGTTAACATTGACGTCAACAACAAAGACAACGTCTGCCTTGTTCGTCGGTATCTTTACCGTGAACTCTTCGCCGAGCTCACGCTGACCAGCTGCTCCAGCACACTTAAGGCAACGAGTTGGTAGTAATACCCATTTGTTCTGTAGCTTTAGTGCTGAGCCGTACGCCAAGGCAAAGGTGCATGCCACTGCCTCCTTATCTTTATCAGGGACACGTAACGCGGCATAGTCGCATGCTTGCCGATATGGCTTGGAGTCCAATGCCAAATAATTAAGAGCCAATGGTGATTCGATGCCAAAGACATCGCTACATATGTCATTGCGTGCAGGGCTATCCAATTGATTTTCATTGAATCCCACGATACCGCACTTGCCCACACCATATTCGTTGCCCAAAACCGCGGCGTTGGGGGCGAGAGTTCCATCGATAAGCAAGTAATCATCGTAGGGTTCGGCGTTACCATTACCTAGGAGGCCACGAGTTTTGCTCGTGTAAAATCCGTTTACATTCACATGGCAGACCTTAAGGTCTGTGGTACAAACTATGTTCACTCCATATTCAGAATGTAAATGCACTGTGTAGAAGCGACGCCATGCATGAATGCCTGGCAAATGTTGCGGATACTCTACGGGTTTTCCGTTTACCTTAAGAGCAATAGTATCGCTGACTTCCATGTAATTTCCATTTTGATCAACAAGTGTAATTCCTTTTAACTTGCCGTTATTAAGCTGAGCAATCACAGTGAAGTTGTTATCTACGCTATCCTGAGCAAGTATATATTTGCAATTACCTGGATAGGCATAGTTCTGTCCGTCAAATGTGAATATGTGTTGGCCATCAATAATGTGACCATGCAACTCAAAGTCCTGGAAGAACAGCCAAGAAGAGAACAAGTCTTTGTTGAAAATACGATCCCATTTCTCATTTAACAGAAAATTTATGACGCTGGATCTAAATGAAAGCAGAGCTGGCAACTTGGCAAACGCATCAACTGAATGAGGCCAGAAACCAAACGTAGATTGCAAGCCGGTAGCTGGGAGACTGTTGACTGGCGTATTACTCCTGATTGATTCCCAAAGGGAACGCGCGGCCTTGACTAATAATTTTGACAGCTCATCTAGCCACTTTTCATTATCGAGCGGCTGATTTTTAAGTTTGGCTTGGAGATATTCATTCAATTTTTGCAGGAACTCAGCAGATTCCGGGGTCTGCGGCAAAAGGTTTAATTGCTCAAATATATTGTTCAGGAGCTCTAAAGATCTTTCAATAACTTTAAATTGTTCTAGTTTTGTTATGATCTCATTGCGAATACTTTCGAATGTTGGCAACTTAGCTATATATTCTTTAATCTCGCCACTTAGTTCTTCAACGGCATGTATTATTACATTAATTAAGTCTTGTGCTACTTCTTGGAATGGTTTAAGTGATTCATTTATAGCTTTTGCATAGTTCTTTAATGCAGGTCCATATTTCTCGAGAGAAACAATCACATCTTTGAATGTCTTTGTCAAAACATTGACAATCTCAATGCGAATTTGTCCAACTAGCTTAGTTATAGATACGACGAACTGCTCCCATGCTTTGAGTAATGAGTTTTTCCACAGATCATTCAACTTTTCTTGAAGTTCGACAAATGACTTGTGCAATTTCTCATAAGTTTCTGATGTGGCCTTTGTTATTTCGATTATCACTTTGTTGATCTTCTCATAGAGAGTTCGTCTAAAATTTAAGATATTTAATTATTATTAAGATTTAGAATTTATAACGAAAATATTTTATATACATCAAAAAAAAAAAAACAGCTCTCACGCCAAACATTATATACCCTTGCAGACCAGTCCAACTGCTTCCATCTAAATTTCATAATTAGTTTGGAAAATAGACAGATTGTTAATATAGGAGCTATATTATACCCCTATAATATGTCTGCAAGGATACATTATCTGTCCCTATTGGAGCGCCGACAACTGAATTTATTTTACTTTTGTACATGTTTGTTTCCACTTACATGGCATCGATAATGGGTGCTAACGACGGATCGCTTTCAAGATCTTTGATTATTGTATTCATATGATCCCCGTAGTTGTTCTTAAGTTTTGAGAAATCTGGGGTGCTTTCAGAGACCAATTTGAGCCTTTCATCAAATCCTTGACGAACATTTTCAAAACGTTTTTTTACATTTTCGGTGATTGCATCAGTTTCTTTTTTTATTTCCGTTTCAACTGAGGTCTGAAGTAAATATAGAATAAAATCAGTGTGTTGTTGATGGATCAGTATATATAGTTATCTTACCAAGAATGCTGAAACATCATCGTCATTGGTTTTGTAGGTAGTTTGTAAAAAGTTAGGTGGATCTAGAGCTATGCGTCCATTAAATATAGGTTTACCCGTGCCTACAACGTCAAACTTGATTTCTTTGCCTAGTCTCACCTCAGCATTAGCCTCAATAAGATTTTGTCGCCTTAGTGTGATCTTTGCCCAGGTTGATTGCACTTCGCCATTAACTTCCACAGGTTTTTGACCAAACACTTGAAGTTTCGAGTTGATCTTTGCAGCACGCTTTTGCCAGTCAAAGTCGCCAGCTACATAAAGTATTTTCTCGTTCAAGGCGTTGACTGAAATTTCTACTCGATCTTTGTTACCATAGATATGAGCTTCAAACTTAAGATCACTTGTGCTGCTTTGCAGCTCTGTACCGGCACTAAAATCTCTTGTATCTAGGCTCAACGCTGAATGCATGTTCAAATCATATTGAAATTGTAATCCTGAGGATCGAATTTGTTGATTGGATGTAATATTGAAACCGGATTGTGCTTTAGTGGATCGTATTTGACTAGTTGCAATCACCTTCTGCTCTGGCGATCTGAATGTGTCAAATACAATTTCGGTGTTGAGAATTTGCTGCTCTCTGTGCGCGTCAAACTTGGCGCTAATGCTCAGCGGTCGTATTGTTGGATGTTCAACCTTGAAATGGGCCAGGGCGTTAAGAGCAACTTGTTCAACACCTGAAATGTCTAGAACTGCCGAAACGCGTGCCACATCATTCGGGCGCTGCAGCTTGTCGATGTAGAAGGCAACTGACTGCTCATAATGCCCAAAGAGCTTACCATCGGTAGGTAACTGCTGGGTAGACTCAAATAGTATTTGGCGTTTTGGCAGTGACAGTTTAATGGTTGAGGCAGTTGGCATTACATTGGCAGTGAGTTGATATTTGAGGTTATTGCCGGAAAGAATATGGCTATCCAGATTGTATTGGTTTTTGAAACCCTGACGATTGTTCTTAGATTTTAGCTGTAACTCATAGGGATATCCAAGTTCTCTTAGATCAACTAGTATAAGAACATCATGCTGCACAGAGTCCAATTGCTGTTCGTCTACATTAATGGAAGACTGTACCTGTATATTAGAACATTGCTTCTTTTCTTCACATATAGAAAGTTTAGTGTTGAATTCCTTGTTTGTTATCTTAAGCATGGAAACGCCATTCTTGGGTCCGAAGTTACCATTGAAGGTGTAGGCAAAGCCAACTTCCTTTTCTGTGGCAAGGTCGAAGTGTTGGCGGGTGAGCTTGAAACTGCCAGTGTGCGGCTTACCAAGGTACTGCACTTGACCTTGGCCCTCGACGATCGCCTTGTTTTGCTCTTTTTTCAAGGCGTATGTAGCAGTGCCTAAGAATACCACTGTCTGTTCACTCTTGAGATTAATCTTGATGTTTTTGCCGTGAGCTCTTACATCCAAGGTGTAACTATCTAGGTGCAATTTCTTTGAGTTCCAGTTTCCAATGACGTAAAAATCATCAATGTTAGTATATGATGCCTCCGTGTTTAATTTAAAATCTAAATCGATCAGATTGTCTATATCTAGTGTCAGTTTAGCCTTACGGTCGCCTAAGACTTCAAAAACAGCCACTACAACAATGGGTTGATTTGATGGAAGAGTAGCTCGCAAATCGAAGCCTTTTTTATGCGTTGAACCAAATAGCTTAGTGTCCAAACCATAGGTCTTGTCTCCTTGTTTAATCTTGGCGGTAAATATGTGACTTCCTTCGTCAATCTTCTGGTTGCGTATATCGACAGTGACGTCCTTGGCAGCCTCGTGGCTAGAGTCCAATGTGTAGTGTATTGTGTCTGTGTTGCCCTCTCCATAACTTATATCCGCATTGGTCTTAATGTATTTATCGCCATATTGAGCAAAAATTCCATACTTTTGCTTACCACTGGCATCCCCTTCCTTAAAACTGCCAGATTGTTGTCGCTGGTAGCTTCCATCGAATTTTAGAGCATTGTCCAGATTATTATTTTGGGCATCAAAGGTATAAGTGCCCTGCAGAGAGCTGCCTTTCCAAATAGTATTGATTCGTGTGAATTGCCCATCTCCAGATTTTGTATCAAAGACAAATTCTAGATTGTGAGCACCATTGCTGTCCGCTGATCTTAATAATTTGCCATGGCTGTTTACCTCCCAGTTCTTAAATTTGGAGTCGGGTACTTGGAGGTGACCTTGAACCTCATACGTTGCAGGCACGGTGATCTGCCCCATATTGTATTTACCATTGAGGTCGGCTGAAATGTCACCATATTTGCCAGAAATGTGTGCAATCGCATGTTGGGCACTATACTCATCAATCAGAACAGAAATCTCGATAGGCTTTTCAATAAAGTCACCATGCGCGGACACACTGAAATCGAGGGCTTTATCTTGACCCTTCAGTTGATGTTTCACATTATAGCTTAATTCGGATTTTTGTCCATTAAAGGCTGTGAAAACCCATTGAGTGTTTCCTATAAACTCTTTCGTTTTAATATTCATACGGTCCAGCTTACTCTTGACTGCAAGTGATCGCTTTCTACCGGAACCTGGTTCTTGGTCATTAATTTGGACATCTGCTGTGCCTTGAGTTAAGAATGTCTTGACGTTGGTCGTAACATGTCGATTGATGCTACCGTCGACTATGCGACCGTCTGGAGTTTTAAATGTAAAAGTTCCCTGAATATCGCCGTTTGTCCGCCACTCCCCTTTCACGCTACCGCTGGCATCAAAAGAAATCTTTTTGTCGTTAGACTCGACAATGTTTTTGGTAGAAAATTTGACTTTGTCAAGATTGCTTTCTGTTTTGAAGTGTAGCTTCTTATCGCCATCGAATATAATACTAGTATCAAAATCATATTTCGGGGCCTGCACATGAAATTTAGATTCAATTTCGATCTTATGCTTTTGTTCAGTTTTTTGACTGTCAATAGTGGCCTTAATTTCACCCTTACCATTTTTAGCTATTTTAAAATCGCCTTTCGCAGTTAGCAAATTTTTGACGATCAGATTAACCTTAGCGGCTGCAATCTTATCTTGGGGATGTTGTGATTCACTGGTCAGCTTGGCCAGCTCAGCATTGTCTCTGCTGATTCGGAATTCGCTATTGGTTTTCTCTGGAGTGCCCAAAACCTTAAGAATCCATTGAATGGCTTGCGGTTGCTTCTTGCCGCCAAACTGAGCAGTGCCTTGTAGATCTATGTGCACATCCTGCGCAGAGTACCGTTGTCCCAACTCTCCCTTGGCAGTAATTGAAGTGCCCCAGCTTGTTGTAATGCTATTATCTACAACAAAAATATTTCTGGTAAAATCGCACTTGGAGACAATATCAATAGAATGCTTGTTAAGTTTAGCTTGAGCCGACAATTCGTAGTCGTGAACAGAACGCTGGTGGGATTGATACTTAACATTAAGAGAAGCTAACTTCTGATCTCGTACTGCTTCCGCATCAAATTGGAACTTGTTCACATCGAATGTGGAAATTACTTTCACAGAGCCAACGGGCTTATTCTTATGTTCAATTTTAACATTCTGTGCAAATTTTCCGGAGCGCAACTCATTCGAATGCTCTGAATTAATATACTCAAACTGTGTTTCACCATTGATAGCCCAGGAAACAGCCTTGCCAGTCAATTTCAGCTCATAAGCTTTATCGCCAATTGACAGTTGGACCGAGCTACCATAAACATTCTCTGGCGATTTTTCGTCATTTACAAAGAAACCGAGAGCATACTGACCATTGTCAAGTTTGAAGTTGCTTTTCACGAGATATGATTGTTGATTGGGTGTAATGCGAAGCTCAGCGTTGAGTGAAGATGGTCCGACGTCGGCCCAACCATTGATTGCAACATGTTCGTTATTAGGACTTAATAATTGGAAATTTTGAAAGTTATAACGTGCTAGCTTGTCTCCGGTTTTCTGAACGACGATCTTACCATCAACATGGTAGCCGTTAATATTATTTTTTACACCGTTTTTATCTTGAATTTCAATAACCGGCTTATACTCATTACCATTCTTAGTAAATCCAATTTTGCTTTTTTTGATATTTTTATCCTGTTCATATTGATTGTAAATGACAAGTTCATGATTGTCATTGGTTATACCAGCTTCTAGGGCGAGATGAAACTGGGGATTATCAAGAGAAAGGCGGCCATACGTGCGTGGCTTGGTACCGAGTTCAAAAGTTACGCTGGTGTCATGAGAAGCCTTGGAACCTGGCGTACTATACTCTAGTTTCCACTGTTGGCTGCCAGATTCAAGACTTGAGTGTTTTCCCTTCAAGTTAAATTTTCGTTCTGTTGTCACGTAGATGGCGAATGTAAATGGGCGTGAAAGATGAACGTCATCAATTAAGGCATGTCCCTTATTGGTGTTGCCTGCATTAATATCACTGAGACTGGTTGAGCTTACTACGCACACATTTAAGCCCACAATTTCTAGTTGATTAAAACACAATTCGCTTGGTGTTAAACTTTTTTGTTTTTTTGCGCTCTTTAGAGGAACTGATTTTAGAGGCTTGTCCTGTTCCGCAACGAAAAATTCGGTGTTAACTTGAACATCAATGAGCTCAATCTTTTCACGCGGTAGATCAACGTCGACATTAAAGCCATCTCCATCGTTAATCAGCGAAATGGACACATCACTTCCAGTTGCTGAATGTGCGCTTGATACAACTCGAAGTCCAGTAGATAGAACTTGGGCGTTAAAGCCAAGCTGAATATTGACATTTACATCGATGCTTGGCACGAACTTCAAACGGTATTTGGCTCTTTGCCAATTCTGTTCCAGTATGGAATTGACATCGATGTTAACAGCGAAGTCGATTTTGTTAGCAGCAAAGCCCTGGGCAGCAAATTCTAGTGGAACACCAATACCAGTGGGATACGTAAACTCAGAATCAAGGAAAAGATGATGGCAGGCGAACTGCTTTTCGAATGAGGACAATTCTTTTTTTACCTTGTCAAATGCTTCGGAAAAGTGCTTTATAATGTCGTCCAAAGTGCTCGGAATGTTGTCCCCCAGACTTAAAAAGGCCATCTCGGAGCCAAACAGTTTCAGAGATAGATCTAAGTTGACGTCTTGTACATTTTTGCTGCCATAGGTTTTGTATTTCTTGGCAGTTTTGGCGGCATCGTCGGCAATAGAGCGCCTACCTCGACCAGCACTGTTGCCAACTTCAATGAGCTTCACAATCTCATCGAAATCCTTGTTAAGCAATCCATTGGGTCCAACATAATATTCAAGGAGATTTTCTAAATTTTCTTGGCGTATGCTTGCCTCGAACACGTTGAAATTGGTACCAAAGATTTCAGTAGTTACATTTAGTCGTGCCGAACGTGGTAAGAATCCATGCTGCGAATATATCAGCTTATAATCTGAGCTAGCACTGATGCCCATAGTATCGAGCTTATAAGAGAATTCGTTATTGAAACTATAACGTCTATAGTCTTTCGGAAAATGCTTTGTTACTCGAATATTGCCCAAATAGTACTTTTGTTGAAGACGAGTCGCGTCTGTTGAGTCTCGTATCGCCCTCAGATTAGACTCAATAAAGCCACCTACTTGATACACATTCTCTGAGTTGACAATTTCCGAAATTTGGTTAGCTAATTCTGCAGTTGGACAGTTAATGGCTGCCAAGTATGCCTCAATGCGTAGCTCAGAGTCTTCGTTGTGATCTTTTAGTAAGTCCAGGGATTTAGTTCTTAATGCTTCATTGCAACTAATTGCTGAGAAAGCTTGCAAGGCTGCTACACGTATGCGATTAGATCGACCGGGAGAGGCGCATTCGCTCAATGCATTGGCTACGTTATTGGCCAAATTTTCTGCATTGCCAATACCCTTTAGGATGTACGCAATACGCTCCTCGTCCTTCTTAGTATTAGGCTTACAGTGCTTAAGGCCATCAATAAACTTTTTGGAAATGGAATCAATATCACTGACTTGACAACCATTTTTGGCACAGTATTTGCTCACAAGGTTCCCAACAGCCAGATAAGTCTCTTTTGGCACATTCGGATAAAGTTGGGCAGCCGCTAGGGTTAGCGTTTCTTTGTCAACTGTCTCAATCAAATTGAGCGACAATATTGCAATAATTTTTTCCTTCTCATCAAATTTGTTAAGTTGCTTTAGAATTGCTTTAGCCGATTCAGCTGTATTCGTGCGAAATAGTGCATCCAGGTAAACCTTGCGAGCCAGCACCTTATTTGGATGTGGGAATGTGGAAAGTTCTTGCAAAGTATCAGTATCTGAGTGGCGTAATAGGCGTATAAGCTCAACAAATTTCTTTGCGCTATCCTTTTTAACATAATCGCTTGTTAAGTCTACAAGATCTGAAAGTGCTACTTTAAGGGCTGCAATATTCTTCGATGGGTAAGTTTCAGACTTCTGAAAGATTATGCTAGTTGCATGGGACCCAGTTGAAGGCGAACTACCTGAAGTGCCACCAGGATTTTTAAGTTTAAGTGTTGTAACCACCTTGGCAGTTACATCAGAGTTACCCTTTGCAATGCCTGCGAACTTATACGTTTCCACAAGATGCACATTTTCAACAATGCCTTGTTCAATTTTCGATTCCTTGCTATAGTCGGACTGGAAGAGTGAGCTGGATGTGACACCAGCTTTTTCATTAACGACACCAGACAGCAGACCGCTGCTAATTTGTTCACGATGGGCGCAGTTGTTCAGGTTGCGCACCTTTATGACAGTTTCTGCGTTGCCTGACTTTGATGATGAGGTATGTGTCGGACACAGACCGTATACATCAACTTCGCTTGCAACATCGGATCCTGTTTCTGATTGCAATAGTGAAATTATGGCGCGCTTAATATTTAGTGAGTATGCTGAATCGCTGTCGTCGGTACAAATCTGTGATTGCAATTGCCCATTGACCAAAGTGAAGTGCACAGGTTTTTGGATATTGTTCAGTATCTTTCTTTCTACCGACTCTTTTGTATTAATTACTTTAACAGCGCCGACTTGTAATGTATAGCCACAGTTACCATTCGCAAAGATTTTAGCAGAGCCAGTTACTTTGAGGCTGGAGTCATCAGCCTCACTAACGACGCCCGAATTTAATCCAATCGTTAAGATACTGTCAAAAGCGTACTCGTAGAAGTTTCCAGGCGTAAATTTAAGAAGGCCTTTGTCAGCTATAGAAAACAGAATTTTAAAAAATTGTTATTGCGCTGCTTAATGTCTCAAAAATCAGAATAAAAAGGCTATTGTCCAGAGAATAGGTATTTTACATAGTTTAACATCCCAACCCCTTAAATTAGCATAACCATATTCTCGTTCAATAAACCTACTTGACTATATCTAAGAATTTATTTATCACAATAGGTGGATCAAGCTAAAAAAATTTAACTGTTTGGTAAATTAATTTGACTTGCGGTCTTAGATTAGTTTGCTCAAATAGTTTCGTAAGAGAATTAGGCAAACTTCAAAATAAACACTTTCAAAGAAGGTTACTATTTAAGAAAATGTGTATGCTCTTTTTGGTTTTAGGTCGTCAAACAATGCCCAAATCGGTTTACATTGTGTCATTTAAATTTAACTTACAACGGGGGCATCCCTTGTTGCAGCTATCTGTAAAGAAAAAAAATTAATAAAATTAAATGAACTGTGAAGAGAATAAAATAAAGAATAAATAACACATACGGGCTAAAGTTTCAATAGTTGTGTCGTTCTGGAAGTTCTTTTCTCATGCACACTTCAAGCACAGCGGATGCTAACCAACTTCAAAATATTTTTTTTTTTAATGCAAGCAACGGGTAACTCAATTAGTTTCAATAAAACGCGTACAATGCTCACAGGCACTCATTATTATCAATAATTTTTAAATTGTACATATGTATTCAAACCCGTAAGCCTACAATGTAGTTACTTTTTTATGCGTGTATTTGTATTTTATGTGTTGAGTAGCATACATATTTATGTATCTTACTTTACGCGTTACTTAAGTTACTTAGCACTGACTTGAGAAACGCAAATATATGTAATGCTTATAACCTTCATGTTTGTAAGGCAATGAAAACTGAAGCCTATTAAATATTTATTTGATTTTTGAAAATACAACGTTAGCAATATATTTTCGCTCAAGAGACGATTTTTTTAATAAAGTCGATCACATCTCAAAGGAATTGTTTTTAAATATCGAATAATATGTTTAACACTATATATGTGGCAGTCTTAACACACAATTGCATTGTAACATGCACTGGATATATATTTACTTACCGGCATTTGCTGTAGCCACTACAAGCAGATATATCAGAAATCCTCCCAAATGACTAGGACTAGCCATCATTTGCACTGTACCGGCTCCCTTTGGGATAGCCTACAGAAAATTAAATGATCATTACACACCATTAGAAATAAATATTTATCAGACACAACCTAATGTGAATTTATATGCATTTCAGTTTTCCACTAAATAATTAGGCTTATTTTTAACATATGTATTTTGTATTTCACTTTTTTTTTGTATTTATGTCTGTCAGTGATAGTCACAAGGTACACATCACTCTATCCCTTTCCATATTCAAATGCATATAATTACTTATTTCTTACTGGCTTCTGTTACACAAATGAAGGATAGTAAATATGACTGATATACCTTTTTGTCACAAATAATTTCACTACAATTCCTTTCACTGAATTGTGTTCATAGAAACACACACAAACGTCACCGACTCGATATGGATCCGACGACAGCTGACTTCGAATTAAGCCGTATTTTCCACTAGAACACAACTTAAATACATCGTCTAGCCTGTGCGGAGAAATATGTGTATATGTGTAAATACATAGTACATATCTATATATAAGTATGTGTATTTGTGTATATGTGTATTGTCCACATACACTCAAAACTAAATGTATATATTTGTAACTAGCGATATTTATGATGAGCGTGCACCCACGGGAACACTTAGCTCTCACGCGGTCAGGTTCCCCTCATGCATGGAAATATCAATTTTAACATCGAAGGGTGCTGGTGCTGCACAATATTTTGTATTATCAGAAGGCGATTTAACGCATTCGACCCCAGCTCAGTCTCTTTATCAATACTGTATTTGTATGTAAACACTGTATGTACGTTTGGGTACATAAAAACAAATGATAACGTTGTAGTGGGGCGGCACCAGTTGCTGAATACTCTGTTATGAACTGATAATGATTGTTGTAGACATGCGTTGACCATTGTGACATTCTGAAACATAAAATCATCCAAGCTGGAACATTATATTATATAGCTCCAATAAATCATTTAATCAACATCATTTAACTAACTTTTAATGAAAGTTAGATGTAAGCAATTGTACTCCTCTATGTAAGGGTAAGGGATGTTCGGCGTACTTAAAAAAGCTGTTCTCTTCTCTTCTTGTTGAATTTAAATTGGAAGAGAGATTAACAGTGAGCATCATTGAGGACGGCAGGCAGTTCTATGTATACAGAAAGAATAGAAAGTCTGCTACGATAGAGTTATATACTAATTGAAAGGCACAATCTTAAATACAAAAAAAAAAACAAACTTTAGGTGTATCCCGGCTTCGCCCAAACCCTGGTAAATTTTGTATAGTCACTATATATTAGTATGTATTTTCTGTTTCTGTATTAATTGCAGTTAATGCCTGATAAGAAACTTTAATCTTTAAATAAAAGTTGCTTGAAAGCAAAACGCGGTTCGATAAGCGCACAAATTCTCGCTGTTAATACCTGACAGAAAAAATTACAGTTCGTAAGAAAGTCGTTTATAAGTTGTTCAAAAAAGTACATAATGATTTTTATATTTAGAAAAAATGGGTAAAAACAATGTAGCATCAAAACCAACGAAATTGTTCATAGAAGAAAACCATTATTTGAACTCGTAATTTTAAAAATCAGCTCGGCTGGGAGATTTCCTCATACCTACCTGTTAGAAATATATTTAGAAGTTTGTGCTATTTCACGTATTCATTTTTTAATATAATACAAATATAATTTAAAGCTTAAAAATATGGTTTTATTGTTGATTAAAAATTAACAAATTATAAATATTTATGTTTGTTTAACGGGTTAGCCGTGAGCAACAGGAAATTTAAATTTGTTTTTTTTTTATATTTTTTTTCTAAATATATGAATGTCAGTATGTAAATATATTGAACTGTGCGAGTACTAAAAGAACCATGTGTATGTGTGTGTGGATTTGTGTCATTCCGTAGTAAATGTAAATGTACAACATCATGCTTAGAAACAATCACACGCTTTTTCCTGTTAGTAAAAATGGCTTATATAATAATATGGAAGAGACTTCTTCGCGTGTAGCTAGCTGTGCCTCTTATTTATAAACATATGTACATATATACTCGCGATAATGTACATATGTATATTAATTTAAGTACATGCAGGTTAATATTAAATTGGCTGAAAGTTTTACTTCTTTCGAATTAAATTAATTATACAGCTTAGCGTTACTTATCAAAAATCGGCTCGGAATGAAACATTTATTGGATACAAATACCTTTATTCTAACTATAATAGATTTAATCATCCGGCTAACCGAATCTATCGTGCCTATTCCAAAATATTCTACAAAACTTTTTTTTCACAATTTAAAAAATGTTGAAAAAATAAAGACAACTAATGTAGACGCATTTAAGAGACATATGGGCTTTGGCATATACGTATATTTATTGTAATTGACGAGTTAATACAATAATTTTAAAAAATAATAATTTTAAACAACGATTGAAGCAGTTCGACGGAAATCACGGACATATCAATTCTGTAGTAGTTGCTAATAATATATGCCATACACATTTTTCAAGCTCACATAAATACAATAAATGGGTAATTATAATATAAATATGATAATAACTTTTAAAATTTACTGAGAAATCCATTTTGGAATAGGCAAATATGAAACCCTATCTGACAATCTGGCTACGCTACAGCACAGCTTTATACTAGTTGTCGCCTATGAGTACTCGGTTTTAAGTATTTGACAAAGACACTTTTGTTGTATTGCTATTTCTAATTGTTATTAGCATTCGTTTAATATTTAGATATTAATTTTAGTATTGTTTTCGCTGATGTAGGCACTTTTGTAAACGTTAATTAGATATAAATCGTTAAATACGTACACATAATAAATACCGGCCTTTTCTCACATTAAAATTTTATTTAAAGTAAATCGTAAATTGCGCCAATATGTGTTTAATAATTTCCATACTAAGGCGAATGCTAATATAAGCACTTAAATGACTTTTTTTTCGAAATAAATTTTTATTGGCTCTTTATTTTGGTGGCCGATTGTTATGAATATAAATTCATGTACATATCTGTGCAGCAAACTAACACTTATGCATGTAATTTAGAGTAGCCCATTTTGAAAGTGAAAATTTATTATCTTAAAATTTCAACGGACGGAAAACAGTTTAGTGTGGTAACTCCAGTATCCTTCTTCTCTCTTCAGATGTAGTTAATGCTGTAAGAAGGAGAAAAATATAATTACTTAAGGTTATTTGTTGCCGTATGAGGAATTTTATTTTAATTTTTTTTTATGTTATTATTTACTACTGTTTTGAACTAATTTAATATATACTTTGTGCTAAAATGCTAAATGCTATTTGTTTTATACAATGTACTTGTTACTCTACTCAATTTGTTCTTTCCTTCCATCTATGTATGAACGACATTCTTTGTTACAATACTTTTGAGTTATAGATAAATAAAAGAAGAAGGCATCTCAGACTATATTCTTGGTATATTCATGATTGTTGTTAACAGACTAGTCGATCTCGTCATGCTCAAGCTTTCACACATGATAGGGAATAGGGATAATTGAAAATTATCTAGACAAGACTACTTTTACTCGCAGCCCAAAATTTATTCTGTTTTCCTTGAATACTATAAGATTTGATACTGTATTTTGTATGTTTAAGTAGGTAAGTAAGTTAAGTTAAGAAAATGTCACTTACATTATGGGCATCCGCATTCATCAACAACCATTTTTGGTAAGTCACGTTTAATAATACCGTCATCACCATAGTAAATTAAAGACATGCTCGAAAATTTGACTGGAGCACAACAAGGCCGCATTCCATTCAGCAAGCCCATTTTACGATACTCCTCTATGAAGTGCGCGTGAAATGTTTGAAATGTATCCGGAGTTCGAAATGGTCCAGAACACTCTCCTCTACAGTAATTTGCAAAGTATCCTCTAGGTGCAATGATCCAATCATCCCAACCGAGCGCCTTAAACGATACATAAAACGATTCCTTGCAGCATTGTCCACTTAGTGCACCACCACAATCCACCGCCCGTCTTCTTACACGTCTTGGCCTTGTTGATTCGGTATGAAGTACAAGAAATGGACGATTCGGATTTACGTGAGTCGAAGCGGTCTTCACCTTTGAATGAACTTTTGTTGCCGACCATTGAAATAGATGCAGTGAATATTGGCTACCGCATCCAGTGCAGTCTATCAGTAGACGTAGGTTTTTTCCACTGGTATCGCTGTACCACTCGCGGATTGTTTCGGTCAAGTCAAACTTTTGCCAACCCAGGTGATCTGTGTCTACTTCAAAAGAGGCCCGAAATAAGAAAGCCTGATCTATAGCCTGTCAATGCGTATAAGAAATTAAAATATTATTAACTTTATCACCGTAAGAAAATTACCTTTTCAGTTATATTAATTCCTTCTGTCATTCGAAATACCCAAATTTTAATCCTTTGCCTGGGTACGTTTGCGTGGCTTTTCCGCTTACTCTTTATTGAATTTTGTAATTCAAGATTAACTTCAGCTGCTGCATCCCACTCATTATGCTGTTTTTCGATACGAATATGCATTTGCGCACTTCTTATGGATAGTTTTTGGTTGGGAACACGTGATTTTTGAGGAGCAAACTCAACTATTCGGTACTCGCGATATTGTGACCCTATATTAAGATATTGTTAACATTAAGATTTACATATACCATAAGGATTATTGATCAAATTAAATCAAATTATGTTTTATGAACTTATATTTGTTTTATTTACAATCGCGTTCAGTTCTAATACAACAAGGCTTTTGATGGTGAAAAATAAAATATATTTATTTGAAAGGGTCGGTGATAATTTGTTCTGCCTATTACATACTCTTGCGCAATTTCATCATACCCTTTTTACTCGGTTTCAATGGGTTCAGGGTATGAAATGCAGTCTTATGCTACAAAAGCTAAATACCTGTAAGGGTACTTTCGTTATTTTTTTCGTTTTGCATTTTTAATTGTTTACTCTGTCTGATGTTCTTGTTTCACACCTCAGACAATAGTGAAAGTACTTCACCGCACATTAGCAGTCTGCAATAAACCCTCAGACGACAACATAGTATTTCCACGCATATGTATGTAGTCGGGGGTCGTGTAGTCCCGCCGGCCAGACAAATACGAGTATATAAATATGTATGCTACTTTGTACATGTATGCACAGTGGTTTGTAAGTTGTTTCTACGAGTTGACTGCATGGTTGTTAGTCTTCAGATACTTGAGCCTGCAGGTGTCTCTGTTGAGGAGTGAAATCAGCATTGCACTTGCAGCCGTTTCCCGGCCATCTTAAGGTGTCGGCCTATGTATGTACAAGCAGACATGACTATGTACAATTATACCACCATACCACCAACGACACCTCTCCATCATTTTTCTACCTTCTAGCACTGAACTGTTTACTATAGACGTATTATTTGCGAGTCTGTCCGCTCTCTGCGAATCCATACATAAATAAATTCAATGAGTACATGAAAAAAAGTTAGAGTGTTGCAGTCGTATGTAATAACAGCTTGTAAAGTGTGAAAATACCCTTATGTGCGTGGAGGGGATCAAAACAAATATACTCTGTTTTTGACGGGATCAGAGTATAAAAATACATATGTGAGTACAAATGTATAGCTTGCTTTGCTAATACAAACCCTATTAGGAACGTAAACTCTTGGTATTGTTTTCCTGGTTTGTAGTACAATGTTACAAACAATACCAGACACTCAGTCTGCCAGTCAAGCAGTCGCATAAGCAGACATCGACACAGACACAGGCAGAAGAGTGGAAGTAGCAATCTAACGTATGTTTTTGGTCTGCGTGCACACTTACACTTACACGTCACTTACTTATTTAACACGTTTTTACATCGGCTCTCTAAAATATACATCCATTGAAAGTGAATTGCTCAGAACATGGGTAAAATGGGTACTTTGTAGTTGCACAAAAGTATATAAGAGCTAGATGGAATTATTGGTTATAATTAAAAATCCTTTCTTTTTCAGATACGGCGAATATTACAAATTATGTTAAACATTTACCTAATTAATTTATACAGGAATACAGGTTGCTGAAATAGATTTAAATGTTTGTTGTACTTACCCTCCTCTGCAAAAGTAATTATCTCTTGCGTGCTCCCAAAAAAATCTTCACGTTCAAAACCAACACCATCCCGATCTTCTCTGGTCATACTATCGTGTATTAATCTTTCTTCATCTTCATGTGGACTTTTGAGTAGAATTTTTGTGCCGCTATTGTGCTTTTGGTCTTTATTTTGTATTAGGACGCTGTAATCGTTAAAATAAACATGATCATTGTGTTCAAAGCCGCCGCCTATGTCGTTATTGGTGCTATCACTATCACTACTACGATTTATATCTATTAGATATGTTGATTTACTGTACGCAGTCGACTTGGTATTTCTGTTGAAAACATTATTTGCCACTTGTTTTTTAGAAGCTCGCAAAGGTGTGTTGTCGTCTACTCGTGAGCGTGGTTGTGGGCTCTTATTAGCAATCGTTCCTGTTTGTAGTTGACCGTGCCTCTCCCAGGTGTTTGTGTTTTTGCTATTTCTGTGTTTATTTGAATACTTTTCCAAATGATATCTAGCCCTTCCAGCTGTTCGATTTCTTAAAAAATGTCTTTTCATGACGTTGTTAGTGCTCCTATTGGTTCTGCTCAATGAGTATGCAAAGTTTTGACTAGTTGAGCGATTCTGCTCTGTGTTCACAGAAGCCGTGTTTGGTGCATGGAATTCATTAATATCGGATATTCTTCCCACCCCTTTTTGACGGTCATTTAAAAGAGCATTTTTAATGCCGGCTCTGCTGTCAAAAGCATCATTTGTTACCATTTGACCACCATCCGCCCGATAGATCGTCTCCCAGATGAACTGCTTGGGTAGCGGATGGGACACATTAGGTTTATGGGTGAGGCCAAGTTTTGTCAGAATTTGTCGTTTTATCGATTCCAAACGAACACGGTCGCTGAGCACAATATTGTTATGATTGCGATTAGTTTTTTTGTAGATGTAATTGTTGTGGTTATTGTACTTGTTATTGTTATTGTTATTATTGTAATCTGTGTGTGGGTTATCTGTGTAAATGTGACAATTGTAAAGTGTTATGTAAGTATCACAGTTGTATTGATTCATGCTGTATATTGACTGTGTTAAATATGTATATACATTTAAATGAGCTCTACGAATTCTAGGGCACCGGTCAAAATTCCATTGACTCAAAATATAACCTAATAAATTTAACTCTATTTTATGCGCAAAGTCGGACGGACAGCTATATCGACTTGTTGATGCTGATTAAGAATAAATACTTTAAGAGGTCGGAGAAGCTTCCTTTCACCAAGTCTCAGAACTTGCGCTTGTACGGACAGAATTGAACGCCAATATATTTTCTAGTTTCACATCGGAGTATGTACAATTAGGTCTTAAGCAGAACTTTCATTTGATTTTTTTTTTTAACTTTGGGTATATATATATATATATATTGGCTTGATGTATGTAAGTATATGACTATTAGCAGTTTGAAGAACTCACCCTTGTCGCTGTAAAAGTTTCCCTCCTCAAACTGGCACAGAGTACAGCCTTTCTGGGTGACGAGACTTGAAACGTAGCCACCGCTACTGGCAATAGCATTGCAGTTGATAAGTTTAATCTCCAGCCAAAAGAGTCCAATAAGCAGCCACACAAGATTCGTACGGTTACGTTTGGTTTTAGAAAAATGGCGCATTGTGTTATAATTGGCTGATGGCCATGACGAAACGAAAGCCTTCAAAGAGGCTACACGCATATCCGATGAAGTATTGCGTGTCCGTATTATAGCTTCTGCTGTATTGTCTTGCTTAATTGATTTCAACGCCTCAAGTGAGAGACATGTGTTATCACTGTGACTCTGACTTAACTGAAATATGCTATCCTGATATTGTTGCAGTTTGCTGTTTCCCGTCTGTCTGCTGCCATTGTTATTGTGCCTGCGGCGTCGTCGGCGGCGTCGACGGCGACGTCTTCTTTGCCGCTTACGATTGTTGCAGAACATTTTGCACAAATTGTTGGTCTTCAGTTGTTGGTCATTAGTAATATCATAGGAAGCATGACCGTGCCCATACTGTTCCTTTAATTTACTTTCTCCATTGCTGATTGCTACTGAGCTGCTAGGCGCTGTAATCGCGGATGCTTTGGATAAGGCCCGACTGCCACAAGGCACAGTAAGCTGGCCCGCCTTATGCAGCTTAATGTAGCTAGTTAGCAGTGTGACCAGAGCGACAGCCCATTGACGAGCCACTGCAACAGCCATGACCAGAAGTCTTGACGCACCAAAGACCACACAGGAACTGCCCTTGCGTGGTGGTGGTGACGGATAGATGCTGGTGCATGAGCTGCAACAAATCCGACTTAAGTTGCTGCAGCTGCAGCAGCATACGAAAACGCAACATCCCTGTCGACAGCAGAAACAGGGACAATTGTAAAAGCATTTGCTATCAATGGATCCTGCTGCTGGCGCTGATACAACCGGCTTTTGTTCGTCAAAATCAAATAACATCGTTATTTTTGTAGCGGCTGCTGCATGTTTTTATTTCTAAATATTGTGCACTTTTCGCATTCAATAATCCACCGCCTCATAATACAATATTTTACTGCAAAGATAAAAATTTATAATGAATAAGAGAGAATGTTGCTGTCTAACTTAATCGATAGCATATTATTCGGACCTCCGTTTATTAACTGCTGCAAAAACTGTCGGAAAAGAACTATGCCCATGAAGTTTATTTAATTAATAATAATAATAGCACGGTACAATCATAGATGGGAAATCGAAGAATAAAATATTTCATAGCATACTTTCTAATACATCTGTTGTGTGCTCGTAAATTGAAAACAGTAATTATAAAACTAATAACACATAGGTTCCATTTTAATTCAGCAGACAATTTTATACAGTATCCATGTGAATAATAAAAGAATGCATATGCAATTGTACGTGCGTACAAGTATACAATCCTAAGCATAAGCATACAAACCTTTTGTATGTACATAAAGTATGTACTAATATATAAGCCATTTGTAGCGACAGACAGACAAAAGGATGCGACGAGACGACGCCAAAAGCAACCAAATATAAATGCTAGCTTTAGGCTGTGGAAAGAGCAAACAGGACACAACTACAACAGCTACAGTATAAGGCAAGTGAATAGGAGAGTTAGAGAGCTTTAAGCTAAGATGACACAATCTTTTTTCTTCACATTTCTATTATATATCGAAACCCCCTCCAATCAACTTTTTGAATTACACGCATATAACATTATTTTTAGAGTCATGTATAACGTGTAAGTGTATTTAAATAGAAGAAAATTAACGTCCTAACCCCGTTAGGCAAATAATTTTGCACCATGACTGCACATAAATTGAAGAATGTTTCATAAATAAGATAAAATCGAAATTAACCACAATTAGGTTTGTATGTACGATATGAACTTAGTAAGCATGTATATTTCTAGATAGATGAACTAAGCCTATGTTAATCAGTAATAGACAATTACACGTGCCTCTTGAACTTGTTGCCGGAATATTTTCTGGCAATAATCTAAAGAAAACTTGCAAATCAAACATAATAAACATTGCAGTATTCACGTACACACAAATATATAATTTTTTTATTTACATATATATATATATATGTATATATATATATATATATATATATATATATATATATATATATATATATATATATATATATATATATATATATATATATATATATGTATATATATTTATATATAATCACCATCACTGCTAAAGTATTGGAGACACTTCGTCTGGAACACATTCGTTGGAGATGGAGTGAAATTCGATTGTCAGCCAAAAATGGCAAATTCACACAACTTACAGACACAATAGTATATGTATGTTTGTATATAAGTAATCGTCGGTGTCGCTGAGTATGTGCTTAAAAATGTATGTGTGTGAATCTGCTTACATGTGTAAAAATATATCTATAATATGTATACTACATATATGCATGTACTTATTATATCTGCGATTTGATCGTTTTACCGACTTATTTATTTATTGATTACTATTTTCTATATTATTTAGTTACTTAGGCTGGTTGCCGAAGGGTCTTATTAAATTATGTCAGTCTGGCTCTGTATTTCTTTTCATTCACTTTATACTATCACTTTTGAAACTGTTGGCAGATTCAAAAAAAGAAAATGTTAACTATTTATTGGACACTAAATCGTAAGAATTGCAAACAAGCCACTTTGCGGAGCCAAAATAACGTTTATTCGGCTCGGTGTTAACGGACTAAATGAAAATTGAATAACGAACACGCTTTTACGAATGAGCTGGCAATCGTCTGCCATCAGCTGATACAGTACTCGCTCACTAAAGCCTTCACCAATTTTACATTTGAATTTATATTGTCTTAAATGCATTTATTATATATTTTTAATTTATATGGTAGCTTTTCTTTCAATATTAAGTCTTTACTTAATTATAACTTTCTATTTATATTCTGTTTCTGCGGACAATACGACTTAAATATCCACTTGCACAAGATTATTAATATCACAGAGCTTCCAGGAATGTCATCACAGCAAACTAATAATTGAACGCCCCTAACAATTGTTTTATATAATTTCGCAATACTATATTTTACCGCGAGCGTTCACTGTGTGCGATGTTTGCTCCCCCAGACTAACGGAAAACGAGACGAATTTTCAATTGGCTCACATCAGATGATAATATGCATTAAGGATGGTGCTAAAGAACAGAAGCTTGCTGCTCTAAGCCTAGGGACGCTCCCGCTTATATTCAAAACTTTCTGCATTATTTATAAATAATCTATAAGGAACTTGATTATTTCGTATGTACGACTAATAAAGCTGACTGGTGACTTTGTGTTGTGACAAAATCAATTTTAAAATAAACAAGTTTATTAATGATTAATTTCTTATAATTATTATATTTCATATACAAACATAAAAGCTAAAACTTTTAATGACTATTCAAATTGTTTTAAACGTTTCTTACATTTACATTTTTAAATTATAAGAATTGCATAATTTAACATACTCGAAAATTGGCTGTTAGCGCAATTTTGCGCATGTTAACGCACTGTGGACCGCCGCCTGTTATTGTTTTTAATTCTCTTTGGCCAAAAGCAAAATATGCTCTTTATTCTCAGTTCTCTTAAAATGGAGCTACCACCTTGTTTAGCTTATTATTATCGATAGTCCAAAATCACGTATAGTGCTGTTGTGGTATTTTATTTCGATTAATATTAAAAAATATAGGTAAAATATGTAAAATAATTAATCACAAGATTTTATTTTTGATTTATAATTCAAACAGCAGAAAACATTTTCATTTATATTTTCAAACTATTGAAAGATTGCGCAGCTTAAGCGCAATTTAGGGCATGTTAACGCACTTTGCTCATTAAATCGACTGAAATACGATGCCAAATGGAGGAAGCGGTAGATATGTTAGTTTCCGATATTCATTTCAAATAGTTATTTTTTTAACCTATTTTGTTTTTGTAGATGTGTTGAAAATTGTGTAGACAACAGATACCTTTTCTTATCTGTTCAATTTAGGGGTGAAGAACATCGATGGGCTGATGCGATTGCGCAAATACCCCTGATTGCCACCCCTTCTAGACGCTATAATAAATTTTGCCTCGCACTTTAATGTTGCGCCTATCCGTTACACAGTTTGCTGTCATATAGCTCGAGGACGTTTTGACACTAACATCCTTGAGGATTTTGCGCACTATTTCAATAACCATACCAAAGAAACTTAGAGTGGTTTGATACTTCGCTGATGAGCCAGGCAGCGAATTGTTTGTATAATGGAACTACTCCTCCAGAAATGTTGTCCAGTTTAGCCAAACCAGAAAGCCGCTGTAACAACACCACCAAAGTGATATTTTTTAAGAATCTCCTATAATTTGAAATTTTTTCGTAAGGTGTGTAAAGCGAATACCAATAAGAATTGATTGGCAATAAAAGCCACAATTTTAATGATTTAATTTAAGAGATGTACCTCGACCAACCTTTGATAAACTGCATAAATTGTAGTACGCGGTAAATAATCGTGTTATCTTAATTATAAATTGTCTTTGATTTTCAAGATATCTTAAACATAGTCATTAATAAAGCAGTTTTATTAAATTTTTAAAATTTAATAGAAGTATTGTAATATACATAATTAATAATTCTATTTATATATGATCATAGCTGCAAGAGTACAATCGTCTGTAAATAAATCTGTACATACCAACAATTTAACAACAATAAATGTTTTATTACTTTACATTATGAGTTTGCTTTTGGTCCTATATAATTATTATTTTATTGTTTGCAAATCTAAGCAACATCGAGCAAAAAGCTCTGATCTAGGTTAGGAAATACATTACATTTTTTTTACATCATCTATAAAATACTCATTAATAGACAAATATTTTACTCATACTTACATAAAGAATTAATTGGAGAATTACTGTGTGGTATCCCAAAATCGAATGTTTACTTAAAATTTAAATTTTACGTAGGGTGTTCGATTCGATTAAATGTCATTATACCCATTTTACCACTTCAGTATAGGGTATGAAAATAAAACAAGAAAGTGCAATTGGGGACCTAGCACAAAAACAAAACACAATAATGACGACCATAACAACAACAGTGGCACATAATAGCAACTAGCGGCAGCCAAAGCAAAAGCAACATTAACAGAAAAAGCAACAGTCAAAGACCAAAAGAAACGGCAGAAGAGCAGTCTCGGTTGACTTGCAGACCGTGAAAAGCCACGAGCCACAATTGAAATACCGAATTTCATACCGAAAACATATGAATACTGATTGTTCAAATAAAGAGCAAGCGGTATGGATGACTACAGCAAACACGTACAAAATCAGATAATAACACATACATACATGCACGGTACATACATATGCATACATACTGTTGTACGATCGACAAACGAACATTATGTGTTTGAGTATGTATATGTATGGATCTGTGGACACATTATATATACACATATGTGAAAGCAACCACCTATATATACATATATATATATATATACATACATATATACATATATATATATATTAGTTTTAAACTGGAAAAACTGAAACGCTTTGTGCAAAAGCGGTAATCTAATAACATAAGTGAGTATATCAAGTTTTCGAAAGCGATTATTAACATCCTTGTCAAGATAGTTCATTCGAATAAGCCCTGTACCCAGGTCTGAAGTGTCATATGTACATCCGATCTAGCTTGTGTGTAAGTAAATACATAGGCATGTAAATAATTGTTTATGATTGCATATACACGAAATAGGCTCTTCGCTTGAAGTATCGCAGCGCAATATGGAAAATAGTTTTCAGAACAATTTCTGCTTTAATCGATCGGCTCCCATCATCTGTAAGTATTTTTGAAAATGGTGAATAAGGTATAATAATAAATGTCATAATAATGACAATTATACATATGCAAAAACCGTTGCGGGTAGTACCTGCTGTTAAAATATAAATTAAGATTGGGATGGTATTTAAATGATGTTTTGTTTAAACTTGCAGATGTTAAAGTAGAGAAAACCATACGACAGAGAAGGCAAGCATTTTATATGTGCATACATTTGCGCTTCGTAGCTCTTATGATTAGCACTGTGTTTTGGTGAACAGCTATAAGTGAGGACAAACTGTTTTATATTTTATAGGGTAGTCAATCTTCGGCAACCCGAATATAATTTTTCGTTTAATGTTGTACAGAGCGTTGAACCCTGACCTGGCGTCAATGCAGAGTTTAGTTGCGCATATTTTGGCCCACAAGCAGAAGTAAAGAAGGAAGAAGGGCAAAATATCAAAACGGAAGGCATGGGGTGGTTTTTCTGATCGTCAACACCGCTACGGCGTCACGGTTGCATCTATCTAACAGGTGTTCTGTATAGAAAGCGCGGGCTTTGGTAGCATTAAGAGGTTTTCACTTGTCGAGGCGAGATCACAGAAAATAAACTCAAATAAACATATGCACTTATATATGTATGTATGTAAGCTACACGTAACTATGTTATTTTGTATGTGTGTGCAAGTGTTTACAATAATACTTATATATGCCTTGCTCAAAACATACCCAGAAACTTAGCCAGCTGTCTTTTCCATCAGTTTCTCCGACAACCAACCCGCTTTCTTTATTATGGACTTTCAGAAGTTAAGAAAAAGCGGAAGAGGGAAATAAGAATCATGTTACTTATCGATAGTTATCGATCAAATATAATGTTGATTTGTCTCCCTATCTGATATGGTTAGAAGGCTTCAGGTGCTGATGCTCATTAAGAATACATTTGTATATAGGATTAGGTATACTTTCTTCTGCTTGTATTAATTTTCACTACTTTATGCACTTTTTACATATTTAAATTGGGTATAGGGTATACAGATTTGGAAAGAGTATAGATATGTCCGTATCAGGCAATGAGACTACATGAGCGGATTGTAGTGCAAGCCAGATTAGGAGATGGTTCAGTGATTCCCCTTCCCCTGTGGTTTGCAACGGTAGTCGCTATTTGTTTGGCACGCGCCGTCTTGCCAGCCTAACCAGCACCTGCAAGTGTGTGTATGTATGTGCGAAGAGTAAGGTATGCCACATAGATTTGGACGATTCTCTATTAACATATACACAATGTTTAAGTTTAAACTTGTGCATACATACACGAATGTGTAAATATATACATTGGAATAAATATATATCTAGTATATATGAGGTATAAATTATTTAAAAATGCTTTTGTATTATAATCATACTACAAATTAC
Source organism: Drosophila atroscutellata (assembly GCA_035041605.1). Classification (NCBI taxonomy): domain Eukaryota; kingdom Metazoa; phylum Arthropoda; class Insecta; order Diptera; family Drosophilidae; genus Drosophila; species Drosophila atroscutellata. Next base: position 63,699 of record JAWNLA010000099.1, on the reverse strand, counting down.
TGTAAATGTAAAAAAAACTTCAAGACGTCAACGCTTCTTGCAATCCAAAAGATTTTTATGTTAAAGTATTTCTTTCCTGTGTTTGTTATTCCATCAGAGCCGATTACCTGTAAAAATTTGTTGAACCAATTGGGTAGAATATACCCAGTTACCAGCCCCAATATAAATTCAAATTTACTTTGCATATACATACACACAAGCTGTTTGCTTTTGGCAGCGAATGTGTGACTTTTTGTCTAAAACCAATCTTCAGATTGTTTTCGTATGTCCAAATTGGTCAAATTAATATTCGAATGATTGTATATATCCCTATTTTATATAATAAAATGATTATTTCTGTTTGCACCTTTACATATCTATAATTCAAAAATAATAAACACTACTTATTTTGTTTATAGTTATCTATATGAACTTACAAAAGAAGGTGTTTTGAATGCGCTAATCTATAGAACTCAACTAAGTGACTCTACGTGTCCAAAAAATAGTCCGGGTAGAGTTGATGATATGTATATATGTCTGTTGTTGGCTGACAATATCGCTGTACAGTTATATTATATGAATACATACGTTTATAAACTGTGTGTCGTTCGTTGCTTTGACACAAAACCTAACCATATGATACTTTTTAGTATACATATGTACACAAACTTATATAAATATATGAGATGCATATGTATATAATATATATATATATATATATATATAGATTTATCGCTATATATATATATATATATGCTTATGTATGTATATATAACCATATAATAAATGCACATACAAACGAATAAGGTGAAATCAGCGGCCTAGCCTCGGATGCTCAATGGTATGTATGCATCAATGTATATATATATGCATAAGTACATTCATTTGTATGTAAACAGGTGCGGATTCACAAATGGATGTATCTTATATACTCACTCATACAAAAATTCAAACGCAAATACATAATATATATTTTTTCTTACATATATGGGTAATAACAAAGCCAAACGCGTTTGTCTGCACTTATATACATTTGCATGCACCTCTTTGTGTATATGTGAAGTACGTACATACATAGGTATATTTTGAAAATCGCGCCTCTGTTGATCGTGTAAAGTACAATAAAAAAACTCTCTCGTACAGCAGGCGCAGGTATCGCTAACGCTCCCGATTAGTCGTCAGCCCGTTTGAGTGGAAACGAAGCCGACCAACCGTAAAGCTAGCAGTTGTAGTTGTGCTCAAACCAGGTTTTGAGCGCGGCTCAAAGCCGCATCAGAACGCATACAAACACACTCTTTAATGTATGTAGATATGTATATATATATACACATATGTATATGTGTGTATATATATGTATATATATATATATATATATATATATATATATACGTACACACACAAATATAACAAATAGCTTGTTGAGTGAGAGCGGCTTCGAACTGCTTCCGCCGACCATTCGAATTCAACAGAAAAACAGTTTCGCCTGAGAACTCTTTGAACACGGTCCACCGATCCACCTGGCAGGGACCTGTAGCGCGTTCGTGAACTAAGAAGCAAGTGGAACGCGCCTTCTTCTCTTGTTTAAATTTCCAAAACTTTGTCTACACACATACACATATATAATATGTATATACATATATTATTATGTAAACATTTATAATGATATGATTACTATATAATCTGCCGTTACAGGCAAATCAAAAATCGATGTAACCGTGTCGCATGCTTTTTAAGATCAATCAAATCAGAAACCCCCTTACATGATAAAAACAGCATAATTAGTGAGTGTATGTGAATTGCTTGCCCTCAGTGAATAAAGGAAGCATTCATAATTTTTAATTATTTCCTTGCTTTGCAAATTAATGGAGAAGTTCTTCGGGTGAGTGCATTCAAATGGACAAAAAAATATGTATTTGTTGTATAAGCACCATTTTTTACGCTAGGCTTAAAGCTGAATGTGAAAAAAGATCACTTCAAATGAAATATGTTAGTGTAGTCTAGTCTAGACAATCTTGACTAACTATGAGATATCCTGTATTCAACCTTTATTCGCTATTACTTAAATTTATACATGCAGAAAATATATACTTGCAATAAATATAAGCACGCACCACTAGGAGTCCAGCACTATTGTTAAATTATGTCAATGCTTCTTAGTTCGATTTTTTTATTTATAAAGATAATAAATCGAAACAATAACTTAAATAATTTATCAACAGACATAATTACTTCCCCGAATGATCACGAACAACCACGTTTAGCCACTGAAATTGAATTCATGTAAGTTTTAAGGGTGCAAATATTTAATTGTAAAATGCAAAAATGGAAAATTATATGATAATGCTGAAGATCAAGACCAAAATAACTTATGAATTCTTTGTAGCATATACATATACATGTGTATGTTGGTATATAAAGAAAAATACAAGCTGTGTGCGAAATTTACCCACGCTACTGACCTTGAGCTTGTTTTTCCCGTTTTCAGTGGAGTTTATTTGTAAGTCTCGTCTTGCGCTAGGTCGTCGTCGTCGTCGTCATCGTCACCGTCTTCGCCATTATTAAGAGCGAGTGTGTGAAAATACGCTTTTATTTTCCCACTTTTATTTTTCAAATTGAATGTATTACGCGTACAAAATGTGATCTAAGACAGAATACTCTGTATGTATGAATGTACTCTCTATCGTAGCGGGCATTAGTGAGGGTGTGGTCGTCCGTGACTTCTGCACTTTGTGCTATGATATGCTTTTGTATTTCAACTATGTGACATCATGTCACATCCAGTCCCTACTATATATTGTATTACGATGAATACATAAATTTTTAAATTAAGTTCATTACCTTATCATGTGAATAAAGCTTAAATGTGCAACGATTAAAAATGAAAATAGAGCAGATGGTCCGTTTAGTAAGTGTAGACGTTGATACACTCGGCCTCGGATAGGACAAACAAAATAAAGCAACATATGCAGCCGAACAAAATATTATCACATAAACCGAACACAGAGCTCAGTAACCCAAAGACAAATTCACATTCTCATGCATTTGGTGTGCAGCACACTTGACTCATCAATTGGCCGACCGGCTGACTGCAGTGACCCTAAAGGGGGGGAGTCCTAAAAAGGTCAATTAAGAACAGGTGAACTAGCGCGCGCGCCTCTCAAATATGTGTGTATGTGTGTGGTGAGTGTGCATGTGTATAAATATACATAGCTCGTGCGTGCTGCAAAACAAAAAGAAGCGGAATGAAGCGGCTGCATTAAAATAAGCGGGAAAATGCGCCTAGCGTCTTTTATTGCAGCATATTTCAGGTAGACTATTACCCATTTGATAGAACTCTGACTGCTTACCTGAAAGCTTAATTATAACTGCAAATATTTTATAATATGGAGTTTGTTTCTTTGAACAAATAAGTTTTCTAATCGAGAATAAAGCTTCAACAATAATAATAATCTTATATTTAAATTTCATAAATGTCTACCCTTCCCTGACGGGAGAAAATCAAATTTTCTTATTAATATATAAATATACTTAACTATAGGTACAAATGTATGTATGGGATATCTCCTAGTCGGGATCTTTCGACTTGCCATTTTTACTTGTCCTTATTTCATTGTAGAAACTTTGCCATTGTGGTTTACAACAACAGCAATGCTCTCATCCGACAATATGATGATCATTATCATTATCGTTATCAATCATCATCATCGACTACTTGTTAAACGTTTAGCTTTAACCTGCTGCTTATACTTGTGTATCATCGTTCTGCGCGCTGCAATTTGAGTATGCTCTACGTCACCACTACTGGAGACTGCTTTTTATACTCTGTCCGCGAAAGGAAAAATGGTAGATGTGTTGGAAATATTAAACATACCTGCCGATTCGACCGATTTATTTGCCTTTCCGTGTCTCCAATTGAACAGTATTCTTATAATATCATATATTTTATACTATTGGAGCGTGTTTATATTCATATAGGGTCTCTGTTAGTCGCGTATTATAATAAGAACATTCCTTTGTGCTGTTGTTTCTCTTTCTGCTACAATACTAGTTCTGTCTGTTGCCGTTGGGTGCCTTTACCCTGCCGCAGTAGTTTCTACCAGGTGCTTATAGTTACGTATTCGTGGCTTAAGCGCAAGTTGAAGAATGGTTGCGACCCATCCTCACCCTCGGTCTCGATTCTGGACCCTGCGCTTCGATTAGCACGCGCCAAAGTAACTGCCACTGCGCTGTAAGTAGCACACTCTTTCGCTTGCAATCTATGATTATGCACAAACTAGCAGCCTGTCTGGATAGCGAGTGTATCTGTCGAATTTTGCCTAAACATTTTTCTGAACACAGCATTTTGTAGATAGTAGGATTGCTGTTTGGGATTAAATGGCTGTGGCTTGTCGCTGCAGGTAAACAGAGTTATTGATGTAGCCACGATCGCTCTTTCAGATATTGATGATATGCTTATAATGGAAATGCAGACGTCGCCACATCTTAGCCATGGGCTAGCGACACTCTCTCCGGGCCTTGTGCACCAGCATCAACATCAGCACCAGCACCAGCACCATATTCTTCATCAATCGCAAACCCAGCCACTGTCGCTACGTAGCAGTCAGCCGACGCAACATCAGCATATAGAGCATCAACTCCCACAGCAGATGGGCGCCTCATCAACTTTGCACACACTTCAAAGCTCGTCAACCAATGAGCACCTCACAGTAAGCAGCAGCACTCATCAGCATCATCATCAAAATGCGGCTAGCCACGTCTATTCGTCAAATCACCCGGATGACAGGTCTAAAGGTAAGTTTCAGTTAGATTTAGTGCGATTCTTACATTTTTAATGGATACAGGGTGCAAAAATCTTGAATTTTTTTTTCAACTTCGATACTATTTCACTGAGTAAATGTTGTGTCAAGAAAAAACACAGAGAATTAATAAATGGAAAATCGCAAAAATAAACATACGTGTGCAGACAAATGCCTGTATGTGTTCTTAGCGACGATTCGACTAGAATACGTTTGCTATTCGTACAACGATGCAACGATCTAAACAAAAGATTACATTTACATTTCCGAGTTTAAGGAAAGCCACCAAATATCATACATTCATAAGTACAGGCGGATTACAGGGACGTAATAAGCGGAAAGGAGTCGAGGCTTAACTATAGTTTAAATGTAGTTGAAGAACAATAGCATAAACTTGGGGCTGTCGTGTTTCGGGGTAGGGAGCGTTAAGTTAAAGGCAAGTGTTTTTAGTCAGCATTTGTGCTTGATCTTTAGAGTAAGACAGATGCTGCCTTTTATTGCCTGCCACAGACATTGCCGGTTTAAAATTATTCACTTGATATGTATAGATAGTCGTGGAATGTACTATTGAACAAATTCCGCTTTAGCTGTCTGAATTTTGTTGAAAGATGTGGTATTGAAAGTTAGAAATAGAAACATATTTTGCAAAATAATAAAACAGCAGACAGGCTATCAATATGCTAGGAGCTGCTCTGCACCTGCCTATACACGTACGTATAAAAGCTGTAACGAAGCTCTCATAGTTGACTGAGGCAGTCTTGCTTATATAATACATTTGTGGACACAATATGATTGAGAGAAGTGAATGTAAAAGGCTGAAGCAAACAGCTCAACATATGTATATGTTTAATGAGTCTTAATCATGGTTCACATTTCGTTACAAGACAATGTTCAATAAACTTAATTTCAGACCAAAAGTTTGACGATTACTCAAATGGTTTAGTGCGCGGTATATCAACTCCGGGGATCCAAGACCCGTCCACTTCAGTCGGAAATAGTTTTTTAGGGCAGTCACAAGGGACGGTTGAATGGATAACTGCCATGAACGATGCCCAACACAACACAGGTAAGATATAAATTTTGAAACATTTTAAACATGGCATAATAATTTATTTGGTTTTGTCAATTTAAATTTCAGAAGATTCGCACAGTTCGCAAGGCAGCATTTCGGGAGATGGTAAGTAAACACACAATTCCAATTAAAAGTATTGACATGACATCACTGATACAACTATTTTATTTAATTCCCACACAAGAAATGTTATTTATGTTGGGTGTTAATCATCAGCTACCGATCCCGTGTGACAAACTATGGTTACAGACAACGGTGTTTCATTCTTTAGTTAGTCTCCTAGTCGGGCAACATGCAACAGAGCGGTCAATCTGTTGTGGTTTAGTCAGACATGTCTCAAGTAACTACGTGTTTAATTGAAAAAAACGCAATCCGACCACAAACGTGTTTTTAGTTTCTCTGCCACTCATCTCGAATTGCCAAGCTTTCTTGTTTTATTTGCTTGAATCGAAATGGTGCCTGGCTGATAAGTTCGTATCTAACGTATGGGCTTGGGTATTCGTATCCGCCGGTTGTGGATTGCGGGTATTATTGTAAGCCTTCACATGTCTATCAAGCGAACAGAACAAGAGGCCCACTGGTCACTCAGATCATGGTGTGCATTACAATTTTAAGTTTATTCTTTAAGGTATCAACAGAAAAAATAGTATTGGCAACATCCAGGCCAAGCCAATAACCGCATGAATGCAAAGTATTTTGCTCTACCGTTCACCTTAGTCTGCATGTAAAACTAAAGCCACAGATTCGAAACAGTTTCCTACCATTTACTTTATGCGTTTTCCTTTCTGTCAATAACCGGAAGGGAGAATGATGGTCCGTTTTTGCTTCTCTACAATAAAAATATAGAAAATTCTGTGTTCAATTTCAAGAAAACATCACTTTTAGAGATATAGCCAAGTTATTTAATGGATTATTTATTGGAACTATCAAGGTTCATTATATTTACATTCATATTGAGTAAGTCACCCAGCGCAAGCAATTGCAGCTCAGGCGTCCTCACACATATATACATAAATATATAAACATAGTAGACACAACACAAAGAATTATAAAGACATTATTATTCAACACAGGTGAATTATGCAAATTATGTGATTGTGATTTACATAGCAGAGCCCACACCGGAACGAAATTCGACTTTTATTGCAAAAACAACAATAAAAGCAACGCAATAATAATTAAAACAATCCCCAAAGGATATTGCTAGAAAAGTCAAAACATAAGTTACAAGTGATTTGTCAAATTAAAATAAACAGTACAGTCAATGCCTAAATGAGCTACGTTTTTAAAGTTGCAATGAAGTCAGTAAAAGTCATTGAGGTCTGCTTGGAACATTTGTATTTTTTAATATCAGTTGAACATACAACTGGGAATTCAGAAATGAACACAACTCGCATTTTTAAGGGAAACGATATCTGGCCAGGCTGTGAGCGAAAAGTGGTGAAGTCAAAGCACTTGCACCAGATGACCTTTAACAAGTCCCAGGTCTCTCCGCATGTTCTACGATTACTTTTTATGCTAATGCAATTATAAATGTTTCAAATATTTTTATATCGATACGAAATTCCTTAGTTCTGAGCGGCGTACCTTTTATTTAAAATGTTCTTATCTGTGACCATAAGCAAAACTTATTATAAAATGAATATGTTGAAGTATCCAATACTTCATGTTAATATTTAAATGATTACTGCACACCTTGTAAACGTAAGTTCCGTACTGAAAGCTAATATTGTAAATTTATAAAAGTATTTAAGTATGTCTGTATCCCGAAAATAGTCCCCTTCAACTCTAAGTGGCAGCATCATAGACATTTGGCTTGCCTGACGTCAGAAACTTTGCTAGTTAACCATAATCGAATTACATAAAAATCTTCAATCAACGCGGCAAAGCTATTGTTGAAATGCTTGACGACTTGGTAGGTTGAGGGTAAACGGAAAGTATGTATGTACGCGTATATATGGGGCATGCGCTACGTGGTTGTCTCAGTTTCAATCTATGGAAAATGGTCTGGCTTTTTCACTTATTCATATTTAAAGTACAAAATCAACATTAAAGGTGATACATTACATACACACATATTTACAATTACATACGAGTAAGTCTGTATGTACACAAAAACCGCTTGTTAATATTTTTGTCGCTAACATAATTACTTTGTCTTTATGTTACAACTAGATGTTGTCATCATCATACATGCTCATATAATACAAAAAGACAATTCTTATAAGAGCGAGTAGCAACAGAGTAATACAAACAAACGAACAATCACAACAAGAAAGCCTGAGCGGTGTGTATAAGCGAGATAGGTAGATAAAGTAAAAAGAGTAAGAGAGAGAGCCGCAAATATTTAAGTGGTAGAAACGAGAAACGACAACTGCCCGCTGTGATTGGTGCTAAGCACATCTTGGCCTTAGTGCTGATTGGCGGAAATTCCACTGAGTGTTTATTGCGTTCCCCTTTCACTTTTTTGTTCGCTCTCTCTCGCTCTTTCATTCTCTATATCTTAAAGTGTGGACCGCAAGCTCAAACGCACTCCCAAAAAAGCAAGTAGTAGAAAACACAAATGAATATTATATATATGAATACTTAGCACTAAGGCCAAGACTGAGGCCGCCCTAGTAGACGTGAGATCGAATGGCCAAAAAATAAATTCATATTTAATGTCACTAATAAATATGATATAGATTGACTATCAAGTTTTCATTAAATCTATATTGAAATAACAAGGCACAAAACATGTCAATTATCGAACGTAGTCAAGGGTCACAGTAGAGCTAAGTTCGGTACAAGTGAAATACATAATCGAAAGACAGAACGCATATGCCCGCTTCTCTTTCAAAAATTCATACACAAAATCAGTGTTTAACCATAAGCCGTGGGCTTAGACATTTAGCGCCAATCCAAAACCAACTACCGACAACACCACCTTCAATACCACTGACACCGCCTCTACCCACCTTTGACTTTACCAACGAGCGTAACAGCAGCAGCAGCATTACCCAGTGTATGCAGTACTCAGTACAAGAATAGAAAGCGAATAACGCTCTGGTGTGGCTGTCTCTCGCTTTTGGTTCGTCTTCATTGGCTCGCTGCAGTAAGTCGTAGTCGGGCAGTCGTGAAGTATGCGCAACCCGATGTGGTTGGGCGGTGCGGTGGCGAAACAAGGACCAAGGACACGCTGTGTACGCAGCTCACACGAGCTGCAATCGCAGGCGCCCGCACACAGATACAAACACACAAGCACGATTCACACGCATAGAAAGAGATAAGAAACAAAACGTGCGCAGGATCTCTGCGGCTGACAGCAAACAGTCCGGAAAAAATGGCTAGAAATATTTCACGGCACTGCAAACGAAACAAAAAAATGTATAATAAGTAAAACAACGTGACGACGACAAGCAAAAATATAAAGGAGGAAATTGACTCGGTTCGCGCTTACACGAATGCAATGAACAAGAATAGACAGCGACACTGAGCCTAGCACCAAACGCGTCGCCACTATCCGGAGTCGCGGATCGTGAATTTGAAATCTGTATAATTTTAGTTCTGATGTGTATGCTAATTCTGATATCGGTTGCATTTACAGTTTCGTTTATCTGTTGCAGAAGCAGTCGTACATTTTTCTTGAAGTATTAACATTCTCTCGTGGTATTATACGTTATCATTATTATTGATATAGCCTTTACTAGTTATTGTTTCTCCGTGCATTCAAGCTTGTCTTTTCGAATATTTTGAATAATGTAAAATGTATTATGTGCAATTACCTTAACCAATGTCTGTGAATATAGTGTGTGTTTAGTGTCTTTCAAACCGTCGAATCACACTTCAAATATACAAACATATATTCGCAAAGTATATTTGAACATAGCGGCAAAAAATTAACAACAGAATCGGCAACATGGATCTCTCTACGGCGTATCGTTACAACCAAAATATGATGGAATATTACACATGTAAATCATCACCAGTAATCTTAAAAATAACTTAAGCTGTGTCTTTCAAATGTATTTTTGAACCTATGGTGTAAATTCATAAGCAAAGGTCCATATCTGGGTATCAGGATTATCACTTTAGAAACTAACGTATCAAATTTTTTTTTAAAGAAGCTTTATTATTGTATTAAAATTAAAAAAGACAAATTTATTCAATCATTCTAGAAAAAACATTTTATTCTATTATAAAGCATATGCAATGCAATCAAACTAAAATAACAACCACGGCATATTTCACAACTTGGCGAACACTTGCGCGCGTCCGTAAACTATCATCAGATAAGCAAAAACCTAGCCTTAGTATTTAAAATTAAATTACTCTAAACAAGACAGTTAGAGCAATCATTTCAGCTGATAATAATTGAAAAGATGCAATTGTGCAAACAATATTCATTCTTAGTAGCAAGCGGGCAGAGTGGCGTTAAATAAAACAACATTTGCAAACAATGACAATTTACAAAAAGAAACAAAAGGGGAATAACACAATGTGGAGATGAGGGTCAGCCTATGCAGTTAGGAATCAAAGGAGCGGTCTCTGTATGGATATGTGTATATTTATATTTATCAATGTATTTTTGTATGTGTCTGCGTATATGCAAACAATATCTATTAGTTATGAGCAAAATTGAACTGGGCATATATGCGCACATCTATTGAAAGTCAATAGATAGTTCATTAAACAACAATCGCATTTGCCATATCGCATTCTGTCATGCATTCAAAGAGACCTTTGTCTATTTTAACACTACAGCTTGTATCCCGCTGCGCCCATAAAGCAGCATAAAATTCTAGTTCTCATAGTTGACCTTCTGGAGTATTATTGCTTACACACATTCGTGTATCGTGCTTATCAAATAATAGGAGACCATTACCTGGATGGCATTAGTCAGTTTTCAAACTAAAAATTGTATTAAAAATAAAAATAGTATTTATTACTATGTTAGCTGGTTGTAATGCTGCAATTTATAAATACAACTTCTTGTCAGATTTGTTTCTCTATTTTAAATTTTGATTGCTCTCAAATAGTTGGAATTATATATTCGAGCTGAAAGACTAGAAGAAATGCTTTATATTTTGTTTTAAAAGTACTGGTAGATGTTTTGAATCAGTACTTAATTAGCGATTTAATATGAAGTGCAAAATACATACACATAAGTGCAAAAATATTAATGATGTGCCCAGCTTGGCTGTATGTTTGTCATTAGGGCAGATTTCTTCAGATCAGTTCAGTGCGGTCTCTCTTTGTGGTTACCCGTGCATGACTTTTGATGCTTCGTCTGTTTTGGGATGCAAAACAAATAATTAGGAGTACAATAATAATGTGAATAAATAACACCACAGAACAACAGTCAGGAACCACGGGAGTCTACGCTAGTGATGCATCACAAAGTGTGCCAGAGGCAACTAACAATATATATGGAAAAAAATGTCTACGATAATCCGATCAGACTAAGATATAACAGATAAACAGTAAAATTAAGTATACCATCGCCGCCGTCGTGGTCGGCTTGGTGGTATGCCTAAGTTAGACTGTCCCGTTTCAAAGTGATTTACTTGAGTCTGCGAAGACGTCCGATGAAATTATAAATTATTATTATTTATATTATAAAAACTTTAAGGCTAGAATCATAGATGCCGGTATTGTATACACCTCATTATAATTGAATAACTTAAAATTTAAATACCACCATACGAATTTAAAACAGAAACTTTAATAAATTGTTGCATTGTCTTAATTTAAAATTAGGTCACGGTGGAGTTAATCAATTGGGTGGCGTGTTTGTGAACGGTCGGCCCCTACCTGACGTAGTACGTCAGCGCATCGTGGAGTTAGCACACAACGGTGTCCGTCCTTGTGATATATCACGCCAGTTACGAGTAAGCCATGGCTGCGTTTCAAAAATATTATCAAGGTAAGTAATTTTTTGAGATGCCCACCGTCCCGCCCCCAATCGCACAAGACGGTTTTTTGCCACCTGTTATCACCTGGTATTATACTGGTATCAGAGTATTCGGCAGTCGGTTACGCCAGACTACACCGCTCTCACTTGTTATACATATGTATATGTAGAAATGTCCTCTGTTAGCAGTTGGGAGGCTTCGTACTTCAACATCCAGTGCCACGAGTACAATAAATCTTTTCAGTCTCTGGGTTTGTTCAGGACTGGTTGCATTCGTATATTGCTGTCTGCAGCTTGCTCAAATCGGGAATCGTTGTGCTGTACCTAAACGACGGCTGACATTCAAATTGTTTTTAATTGAAATCGTAAAATTGTTGTTTCCGTCACAAAATTAATTGCCTTATTGCAAAGCGTTATCGATCAAAATGAGAGACATTGAAAAATAAAAAGATATATCACTTATCAAATATTAGTACTAACTTCGAATTTTAAACAAAATGAGTACATTTTTTTTTTTTAGATATTACGAGACTGGTAGCTTTAAGGCCGGCGTTATAGGCGGTTCCAAGCCCAAGGTTGCCACTCCACCGGTAGTTGACGCAATCGCGAACTATAAGCGAGAGAACCCAACTATGTTCGCTTGGGAGATTCGTGATCGGCTGCTAGCAGAAGGAATATGCTCCCAGGATAACGTCCCCAGCGTATCCTCTATAAACAGGTACGAAAACTTGTAGGTCCTGGCCTCATTAAAAATACTTAATTTCGTATTGGGAAGAAGATAACTTATACATTATTAAACACAAATGCTTATATATTCTAGATCAGCTGAGTCGATCTAGTCATTGATGCCTATATGTTCACGTTAATTCCCATGAATAGGTTTGAAATTGAAATTGCCAGTTAGTTCCGTTTCCCTATTTAATCTAATCTATTGAATTATTTTCGAAAATAATTGACGCCCAATATAGAACTGCCAATCTTTTAATCTTAATCTGCAATTTTTTTTGTAAATGTTGAATAGACGTAATTTGAAAATTTTGCAAATTATTTTGGAAATAAACAATTTTTGAATTGTTGTTAGTTGAAGAAAGATTGGTTTCAAAGGCGAGTGACTTTCTCCGAACTCGTTTTAGTTAAGATTCGCAAAGAGAATAAATTTCATTCAACACTCTTGGTTTGTTTGCTTTTAATAATATATATAAAATTTAGCCAATATTCATGTTATAAAAGGAAAGAAACGACATGCACTTCTATGAATATTCTGTAAAAATTATTTATAACGTGTTAATAAATATTTAGAAGTAGATGTGTACAGCTAATAACGAAACAGCGGCTGTATGTTGGTAACCATAATGTGTTAGTGATGCAATGTTTGCACGCTGTCATGCAGCTTACTTCCGAATCCGCTTCCGTCACAATTTTCGTTGATGGGTGCAGTGCGTTTGCACTGGCTCGAAAAGCACTGGGCTAATAAAAATATCTAAGTAGTTTTTAGCGTTCATAATTGCGGCACAATGCTTGACACACGACCACCACAAAAGCCAGCTTCCTATCCGTGTTCCGGTGTAACATTTTTGGCATCATCCTCATCATCATTGTCGTTATAGCCGCCGTTCTACGGCATTGTAATGAACGCACTTCCTCCTTGACCATAATTCATTTTATGCAGCCAAGGATGCTGCCAGCAGGCAGCTGCTCAAAGTTTGAGACCCGCAGCTATACGAACATCATAAATTAGCTGTGCACTACAACATTTGCAATTCGGGCGGCCGGCAGTGGTGGAAGCTACGACGCGACGGCCGTCGAAATTTTGACTAAAGTTGACACGCGAAAGAATTCAGCACTTGTTCACACAACACAGACATCATTCGTACACCCCAAAAACACGCCTGTTCTCTCACCAAGCATCACTTAACTGAACACGTTGCTAAGCATTTGGATGGTGCAACCACACGTTGCACGTGCACCCATTCAGAATCAATTCGCTGCGAATTACGACTGGGACTATGCAAAGCGTTAGTATTAGAGCATGTCATGTGACCGATGCGATGAGTAATTCAATGGATAATCAGTATTAACCTGCCCCTAATGCGACAATGTGTGATTCAATGCCACTCGAGCGATGATTAGGGCGCAAATTCAATCATGTACATACATGTATACGTTTTGGGTCATATATACAAGTAAATACGACGATTTTCAGATACAACAAGTATGCTAGTCCAGTTTTTGATTCCCATTCAAAAGCAATCCCATGAGAGTAGCACTTATAAAGTGACTTTCGCAGCACTCAACGTAAGCCAATCACCATCCCCTTTCAAACAAACAAATCGAAATATGAAAGCCAAGCATAAGACCGCGCATCCCAAACATATGTCCCGATTGTGTGCACTGCCCAACTACCCAAAGCTCATACCACCGTTCTCTTTAAGTATATCTCAACCCAGTGCGATTGTCCTTTTTGAAATACATAATTTGATTTGATTCCGCTTGAGTTGCACGCTCAATCTGCAACCCCTCTTTGATAAAGTAAGGGCAAAGTGTTGTCTAAATTAAGTATGTACATATGTACAAATACTGCTACTGGCAATGTCAAGGGCGCGGTCTAAACAAAATAAATGTATACTCATTCTTAAATTATTTTATGAAATGAGATAAAACTAATGGTTTTTACAAATATGTAAGTATGAAACCAAACCAATTAACAGCACAGGAATTCGCCTCAATGGTCTGTTCTGAGATCGCTAAATATCTTTAGGTATTTTATAATCTAATGCAAGAGTAATGCAGAAGTATACATAAATTTTTACTTCATTTATCATTAGATTGGTCTTTAGGCAGTTTTCTGGTGCTGAAACAAATCACAGCAATCAGGATGTTTTAAAGTGAGCATTGGAGATCGAGCCGAGAATTGATATCTTGGCACCTGGCACTTTTGAACAAGGACCTAAGCTAAACCAAAAATCATCATAAATCACATCAATGAATATCCACATACCGACTTCCTGTTCAGACCAATGACAAACTATTTTTATTATTTATTATTAGTTTGGTTGAAAACATTTGTGAATTTCTCATACGTCTATTACCAGCCTTATACCTACAAATACATTTTTAAAACAATTTTTAAGAAGGATGTACCATATGTGTACGCTGCATTCTAAGACTGCATTGAACTTGTGGTCCCAATTAAATGCATTTGCGAGCACTATCTATCAGCGTCGAAAGACTGATATTCCATTGCAATATTACTGGATCATCTTTGCAGGATCGTTCGTAACAAAGCAGCAGAAAAGGCAAAACACGTACACCATCACCAGCAGCAGCACCAAATGCCACAAAGTCTGAGCAACGGGCACAACGCCACAGAGAGTCTCGACAGCAGTACGGGAGGGGGCAGTGAGCAGCCCACAACAAACGCCGGCAATGGCAGCAATAATTCCAGCAGCAACAACACTAATACATCGGTAACAGTCATTGCGCATACTCCGGGTCCAGGTCCACTCTCAATCCAAGAGGTTGGTGCCACCGTCGGCAATGCTGGTCCGCACAATAGCAGCAGTAGTGGCAATGCTACAACTGCACCGATCCAACAGGGTACTGAACAGCGATCGTCAGGATCAGGATATAGCATAAATGGCATTCTGGGTCTACAGCATGGCCATCATCTAAGCAATAACAATAACAGCACAAACAACAATAACAATACTACATCGGAGACAAATTGCAAGCGGAAACGAAATGAAGTTCATGGTAAGATTAAATTATTAATGCCACATGACAAAATTAAACAGTCATGAGAGATATATCTATGACTATGCCAATTTCGATTTAAATTTATGCCCGGAATGCGAAATAGCTTTAAAAAATACTATATATGTGAGCATACTTTTATTTCAATAATTATTTTAACTCTTGAAACCGCCTCTCAAAAGCCACTTGCTCCGAGAATAAAACCCTCGATTTGCATATCGTTAAATCTGTTAAGGGTGGGGATTGCAGACGATTGCGTTGAATTGCCGCGAAGTGCTTTGTGGCGATATTAGCGGTATAATCCAACCGCACCCGTCGGCATTATTGCTTGTGTCTACGGAATCAAACCCAAAAAACTTGTGTAATAAGATATCATCTGAATTAGGTGATGCTGATGTGAGTGCTGCAGCCCAGATAGACAAAGAATATCTAATACTCTCAGGGGGTATTTTATTTGTGAGTGGTGAAGGAGGCCATTAAACAATTATAATAAAATATGGCATCAGATGGATTTGTAAAAGGAGCACTAGTCGCACTTGTCATTTTCAATATCCACAAATATCGAAATAAAAAATCACTCCTTGACTACCCCAGCCCAGGCAGCATATGACGAGTCTAAGTTCACGAAATAATGACGATGTTCCATCAACTGCTTTAGTTTGCTTCCCATATTCCATAGATATCTGAAGCAATTACAGAAACACGAGTCTCTAGCACCAGCAGGTAATAAAAGAGCAATAGACTACATTCAAAAACATCCCAGACCTCCATCATCCTTTGGTTGCGCATACTCGTTCATTTTCTCCAGATTTCTTATCGATTCCCTTAGGGATTTCTTTGCAGTCCAAAGTGAATGTTGTACTTAGGCTGGAATTTGTGGCAAATTTGTTCAAATCATTTTGATTTCAGCAAGACAGAATGAAACGAAATATTTGGTCAAAGTGTCGTTACAATTTACGTTTGGGGTTGAAAAGTAGGTGTGACCATTGGGCTTCACCCTCCAAACACGATTACAACAATCATGTCCTGCATCTGTCTATCTTGGGTTCTGGGAGAAAAACAAAAATACACTTTTATGATATTTACCAAATTATACGACAGCAAGCGATTACATGCATACATATAAACATACGTACACACATTGTAAATATCTAAAATGTGCGAGACAGGAGCAATCTTATTTGTTATGAATACATATGTATTTGTGTTTAGTAATAATTGTAAACACAAAGTTTAGGCTATTACAGTAATTTTGTCGAGACCACTCAAAATATTGTAATCAACTAGGAGCTTAGAAACAACTTTTCAAGGCAACTAATACATGGCTGACGTATTTATTTACATTTTTATCCTGCCGTAGTCAACTTTCAATCCGCAAAAGCACTTAAGAGGCACGTGGCGTTTACCGCAGTCAGGTCAGCAACAAAGTAACAGCCATAATTGAATTGGCATTGCAAAGAGAGGGTTGTCATTGCGCCATTGCTATGTAAGAGAAAGGTAGAGACAGCGTTGGAAGTACCTCCAAACACAGATGAAAGAAATAGAAATAAAAATTTAGGCATATAATTAAAAGTACATGCATATGCAATAATAAGTAATTAACTAAAACATTTACCACATTTTAGATGAAAATCGGGATGTTAACATGCATTCCGAAGACGATGTTAAACGACAGCGCTTGGCTTACGGTGGAGATCAGATATACCCAAATGTAAGTGCCATAGCATTTAAAAAAATGTTCCAACATATATTTTGATTGCGTAAATACTTTAGAATAGTTAAGGCCAGTTTTGCTTCTTTTTTTTAGCTTTGTATACGATGAATTAATTAAAAAATGAGATAGTAAGAATATAAGCTAGGATACTTTTCTAAACCTGTCACTTTTATTTCTACGTTTGAACATGTATGTACCTTTCTGTTATGAATAATGAGAATTAATATAATGATTACAGTTTCAACAGTTATAAATTTAAATTTCTATAATTCAACACTTTTAGATTTGGTCCGGTAAGTGGTGTATCAAGGATGAGCACAAGCTACTCTCAGAGCTTGGTAATTTGACAACAAATAATGTTAGCAGCGCGCCCGCTTACTATGAAGCTCCAAATGGATTTCCAACAAGCACAATTTCATGTGCGGGTGTGGGCAGTGCTGTCGGGAACGATTCGTCTATGTTGTACGATAGCATTGCTACGATATCACAGAGCCAGAGCACTTTATATACCCCCCCTATCGGACCCTCAATTGGTACGTAAATATAAAAAAATTATACTTTTGGCATTGTAGTCTACAGTAAGTTAGTCTACATATTATTTTTTTCATATGATTTTTTTCTTATTTTATCATTTCACTTGTGTACCTTTTTGTGAACAAAAACTGTAGGCAATAGTTCGTTGACGCCCCTAGTGCCAATAAGTTTGCAAGACATGAAATTTAATGCAAATATACAGGAACAAACTATCTCACCCTTTTATACAGGTAAGAAAATACCCAAATACCATGTTTAGTCTCGTATGTGCTACTAAGCAAGCATACTATCTCTATACGGTAATGTGAAGGCTTAAAGCGCCCTGAAGAAGTCTTTTGATCGTAATCAGGCTAGGTACACCTTGTAAATTGTGTTTCAATTTTCTTCAGGTAATTTTGTAAATAAAAGTTTAGAAGATATGAGTGATTTATCCATGCACTAATGAGTTTATACATCTAAATATAAAAAAACTTGGTACTTTCAAAAGAAATCTAAATTAAAAATTGGAATTCATAAACTTGTTGATGCTTTATTACTAGGTTTAAGGTAAGCAAATAACTTAACATTACCATGCAGCAGTTTATTTTTGAAATCGAAGATATGTGTTTTTATTGAAATCGTATATATATTGCAGAAAATGATTTAATAATTTCGTAATAACTGTAAATAAGAAAGATATAAATCAAAAACAACTAAAACAATACTCTTAATGATTTCAATTAGCAATTGCCATTGAAAATGGTAGTTATCCCACAATAACAAGCTTGGATAACAACAATAGTTCCGCAATGGTACGAGGTAATGACGCAAGCGCCGGCAGCTGTAATAACTCACCAAATTTAGTTCCTTCTAACGCTTTACGAGTTGAACAAAATGAGCAAAGCATAGATAGTACTAACGAGCATCTAAAAGAGTCTGTCAACCATTTGGCGAGGGAAGAAAATGCCAACGATAAGAGTCACCGCAATGATTTAGGAAATCATCGAGGGATCGACATCATCCCCATAACTCATCTTATGCCAGATACAGTCCAGGATCATCAACAGGAACAGATGTCGAACACCGGCCCGCTAACAACAGCTAATACCTCATCTCTAATTCTCCTACAGTCCAGCGCGAATTGCTCATCGGTCGACGGACGGTCTGATGCTGATTCAATTGCTACCAACAGCACGGCAATTTACGCCACACCCACAATGCTCCCCAGTTTTAGCCACTACTCTTCAGGCAAGTTGCTCATTCAAGTCTTGCACTCGTCGCTCATTGCTAGTTCTGTTCTAGCATATCTCGCACAACACTTGGTGGTGGCACTTTAGGTTTGGCTTCAGTCAACATTTTTTTGAATACAATTAAGATTGAATACTAAGAATCTACGAAGGCACCAACAATTTGAGTGATTTATAGAAAGTACTAGAAAATAAAACGTTTACATTTATTTATTATATCTTTACATTTCTTTCGTTATGATGTACTTATGTGAGAATTTTTATTTATCCATCAACTTTTTTTATTTTTCTAATGAAACATGTTTTTGAATTTTGCTGTGAATGTAATTAAAATTTTTTTTTTTAGCGTGTGGATCAGTAGTTCCAAGCGCGGATTACGCCTACAGTCCTGCATATACACAGTATGGTGGTGCTTATGGATCGTACAGTTACGGTACTAGTAGTGGTCTAATCAGTAAGTATCTATAAAGAATACAATTTGATAAATTTTAAGACCACATTCATCCTATTACAGATTCATCTTACTATTATGAAGGTGGTCAAAATCAGGCGTCCCTTAACCAAGATTTGCGCTCACCCCTTGCTGCTACAAGAGCCAACTCGCTGGTGTCCGCAGCCTCACCAACTGGTAGTGCGTGCACAAAATCAGAAACATCAGATATATTTCTTGTGTAGTGCCTTCACTGATCGGCTATCACAGCACACATTTCATAAAGCAGACATTGTCCAGAAGGAACATAAAAAAGCAATACATTTCGAAAGTTCTTCGTGGATCCAAAGATATATATGAAGCTATATGTAACACTAAGACGTTATCATCTTGAAGTAGACAAAATATAGTTAGTGAATGCTAACAGTCTGACATCAGAGTCCGTTGTTGGTATTTTATCTGTGACGATATAAAGAAGACGAACTGAACTCAACGAGAAAAATTCTCATACTATAAGTTAATTTGCATTTAATAATCGGTTTATATATAGGTACGTATAAGCGCTCTAAAGTATTGCATTTTATAATTTTGGGATAACGATGGCACACCGAAGTTAATTACCCTTGAACTGGTAACTAATGGGTTGGGTTCGGAAATCAAAGAAAAAACAAATTGTTCATACCTCATCGTTTCACCGATTTTTTCCAGTGAAAGCTATATGAAATAATTATTCGATACGCTTGAATCGTCGGCGTATCTTTCAATGCTTAACACGACATAATTTTAATACCTTGTGCAAGAGTATAATATATTAGGAAACTCAACTTCAAACGATTAAATGTACATACATACATACATATGTTGTGGCTTACTTATTATCTACACATACCTAACAAGAATAAATATTGAAACCAAAATCTTTACTAAGGGAAACTCAACCAAAAACTATAAATACAAGTTTTTCGAAAACTTTTAAATTATGTATTTTATAAGATAGATATAAATATATATACTATAGAAGATTAATCAATGTGAACATTAATTACTTTACTTGGGAAAACTGTATATATGTTTGTTATAATTGTACATAAAGATGGTATGAATACGAGTGTTATTTTAATTATAACAATATCATAGGCAATATTTTTTCTGTTTGATTCTTAATTACAAAAAGATCAAATATAAGCAACCCCATGTTTGAGTTAAGCCTTATATATTTTACATAATTCTAGCAATTACCGCTCTTCTAGAACTACAACCTGCAAAATAGAAATCACCCGTTAACAAGTGAAGTAAAATTCAATAAAAATGCTGTTGTTCAAACAAGGACATTCTAATCTAAAATTTTAATTTATTTTATTTATATACAGAAATAATTTTGTAATAATATTGATATAGTGTATTTTAGTGCCCGTCTGTACATCGAACTGTATTTGTACTCGTAAATGTAATTAATTGATAACGGAATACAATAGTCTTATAAGAAAGCACATACCAAATTTTTTATGAATAAGTACACGCATCATCAATTAGTAAAACCAGATTTCGCATTTCCGTTAAGGGGTTAGTTGTTTTCATTACGTCCACTTAGAAAAAAATGTTGGCCTGGAGGTAATTCTTATCTACCTGTCGTATTTGAAGAATTCCCAGTACAATAAAGAATAAGTGCTCTGCAATAACTGCATTCGCACGAAGGTTTTCAGAATTGTATTTTTACAGTAACCTTGGGATGCTGCGTCAATAATGCAAAAGACTATTTGTTATGACAACCAAATAAGAAAATGTTTTCAAAAGATTGCAAAATGTAAAATAACTTTTACCAAAATTGAGTACTTAACATACATTTTCATTGATAAGCAAATAAAAGTTTTTGTTTCATAAAATTCACACTACGTTTCTGTTGTTATGGTGCTATCAAATCATTTTTTACTTTCTACATATATTTAAAATAAGTATAAATGCAATTTTAGAACGAAAAATTAAGCATAACGGGCCGGTTAGGTTTTTTTTTTTGCTGTGCATTTAAACACATAAGCTCATAAACGGCTCCAAACAGTTGTTTCTTCACACATCAACAATATCGAAACAATATATATTTCAATATATATATGTTCAGCTGTAAAGTTTGATGTTGCTCTTGTTAAGTATATGAAATCAATTTTCAAACTTTACTTCCTGTCAAAAAATAGAAAGAAAAACAATTGTAATAATTTAATTATTCCTTTGTCTCCTTGCGTCTCAATTTAGAAATTTTAAGATAATTGACTGCTGATGCTTACAATGATGTAGATGTACAGTTTTGTATTTGCTAAGAACTCTGATGGCGCGATCTGGTTTATTTTCGAATGTACACGCTTACATACCTAGTAAATAAGATTAATTCATAAATGCAAATTATATGTAAAATACTTGCATGTTAGATTTAAATAAAAATGAAGGTACAAAATGTATCAAAGATAATTTAAAAATACGATTGATTACACACGTACATAGATATTTAAACAGTGACTAGTTATGGATAATATTCGACGGCTTACCAAAGTTTTAATTAAACTAATGGGAAGGAAAACACTCACTCTCTCTTGTGGTTTATTTACATATGTGGCTGGTTTATAAATTAAAATGGCAAAATAATTTAATTCTATATGTGTTGTACAAGTTGCACTTATTTTAGTAGAAGAGGATGACACGTCGGTGGCAAAAGTGCCATTTAATCGGCAAACTCCCAGTCAGCATCGCTCACTGCGGACCTCTTCAAAATGACTCCTCACGCACAATTTTTCGTGTGGTTGTTCGCTCACATTTTCTTATAGTCAGTTTGGCTGTCGCGCAAAGAAACCCACGCGAATTTGCATTAATTGGCTGAAAGTCGAATAAAAGTGAGTTAATCTGTATAATGTATGTACGTTTTAATGTAACTTATTTGCCTCTTGCAGCTTCGCACCTACTTCTTTCCATGAACTCTTTTCTGCAGCGAAGTCACAATGTTTTTTATGCGTGAGCACCGCTTCTACGGCCTTTATAAGTTTTATTTTTTCCTATTAAAATAATTAATTGAACATATTTTTTATACAGTTTTTTTCCATTTTAATGCACTCAAAATTCACTTGGTTGAATGGTGGTTTGCCGATAGCCACCCTCAAAATATATCAAATTCATTACTTTAACACCGTCGAAGAGCTGTTTACAAAATCCGTACAAGTCAACAGTGAGTTAACAATGTGGAGTCCAGTCTTAGTGTCTCTATTATGTTGAGCTTTTCATTGTTGATAACTTTTTATGAAAAGGCTTTATATATGCTTCCGCTCGCAAGTCCAGTGTTATTCTACCGAAATTGAAATAAATCGACTGCGTGCGATGAATCGATAAGTAATTGTATAATAGCCAGGCTAGTACGACCATCGCAAATTTATAAAATATCGAACGCATACGATTGATCGACTAATAATATTTTAAACTCAGACCGATGTAATCGTTCAGAAAAATTTAAAATAATACACCCATACCTCGCTATACGGCCGCTCTTTATACGGTATTTCGCTATAACGGCCCTCTTCAATTAAGGCACGTTTTCGATTTACGGCCAAAAATGTTTAGCAATAACGGCAAAAACGATCCTGACTTCGAGGAATAACTCAGCCATTAGCTGTATGAAATATACAAGACGGCAAGAAAAACAACGTTCGACATTTTTTTTAAGACAGGCCTACACTCACCAGCGAAAAATGATTGCGACAGTGATCTACAGGATACCATTTCTTCATCATCTTCAGATTAAAGCCATTTTAAACAAAATTATGTATGTTCTCATACACAAATTTTATGTAACATGAAGTTATTTAATTTTTTTTATAGATTGTTGTTGGATTTTGGAGTCTGTTATTATTTTATGTGCAAATGTAAGTACTTGTTATGTATGTATTTTTGATTTAAATGAAATAAAAAGATAAAATGCATTTTGAATGATGAGCAATTTTACATATTTAGCAAATTTGAAATCGATCCCATTGTATTTGTATGAATTTGTATTAGAATAATTCATACGACTTTTCGCTTTGCGGCCAAGTTTCGTAAAGTGAGGTATGGGTGTATTAGTAAATGCATACATATCTTTGCATGATAATGAATAATTTGCATAGTTGAATTTGGAGCCCTGTGTGGCTTATTATAAATAGCTTATTGTTAGTCGTATTTACATAACCACATTTCAGCGTTGTGAAGCGGTACTCACTCAATAAGGGCCAGAAGGCAACTGAAAGTTGCCTCCAAAGCCATTTTTTTATTTGTTCATACATAAGCATCTTACAAATATAATTATATACAATATTTGTTAAAAACAATTTTTGGAATCGCATGACCCACTGTTACAGTGTTGTATATTGACATGCAGCTCAGCACAGCTGATTGCAGTCAAAAGTTTAGCAACACTGACTGATGCTTATAATATATTAAAAACAAGATGCATACAACGACATTTTGCTTTATTCCCTTAAAAAAACTGGTGAGCGCAAGTGCAGCACAAGGTGTGACGCCAGCCAGATCCAGTTCCATCCGCATCAGCGCGATGCATAGCAGCCAAGCAGTGAACCAGGCGAAGCAATAGCCGCCGCCGAATTTTGAGGCCCAGCGAAGTATCCAGTTCTAGGATTGCCAAAGGCAGCAGCAAGCGCAACGACTCCTTACCATGGCGCAGCAGGATTGAACAGCCAACAGGGAGGCACACCCATGCAGTGCAGAACAACGATGCAGGAATCACGAGGTATGAGGCATATCACTCGCACATGCTCTAGGTGAGTAAGTGTGTGTGTCTATATTGCAGAATAACAGGATGTACAAATTTAATTTTGGTTTGTTCACTTCATAGCTGGTGCACACAAGGGCCACGCAAATTGTAGTGCTATTCCGATCCAGATCCAGAAGTAGCAGCGCTGTGCATAGAAGAAGCAAAGTGAAAGTTGCTTCAGTCGCCGAGTGCAGGTCCAAGGACACTGCAGTCGCGCGAGAATGGAGCAGGAATCAGCCGTGGATCGCCCAAACAATAGCAGCCATCAATTAACAAGGGAATAAGTGCCGGAAATCGCATGTAAGCGCATCAGACCAGGTCATGCATGGTGCAAGTGAGTGTGTGAGATTCGCATTTTGGAAAAAAACAAAATGCTTATAAAAAACCATCTTGATTTTAGCCTTTTTGACATTGTATCCAAGGTCACACAGAACAGAAGAGCTGTAGCTTAACAACCATCACCAACCAGGCAAGGTGTGATCCTGATGTGCTATGCTGCCTTAAGAAGCCGCCGAACATTGAAAGCCCACAATTCAGTCATTAGCAGCCATGCAGCAAGTAAACGGGATCTGAGGAGGAAATAAAACAGAAAGAATTAAATTTGTTCATATTAATTCGTTAAAAAATAACTAAAAACTATTTCGTATTTACAACTTTTGATGCACAATTGATATATACAGTGGTTCACAGTTAAAATCAACCAGTGTCAAAGAAAAAAGTAATTGCCTGCCATAAGCTAATTATTTATTATTTTTCAAAAATTCCAAAGACCGATGGTAGGTACATATATTAACCACCTAAATTAATATATGACTCCAATACACTGCGGTTTCCCCACCTGCTAGGTAGGATTATGTAAAAAAGTATCATATTTTGAGGGGAAATTTTATTTGGATTAGTCTAAATAAATAATATATTTGGCGTATAAAAACAATCGAATACAACGTCAGCACAGTTCGTCAACAACGAACTCAGCTGCAACCAGCGATCACAACCGCATAAAGTAATACGACACGCGCCTCCGTCAGCATATTCTACAAGAAGTCCACCATTGGACTTCGTGAGCATATTTTACAAGAAGTCCACCATTGAACTCCGCCAGCATATTCTAAAAGAAGTCCACCATTGGACTCCGTCAGCATATTCTACAAGTGGGACCCAAGCGTGCCATCCGACATCTCCACCAATGGGACATCAGCGACAAAGCTACCGCGACTCCGCTACAACGCCGAGACGCCAGTAGACAGCAGCAAACCGATGTTTCATTATAACGAATAATATTGGTCAAAATCAATTCCAATAAAGTACTCATCTGAACAAGCTCTGTTTTTTTAATTAAAAGCGTTAAGAACCGTTTAATTGGCGCCCGAGCAGGTACCGGTAGGCAGTTATAGGCAAATCACGAGTTGTTAAAGTGTACTAAAAAACCACTCCTTGTTATACGCGCTTTAAGTTGTTACGAGTCCGTTTGTACGCATGGGGCAGCTCCGGCCAGCCAGTGCTCAATTAGGGGTGGGTCTGCCCCGGCCCGCCGACCGCACAATAAACGAGACTACTCAAATCTACACATCACTAATAACAGCTGACTAACGGGCAGTGGCAATTCAAAACACAAAACAAAAAAAAAAAATCGATTTTTCTTCCGGCTTCCGACGACGGCTTTGGTGGTACTACCGTAGCGCTCCCACCCTTCCTGTGGGGGGTAATTAAATATTCTTGGCCCCACCCTTTATTATCTTCGAATCAAACTCCTATACTAACTTACTTTGGATTCCCCTCCATTGGCGGTTCGATACATTGGCGGGAGTTCAATCGCCTTCTGCTTGTCGGCATGATGTCTGCGCGCAAGCATATGGATCGCATCATTAACTTTGTGGAAATCATGCGCAGTAGTAAGTACACATATAATTCAGCATAGAACTATTGTTTTTAAAATCGTATTTTTGTACTCTCTTTTTCCAGATGCACATTTACCCTGTTTTAAGAATGGCTGTTCCGGCACAGTACAGAATCTCCGAAAACGATTTCATATGAATTTAACTGAGCAAGAAATGGAGCGCAAGGTTAAACAACTTGTACAGGACTCGCTCAAAAGCCTGTCAACAAAACTCTACGACGGCTATCAATATTACACCAATGGCATATTGTGAGAACGGTTTTTTATGAAAATCTAAACAAATGGATTGTTAAATCATCTACTGAGTAAACGTGCCAATCTGATGAACCAAAACTATGGACTGACTTTAATTAAAAACAAAATATGAAATATACATATATATGTATATCTATGTATATATGTTATAAAGTATAGATTATTCTGCGTGTTGGCACTGTTATTATTAAATTATATTCTCTTAGGCTAAAGTAAATGTTGTCTAGCTTTTAAGTTTAAGTCTAAATGTTTGTGACTAATTATCTACTCCTCCGGTATCGGTCTTGCATTACATTTACCAATTATAATAATCAGCGACTTGTATATAATCAAGACATATTACTTTAATTATCAAATTGCACATTGGCACGCATATTAATTTTTAAATAAAGTATTACAAGTGCAAATTATCGTTCATTCTTTCATGCTATAACTGTCGAGAAACTAAACAATAATTGTGCTAAACCTATTTACCTATGAATTTATTTAAACAAAATTCACATACTTAATAGGTTTTATTCCTAATTAGAACTACACACACCACCATAGTAGTTACATTTTTATCTGAAGAAAAATCCAAATTGCAAATAGGTATAAGTATCCATTATTAAAAAAAAATACATTGTAAAATATTTTTGCTTTTGCCGTTCAAATTGCTCATATGTGTATATATGTACTTTACAATTTTCTAACTATAGGAACTAAGCTATTAAGATAAAGTCAAAATCAAATTAAACATAAATAAAAATTAATTTGTAAGACACTTTAAGTGTTTGCTGCAACTTTCTGTGTCAAAAACAATATGAATATGTACTCATTGTATGTCTTAAGCATAAAATAAATAACGTACACAATAAATACACATAATACAAAACGCAAACAATATTCCAGCAAAAGTTTAATTATTTAAGTTGAAATTTTCTACAATTTATTTCATAAACTCAATTCAACAACATTTATAACTACTGCAAGTAAATATATATATAAAATTCCGATATTACATTAAATTAATAATACTTATGAAAGTACCCAACATTTGTCGTTTTACAATTTTTATGTTTTTTCTTTCAACAATATACATATGATCGATAAGTGTTCCAGTATGAACATATGACGTTTTGAGACGCTGATAGCTGGCCCGTGCAAGCCAGCCTTGTGCATCGTTGTTACCTGCCTCTGATGTTTAAATTCACAACTGCCGTTTTTTCGCGACGGTCGCCGATATCCATCCGCTTCCTCAGCACGTTCGCCGTTATTTTCAACCGTCTGCCGCTGTTAGGCACCGATACGGACGGCCTTTCCCAACATTTGCCGTTATTTTCAACCGTCTGCCGCTGTTAGGCGCCGATGCAGATGGCCTTTCCAACATTTGCCGTTATTTACAACCGTCTGCCGCTGTTGGGCTCCGGTGCGGACGGCCTTTCCAACATTTGCCATTATTTTTAACCGTCTGCCGCTGTTAGGCGCCGATGCGGACGGCCTTTCCAACATTTGCCGTTATTTTCAACCGTCTGCAGCTGTTAGGCGCCGGTGCGGACGGCCTTTCTAACATTTGCCGTTATTTACAACCGTCTGCCGCTGTTAGGCGCCGATGCAGACGGCCTTTCCAACATTTGCCGTTATTTTCAACCGTCTGCAGCTGTTAGGCGTCGATGCGGACGGCCTTTCCAACATTTGCCATTATTTTAACCGTCTATTATATATGTATTTAGGTTTAAGCATTTTATATAAATAGAGAGCCTGCTACTCAGAGCACGCAGTTTGATTCTAATCGTCGTCACGTGAAGGACTTTTGTAAAATGTGGAACAAAATAGGTATAATTGCAGTGTGTGTACATTCAGTAATATATAAGTTTTGTTTTTATAAAAATAAAGTTTCCGTGGTACCAAATTGCACGACAGTTTATTTTGTGCACATTGTGGCTAACCTCTCATGACAACTTCCAAAACTGACCCCGCTATGAGTGATGCATGTTGGCTTGAAATTATTGCTTCTTTTAATGCACTTGGCAAGCAGTGACAGTGACAAGATCAGGAGCAAAAACAATTAGAATGAAACTGTGTGTGTGCTAGCACATTGGTGCAGTGTGGTTTCGCGTGAGCATACGGAAAAATAAAACGTTCTCTAACTGTCATTTGATTGTGCGGCGTTCAAAACTAAATTATCTATCTTTTACGCCTGCTCTCTTTTCTTTATTCACAACGGAATCGAATAAACATGGGTATGTATCTGTAGGCGATTTGCCCACGCAAACGTTTCTTTCTAAGTTTTTAATTTTAAATTTGTAAACGCGTTTTGAAATGAGAGCATGACAATATATTTTCTTTTTGCTCATGCGTTTAATTTAATCGAAGTTTAATTAAATTTGTATATATATCGAACCATGCGATTTGTTGACTTAAATTTAGGAGTGTGTAATGACACTAATTCCGTATTGGATCGCATTCACCGCTTTAAATGTGCAATGCTGCGCACGCACCTTTGCAATGGCGAAAATAAAGACGAAGACGGTATTCGTATTCGTAGATATTACAGGGAGTTCGCACAACACAAAAATTGAAGCGCCAAGAACTGACCTGCCTCACTTTTCATATGCCAATCGCTTCGCCCCATAAAACGCCACCTATCGGAATGTGGTCATTTTAAACTGTGATCTGCTGTTTTTTTCGCACTGCAATGCGGCCTTTAATTTTTCCTATTTGGTGGTGGTATTCGATAAATGCATACCGATATGTAAACAAATAGAAAACATACACAATAATAATTAGCTACTACTAGCCAAGTATTAAATTAGATAAATATATATTGGTTACGCATAATTTGCATTTGTGGTACACATCCATAAGCAGTTATTATATTAGTTTTATTTATTTATGTTACATCTCTAGCTTCTAATGAAATATTTAATTTATCAATTAAATTAACTTTAATTTCTTCTGCTATATTTTTTTTATTTTTAATTATTTCATTTATTATTGATAAAAATACAACTTTTTTTTTTCTTATAAATAATGAAATAGAAAGAATTTCAAAATTATATTCTTTCATTTTAGAAAATTCTCTTTCTTTAAATAAATTATATAATTTTCCAACTAATTTTATAACAATTTTATTAATAAACTATTTATTAATTACATTAATTGTTGTTGTAAAAATTACTAAAATATTTAAAGGACCACTCCGAATTTTAAATTAATGAATAAACCTTTACGATCTTCCCATCCTTTATTTAAAATTGCTAATAATGCTTTAGTAGACTTACCTGCTCCTATGATGAAATTTTGGATCTCTTTTAGGACTTTGTTTAATTATTCAAATTTTAACAGGTTTATTTTTAGCTATACATTATACAGCTGATGTAAGTTTAGCTTTTCATAGTGTAAACCATATTTGTCGTGATGTAAATTATGGTTGATTATTACGTACACTACATGCTAACGGTGCTTCTTTTTTTTTATTTGCATCTATCTTCATGTAGGTCGAGGTATATATTATGGATCATATTTATTTACACCAACATGAATAATTGGAGTAATTTTATTATTTCTAGTAATAGGAACAGCTTTTATAGGATATGTATTGCCATGAGGACAAATATCTTTTTGGGGAGCAACAGTAATTACAAATTTATTATCAGCTGTACCTTATTTAGGAATTGATTTAGTTCAATGAGTATGAGGAGGATTTGCTGTAGATAACGCAACTTTAACACGATTTTTTACATTCCATTTTGTTCTTCCTTTTATTGTTTTAGCAATAACTATAATTCATTTACTATTTTTACACCAAACAGGTTCTAATAATCCAATTGGATTAAATTCAAATATTGATAAAATTCCATTTCACCCATATTTTACCTACAAGGACATTGTAGGTTTTATTATTATAACCTTTTTATTAATTTCTTTAGTTTTAATTAGACCAAATTTATTAGGTGACCCAGATAATTTTATTCCTGCTAACCCATTAGTAACACCAGCACATATCCAACCTGAATGATACTTTTTATTTGCTTATGCAATTTTACGTTCAATTCCTAATAAACTAGGTGGAGTAATTGCCTTAGTTCTTTCAATTGCAATTTTAGCAATTTTACCATTCTATAATTTAAGAAAATTCCGAGGTATTCAATTTTATCCAATCAATCAAATTTTATTTTGAATTATAGTAGTTACAGTAATTTTATTAACATGAATTGGAGCCCGCCCAGTTGAAGAACCTTATGTACTATTAGGACAAATTTTAACAGTTATTTATTTTTTATATTATATAATTAACCCTTTAGTAAACAAATGATGAGATAATTTATTAAATTAGTTAATGAGCTTGAATAAGCTTATGTTTTGAAAACATAAGATAGAAATTTTATTTTCTATTAACTTTACTAAATTTAATTCATAATAATAAAGAAAATAATAAAATTTTAAACCCAATAAAAAATAACAAATAATTTAATGAAAAAGATAAAAAACATTTTCAAGCTAAATATATTAATTTATCATAACGAAATCGAGGTAAAGTCCCTCGAACTCAAATAAATACAAAAGAAATAAATATTAATTTTAAATAAAATAATAAATTAAAAACATCACATCCTAAAAAAATTACACAAAATAACATTCTTATAAATAAAATTCTTGCATATTCAGCTAAAAAAATTAAAGCAAATCCTCCTCTTCTATATTCTACATTAAACCCTGAAACTAATTCAGATTCACCTTCTGCAAAATCAAAAGGTGTACGATTAGTTTCAGCTAAAGAAATTGTTAATCATACTAATGCTATAGGGAATAAAATAAATAAAAATCATATATAAACTTGATAATAATAAAAATTTAATAAATTATAACCTCCAATTAAAAATACAAAAGACAATAAAATCAAAGCTAATCTGACTTCATAAGAAATAGTTTGAGCAACAGCTCGTAAACCTCCTAATAAAGCATAATTTGAATTAGATGATCAACCTGCCACTATAACAGTATAAACACCTAAACTTGTACAACATAAAAAAAATAAACCCCCTAAATTAAATGAATATAATTTAACAAAAAATGGTATACATATTCAAACAATTAAAGATAAAAATAAAGATAAAACTGGAGAAATATAATATCTTAGGTAATTAGATAATAAAGGATAAATTTGTTCTTTTGTAAATAATTTAATTGCATCACAAAAAGGCTGAGGAATTCCTATTAAACCTACTTTATTAGGACCCTTACGAATCTGAATATAACCTAAAACTTTACGTTCTAACAATGTTAAAAAAGCTACTCTAACTAATACACAAATAATTAATAATAAACTTCCAATTAATGACATAATTAATTCTATATAAAACAAGTACTATTTGTAATATAAATTACATAAATAAATTCTAAATTTAATGCACTAATCTGCCAAAATAGTTTTTAAATTAATAATATTCTTATTTAAAATATAATTATTTTAATATTTGGTCCTTTCGTACTAAAATATTTTAATTTTTTAAAGATAGAAACCAACCTGGCTTACGCCGGTTTGAACTCAGATCATGTAAGAATTTAAAAGTCGAACAGACTTAAAATTTGAACGGCTACACCCAAAATTATATCTTAATCCAACATCGAGGTCGCAATCTTTTTTATCGATATGAACTCTCCAAAAAAATTACGCTGTTATCCCTAAAGTAACTTAAATTTTTAATCATTATTAATGGATCAATTATTCATAAATTAATGGTTTTCAAAATTAAAAGTTTTTTAAATTTTAATATCACCCCAATAAAATATTTTAATTTATTATAATAAAAATAATCTTTATAATTAAAATAAACAAAATATAAAGATTTATAGGGTCTTCTCGTCTTTTAAATTTATTTTAGCTTTTTGACTAAAAAATAAAATTCTATAAAAAATTTAAATGAAACAGTTAATATTTCGTCCAACCATTCATTCCAGCCTTCAATTAAAAGACTAATGATTATGCTACCTTTGCACAGTTAGAATACTGCGGCCATTTAAAATTTTCAGTGGGCAGGTTAGACTTTAAATTTAATTCAAAAAGACATGTTTTTGTTAAACAGGCGAACATTATTTTTGCCGAATTCTTTACATAAACTTCTCATTTAAATTTATTTTTACAATAAAATATACTAATTCTATCATTATTGCTTAATTTTAAAAATTAAAATTAATATTTCAATAAATATTTAAAATTTAATAAATAATTTTATTTATAAAATAAATTATAACATAATTATAAACAATTGCTAATTCTAAGCATATATTTATTAAATTTATTTATTATTTTTAAAAATTTATTTTATAGCTTATCCCATAAAATATTAAAATTATAAATTATTTAATTAAAAAATCTTTTAAATAAATTTATAACTTCTAAATTAAATTTATTTTTTGAAAAACTAGATACCTTTAAAAACGAATAACATTTCATTTCTAATATAATATTAAAAATAATTTTACTACATTAACTTTTATATTATATTAACTCTTTTAAAATCGAGAAAAATATAATAAATATTTTTTATTTAATAAACGCTGATACACAAGGTACAATAAATTAAATTTTCTTTTATATTAAAAATTTTTCAAATTATTTCAATTTTCTTTTACAATACTATTAAACTATTATTAAATTTATTTGTTCTTTAAACAATACTAAAACTTTTTTTTATATAATTATTTTTAATACTTTAAATATAAATAAACAAAATTAATAAATAAAATCTAATCAATCTATATTGATTTGCACAAAAATCTTTTCAATGTAAATGAAATGGTTTACTAGATAAGCTTTAAATTGTCATTCTAGATACACTTTCCAGTACATCTACTATGTTACGACTTATCTTACCTTAATAATAAGAGCGACGGGCGATGTGTACATATTTTAGAGATAAAACCAAATTATTAATCTATACAATTTTACTACCAAATCCACCTTCAAAAATTTTTTCATAATTTTATCCGTATAAATATATTTATTGTAACCCATTATTACTTAAATATAAGCTACACCTTGATCTGATATAAATTCTAATAAAAATTATTGAATATTATTATTCTTATAAAATATTCTGATAACGACGGTATATAAACTGATTACAAACTTAAGTAAGGTCCATCGTGGATTATCGATTACAAAACAGGTTCCTCTGGATAGACTAAAATACCGCCAAATTTTTTAAGTTTCAAGAACATAACTATTACTACTTAAATATTAATAATTACATTTTAAATAATAGGGTATCTAATCCTAGTTTTTTATTAAAATTTTTAAGCTTCAATAAATTTATTTATAAAAAATTTAAATTTAAAATTTCACTTAATAAACTTAATTTTATTTAATATAAATTTCAATTTAACTTCTACTGACTATTTTTTTTTACTATTTTTTTTACTATTTAATAATTATTGGAACTTTAATTACAGTTACTTCTAATTCTTGGTTAGGAGCTTGAATAGGTTTAGAAATTAATTTGTTATCTTTTATTCCCCTAATAAGAGATAATAATAATTTTAAATCAACAGAAGCTTCTTTAAAATATTTTTTAACCCAAGCTTTAGCATCAACTGTTTTATTAATATTTTAAGTAATTTTACTTATATTAAAAAATAACCTAAATAATGAAATTAATGAATCTTTTACATCAATAATTATATTATCAACTTTATTACTAAAAAGAGGAGCTGCTCCTTTTCATTTTTGATTTCCTAATTTAATAGAAGGATTAACATGAATAAATGCTTTATTATTAATAACATGACAAAAAATTGCTCCTTTAATATTAATTTCTTATCTTAATTTAAAAAATTTATTATTAATTAGAGTAATTTTATCTGTTATTGTAGGGGCAATTGGGGGATTAAACCAAACTTCTCTCCGTAAATTGATAGCTTTTTCATCAATTAATCATTTAGGATGAATATTAAGAGCATTATCAATTAGAGAATCAGTTTAAATAATTTATTTCTTATTTTACTCTTTTTTATCTTTTATTTTAACATTTATATTTAATATTTTTAAACTATTTCATTTAAACCAATTACTTTCTTTTCATCAATTAATCATTTAGGATGAATATTAAGAGCATTATCAATTAGAGAATCAGTTTGAATAATTTATTTCTTATTTTACTCTTTTTTATCTTTTATTTTAACATTTATATTTAATATTTTTAAACTATTTCATTTAAACCAATTATTTTCTTGGTTTCTACAAAATAAAATTTTAAAATTTACTCTTTTTATAAATTTTTTATCATTAGGTGGTCTCCCTCCATTTTTAGGATTTTTACCAAAATGAATTGTTATCCAACAGTTAACTTTTTGTAATCAATATTTTCAATTATTTATTTTATTAATGTCAACTTTAATTACTTTATTTTTTTACTTACGTATTTGTTATTCAGCTTTTATTATATATTATATTATTATTCTTATAAAATATTCTGATAACGACGGTATATAAACTGATTACAAACTTAAGTAAGGTCCATCGTGGATTATCGATTACAAAACAGGTTCCTCTGGATAGACTAAAATACCGCCAAATTTTTTAAGTTTCAAGAACATAACTATTACTACTTAAATATTAATAATTACATTTTAAATAATAGGGTATCTAATCCTAGTTTTTTATTAAAATTTTTAAGCTTCAATAAATTTATTTATAAAAAATTTAAATTTAAAATTTCACTTAATAAACTTAATTTTATTTAATATAAATTTCAATTTAACTTCTACTGACTATTTTTTTTTACTATTTTTTTTACTATTTAATAATTATTGGAACTTTAATTACAGTTACTTCTAATTCTTGGTTAGGAGCTTGAATAGGTTTAGAAATTAATTTGTTATCTTTTATTCCCCTAATAAGAGATAATAATAATTTTAAATCAACAGAAGCTTCTTTAAAATATTTTTTAACCCAAGCTTTAGCATCAACTGTTTTATTAATATTTTAAGTAATTTTACTTATATTAAAAAATAACCTAAATAATGAAATTAATGAATCTTTTACATCAATAATTATATTATCAACTTTATTACTAAAAAGAGGAGCTGCTCCTTTTCATTTTTGATTTCCTAATTTAATAGAAGGATTAACATGAATAAATGCTTTATTATTAATAACATGACAAAAAATTGCTCCTTTAATATTAATTTCTTATCTTAATTTAAAAAATTTATTATTAATTAGAGTAATTTTATCTGTTATTGTAGGGGCAATTGGGGGATTAAACCAAACTTCTCTCCGTAAATTGATAGCTTTTTCATCAATTAATCATTTAGGATGAATATTAAGAGCATTATCAATTAGAGAATCAGTTTAAATAATTTATTTCTTATTTTACTCTTTTTTATCTTTTATTTTAACATTTATATTTAATATTTTTAAACTATTTCATTTAAACCAATTACTTTCTTTTCATCAATTAATCATTTAGGATGAATATTAAGAGCATTATCAATTAGAGAATCAGTTTGAATAATTTATTTCTTATTTTACTCTTTTTTATCTTTTATTTTAACATTTATATTTAATATTTTTAAACTATTTCATTTAAACCAATTATTTTCTTGGTTTCTACAAAATAAAATTTTAAAATTTACTCTTTTTATAAATTTTTTATCATTAGGTGGTCTCCCTCCATTTTTAGGATTTTTACCAAAATGAATTGTTATCCAACAGTTAACTTTTTGTAATCAATATTTTCAATTATTTATTTTATTAATGTCAACTTTAATTACTTTATTTTTTTACTTACGTATTTGTTATTCAGCTTTTATTATATATTATATTATTATTCTTATAAAATATTCTGATAACGACGGTATATAAACTGATTACAAACTTAAGTAAGGTCCATCGTGGATTATCGATTACAAAACAGGTTCCTCTGGATAGACTAAAATACCGCCAAATTTTTTAAGTTTCAAGAACATAACTATTACTACTTAAATATTAATAATTACATTTTAAATAATAGGGTATCTAATCCTAGTTTTTTATTAAAATTTTTAAGCTTCAATAAATTTATTTATAAAAAATTTAAATTTAAAATTTCACTTAATAAACTTAATTTTATTTAATATAAATTTCAATTTAACTTCTACTGACTATTTTTTTTTACTATTTTTTTTACTATTTAATAATTATTGGAACTTTAATTACAGTTACTTCTAATTCTTGGTTAGGAGCTTGAATAGGTTTAGAAATTAATTTGTTATCTTTTATTCCCCTAATAAGAGATAATAATAATTTTAAATCAACAGAAGCTTCTTTAAAATATTTTTTAACCCAAGCTTTAGCATCAACTGTTTTATTAATATTTTAAGTAATTTTACTTATATTAAAAAATAACCTAAATAATGAAATTAATGAATCTTTTACATCAATAATTATATTATCAACTTTATTACTAAAAAGAGGAGCTGCTCCTTTTCATTTTTGATTTCCTAATTTAATAGAAGGATTAACATGAATAAATGCTTTATTATTAATAACATGACAAAAAATTGCTCCTTTAATATTAATTTCTTATCTTAATTTAAAAAATTTATTATTAATTAGAGTAATTTTATCTGTTATTGTAGGGGCAATTGGGGGATTAAACCAAACTTCTCTCCGTAAATTGATAGCTTTTTCATCAATTAATCATTTAGGATGAATATTAAGAGCATTATCAATTAGAGAATCAGTTTAAATAATTTATTTCTTATTTTACTCTTTTTTATCTTTTATTTTAACATTTATATTTAATATTTTTAAACTATTTCATTTAAACCAATTACTTTCTTTTCATCAATTAATCATTTAGGATGAATATTAAGAGCATTATCAATTAGAGAATCAGTTTGAATAATTTATTTCTTATTTTACTCTTTTTTATCTTTTATTTTAACATTTATATTTAATATTTTTAAACTATTTCATTTAAACCAATTATTTTCTTGGTTTCTACAAAATAAAATTTTAAAATTTACTCTTTTTATAAATTTTTTATCATTAGGTGGTCTCCCTCCATTTTTAGGATTTTTACCAAAATGAATTGTTATCCAACAGTTAACTTTTTGTAATCAATATTTTCAATTATTTATTTTATTAATGTCAACTTTAATTACTTTATTTTTTTACTTACGTATTTGTTATTCAGCTTTTATTATATATTATATTATTATTCTTATAAAATATTCTGATAACGACGGTATATAAACTGATTACAAACTTAAGTAAGGTCCATCGTGGATTATCGATTACAAAACAGGTTCCTCTGGATAGACTAAAATACCGCCAAATTTTTTAAGTTTCAAGAACATAACTATTACTACTTAAATATTAATAATTACATTTTAAATAATAGGGTATCTAATCCTAGTTTTTTATTAAAATTTTTAAGCTTCAATAAATTTATTTATAAAAAATTTAAATTTAAAATTTCACTTAATAAACTTAATTTTATTTAATATAAATTTCAATTTAACTTCTACTGACTATTTTTTTTTACTATTTTTTTTACTATTTAATAATTATTGGAACTTTAATTACAGTTACTTCTAATTCTTGGTTAGGAGCTTGAATAGGTTTAGAAATTAATTTGTTATCTTTTATTCCCCTAATAAGAGATAATAATAATTTTAAATCAACAGAAGCTTCTTTAAAATATTTTTTAACCCAAGCTTTAGCATCAACTGTTTTATTAATATTTTAAGTAATTTTACTTATATTAAAAAATAACCTAAATAATGAAATTAATGAATCTTTTACATCAATAATTATATTATCAACTTTATTACTAAAAAGAGGAGCTGCTCCTTTTCATTTTTGATTTCCTAATTTAATAGAAGGATTAACATGAATAAATGCTTTATTATTAATAACATGACAAAAAATTGCTCCTTTAATATTAATTTCTTATCTTAATTTAAAAAATTTATTATTAATTAGAGTAATTTTATCTGTTATTGTAGGGGCAATTGGGGGATTAAACCAAACTTCTCTCCGTAAATTGATAGCTTTTTCATCAATTAATCATTTAGGATGAATATTAAGAGCATTATCAATTAGAGAATCAGTTTAAATAATTTATTTCTTATTTTACTCTTTTTTATCTTTTATTTTAACATTTATATTTAATATTTTTAAACTATTTCATTTAAACCAATTACTTTCTTTTCATCAATTAATCATTTAGGATGAATATTAAGAGCATTATCAATTAGAGAATCAGTTTGAATAATTTATTTCTTATTTTACTCTTTTTTATCTTTTATTTTAACATTTATATTTAATATTTTTAAACTATTTCATTTAAACCAATTATTTTCTTGGTTTCTACAAAATAAAATTTTAAAATTTACTCTTTTTATAAATTTTTTATCATTAGGTGGTCTCCCTCCATTTTTAGGATTTTTACCAAAATGAATTGTTATCCAACAGTTAACTTTTTGTAATCAATATTTTCAATTATTTATTTTATTAATGTCAACTTTAATTACTTTATTTTTTTACTTACGTATTTGTTATTCAGCTTTTATTATATATTATATTATTATTCTTATAAAATATTCTGATAACGACGGTATATAAACTGATTACAAACTTAAGTAAGGTCCATCGTGGATTATCGATTACAAAACAGGTTCCTCTGGATAGACTAAAATACCGCCAAATTTTTTAAGTTTCAAGAACATAACTATTACTACTTAAATATTAATAATTACATTTTAAATAATAGGGTATCTAATCCTAGTTTTTTATTAAAATTTTTAAGCTTCAATAAATTTATTTATAAAAAATTTAAATTTAAAATTTCACTTAATAAACTTAATTTTATTTAATATAAATTTCAATTTAACTTCTACTGACTATTTTTTTTTACTATTTTTTTTACTATTTAATAATTATTGGAACTTTAATTACAGTTACTTCTAATTCTTGGTTAGGAGCTTGAATAGGTTTAGAAATTAATTTGTTATCTTTTATTCCCCTAATAAGAGATAATAATAATTTTAAATCAACAGAAGCTTCTTTAAAATATTTTTTAACCCAAGCTTTAGCATCAACTGTTTTATTAATATTTTAAGTAATTTTACTTATATTAAAAAATAACCTAAATAATGAAATTAATGAATCTTTTACATCAATAATTATATTATCAACTTTATTACTAAAAAGAGGAGCTGCTCCTTTTCATTTTTGATTTCCTAATTTAATAGAAGGATTAACATGAATAAATGCTTTATTATTAATAACATGACAAAAAATTGCTCCTTTAATATTAATTTCTTATCTTAATTTAAAAAATTTATTATTAATTAGAGTAATTTTATCTGTTATTGTAGGGGCAATTGGGGGATTAAACCAAACTTCTCTCCGTAAATTGATAGCTTTTTCATCAATTAATCATTTAGGATGAATATTAAGAGCATTATCAATTAGAGAATCAGTTTAAATAATTTATTTCTTATTTTACTCTTTTTTATCTTTTATTTTAACATTTATATTTAATATTTTTAAACTATTTCATTTAAACCAATTAC
Organism: Drosophila atroscutellata; assembly: GCA_035041605.1. Taxonomy (NCBI): domain Eukaryota; kingdom Metazoa; phylum Arthropoda; class Insecta; order Diptera; family Drosophilidae; genus Drosophila; species Drosophila atroscutellata. The sequence goes on along the minus strand of JAWNLA010000099.1, from coordinate 23,816 downwards.
TTTCTTTTCATCAATTAATCATTTAGGATGAATATTAAGAGCATTATCAATTAGAGAATCAGTTTGAATAATTTATTTCTTATTTTACTCTTTTTTATCTTTTATTTTAACATTTATATTTAATATTTTTAAACTATTTCATTTAAACCAATTATTTTCTTGGTTTCTACAAAATAAAATTTTAAAATTTACTCTTTTTATAAATTTTTTATCATTAGGTGGTCTCCCTCCATTTTTAGGATTTTTACCAAAATGAATTGTTATCCAACAGTTAACTTTTTGTAATCAATATTTTCAATTATTTATTTTATTAATGTCAACTTTAATTACTTTATTTTTTTACTTACGTATTTGTTATTCAGCTTTTATTATATATTATATTATTATTCTTATAAAATATTCTGATAACGACGGTATATAAACTGATTACAAACTTAAGTAAGGTCCATCGTGGATTATCGATTACAAAACAGGTTCCTCTGGATAGACTAAAATACCGCCAAATTTTTTAAGTTTCAAGAACATAACTATTACTACTTAAATATTAATAATTACATTTTAAATAATAGGGTATCTAATCCTAGTTTTTTATTAAAATTTTTAAGCTTCAATAAATTTATTTATAAAAAATTTAAATTTAAAATTTCACTTAATAAACTTAATTTTATTTAATATAAATTTCAATTTAACTTCTACTGACTATTTTTTTTTACTATTTTTTTTACTATTTAATAATTATTGGAACTTTAATTACAGTTACTTCTAATTCTTGGTTAGGAGCTTGAATAGGTTTAGAAATTAATTTGTTATCTTTTATTCCCCTAATAAGAGATAATAATAATTTTAAATCAACAGAAGCTTCTTTAAAATATTTTTTAACCCAAGCTTTAGCATCAACTGTTTTATTAATATTTTAAGTAATTTTACTTATATTAAAAAATAACCTAAATAATGAAATTAATGAATCTTTTACATCAATAATTATATTATCAACTTTATTACTAAAAAGAGGAGCTGCTCCTTTTCATTTTTGATTTCCTAATTTAATAGAAGGATTAACATGAATAAATGCTTTATTATTAATAACATGACAAAAAATTGCTCCTTTAATATTAATTTCTTATCTTAATTTAAAAAATTTATTATTAATTAGAGTAATTTTATCTGTTATTGTAGGGGCAATTGGGGGATTAAACCAAACTTCTCTCCGTAAATTGATAGCTTTTTCATCAATTAATCATTTAGGATGAATATTAAGAGCATTATCAATTAGAGAATCAGTTTAAATAATTTATTTCTTATTTTACTCTTTTTTATCTTTTATTTTAACATTTATATTTAATATTTTTAAACTATTTCATTTAAACCAATTACTTTCTTTTCATCAATTAATCATTTAGGATGAATATTAAGAGCATTATCAATTAGAGAATCAGTTTGAATAATTTATTTCTTATTTTACTCTTTTTTATCTTTTATTTTAACATTTATATTTAATATTTTTAAACTATTTCATTTAAACCAATTATTTTCTTGGTTTCTACAAAATAAAATTTTAAAATTTACTCTTTTTATAAATTTTTTATCATTAGGTGGTCTCCCTCCATTTTTAGGATTTTTACCAAAATGAATTGTTATCCAACAGTTAACTTTTTGTAATCAATATTTTCAATTATTTATTTTATTAATGTCAACTTTAATTACTTTATTTTTTTACTTACGTATTTGTTATTCAGCTTTTATTATATATTATATTATTATTCTTATAAAATATTCTGATAACGACGGTATATAAACTGATTACAAACTTAAGTAAGGTCCATCGTGGATTATCGATTACAAAACAGGTTCCTCTGGATAGACTAAAATACCGCCAAATTTTTTAAGTTTCAAGAACATAACTATTACTACTTAAATATTAATAATTACATTTTAAATAATAGGGTATCTAATCCTAGTTTTTTATTAAAATTTTTAAGCTTCAATAAATTTATTTATAAAAAATTTAAATTTAAAATTTCACTTAATAAACTTAATTTTATTTAATATAAATTTCAATTTAACTTCTACTGACTATTTTTTTTTACTATTTTTTTTACTATTTAATAATTATTGGAACTTTAATTACAGTTACTTCTAATTCTTGGTTAGGAGCTTGAATAGGTTTAGAAATTAATTTGTTATCTTTTATTCCCCTAATAAGAGATAATAATAATTTTAAATCAACAGAAGCTTCTTTAAAATATTTTTTAACCCAAGCTTTAGCATCAACTGTTTTATTAATATTTTAAGTAATTTTACTTATATTAAAAAATAACCTAAATAATGAAATTAATGAATCTTTTACATCAATAATTATATTATCAACTTTATTACTAAAAAGAGGAGCTGCTCCTTTTCATTTTTGATTTCCTAATTTAATAGAAGGATTAACATGAATAAATGCTTTATTATTAATAACATGACAAAAAATTGCTCCTTTAATATTAATTTCTTATCTTAATTTAAAAAATTTATTATTAATTAGAGTAATTTTATCTGTTATTGTAGGGGCAATTGGGGGATTAAACCAAACTTCTCTTCCGTAAATTGATAGCTTTTTCATCAATTAATCATTTCAGGATGAATATTAAGAGCATTATCAATTAGAGAATCAGTTTAAATAATTTATTTCTTATTTTACTCTTTTTTATCTTTTATTTTAACATTTATATTTAATATTTTTAAACTATTTCATTTAAACCAATTACTTTCTTTTCATCAATTAATCATTTCAGGATGAATATTAAGAGCATTATCAATTAGAGAATCAGTTTGAATAATTTATTTCTTATTTTACTCTTTTTTATCTTTTATTTTAACATTTATATTTAATATTTTTAAACTATTTCATTTAAACCAATTATTTTCTTGGTTTCTACAAAATAAAATTTTAAAATTTACTCTTTTTATAAATTTTTTATCATTAGGTGGTCTCCCTCCATTTTTAGGATTTTTACCAAAATGAATTGTTATCCAACAGTTAACTTTTTGTAATCAATATTTTCAATTATTTATTTTATTAATGTCAACTTTAATTACTTTATTTTTTTACTTACGTATTTGTTATTCAGCTTTTATTATATATTATATTATTATTCTTATAAAATATTCTGATAACGACGGTATATAAACTGATTACAAACTTAAGTAAGGTCCATCGTGGATTATCGATTACAAAACAGGTTCCTCTGGATAGACTAAAATACCGCCAAATTTTTTAAGTTTCAAGAACATAACTATTACTACTTAAATATTAATAATTACATTTTAAATAATAGGGTATCTAATCCTAGTTTTTTATTAAAATTTTTAAGCTTCAATAAATTTATTTATAAAAAATTTAAATTTAAAATTTCACTTAATAAACTTAATTTTATTTAATATAAATTTCAATTTAACTTCTACTGACTATTTTTTTTTACTATTTTTTTTACTATTTAATAATTATTGGAACTTTAATTACAGTTACTTCTAATTCTTGGTTAGGAGCTTGAATAGGTTTAGAAATTAATTTGTTATCTTTTATTCCCCTAATAAGAGATAATAATAATTTTAAATCAACAGAAGCTTCTTTAAAATATTTTTTAACCCAAGCTTTAGCATCAACTGTTTTATTAATATTTTAAGTAATTTTACTTATATTAAAAAATAACCTAAATAATGAAATTAATGAATCTTTTACATCAATAATTATATTATCAACTTTATTACTAAAAAGAGGAGCTGCTCCTTTTCATTTTTGATTTCCTAATTTAATAGAAGGATTAACATGAATAAATGCTTTATTATTAATAACATGACAAAAAATTGCTCCTTTAATATTAATTTCTTATCTTAATTTAAAAAATTTATTATTAATTAGAGTAATTTTATCTGTTATTGTAGGGGCAATTGGGGGATTAAACCAAACTTCTCTCCGTAAATTGATAGCTTTTTCATCAATTAATCATTTAGGATGAATATTAAGAGCATTATCAATTAGAGAATCAGTTTAAATAATTTATTTCTTATTTTACTCTTTTTTATCTTTTATTTTAACATTTATATTTAATATTTTTAAACTATTTCATTTAAACCAATTACTTTCTTTTCATCAATTAATCATTTAGGATGAATATTAAGAGCATTATCAATTAGAGAATCAGTTTGAATAATTTATTTCTTATTTTACTCTTTTTTATCTTTTATTTTAACATTTATATTTAATATTTTTAAACTATTTCATTTAAACCAATTATTTTCTTGGTTTCTACAAAATAAAATTTTAAAATTTACTCTTTTTATAAATTTTTTATCATTAGGTGGTCTCCCTCCATTTTTAGGATTTTTACCAAAATGAATTGTTATCCAACAGTTAACTTTTTGTAATCAATATTTTCAATTATTTATTTTATTAATGTCAACTTTAATTACTTTATTTTTTTACTTACGTATTTGTTATTCAGCTTTTATTATATATTATATTATTATTCTTATAAAATATTCTGATAACGACGGTATATAAACTGATTACAAACTTAAGTAAGGTCCATCGTGGATTATCGATTACAAAACAGGTTCCTCTGGATAGACTAAAATACCGCCAAATTTTTTAAGTTTCAAGAACATAACTATTACTACTTAAATATTAATAATTACATTTTAAATAATAGGGTATCTAATCCTAGTTTTTTATTAAAATTTTTAAGCTTCAATAAATTTATTTATAAAAAATTTAAATTTAAAATTTCACTTAATAAACTTAATTTTATTTAATATAAATTTCAATTTAACTTCTACTGACTATTTTTTTTTACTATTTTTTTTACTATTTAATAATTATTGGAACTTTAATTACAGTTACTTCTAATTCTTGGTTAGGAGCTTGAATAGGTTTAGAAATTAATTTGTTATCTTTTATTCCCCTAATAAGAGATAATAATAATTTTAAATCAACAGAAGCTTCTTTAAAATATTTTTTAACCCAAGCTTTAGCATCAACTGTTTTATTAATATTTTAAGTAATTTTACTTATATTAAAAAATAACCTAAATAATGAAATTAATGAATCTTTTACATCAATAATTATATTATCAACTTTATTACTAAAAAGAGGAGCTGCTCCTTTTCATTTTTGATTTCCTAATTTAATAGAAGGATTAACATGAATAAATGCTTTATTATTAATAACATGACAAAAAATTGCTCCTTTAATATTAATTTCTTATCTTAATTTAAAAAATTTATTATTAATTAGAGTAATTTTATCTGTTATTGTAGGGGCAATTGGAGGATTAAACCAAACTTCTCTCCGTAAATTGATAGCTTTTTCATCAATTAATCATTTAGGATGAATATTAAGAGCATTATCAATTAGAGAATCAGTTTGAATAATTTATTTCTTATTTTACATCTTTTTTATCTTTTATTTTAACATTTATATTTAATATTTTTAAACTATTTCATTTAAACCAATTATTTTCTTGATTTCTACAAAATAAAATTTTAAAATTTACTCTTTTTATAAATTTTTTATCATTAGGTGGTCTCCCTCCATTTTTAGGATTTTTACCAAAATGAATTGTTATCCAACAGTTGACTTTTTGTAATCAATATTTTCAATTATTGATTTTATTAATGTCAACTTTAATTACTTTATTTTTTTACTTACGTATTTGTTAAATTCAAAGCTTATTATTATTATATTTTCATTTTATTATATAATTGTCTATATAAATAATAAGTTACTAAATTGATCAAATCGACAGTGTAGTTAATTATAACATTTGATTATTCAAAAAGCTTAAGTTAAGGTACCTTATAATACTGAATTGAGATATATTCGATTAGCAATAATCTAGGTTCCTTACTTTTGAGATAGACTTAAGAATACCGACCAATATTCTTATTAAGGTTGATCAAGTAAAACAGTAACTATTACATATACTTAAATATTTAATAAATTACATTTTCTTGAAAAATAATATGGGTATCTTAAAATCACTAAGTTTAATTTTATTAAAGAAATTAATTCCATAAGCCATTCAATAAATTAATATTTAATATAAAAATTATTAAAATTTAAAATTAATCAACTTAATATAACTTAATTATTATTTAATTAATAAATTTACAATTTAACTTCTTTATCTGACTATATTCTTCTAATTTACATATTTTGTTTTACTAATTTAACCTAAACTTAATTGGTAACTATATAATTCCACAGTTACTTCTGAATAAAATCTTAGGTCCTAAGGAAGCTTGAAATATGAGTTAATAGATATATTTAAATATATGATTATCTTGAGAATTATTCCATACCATGAATAATGCAGATAAAGTAATAATTTTAAATACAACAGAAGCTTCTTATAAAATATTTTTATAACCCAAGCTTTAGCATCAACTGTTTTATTAATATTTTAAGTAATTTTACTTATATTAAAAAATAACCTAAATAATGAAATTAATGAATCTTTTACATCAATAATTATATTATCAACTTTATTACTAAAAAGAGGAGCTGCTCCTTTTCATTTTTGATTTCCTAATTTAATAGAAGGATTAACATGAATAAATGCTTTATTATTAATAACATGACAAAAAATTGCTCCTTTAATATTAATTTCTTATCTTAATTTAAAAAATTTATTATTAATTAGAGTAATTTTATCTGTTATTGTAGGGGCAATTGGGGGATTAAACCAAACTTCTCTCCGTAAATTGATAGCTTTTTCATCAATTAATCATTTAGGATGAATATTAAGAGCATTATCAATTAGAGAATCAGTTTAAATAATTTATTTCTTATTTTACTCTTTTTTATCTTTTATTTTAACATTTATATTATAATATTTTTAAACTATTTCATTTAAACCATATTACTTTCTTTTCATCAATTAAATCATTTAGTGTATGAATATTAAGAGCATTATCAATTAGAGAATCAGTTTGAATAATTTATTTCTTATATTTACTCTTTTTTATCTTTTATTTTAACATATTAATATTTAATATTTTTAAACTATTTCATTTAAATCAATTATTTTCTTGGTTTCTACAATAATATAAATTTTATAAATTTACTCTATTTTATAAATTTATTTATCATTAGATAGTCTCCCTCCATTTATATAGGATTTTTACCAAAATGAATTGTTATCCAACAGTTAACTTTTTGTAATCAATATTTATCAATTATTTATTTTATTAATGTCAACTTTAATTACTTTATATATATTATTACTTACATATTTGTTATTCAGCTATTTATTATAATATTATATTATTATTCTTAATAAAAATATTCTGATAAACGACGATATATAAACTGATTACAAACATTAAGTAAGGTACCAATCATGGATTATCTGATTACAAAACAGGTTACCTCTGGATAGACTAAAATACCGCCAAATTTTCTACAGTTTCAAGAACATAACTATTACTACTTAAATATTAAATAATTATCATTTTAAATAATAGGGTATCTAATCCTAGTTTTTTAGAATTAAACTATTTCTAAAAGCTATCAATAAACTTTATGTGCATCATACACCAAAATATAAAAATAAAAAGATCAGCTTAATTAAGCTACTGGGTTCATACCCCATTTATAAAGGTTTCAATCCTTAACTTCTACTGACTATTTAATAATTCTTCAACAATTTTATTCACTCACAATAATAATTATTGGAACTTTAATTACAGTTACTTCTAATTCTTGGTTAGGAGCTTGAATAGGTTTAGAAATTAATTTGTTATCTTTTATTCCCCTAATAAGAGATAATAATAATTTTAAATCAACAGAAGCTTCTTTAAAATATTTTTTAACCCAAGCTTTAGCATCAACTGTTTTATTAATATTGCAAGTAATTTTACTTATATTAAAAAATAACCTAAATAATGAAATTAATGAATCTTTTACATCAATAATTATATTATCAACTTTATTACTAAAAAGAGGAGCTGCTCCTTTTCATTTTTGATTTCCTAATTTAATAGAAGGATTAACATGAATAAATGCTTTATTATTAATAACATGACAAAAAATTGCTCCTTTAATATTAATTTCTTATCTTAATTTAAAAAATTTATTATTAATTAGAGTAATTTTATCTGTTATTGTAGGGGCAATTGGGGGATTAAATATGATTAGTATGTTTATTACGACATTTAAATAATCATTTTTCTAAAAATCATCATTTCGGATTTGAAGCTGCAGCTTGATACTGACACTTTGTTGACGTAGTCTGATTATTCTTATACATCACTATCTACGGATGAGGAGGTTAATTATTTAGAGTCTATATAGTACAAAAGTATATTTGACGTCCAATCATAAGGTCTATTAATAATAATATAGATATTTTTTCAATTATTTTTATCGCCTCAATTATTATAATAATCTCATTTATTGTTATACATTTATATCTTCAATATTTTTAAACTAATTTCATTTAAACCAAAATCTCACTTTTACTTTTCATCAATTAATCATTTAGGATGAATATTAATGAGCATTATCTAATTTAGAGAATCAGTTTTGAATTAATTTATTTCTTATTTTACTCTTTTTTATCTTTTATTTTAACATTTATATTGGTCAATATTGATTTCAAACTATATTCATTGATAAACCAATTATAATTTCATTGGTTTCTACAAAATATTAAATTTTAAACTACCTTTACTCTTTAATTGAAGCTAAATTGATGTTTATCACTTAGGTGAGTCTTACCCTCCATTTTTAAGGAAGTATGATTATCACGCAAAATGAATTGTTTACTCCAACAGTTAACTTATTTGTAACTCTAATATTTTCAAGTTAAATTTCATTTTATTTAATGTCATATCTTTAAAATTACTTTAATTTTATTTAACATTAACGTATTTGTTAATTCTAGCATTTTATTATCATATTCAAATATTAATTATTCTTATAAAATATATCTGAATAAACTGACGGATATTATAAACTGCAAAATTACAAACAATAATAAGTAAGGTCCTAAATCGTGGATTATCGTATTAAAAACAAAGTTTGAGAACAAGTAGTTAACCTCTGGTATAGATGCTGACCCCCAAAATATTCTGACCGACCTTGATCAAATCTTGTTCTTACAGTTTGACCTAAGCTTAACGGATAACAAATAATTCCATATGTTCTTATAAATGGTATAAATCATATAGATCCTACAAAAGTTGAAATATTATATATAATTAGGGATTTATCTAAAATCCATAGTTTTCTTATAAGAAATTATATACCCAAATAAGCCCCCAAAAATACATACAAATAAAGTTAATAAATTTTATAATATAAAGGTAAACAAATTATATAAGGAATTGGAAAAATTAATCAATTTAACATTCTTCCCCCAATAATTCTTACAATTAATAAACCTATTATTCCCCGTAATATAACTCATCCTTCATCATTTAATATATTTAAACTTCTACAATTTAAATCTCCTGTTATTGAATAATAAACTAACCGAAATGAATAACAAACAGTTAAACCTGTAGAAAAAAAATATAAAAAAAAGTAAAAAGTTTTAAATTTCTAATTATAACAACTTCCAAAATTATATCTTTTGAATAAAATCCTGCTAAAAAGGGTATACCACATAAAGCTAAATTAGAAACATTAAAACAAGCTGAAGTTAATGAGCATATGAATTCTTAAACCTCCTATTAATCGAATATCTTGAGAATTATGTTATATTATGAATAATTGCCCCAGCACATATAAATAATAAAGCTTTAAATAAAGCATGAGTTAATAAATGGAATATTGCTAATTTATAAAATCCTATTGATAAAATTCTTATTATTAAACCTAACTGACTTAAAGTCGATAAAGCAATAGTTTTTTTTAAATCAAACTCAAAATTAGCCCGTAATTGCAGTAATTTTACTTATATTAAAAAATAACCTAAATAATGAAATTAATGAATCTTTTACATCAATAATTATATTATCAACTTTATTACTAAAAAGAGGAGCTGCTCCTTTTCATTTTTGATTTCCTAATTTAATAGAAGGATTAACATGAATAAATGCTTTATTATTAATAACATGACAAAAAATTGCTCCTTTAATATTAATTTCTTATCTTAATTTAAAAAATTTATTATTAATTAGAGTAATTTTATCTGTTATTGTAGGGGCAATTGGAGGATTAAACCAAACTTCTCTCCGTAAATTGATAGCTTTTTCATCAATTAATCATTTAGGATGAATATTAAGAGCATTATCAATTAGAGAATCAGTTTGAATAATTTATTTCTTATTTTACTCTTTTTTATCTTTTATTTTAACATTTATATTTAATATTTTTAAACTATTTCATTTAAACCAATTATTTTCTTGATTTCTACAAAATAAAATTTTAAAATTTACTCTTTTTATAAATTTTTTATCATTAGGTGGTCTCCCTCCATTTTTAGGATTTTTACCAAAATGAATTGTTATCCAACAGTTAACTTTTTGTAATCAATATTTTCAATTATTTATTTTATTAATGTCAACTTTAATTACTTTATTTTTTTACTTACGTATTTGTTATTCAGCTTTTATTATATATTATATTATTATTCTTATAAAATATTCTGATAACGACGGTATATAAACTGATTACAAACTTAAGTAAGGTCCATCGTGGATTATCGATTACAAAACAGGTTCCTCTGGATAGACTAAAATACCGCCAAATTTTTTAAGTTTCAAGAACATAACTATTACTACTTAAATATTAATAATTACATTTTAAATAATAGGGTATCTAATCCTAGTTTTTTATTAAAATTTTTAAGCTTCAATAAATTTATTTATAAAAAATTTAAATTTAAAATTTCACTTAATAAACTTAATTTTATTTAATATAAATTTCAATTTAACTTCTACTGACTATTTTTTTTTACTATTTTTTTTACTATTTAATAATTATTGGAACTTTAATTACAGTTACTTCTAATTCTTGGTTAGGAGCTTGAATAGGTTTAGAAATTAATTTGTTATCTTTTATTCCCCTAATAAGAGATAATAATAATTTTAAATCAACAGAAGCTTCTTTAAAATATTTTTTAACCCAAGCTTTAGCATCAACTGTTTTATTAATATTTTAAGTAATTTTACTTATATTAAAAAATAACCTAAATAATGAAATTAATGAATCTTTTACATCAATAATTATATTATCAACTTTATTACTAAAAAGAGGAGCTGCTCCTTTTCATTTTTGATTTCCTAATTTAATAGAAGGATTAACATGAATAAATGCTTTATTATTAATAACATGACAAAAAATTGCTCCTTTAATATTAATTTCTTATCTTAATTTAAAAAATTTATTATTAATTAGAGTAATTTTATCTGTTATTGTAGGGGCAATTGGGGGATTAAACCAAACTTCTCTCCGTAAATTGATAGCTTTTTCATCAATTAATCATTTAGGATGAATATTAAGAGCATTATCAATTAGAGAATCAGTTTAAATAATTTATTTCTTATTTTACTCTTTTTTATCTTTTATTTTAACATTTATATTTAATATTTTTAAACTATTTCATTTAAACCAATTACTTTCTTTTCATCAATTAATCATTTAGGATGAATATTAAGAGCATTATCAATTAGAGAATCAGTTTGAATAATTTATTTCTTATTTTACTCTTTTTTATCTTTTATTTTAACATTTATATTTAATATTTTTAAACTATTTCATTTAAACCAATTATTTTCTTGGTTTCTACAAAATAAAATTTTAAAATTTACTCTTTTTATAAATTTTTTATCATTAGGTGGTCTCCCTCCATTTTTAGGATTTTTACCAAAATGAATTGTTATCCAACAGTTAACTTTTTGTAATCAATATTTTCAATTATTTATTTTATTAATGTCAACTTTAATTACTTTATTTTTTTACTTACGTATTTGTTATTCAGCTTTTATTATATATTATATTATTATTCTTATAAAATATTCTGATAACGACGGTATATAAACTGATTACAAACTTAAGTAAGGTCCATCGTGGATTATCGATTACAAAACAGGTTCCTCTGGATAGACTAAAATACCGCCAAATTTTTTAAGTTTCAAGAACATAACTATTACTACTTAAATATTAATAATTACATTTTAAATAATAGGGTATCTAATCCTAGTTTTTTATTAAAATTTTTAAGCTTCAATAAATTTATTTATAAAAAATTTAAATTTAAAATTTCACTTAATAAACTTAATTTTATTTAATATAAATTTCAATTTAACTTCTACTGACTATTTTTTTTTACTATTTTTTTTACTATTTAATAATTATTGGAACTTTAATTACAGTTACTTCTAATTCTTGGTTAGGAGCTTGAATAGGTTTAGAAATTAATTTGTTATCTTTTATTCCCCTAATAAGAGATAATAATAATTTTAAATCAACAGAAGCTTCTTTAAAATATTTTTTAACCCAAGCTTTAGCATCAACTGTTTTATTAATATTTTAAGTAATTTTACTTATATTAAAAAATAACCTAAATAATGAAATTAATGAATCTTTTACATCAATAATTATATTATCAACTTTATTACTAAAAAGAGGAGCTGCTCCTTTTCATTTTTGATTTCCTAATTTAATAGAAGGATTAACATGAATAAATGCTTTATTATTAATAACATGACAAAAAATTGCTCCTTTAATATTAATTTCTTATCTTAATTTAAAAAATTTATTATTAATTAGAGTAATTTTATCTGTTATTGTAGGGGCAATTGGGGGATTAAACCAAACTTCTCTCCGTAAATTGATAGCTTTTTCATCAATTAATCATTTAGGATGAATATTAAGAGCATTATCAATTAGAGAATCAGTTTAAATAATTTATTTCTTATTTTACTCTTTTTTATCTTTTATTTTAACATTTATATTTAATATTTTTAAACTATTTCATTTAAACCAATTACTTTCTTTTCATCAATTAATCATTTAGGATGAATATTAAGAGCATTATCAATTAGAGAATCAGTTTGAATAATTTATTTCTTATTTTACTCTTTTTTATCTTTTATTTTAACATTTATATTTAATATTTTTAAACTATTTCATTTAAACCAATTATTTTCTTGGTTTCTACAAAATAAAATTTTAAAATTTACTCTTTTTATAAATTTTTTATCATTAGGTGGTCTCCCTCCATTTTTAGGATTTTTACCAAAATGAATTGTTATCCAACAGTTAACTTTTTGTAATCAATATTTTCAATTATTTATTTTATTAATGTCAACTTTAATTACTTTATTTTTTTACTTACGTATTTGTTATTCAGCTTTTATTATATATTATATTATTATTCTTATAAAATATTCTGATAACGACGGTATATAAACTGATTACAAACTTAAGTAAGGTCCATCGTGGATTATCGATTACAAAACAGGTTCCTCTGGATAGACTAAAATACCGCCAAATTTTTTAAGTTTCAAGAACATAACTATTACTACTTAAATATTAATAATTACATTTTAAATAATAGGGTATCTAATCCTAGTTTTTTATTAAAATTTTTAAGCTTCAATAAATTTATTTATAAAAAATTTAAATTTAAAATTTCACTTAATAAACTTAATTTTATTTAATATAAATTTCAATTTAACTTCTACTGACTATTTTTTTTTACTATTTTTTTTACTATTTAATAATTATTGGAACTTTAATTACAGTTACTTCTAATTCTTGGTTAGGAGCTTGAATAGGTTTAGAAATTAATTTGTTATCTTTTATTCCCCTAATAAGAGATAATAATAATTTTAAATCAACAGAAGCTTCTTTAAAATATTTTTTAACCCAAGCTTTAGCATCAACTGTTTTATTAATATTTTAAGTAATTTTACTTATATTAAAAAATAACCTAAATAATGAAATTAATGAATCTTTTACATCAATAATTATATTATCAACTTTATTACTAAAAAGAGGAGCTGCTCCTTTTCATTTTTGATTTCCTAATTTAATAGAAGGATTAACATGAATAAATGCTTTATTATTAATAACATGACAAAAAATTGCTCCTTTAATATTAATTTCTTATCTTAATTTAAAAAATTTATTATTAATTAGAGTAATTTTATCTGTTATTGTAGGGGCAATTGGAGGATTAAACCAAACTTCTCTCCGTAAATTGATAGCTTTTTCATCAATTAATCATTTAGGATGAATATTAAGAGCATTATCAATTAGAGAATCAGTTTAAATAATTTATTTCTTATTTTACTCTTTTTTATCTTTTATTTTAACATTTATATTTAATATTTTTAAACTATTTCATTTAAACCAATTACTTTCTTTTCATCAATTAATCATTTAGGATGAATATTAAGAGCATTATCAATTAGAGAATCAGTTTGAATAATTTATTTCTTATTTTACTCTTTTTTATCTTTTATTTTAACATTTATATTTAATATTTTTAAACTATTTCATTTAAACCAATTATTTTCTTGATTTCTACAAAATAAAATTTTAAAATTTACTCTTTTTATAAATTTTTTATCATTAGGTGGTCTCCCTCCATTTTTAGGATTTTTACCAAAATGAATTGTTATCCAACAGTTGACTTTTTGTAATCAATATTTTCAATTATTGATTTTATTAATGTCAACTTTAATTACTTTATTTTTTTACTTACGTATTTGTTATTCAGCTTTTATTATATATTATATTATTATTCTTATAAAATATTCTGATAACGACGGTATATAAACTGATTACAAACTTAAGTAAGGTCCATCGTGGATTATCGATTACAAAACAGGTTCCTCTGGATAGACTAAAATACCGCCAAATTTTTTAAGTTTCAAGAACATAACTATTACTACTTAAATATTAATAATTACATTTTAAATAATAGGGTATCTAATCCTAGTTTTTTATTAAAATTTTTAAGCTTCAATAAATTTATTTATAAAAAATTTAAATTTAAAATTTCACTTAATAAACTTAATTTTATTTAATATAAATTTCAATTTAACTTCTACTGACTATTTTTTTTTACTATTTTTTTTACTATTTAATAATTATTGGAACTTTAATTACAGTTACTTCTAATTCTTGGTTAGGAGCTTGAATAGGTTTAGAAATTAATTTATTATCTTTTATTCCCCTAATAAGAGATAATAATAATTTTAAATCAACTGAAGCTTCTTTAAAATATTTTTTAACCCAAGCTTTAGCATCAACTGTTTTATTATTTGCAGTAATTTTACTTATATTAAAAAATAACCTAAATAATGAAATTAATGAATCTTTTACATCAATAATTATATTATCAACTTTATTATTAAAAAGAGGAGCAGCTCCTTTTCATTTTTGATTTCCTAATTTAATAGAAGGATTAACATGAATAAATGCTTTATTATTGATAACATGACAAAAAATTGCTCCTTTAATATTAATTTCTTATCTTAATTTAAAAAATTTATTATTAATTAGAGTAATTTTATCTGTTATTGTAGGGGCAATTGGAGGATTAAACCAAACTTCTCTCCGTAAATTGATAGCTTTTTCATCAATTAATCATTTAGGATGAATATTAAGAGCATTATCAATTAGAGAATCAGTTTGAATAATTTATTTCTTATTTTACTCTTTTTTATCTTTTATTTTAACATTTATATTTAATATTTTTAAACTATTTCATTTAAACCAATTATTTTCTTGATTTCTACAAAATAAAATTTTAAAATTTACTCTTTTTATAAATTTTTTATCATTAGGTGGTCTCCCTCCATTTTTAGGATTTTTACCAAAATGAATTGTTATCCAACAGTTGACTTTTTGTAATCAATATTTTCAATTATTGATTTTATTAATGTCAACTTTAATTACTTTATTTTTTTACTTACGTATTTGTTATTCAGCTTTTATTATATATTATATTATTATTCTTATAAAATATTCTGATAACGACGGTATATAAACTGATTACAAACTTAAGTAAGGTCCATCGTGGATTATCGATTACAAAACAGGTTCCTCTGGATAGACTAAAATACCGCCAAATTTTTTAAGTTTCAAGAACATAACTATTACTACTTAAATATTAATAATTACATTTTAAATAATAGGGTATCTAATCCTAGTTTTTTATTAAAATTTTTAAGCTTCAATAAATTTATTTATAAAAAATTTAAATTTAAAATTTCACTTAATAAACTTAATTTTATTTAATATAAATTTCAATTTAACTTCTACTGACTATTTTTTTTTACTATTTTTTTTACTATTTAATAATTATTGGAACTTTAATTACAGTTACTTCTAATTCTTGGTTAGGAGCTTGAATAGGTTTAGAAATTAATTTATTATCTTTTATTCCCCTAATAAGAGATAATAATAATTTTAAATCAACAGAAGCTTCTTTAAAATATTTTTTAACCCAAGCTTTAGCATCAACTGTTTTATTAATATTGCAAGTAATTTTACTTATATTAAAAAATAACCTAAATAATGAAATTAATGAATCTTTTACATCAATAATTATATTATCAACTTTATTATTAAAAAGAGGAGCTGCTCCTTTTCATTTTTGATTTCCTAATTTAATAGAAGGATTAACATGAATAAATGCTTTATTATTGATAACATGACAAAAAATTGCTCCTTTAATATTAATTTCTTATCTTAATTTAAAAAATTTATTATTAATTAGAGTAATTTTATCTGTTATTGTAGGGGCAATTGGAGGATTAAACCAAACTTCTCTCCGTAAATTGATAGCTTTTTCATCAATTAATCATTTAGGATGAATATTAAGAGCATTATCAATTAGAGAATCAGTTTGAATAATTTATTTCTTATTTTACTCTTTTTTATCTTTTATTTTAACATTTATATTTAATATTTTTAAACTATTTCATTTAAACCAATTATTTTCTTGATTTCTACAAAATAAAATTTTAAAATTTACTCTTTTTATAAATTTTTTATCATTAGGTGGTCTCCCTCCATTTTTAGGATTTTTACCAAAATGAATTGTTATCCAACAGTTGACTTTTTGTAATCAATATTTTCAATTATTGATTTTATTAATGTCAACTTTAATTACTTTATTTTTTTACTTACGTATTTGTTATTCAGCTTTTATTATATATTATATTATTATTCTTATAAAATATTCTGATAACGACGGTATATAAACTGATTACAAACTTAAGTAAGGTCCATCGTGGATTATCGATTACAAAACAGGTTCCTCTGGATAGACTAAAATACCGCCAAATTTTTTAAGTTTCAAGAACATAACTATTACTACTTAAATATTAATAATTACATTTTAAATAATAGGGTATCTAATCCTAGTTTTTTATTAAAATTTTTAAGCTTCAATAAATTTATTTATAAAAAATTTAAATTTAAAATTTCACTTAATAAACTTAATTTTATTTAATATAAATTTCAATTTAACTTCTACTGACTATTTTTTTTTACTATTTTTTTTACTATTTAATAATTATTGGAACTTTAATTACAGTTACTTCTAATTCTTGGTTAGGAGCTTGAATAGGTTTAGAAATTAATTTGTTATCTTTTATTCCCCTAATAAGAGATAATAATAATTTTAAATCAACAGAAGCTTCTTTAAAATATTTTTTAACCCAAGCTTTAGCATCAACTGTTTTATTAATATTTTAAGTAATTTTACTTATATTAAAAAATAACCTAAATAATGAAATTAATGAATCTTTTACATCAATAATTATATTATCAACTTTATTACTAAAAAGAGGAGCTGCTCCTTTTCATTTTTGATTTCCTAATTTAATAGAAGGATTAACATGAATAAATGCTTTATTATTAATAACATGACAAAAAATTGCTCCTTTAATATTAATTTCTTATCTTAATTTAAAAAATTTATTATTAATTAGAGTAATTTTATCTGTTATTGTAGGGGCAATTGGGGGATTAAACCAAACTTCTCTCCGTAAATTGATAGCTTTTTCATCAATTAATCATTTAGGATGAATATTAAGAGCATTATCAATTAGAGAATCAGTTTAAATAATTTATTTCTTATTTTACTCTTTTTTATCTTTTATTTTAACATTTATATTTAATATTTTTAAACTATTTCATTTAAACCAATTACTTTCTTTTCATCAATTAATCATTTAGGATGAATATTAAGAGCATTATCAATTAGAGAATCAGTTTGAATAATTTATTTCTTATTTTACTCTTTTTTATCTTTTATTTTAACATTTATATTTAATATTTTTAAACTATTTCATTTAAACCAATTATTTTCTTGATTTCTACAAAATAAAATTTTAAAATTTACTCTTTTTATAAATTTTTTATCATTAGGTGGTCTCCCTCCATTTTTAGGATTTTTACCAAAATGAATTGTTATCCAACAGTTGACTTTTTGTAATCAATATTTTCAATTATTGATTTTATTAATGTCAACTTTAATTACTTTATTTTTTTACTTACGTATTTGTTATTCAGCTTTTATTATATATTATATTATTATTCTTATAAAATATTCTGATAACGACGGTATATAAACTGATTACAAACTTAAGTAAGGTCCATCGTGGATTATCGATTACAAAACAGGTTCCTCTGGATAGACTAAAATACCGCCAAATTTTTTAAGTTTCAAGAACATAACTATTACTACTTAAATATTAATAATTACATTTTAAATAATAGGGTATCTAATCCTAGTTTTTTATTAAAATTTTTAAGCTTCAATAAATTTATTTATAAAAAATTTAAATTTAAAATTTCACTTAATAAACTTAATTTTATTTAATATAAATTTCAATTTAACTTCTACTGACTATTTTTTTTTACTATTTTTTTTACTATTTAATAATTATTGGAACTTTAATTACAGTTACTTCTAATTCTTGGTTAGGAGCTTGAATAGGTTTAGAAATTAATTTGTTATCTTTTATTCCCCTAATAAGAGATAATAATAATTTTAAATCAACAGAAGCTTCTTTAAAATATTTTTTAACCCAAGCTTTAGCATCAACTGTTTTATTAATATTTTAAGTAATTTTACTTATATTAAAAAATAACCTAAATAATGAAATTAATGAATCTTTTACATCAATAATTATATTATCAACTTTATTACTAAAAAGAGGAGCTGCTCCTTTTCATTTTTGATTTCCTAATTTAATAGAAGGATTAACATGAATAAATGCTTTATTATTGATAACATGACAAAAAATTGCTCCTTTAATATTAATTTCTTATCTTAATTTAAAAAATTTATTATTAATTAGAGTAATTTTATCTGTTATTGTAGGGGCAATTGGAGGATTAAACCAAACTTCTCTCCGTAAATTGATAGCTTTTTCATCAATTAATCATTTAGGATGAATATTAAGAGCATTATCAATTAGAGAATCAGTTTGAATAATTTATTTCTTATTTTACTCTTTTTTATCTTTTATTTTAACATTTATATTTAATATTTTTAAACTATTTCATTTAAACCAATTATTTTCTTGATTTCTACAAAATAAAATTTTAAAATTTACTCTTTTTATAAATTTTTTATCATTAGGTGGTCTCCCTCCATTTTTAGGATTTTTACCAAAATGAATTGTTATCCAACAGTTGACTTTTTGTAATCAATATTTTCAATTATTGATTTTATTAATGTCAACTTTAATTACTTTATTTTTTTACTTACGTATTTGTTATTCAGCTTTTATTATATATTATATTATTATTCTTATAAAATATTCTGATAACGACGGTATATAAACTGATTACAAACTTAAGTAAGGTCCATCGTGGATTATCGATTACAAAACAGGTTCCTCTGGATAGACTAAAATACCGCCAAATTTTTTAAGTTTCAAGAACATAACTATTACTACTTAAATATTAATAATT
This sequence comes from Drosophila atroscutellata, assembly GCA_035041605.1. NCBI lineage: Eukaryota > Metazoa > Arthropoda > Insecta > Diptera > Drosophilidae > Drosophila > Drosophila atroscutellata. The sequence goes on along the minus strand of JAWNLA010000099.1, from coordinate 3,877 downwards.
ACATTTTAAATAATAGGGTATCTAATCCTAGTTTTTTATTAAAATTTTTAAGCTTCAATAAATTTATTTATAAAAAATTTAAATTTAAAATTTCACTTAATAAACTTAATTTTATTTAATATAAATTTCAATTTAACTTCTACTGACTATTTTTTTTTACTATTTTTTTTACTATTTAATAATTATTGGAACTTTAATTACAGTTACTTCTAATTCTTGGTTAGGAGCTTGAATAGGTTTAGAAATTAATTTGTTATCTTTTATTCCCCTAATAAGAGATAATAATAATTTTAAATCAACAGAAGCTTCTTTAAAATATTTTTTAACCCAAGCTTTAGCATCAACTGTTTTATTAATATTTTAAGTAATTTTACTTATATTAAAAAATAACCTAAATAATGAAATTAATGAATCTTTTACATCAATAATTATATTATCAACTTTATTACTAAAAAGAGGAGCTGCTCCTTTTCATTTTTGATTTCCTAATTTAATAGAAGGATTAACATGAATAAATGCTTTATTATTAATAACATGACAAAAAATTGCTCCTTTAATATTAATTTCTTATCTTAATTTAAAAAATTTATTATTAATTAGAGTAATTTTATCTGTTATTGTAGGGGCAATTGGGGGATTAAACCAAACTTCTCTCCGTAAATTGATAGCTTTTTCATCAATTAATCATTTAGGATGAATATTAAGAGCATTATCAATTAGAGAATCAGTTTAAATAATTTATTTCTTATTTTACTCTTTTTTATCTTTTATTTTAACATTTATATTTAATATTTTTAAACTATTTCATTTAAACCAATTACTTTCTTTTCATCAATTAATCATTTAGGATGAATATTAAGAGCATTATCAATTAGAGAATCAGTTTGAATAATTTATTTCTTATTTTACTCTTTTTTATCTTTTATTTTAACATTTATATTTAATATTTTTAAACTATTTCATTTAAACCAATTATTTTCTTGATTTCTACAAAATAAAATTTTAAAATTTACTCTTTTTATAAATTTTTTATCATTAGGTGGTCTCCCTCCATTTTTAGGATTTTTACCAAAATGAATTGTTATCCAACAGTTGACTTTTTGTAATCAATATTTTCAATTATTGATTTTATTAATGTCAACTTTAATTACTTTATTTTTTTACTTACGTATTTGTTATTCAGCTTTTATTATATATTATATTATTATTCTTATAAAATATTCTGATAACGACGGTATATAAACTGATTACAAACTTAAGTAAGGTCCATCGTGGATTATCGATTACAAAACAGGTTCCTCTGGATAGACTAAAATACCGCCAAATTTTTTAAGTTTCAAGAACATAACTATTACTACTTAAATATTAATAATTACATTTTAAATAATAGGGTATCTAATCCTAGTTTTTTATTAAAATTTTTAAGCTTCAATAAATTTATTTATAAAAAATTTAAATTTAAAATTTCACTTAATAAACTTAATTTTATTTAATATAAATTTCAATTTAACTTCTACTGACTATTTTTTTTTACTATTTTTTTTACTATTTAATAATTATTGGAACTTTAATTACAGTTACTTCTAATTCTTGGTTAGGAGCTTGAATAGGTTTAGAAATTAATTTGTTATCTTTTATTCCCCTAATAAGAGATAATAATAATTTTAAATCAACAGAAGCTTCTTTAAAATATTTTTTAACCCAAGCTTTAGCATCAACTGTTTTATTAATATTTTAAGTAATTTTACTTATATTAAAAAATAACCTAAATAATGAAATTAATGAATCTTTTACATCAATAATTATATTATCAACTTTATTACTAAAAAGAGGAGCTGCTCCTTTTCATTTTTGATTTCCTAATTTAATAGAAGGATTAACATGAATAAATGCTTTATTATTGATAACATGACAAAAAATTGCTCCTTTAATATTAATTTCTTATCTTAATTTAAAAAATTTATTATTAATTAGAGTAATTTTATCTGTTATTGTAGGGGCAATTGGAGGATTAAACCAAACTTCTCTCCGTAAATTGATAGCTTTTTCATCAATTAATCATTTAGGATGAATATTAAGAGCATTATCAATTAGAGAATCAGTTTGAATAATTTATTTCTTATTTTACTCTTTTTTATCTTTTATTTTAACATTTATATTTAATATTTTTAAACTATTTCATTTAAACCAATTATTTTCTTGATTTCTACAAAATAAAATTTTAAAATTTACTCTTTTTATAAATTTTTTATCATTAGGTGGTCTCCCTCCATTTTTAGGATTTTTTTTTTTTTTTTTTTCAATATAATGTTTATTGTCCATTTCATTTTTAACTTATTTCTAACAAACAAATTCAAAACTTATTAGGACATTAACAACTATTTATGTTAATAAAAATGTAGCCTATTCTTAGGCTGATATTAATTTGAATTAGGTTCGGAACCTGGTTTTACTTTTGTTAGTTGGTTTTTGTCTTAGGTGGTAAGTTATACGATGCTTATTTCTATCTTAATTCATCGTGTGTATCGATATAAAGTGTGTCTTATCGGTAGGCGACAAAGCTTTGCACACGGTTTGTTTACTATTCTTAATTGTTGTTTAAAATAAGTTATATTAAAATAAGTTATATTTAAAATAAGTTATATTTAAAATAAATGATTTAGCCGTGGAATATGTCATCGTGTTTGCCTTCTTTTTCGAGTCATCTTTCTATGTTCATCCTTCTTCCAGTTATGGTTGGGCCTCCATCTGCTTGATTGGCCCTGCTGTCCCGCTGGATCGCTGCGGTCATTCGGCTCACAAGTGCCTTGGGAGCGTGCTGGATTGGCGTTGTTGCTTGTGTAAGTTGGAGGGTTGGTGGCCATCCCCGCTGTACCCATCAGTGCCACTGCTGATATGGTCAGGAGGATGCCGAAGCTGGGCAGCCATTGTCTTGGCCCTCTCGTCCGCGGCTGGGTCTGCAGTGATGATGGCTCCGAAGGATGCGACCATGCTCGCTGCCGTTGTGGTGGTCGTTCTCGTGTTTTGGCACCATCAATGTTCTCATCGGTTTGGTATTTGTATCTGTAATTAGTGTTAGTTTCGTTTGTATACTTATGTGCGTTTTCTTCTCCAGATCTGGCCATTGATTTGCTTCTGCACTTGTGTCCTGGACTTATTTGGCATGGGGTTCCCAGTTGTGGAGTGTGTGCAGGCTCTCTCCCTGCTGCGTTTCCCGCCTCAGGTCGCCCGCACCGGGTCTGCTGTTGCCTCCGTTCGCTGGGTGGAGTGTAAGAATGGGTTCGTCTGATTGCCTGGGCGTCAGTTTGGCCGGTATCTCCAACTGTGTCCATGGATCGCGTGTGGTTTGTGATTGTAGTTTGTATTGTTGTCTCTGCTGTATTGCGTTGATTAATAATGGTTTTTGTATTTTCAGGCATCGTTTGTTTTGGCTGCTCGTTCATCGCTGCTGGCTTGTATTGCGACGAAATACTGCTGCCTTGGACCAGGCACAGTGCCGCTTCGCCTTGTTGCCATTTTCGCTGCTGGATCGTCGTTTTAGATTTACTTAGTATTAAGTTTGTTTTGTTTATGTGTAGGTCTATAGTTGAGCTGGTTGTTGTCATTGTGTTGATTAGTGTGTTGTTTTTTGTTAGAGGTGGTTGCTCAGCTTCGTCTTCTTCATCCAGTTCCTTTTCCAGCTGTTGTCTTAGGGATTGGAGTCGTTCCTCTAGTTGCACATCTGCAGATTTGCTTATTATTGTTGGTTGAGGTTGAGGCTGTGAGGTTGTTGAGATTTGTTGTAGGATATTGATATTCTGTTGCGGCTTTGGTTTGGATCTATTTATTGGGTATTCATTTGGCAGGATTAAGTTTTTTATCTGTATTGGTTGATTTT